>OX421968.1:0-1200000 GCA_949128115.1 Anaspis maculata | reverse complement strand
AATAATTTGTCAAATATTCATTTGTAATGGTAAATACTCACGCAGGGACATTTTGGTAGTCACGTGATTTCAAAGCAATGACGATACAACCCTGTCATCCCATAAAATCGAAAATTTTAAATTTCAAGATTTTGCCTTGTTATAGCCTTGCAAAAATTTCACTGGAAAACCTCGACTTTGTCCGATCGATTCGAAAACGGTTTCAGATTGTTTGAAATGGTAATAGCAATCGAAAACGTCCATCAGTTCTCTTCTTCTATGCTACGTTCTCCAGTTATTGACACTTGCCCGTGGAGAGGACGTCTTTCTTAATAATTTGTCAAATATTCATTTGTAATGGTAAATACTCACGCAGGGACATTTTGGTAGTCACGTGATTTCAAAGCAATGACGATACAACCCTGTCATCCCATAAAATCGAAAATTCAAAATTTCAAGATTTTGCCTTGCTATAGCCTTGCAAAAATTTCACTGGACAACCTCGACTTTGTCCGATCGATTCGAAAACGGTTTCAAATTGTTTGAAATGGTAATAGCAATCGGAAACATCCATCAGTTCTTTTCTTCTATGCTCCATTCTCTAGTTATTGACACTTGCCCGTGAAGAGGACGTCATTGTTAATAATTTGTCAAATATTCATTTGTAATGGTAAATACTCACGCAGGGACATTTTGGTAGTCACGTGATTTCAAAGCAATGACGATACAACCCTGTCACCCCATAAAATCGAAAATTCAAAATTTCAAGATTTTGCCTTGCAAAAATTTCACTGGAAAACCTCGACTTTGTCCGATCGATTCGAAAACGGTTTCAGATTGTTTGAAATGGTAATAGCAATCGAAAACGTCCATCAGTTCTCTTCTTCTATGCTACGTTCTCCAGTTATTGACACTTGCCCGTGGAGAGGACGTCTTTCTTAATAATTTGTCAAATATTCATTTGTAATGGTAAATACTCACGCAGGGACATTTTGGTAGTCACGTGATTTCAAAGCAATGACGATACAACCCTGTCATCTCATAAAATCGAAAATTTCAAATTTCAAGATTTTGCCTTGTTATAGCCTTGCAAAAATTCCACTGGAAAACCTCGACTTTGTCCGATCGATTCGAAAACGGTTTCAGATTGTTTGAAATGGTAATAGCAATCGAAAGCATCCATCAGTTCTCTTCTTCTATGCTCCGTTCTCCAGTTATTGACACTTGCCCGTGAAGAGGACGTCTTTGTTAATAATTTGTCAAATATTCATTTGTAATGGTAAATACTCACGCAGGGACATTTTGGTAGTCACGTGATTTCAAAGCAATGACGATACAACCCTGTCACCCCATAAAATCGAAAATTCAAAATTTCAAGATTTTGCCTTGCTGGAAGCCTTGCAAAAATTTCACTGGAAAACCTCGACTTTGTCCGATCGATTGGAAAACGGTTTCAGATTGTTTGAAATGGTAATAGCAATCGAAAACGTCCATCAGTTCTCTTCTTCTATGCTACGTTCTCCAGTTATTGACACTTGCCCGTGGAGAGGACGTCTTTCTTAATAATTTGTCAAATATTCATTTGTAATGGTAAATACTCACGCAGGGACATTTTGGTAGTCACGTGATTTCAAAGCAATGACGATACAACCCTGTCATCCCATAAAATCGAAAATTTTAAATTTCAAGATTTTGCCTTGTTATAGCCTTGCAAAAATTCCACTGGAAAACCTCGACTTTGTCCGATCGATTCGAAAACGGTTTCAGATTGTTTGAAATGGTAATAGCAATCGAAAGCATCCATCAGTTCTCTTCTTCTATGCTCCGTTCTCCAGTTATTGACACTTGCCCGTGAAGAGGACGTCTTTGTTAATAATTTGTCAAATATTCATTTGTAATGGTAAATACTCACGCAGGGACATTTTGGTAGTCACGTGATTTCAAAGCAATGACGATACAACCCTGTCACCCCATAAAATCGAAAATTCAAAATTTCAAGATTTTGCCTTGCTGGAAGCCTTGCAAAAATTTCACTGGAAAACCTCGACTTTGTCCGATCGATTGGAAAACGGTTTCAGATTGTTTGAAATGGTAATAGCAATCGAAAACGTCCATCAGTTCTCTTCTTCTATGCTACGTTCTCCAGTTATTGACACTTGCCCGTGGAGAGGACGTCTTTCTTAATAATTTGTCAAATATTCATTTGTAATGGTAAATACTCACGCAGGGACATTTTGGTAGTCACGTGATTTCAAAGCAATGACGATACAACCCTGTCATCTCATAAAATCGAAAATTTCAAATTTCAAGATTTTGCCTTGTTATAGCCTTGCAAAAATTTCACTGGAAAACCTCGACTTTGTCCGATCGATTCGAAAACGGTTTCAAATTGTTTGAAATGGTAATAGCAATCAAAAACATCCATCAGTTCTCTTCTTCTATGCTCCATTCTCTAGTTATTGACACTTGCCCGTGAAGAGGACGTCTTTGTTAATAATTTGTCAAACATTCATTTGTAATGGTAAATACTCACGCAGGGACATTTTGGTAGTCACGTGATTTCAAAGCAATGACGATACAACCCTGTCACCCCATAAAATCGAAAATTCAAAATTTCAAGATTTTGCCTTGCTGGAAGCCTTGCAAAAATTTCACTGGAAAACCTCGACTTTGTCCGATCGATTGGAAAACGGTTTCAGATTGTTTGAAATGGTAATAGCAATCGAAAACGTCCATCAGTTCTCTTCTTCTATGCTACGTTCTCCAGTTATTGACACTTGCCCGTGGAGAGGACGTCTTTCTTAATAATTTGTCAAATATTCATTTGTAATGGTAAATACTCACGCAGGGACATTTTGGTAGTCACGTGATTTCAAAGCAATGACGATACAACCCTGTCATCCCATAAAATCGAAAATTTTAAATTTCAAGATTTTGCCTTGTTATAGCCTTGCAAAAATTTCACTGGAAAACCTCGACTTTGTCCGATCGATTCGAAAACGGTTTCAGATTGTTTGAAATGGTAATAGCAATCGAAAACGTCCATCAGTTCTCTTCTTCTATGCTACGTTCTCCAGTTATTGACACTTGCCCGTGGAGAGGACGTCTTTCTTAATAATTTGTCAAATATTCATTTGTAATGGTAAATACTCACGCAGGGACATTTTGGTAGTCACGTGATTTCAAAGCAATGACGATACAACCCTGTCATCCCATAAAATCGAAAATTCAAAATTTCAAGATTTTGCCTTGCTATAGCCTTGCAAAAATTTCACTGGACAACCTCGACTTTGTCCGATCGATTCGAAAACGGTTTCAAATTGTTTGAAATGGTAATAGCAATCGGAAACATCCATCAGTTCTTTTCTTCTATGCTCCATTCTCTAGTTATTGACACTTGCCCGTGAAGAGGACGTCATTGTTAATAATTTGTCAAATATTCATTTGTAATGGTAAATACTCACGCAGGGACATTTTGGTAGTCACGTGATTTCAAAGCAATGACGATACAACCCTGTCACCCCATAAAATCGAAAATTCAAAATTTCAAGATTTTGCCTTGCAAAAATTTCACTGGAAAACCTCGACTTTGTCCGATCGATTCGAAAACGGTTTCAGATTGTTTGAAATGGTAATAGCAATCGAAAACGTCCATCAGTTCTCTTCTTCTATGCTACGTTCTCCAGTTATTGACACTTGCCCGTGGAGAGGACGTCTTTCTTAATAATTTGTCAAATATTCATTTGTAATGGTAAATACTCACGCAGGGACATTTTGGTAGTCACGTGATTTCAAAGCAATGACGATACAACCCTGTCATCTCATAAAATCGAAAATTTCAAATTTCAAGATTTTGCCTTGTTATAGCCTTGCAAAAATTCCACTGGAAAACCTCGACTTTGTCCGATCGATTCGAAAACGGTTTCAGATTGTTTGAAATGGTAATAGCAATCGAAAGCATCCATCAGTTCTCTTCTTCTATGCTCCGTTCTCCAGTTATTGACACTTGCCCGTGAAGAGGACGTCTTTGTTAATAATTTGTCAAATATTCATTTGTAATGGTAAATACTCACGCAGGGACATTTTGGTAGTCACGTGATTTCAAAGCAATGACGATACAACCCTGTCATCCCATAAAATCGAAAATTCAAAATTTCAAGATTTTGCCTTGCTATAGCCTTGCAAAAATTTCACTGGACAACCTCGACTTTGTCCGATCGATTCGAAAACGAATTCAAATTGTTTGAAATGGTAATAGCAATCGAAAGCATCTATCAGTTCTCTTCTTCTATGCTCCGTTCTCCAGTTATTGACACTTGCCCGTGAAGAGGACGTCTTTGTTAATAATTTGTCAAATATTCATTTGTAATGGTAAATACTCACGCAGGGACATTTTGGTAGTCACGTGATTTCAAAGCAATGACGATACAACCCTGTCATCTCATAAAATCGAAAATTTCAAATTTCAAGATTTTGCCTTGTTATAGCCTTGCAAAAATTTCACTGGAAAACCTCGACTTTGTCCGATCGATTCGAAAACGGTTTCAGATTGTTTGAAATGGTAATAGCAATCGAAAGCATCCATCAGTTCTCTTCTTCTATGCTCCGTTCTCCAGTTATTGACACTTGCCCGTGAAGAGGACGTCTTTGTTAATAATTTGTCAAATATTCATTTGTAATGGTAAATACTCACGCAGGGACATTTTGGTAGTCACGTGATTTCAAAGCAATGACGATACAACCCTGTCACCCCATAAAATCTAAAATTCAAAATTTCAAGATTTTGCCTTGCTATAGCCTTGCAAAAATTTCACTGGAAAACCTCGACTTTGTCCGATCGATTGGAAAACGGTTTCAAATTGTTTGAAATGGTAATAGCAATCGAAAACATCCATCAGTTCTCTTCTTCTATGCTACGTTCTCCAGTTATTGACACTTGCCCGTGGAGAGGACGTCTTTCTTAATAATTTGTCAAATATTCATTTGTAATGGTAAATACTCACGCAGGGACATTTTGGTAGTCACGTGATTTCAAAGCAATGACGATACAACCCTGTCACCCCATAAAATCGAGAATTCAAAATTTCAAGATTTTGCCTTGCTGAAAGCCTTGCAAAAATTTCACTGGAAAACCTCGACTTTGTCCGATCGATTCGAAAACGGTTTCAAATTGTTTGAAATGGTAATAGCAATCAAAAACATCCATCAGTTCTCTTCTTCTATGCTCCATTCTCTAGTTATTGACACTTGCCCGTGAAGAGGACGTCTTTGTTAATAATTTGTCAAATATTCATTTGTAATGGTAAATACTCACGCAGGGACATTTTGGTAGTCACGTGATTTCAAAGCAATGACGATACAACCTTGTCACCCCATAAAATCTAAAATTCAAAATTTCAAGATTTTGCCTTGCTATAGCCTTGCAAAAATTTCACTGGAAAACCTCGACTTTGTCCGATCGATTGGAAAACGGTTTCAAATTGTTTGAAATGGTAATAGCAATCGAAAACATCCATCAGTTCTCTTCTTCTATGCTACGTTCTCCAGTTATTGACACTTGCCCGTGGAGAGGACGTCTTTCTTAATAATTTGTCAAATATTCATTTGTAATGGTAAATACTCACGCAGGGACATTTTGGTAGTCACGTGATTTCAAAGGAATGACGATACAACCCTGTCACCCCATAAAATCGAAAATTCAAAATTTCAAGATTTTGCCTTGCTATAGCCTTGCAAAAATTTCACTGGACAACCTCGACTTTGTCCGATCGATTCGAAAACGAATTCAAATTGTTTGAAATGGTAATAGCAATCGAAAGCATCTATCAGTTCTCTTCTTCTATGCTCCGTTCTCCAGTTATTGACACTTGCCCGTGAAGAGGACGTCTTTGTTAATAATTTGTCAAATATTCATTTGTAATGGTAAATACTCACGCAGGGACATTTTGGTAGTCACGTGCTTTCAAAGCAATGACGATACAACCCTGTCACCCCATAAAATCTAAAATTCAAAATTTCAAGATTTTGCCTTGCTATAGCCTTGCAAAAATTTCACTGGAAAACCTCGACTTTGTCCGATCGATTCGAAAACGGTTTCAGATTGTTTGAAATGGTAATAGCAATCGAAAACATCCATCAGTTCTCTTCTTCTATGCTACGTTCTCCAGTTATTGACACTTGCCCGTGGAGAGGACGTCTTTCTTAATAATTTGTCAAATATTCATTTGTAATGGTAAATACTCACGCAGGGACATTTTGGTAGTCACGTGATTTCAAAGCAATGACGATACAACCCTGTCACCCCATAAAATCGAGAATTCAAAATTTCAAGATTTTGCCTTGCTGAAAGCCTTGCAAAAATTTCACTGGAAAACCTCGACTTTGTCCGATCGATTCGAAAACGGTTTCAAATTGTTTGAAATGGTAATAGCAATCAAAAACATCCATCAGTTCTCTTCTTCTATGCTCCATTCTCTAGTTATTGACACTTGCCCGTGAAGAGGACGTCTTTGTTAATAATTTGTCAAATATTCATTTGTAATGGTAAATACTCACGCAGGGACATTTTGGTAGTCACGTGATTTCAAAGCAATGACGATACAACCTTGTCACCCCATAAAATCTAAAATTCAAAATTTCAAGATTTTGCCTTGCTATAGCCTTGCAAAAATTTCACTGGAAAACCTCGACTTTGTCCGATCGATTGGAAAACGGTTTCAAATTGTTTGAAATGGTAATAGCAATCAAAAACATCCATCAGTTCTCTTCTTCTATGCTCCGTTCTCCAGTTATTGACACTTGCCCGTGGAGAGGACGTCTTTCTTAATAATTTGTCAAATATTCATTTGTAATGGTAAATACTCACGCAGGGATATTTTGGTAGTCACGTGATTTCAAAGCAATGACGATACAACCCTGTCATCCCATAAAATCGAAAATTTTAAATTTCAAGATTTTGCCTTGTTATATATAGCCTTGCAAAAATTTCACTGGAAAACCTCGACTTTGTCCGATCGATTCGAAAACGGTTTCAGATTGTTTGAAATGGTAATAGCAATCGAAAACGTCCATCAGTTCTCTTCTTCTATGCTACGTTCTCCAGTTATTGACACTTGCCCGTGGAGAGGACGTCTTTCTTAATAATTTGTCAAATATTCATTTGTAATGGTAAATACTCACGCAGGGACATTTTGGTAGTCACGTGATTTCAAAGCAATGACGATACAACCCTGTCACCCCATAAAATCTAAAATTCAAAATTTCAAGATTTTGCCTTGCTATAGCCTTGCTAAAATTTCACTGGAAAACCTCGACTTTGTCCGATCGATTGGAAAACGGTTTCAAATTGTTTGAAATCGTAATAGCAATCAAAAACATCTATCAGTTCTCTTCTTCTATGCTCCGTTCTCCAGTTATTGACACTTGCCCGTGGAGAGGACGTCTTTCTTAATAATTTGTCAAATATTCATTTGTAATGGTAAATACTCACGCAGGGATATTTTGGTAGTCACGTGATTTCAAAGCAATGACGATACAACCCTGTCATCCCATAAAATCGAAAATTTTAAATTTCAAGATTTTGCCTTGTTATAGCCTTGCAAAAATTTCACTGGAAAACCTCGACTTTGTCCGATCGATTCGAAAACGGTTTCAGATTGTTTGAAATGGTAATAGCAATCGAAAACGTCCATCAGTTCTCTTCTTCTATGCTACGTTCTCCAGTTATTGACACTTGCCCGTGGAGAGGACGTCTTTCTTAATAATTTGTCAAATATTCATTTGTAATGGTAAATACTCACGCAGGGACATTTTGGTAGTCACGTGATTTCAAAGCAATGACGATACAACCCTGTCACCCCATAAAATCGAAAATTCAAAATTTCAAGATTTTGCCTTGCTATAGCCTTGCAAAAATTTCACTGGAAAACCTCGACTTTGTCCGATCGATTCGAAAACGGTTTCAAATTGTTTGAAATGGTAATAGCAATCAAAAACATCCATCAGTTCTCTTCTTCTATGCTCCGTTCTCCAGTTATTGACACTTGCCCGTGGAGAGGACGTCTTTCTTAATAATTTGTCAAATATTCATTTGTAATGGTAAATACTCACGCAGGGATATTTTGGTAGTCACGTGATTTCAAAGCAATGACGATACAACCCTGTCATCCCATAAAATCGAAAATTTTAAATTTCAAGATTTTGCCTTGTTAGCCTTGCAAAAATTTCACTGGAAAACCTCGACTTTGTCCGATCGATTCGAAAACGGTTTCAAATTGTTTGAAATGGTAATAGCAATCAAAAACATCCATCAGTTCTCTTCTTCTATGCTCCATTCTCTAGTTATTGACACTTGCCCGTGAAGAGGACGTCTTTGTTAATAATTTGTCAAACATTCATTTGTAATGGTAAATACTCACGCAGGGACATTTTGGTAGTCACGTGATTTCAAAGCAATGACGATACAACCCTGTCACCCCATAAAATCGAAAATTCAAAATTTCAAGATTTTGCCTTGCTATAGCCTTGCAAAAATTTCACTGGAAAACCTCGACTTTGTCCGATCGATTCGAAAACGGTTTCAAATTGTTTGAAATGGTAATAGCAATCAAAAACATCCATCAGTTCTCTTCTTCTATGCTCCGTTCTCCAGTTATTGACACTTGCCCGTGGAGAGGACGTCTTTCTTAATAATTTGTCAAATATTCATTTGTAATGGTAAATACTCACGCAGGGATATTTTGGTAGTCACGTGATTTCAAAGCAATGACGATACAACCCTGTCATCCCATAAAATCGAAAATTTTAAATTTCAAGATTTTGCCTTGTTAGCCTTGCAAAAATTTCACTGGAAAACCTCGACTTTGTCCGATCGATTCGAAAACGGTTTCAGATTGTTTGAAATGGTAATAGCAATCGAAAACGTCCATCAGTTCTCTTCTTCTATGCTCCGTTCTCCAGTTATTGACACTTGCCCGTGAAGAGGACACCTTTGTTAATAATTTGTCAAATATTCATTTGTAATGGTAAATACTCACGCAGGGACATTTTGGTAGTCACGTGATTTCAAAGCAATGACGATACAACCCTGTCATCCCATAAAATCGAAAATTTTAAATTTCAAGATTTTGCCTTGTTAGCCTTGCAAAAATTTCACTGGAAAACCTCGACTTTGTCCGATCGATTCGAAAACGGTTTCAGATTGTTTGAAATGGTAATAGCAATCGAAAACGTCCATCAGTTCTCTTCTTCTATGCTCCGTTCTCCAGTTATTGACACTTGCCCGTGAAGAGGACACCTTTGTTAATAATTTGTCAAATATTCATTTGTAATGGTAAATACTCACGCAGGGACATTTTGGTAGTCACGTGATTTCAAAGCAATGACGATACAACCCTGTCATCCCATAAAATCGAAAATTTTAAATTTCAAGATTTTGCCTTGTTATAGCCTTGCAAAAATTTCACTGGAAAACCTCGACTTTGTCCGATCGATTCGAAAACGGTTTCAAATTGTTTGAAATGGTAATAGCAATCAAAAACATCCATCAGTTCTCTTCTTCTATGCTCCATTCTCTAGTTATTGACACTTGCCCGTGAAGAGGACGTCTTTGTTAATAATTTGTCAAACATTCATTTGTAATGGTAAATACTCACGCAGGGACATTTTGGTAGTCACGTGATTTCAAAGCAATGACGATACAACCCTGTCACCCCATAAAATCGAAAATTCAAAATTTCAAGATTTTGCCTTGCTGGAAGCCTTGCAAAAATTTCACTGGAAAACCTCGACTTTGTCCGATCGATTGGAAAACGGTTTCAAATTGTTTGAAATGGTAATAGCAATCAAAAACATCCATCAGTTCTTTTCTTCTATGCTCCATTCTCTAGTTATTGACAATTGCCCGTGAAGAGGACGTCTTTGTTAATAATTTGTCAAATATTCATTTGTAATGGTAAATACTCACGCAGGGACATTTTGGTAGTCACGTGATTTCAAAGCAATGACGATACAACCCTGTCACCCCATAAAATCGAAAATTTTAAATTTCAAGATTTTGCCTTGTTATAGCCTTGCAAAAATTTCACTGGAAAACCTCGACTTTGTCCGATCGACTCGAAAACGGTTTCAAATTGTTTGAAATGGTAATAGCAATCAAAAACATCCATCAGTTCTCTTCTTCTATGCTCCATTCTCTAGTTATTGACACTTGCCCGTGAAGAGGACGTCTTTGTTGATAATTTGTCAAACATTCATTTGTAATGGTAAATACTCACGCAGGGACATTTTGGTAGTCACGTGATTTCAAAGCAATGACGATACAACCCTGTCACCCCATAAAATCGAAAATTCAAAATTTCAAGATTTTGCCTTGCTGGAAGCCTTGCAAAAATTTCACTGGAAAACCTCGACTTTGTCCGATCGATTCGAAAACGGTTTCAGATTGTTTGAAATGGTAATAGCAATCGAAAGCATCCATCACTTCTCTTCTTCCATGCTCCGTTCTCCAGTTATTGACACTTGCCCGTGAAGAGGACACCTTTGTTAATAATTTGTCAAATATTCATTTGTAATGGTAAATACTCACGCAGGGATATTTTGGTAGTCACGTGATTTCAAAGCAATGACGATACAACCCTGTCATCCCATAAAATCGAAAATTTTAAATTTCAAGATTTTGCCTTGTTATAGCCTTGCAAAAATTTCACTGGAAAACCTCGACTTTGTCCGATCGATTCGAAAACGGTTTCAGATTGTTTAAAATGGTAATAGCAATCGAAAACGTCCATCAGTTCTCTTCTTCTATGCTACGTTCTCCAGTTATTGACACTTGCCCGTGGAGAGGACGTCTTTCTTAATAATTTGTCAAATATTCATTTGTAATGGTAAATACTCACGCAGGAACATTTTGGTAGTCACGTGATTTCAAAGCAATGACGATACAACCCTGTCACCCCATAAAATCTAAAATTCAAAATTTCAAGATTTTGCCTTGCTATAGCCTTGCTAAAATTTCACTGGAAAACCTCGACTTTGTCCGATCGATTGGAAAACGGTTTCAAATTGTTTGAAATGGTAATAGCAAGCGAAAACATCCATCAGTTCTCTTCTTCTATGCTCCGTTCTCCAGTTATTGACACTTGCCCGTGAAGAGGACGTCTTTGTTAATAATTTGTCAAATATTCATTTGTAATGGTAAATACTCACGCAGGGATATTTTGGTAGTCACGTGATTTCAAAGCAATGACGATACAACCCTGTCATCCCATAAAATCGAAAATTTTAAATTTCAAGATTTTGCCTTGTTATAGCCTTGCAAAAATTTCACTGGAAAACCTCGACTTTGTCCGATCGATTCGAAAACGGTTTCAGATTGTTTGAAATGGTAATAGCAATCGAAAACGTCCATCAGTTCTCTTCTTCTATGCTACGTTCTCCAGTTATTGACACTTGCCCGTGGAGAGGACGTCTTTCTTAATAATTTGTCAAATATTCATTTGTAATGGTAAATACTCACGCAGGGACATTTTGGTAGTCACGTGATTTCAAAGCAATGACGATACAACCCTGTCACCCCATAAAATCGAAAATTCAAAATTTCAAGATTTTGCCTTGCTATATATAGCCTTGCAAAAATTTCACTGGAAAACCTCGACTTTGTCCGATCGATTCGAAAACGGTTTCAAATTGTTTGAAATGGTAATAGCAATCAAAAACATCCATCAGTTCTCTTCTTCTATGCTCCGTTCTCCAGTTATTGACACTTGCCCGTGGAGAGGACGTCTTTCTTAATAATTTGTCAAATATTCATTTGTAATGGTAAATACTCACGCAGGGATATTTTGGTAGTCACGTGATTTCAAAGCAATGACGATACAACCCTGTCACCCCATAAAATCTAAAATTCAAAATTTCAAGATTTTGCCTTGCTATAGCCTTGCTAAAATTTCACTGGAAAACCTCGACTTTGTCCGATCGATTGGAAAACGGTTTCAAATTGTTTGAAATGGTAATAGCAATCGAAAACATCCATCAGTTCTCTTCTTCTATGCTCCGTTCTCCAGTTATTGACACTTGCCCGTGAAGAGGACGTCTTTGTTAATAATTTGTCAAATATTCATTTGTAATGGTAAATACTCACGCAGGGATATTTTGGTAGTCACGTGATTTCAAAGCAATGACGATACAACCCTGTCATCCCATAAAATCGAAAATTTTAAATTTCAAGATTTTGCCTTGTTATAGCCTTGCAAAAATTTCACTGGAAAACCTCGACTTTGTCCGATCGATTCGAAAACGGTTTCAGATTGTTTGAAATGGTAATAGCAATCGAAAACGTCCATCAGTTCTCTTCTTCTATGCTACGTTCTCCAGTTATTGACACTTGCCCGTGGAGAGGACGTCTTTCTTAATAATTTGTCAAATATTCATTTGTAATGGTAAATACTCACGCAGGGACATTTTGGTAGTCACGTGATTTCAAAGCAATGACGATACAACCCTGTCACCCCATAAAATCGAAAATTCAAAATTTCAAGATTTTGCCTTGCTATATATAGCCTTGCAAAAATTTCACTGGAAAACCTCGACTTTGTCCGATCGATTCGAAAACGGTTTCAAATTGTTTGAAATGGTAATAGCAATCAAAAACATCCATCAGTTCTCTTCTTCTATGCTCCGTTCTCCAGTTATTGACACTTGCCCGTGGAGAGGACGTCTTTCTTAATAATTTGTCAAATATTCATTTGTAATGGTAAATACTCACGCAGGGATATTTTGGTAGTCACGTGATTTCAAAGCAATGACGATACAACCCTGTCATCCCATAAAATCGAAAATTTTAAATTTCAAGATTTTGCCTTGTTATAGCCTTGCAAAAATTTCACTGGAAAACCTCGACTTTGTCCGATCGATTCGAAAACGGTTTCAAATTGTTTGAAATGGTAATAGCAATCAAAAACATCCATCAGTTCTCTTCTTCTATGCTCCGTTCTCCAGTTATTGACACTTGCCCGTGGAGAGGACGTCTTTCTTAATAATTTGTCAAATATTCATTTGTAATGGTAAATACTCACGCAGGGATATTTTGGTAGTCACGTGATTTCAAAGCAATGACGATACAACCCTGTCATCCCATAAAATCGAAAATTTTAAATTTCAAGATTTTGCCTTGTTATAGCCTTGCAAAAATTTCACTGGAAAACCTCGACTTTGTCCGATCGATTCGAAAACGGTTTCAAATTGTTTGAAATGGTAATAGCAATCAAAAACATCCATCAGTTCTCTTCTTCTATGCTCCATTCTCTAGTTATTGACACTTGCCCGTGAAGAGGACGTCTTTGTTAATAATTTGTCAAACATTCATTTGTAATGGTAAATACTCACGCAGGGACATTTTGGTAGTCACGTGATTTCAAAGCAATGACGATACAACCCTGTCACCCCATAAAATCGAAAATTCAAAATTTCAAGATTTTGCCTTGCTGGAAGCCTTGCAAAAATTTCACTGGAAAACCTCGACTTTGTCCGATCGATTGGAAAACGGTTTCAAATTGTTTGAAATGGTAATAGCAATCGAAAACATCCATCAGTTCTCTTCTTCTATGCTCCGTTCTCCAGTTATTGACACTTGCCCGTGAAGAGGACGTCTTTGTTAATAATTTGTCAAATATTCATTTGTAATGGTAAATACTCACGCAGGGATATTTTGGTAGTCACGTGATTTCAAAGCAATGACGATACAACCCTGTCATCCCATAAAATCGAAAATTTTAAATTTCAAGATTTTGCCTTGTTATAGCCTTGCAAAAATTTCACTGGAAAACCTCGACTTTGTCCGATCGATTCGAAAACGGTTTCAGATTGTTTGAAATGGTAATAGCAATCGAAAACTTCCATCAGTTCTCTTCTTCTATGCTACGTTCTCCAGTTATCGACACTTGCCCGTGGAGAGGACGTCTTTCTTAATAATTTGTCAAATATTCATTTGTAATGGTAAATACTCACGCAGGGACATTTTGGTAGTCACGTGATTTCAAAGCAATGACGATACAACCCTGTCACCCCATAA
The DNA here is from genome assembly GCA_949128115.1 of Anaspis maculata. Classification (NCBI taxonomy): domain Eukaryota; kingdom Metazoa; phylum Arthropoda; class Insecta; order Coleoptera; family Scraptiidae; genus Anaspis; species Anaspis maculata. The sequence goes on along the minus strand of OX421968.1, from coordinate 1,185,953 downwards.
AATCTAAAATTCAAAATTTCAAGATTTTGCCTTGCTATAGCCTTGCTAAAATTTCACTGGAAAACCTCGACTTTGTCCGATCGATTGGAAAACGGTTTCAAATTGTTTGAAATGGTAATAGCAATCGAAAACATCCATCAGTTCTCTTCTTCTATGCTCCGTTCTCCAGTTATTGACACTTGCCCGTGAAGAGGACGTCTTTGTTAATAATTTGTCAAATATTCATTTGTAATGGTAAATACTCACGCAGGGATATTTTGGTAGTCACGTGATTTCAAAGCAATGACGATACAACCCTGTCATCCCATAAAATCGAAAATTTTAAATTTCAAGATTTTGCCTTGTTATAGCCTTGCAAAAATTTCACTGGAAAACCTCGACTTTGTCCGATCGATTCGAAAACGGTTTCAGATTGTTTGAAATGGTAATAGCAATCGAAAACGTCCATCAGTTCTCTTCTTCTATGCTACGTTCTCCAGTTATTGACACTTGCCCGTGGAGAGGACGTCTTTCTTAATAATTTGTCAAATATTCATTTGTAATGGTAAATACTCACGCAGGGACATTTTGGTAGTCACGTGATTTCAAAGCAATGACGATACAACCCTGTCACCCCATAAAATCTAAAATTCAAAATTTCAAGATTTTGCCTTGCTATAGCCTTGCTAAAATTTCACTGGAAAACCTCGACTTTGTCCGATCGATTGGAAAACGGTTTCAAATTGTTTGAAATGGTAATAGCAATCGAAAACATCCATCAGTTCTCTTCTTCTATGCTCCGTTCTCCAGTTATTGACACTTGCCCGTGGAGAGGACGTCTTTCTTAATAATTTGTCAAATATTCATTTGTAATGGTAAATACTCACGCAGGGACATTTTGGTGGTCACGTGATTCCAAAGCGATGACGATACAACCCTGTCACCCCATGAAATCGAAAATTCAAAATTTTCACGTCCTCTACGTCTACGACGTCCTTTATACAATCAAGTGACGATTACTAGGGAATGGGACATAGAAGAGGGAAGAACTAGTAGATGCTGTCGACTATTATTAAGAATTCCAACAATTTGTACTGAGCGACTGTACAAGGTGTTCACGATAAAATTCACCCCCCCTCTAGGAGATTCCCCTTTGAGATATTTTGAAAAACTAAAAACTTTTTCTCAAGAATTTTTCCCAGGGATTTTGAATCGATCGTATAAAAGTTTTCAATTGGTACCGTATACAGGGTGTGACATGTAACTTTTTTATTTCAAATACAACACCCTATATTCTATTACGTCAGTTGATGAAGCCTTTCTTTCTGATTACAAAAATATATAACATTAATGATTAACTTTGACAAGAGGCTGTCAAAAAAATTATAAAATAGGTAACCAAATAAATCAAAAATTAAAAATTACGCGACACCCTGTATTAGGAACGAATTGGACCATTTTTCCATGCAGAGTTGAAGTCCGCAGATAAAATGCTGCGAGAATAACTTTTTTTTTAAGTGAACTGTAGAAACCAAAGCCATCTTGCCGCGAAACAAAATTATGTGACTACCTATTTTATTATTTTTTCGACAACTTACTTGTCAAAATGAATCATAAGTGTCATATATATTTGTAATCAGAAAAAAAGGCTTAATCAAATAACGGAATAAAATATAGGGTGTTGCATTTGAAATAAAAAAGTTACATATCACACCCTGTATACGGTACCAATTAGAAACTTTTAGAGGATCGATTTAAGGTCCCTGGGAAAAATCGTGAGGAAAAAGTTTTTAGTTCTTTGAAATATCTTGAAGGGGAATCAACTGGAGGGGGGTGAATTTTATCGTGAACACCCTGTACAGTGGTTTTGCAAAATTCGGCTTCATGAAGGCCTGAAGGGGACACAGTCCTTCAAAATTTCAATTAATTCTTGGCTCTAAGTTTATAGAAAAATGTTCTGAGCGGATAAGTAAATGAGCTGAATTTCAACAGATTAAAACAAGTAAATCACAATTTGAGGGACTCAAGAGTCACAAAAAAAGTCCTTTTTTGCAAATTCAGAGATAGGTAGTTATCACAATATGCCGTTCATTTAAAAAAACATAACGTTTTCTCGTACAATACCCAACTGATTTTTTTCTTTTATCTACTCCAAAATGCACAGATGCACAGCACGCACCACATTGAAATTATTTGCCAATGGAAAGCTTTCGAAAAAAAACTGGTAATACTATTTCATTCACGGATTGTTGTAGTATCTCTTGAAGCATAAAAGCTCAGTGGGGTTTTGTGGGGACTTTTTTGTGTTCCTCACGGAGTTTTTCAAAAACTCAAAAAATCAATTATACAGGGTGTTTCGGTGACCTTGCATAATACTTCAGGAGGTGATTCCTCTCAAGAAACTAAGTTGAAAAGTGAGAGTAACATTTTACCCTGAAATGCTTCCTAAGGGAGTTACAGCCCCTCAAAGGTGCGAAGTTGAACAAAGTTTTATTTAATTATTTGCTGAAAAACCGTCAAAGGTAGGAGCTTTAAATTTGGCATAGAGAAGTTTCTCAACAGTGCAAATGTACATGCAAAGTTCTAAACAAATCTAACCAGTGGCAGCGAAATTAAAAGGGATTGGGATTATGTTGAAAATTATTCATGACACGTCCGTGTTTTTTCACTTTTCCTTCAGAACGATGCATCCTACGGAAAAAATGCAAGAGGAATAAAAGTTTTGGATTGAACCAATCTATCGAAAACATCAAATTTGAAGCCGAAGAGTTACTAACTAACATTACACCTTGCTCGGTTGAATTGCGTCTTCCTAATGGGATATCAAGTGAAAATTTAAATGTAAATGAGAGCGATAACTTCTGGTTACAACCATTCCAGTATCATGAGCTGGAGAGAGCTATAAAACTTTCACCAAACACATCACCAGGTCTCGATGACATCAGATACCCTATGCTGCATAGGGTGTTTCATTTTGTAAGGTAAAAAATAAAATATAAAATTTTTGCAGACTTTGCTCACGCCCCGAGTCTCAGTGATGTAAAAGGTATGTATGCCAAATTTCGAGAAGATTGGATGATATTTAGAGGTTGCACACTTATCAGTTTTATAAAAGTAGGCAAAAAAGACGATTTTCAAGTATTAGTTAGTTGCTTTAATTGGGGAAACTAGAAATCACAAACTTGAAATGATATTAAAACTAGACAATATTATTATTATTTTCTTGGGTTTAGGTTCGTACCCCTTGCAATGAAACAACAGTTTATTGTGCTCCTTGGATGTTTACTTCATAATCCCCGTTGCCTCAAAAAAGTTGAGTACGAGACTTATGGATCTGGTTGCTATCTCCTCTGGTTCTACGAGATATACATAGCCCTAAAGTACGAGTGTCTCACTGCTCCAAGAGCAAGACAGTACACACTGACATAATATGTGGAGAGGAGTTTATTCCTTCTCTTCGCTACATTGCCGACAGTCAGGGTCGTCTTTTACTACCTTTATGGTGGTAAGATCTTTCATGAGCGAACAGTATCCGAAAGTGTTTCTTTCATTTTCTTGTGATGGTAAATGAAAACTAAAAGCACTTGTTCCTTTGAAGGGAGCCGGCTTCCTGAAAAAACACCACTAGGTACCTTTTCTAGTAGCCAAATTCTTCTTTTGATACCCATTTTGAAATTCAATCAGCTATACCAGTAGGTATCTGCAAAAGATTAAAAAAATAACACCTGCTCGAATACCTGCTCGATAAGTACCTACTTTTACTCATGATGAGTTCTTCTCCAGTTTGAATCGTGACTAGAATTATTGTTGCCTGTATTTGTTATGATGTGTTGTGATATGACTTCTTCAGGTCACTTTGTTTTCTTGTTATCTGTTTTTTTTGTTGTTTGTTACCTTATTCTTTTTCTTGACAATTCAAATATTTTGTATACTGTCATGTCATGTCATGGATACAATGTCATGGAAATAAAAACTACTTATCTGCCTACCAATAAATGAGAAACTCATTTATTAGTACAAGCACTTCAATATTAGGAATTTCATAGTTCGAGATAAAAGTGATCAATGTGTGCAACCTCTAAATATTATCCAACCTTCTTAAAATTTGACATATATGTCTCTTATATCACATAGACTCGGGGCGTGAGCAAAGTCATATAAAAATCACATCTTTGGAAAAATGAAACACCCTAATGCTGCAGCATCTTCCCCCGGAGGGCAAAAAGTTCCTACTGAGTACTTTCAATGACATCTGGGTTCGAGGTGAAAACATAGTCTCATGAAATGAAGTGGTTGTAGTACCACTAATTAAACCACATAAAGATCCGCAACTGGCTTCTTCATATCGCCCAATCTCTCTACTATCATGCATTCATAAAACGTTCGAAAGGTTGATAAAAGGTAGACTGGATTGGTGGCTGTATAAGAAGAAATTGATCCCACAGAACCAATTTGGATTTCGAAAAGGAATGGGCACTTCGAATGCAATTGCCAGAATAGTAACTGACATACAGTTGTGCCATACAAAAAACAATTACTTGTGCGCTGCGTTTTTGGACATTGAAGGCGCCGAGGGGGCAATCACTTGTGCAATATGTGGGACAAGCGTGTGTGCAATGCTTGTGCAATGGTGTGCAATGCTTGTGCAATGGTGTGCAATGCTTGTGCAATGGTGTGCAATGCTTGTGCAATGGTGTGCAATGCTTGTGCAATGGTGTGCAATGCTTGTGCAATGTTTGTGCAATGTGTGCAATGCGTGTGCAATGCCTGTGCAATGTGTGCAATGTTTGTGCAATGGGTGTGCAATGTTTGTGCAATGGGTGTGCAATGTGTGCAATGCTTGTACAATGAATGTCGTATCACGCATGCGTCGTTGTTTGCTGGGAAGGAAACTAATAAGCCCGAGCCTCACCTCGCCCCCAATAATTCGAGCAGGCTGTGTGTATATCCCATACACTTCTTATTTTCAGTAGAATGACCTTTTGGAACAAAAATAAAGTGACAAGCTGGGGGCTACAGCTACGGCTGATGGCACCTGCAAAGTTTTGGAGCGAAACTATCAGCGGCCATCGGCCGTATTCTCCCAGCGCCCCAGCTTGTCACTTTATTTCTGCTCCAAAAAGTCATTCTACTGAAAATAGAAGGTGTATGGGATATATGTATCGTGGTGTGTCGTATGCGATCCCGACGAGGATCCCCAGCACCTAGAGACCAAGGCTCCAAAATTCAGACACGAGCTCAGATTCCTATCTGTGTTTTGCTCAGCATTCTGTTTTGCTCATTTTGCAAGTCTCCCCCCCCCCGCCCTGTCTTCCTGAGTAAGAGGTACATAAGACAAGATAAGAAGCCGGAGTAAGCCTTCAGTCTTCGCTTCCAGTATTGGTCATGGAAAGCTCAAAGCGTCCCAACACGGAAGTCAGCACATCAGCTGTTGAAGTTCTGACAACACAACCGTGAAAGGAATTGAATTTTGGGAAATAATAGTGAGTGAAATCGGGGTGGAAATCCCGCTTCACTTGAAAATTTTGCTCCATTCTCAACGCAGTTACCCAAAAAATGGGAGAATGGCGCGTTCAGCTTCAATTTGTCCGTCATTCGTCAGTCCATACCCGAGATAACTATTTTGGAAAAGAAGATGTCGATATGATGTGAACGCTGATCAATAGTACATAATATCCAGGATGTCAAGTTGACTTTGGTTTTTTGTTACTTTGCCGCCATCTTTGATCCGCCATTTTGAATTTTCTCTAGAATGATCCGATTTGGATCAAATTTGCAGAAAATGTGAACCACATCAAGATACATCTATTTTTTGGCGATTGATGCTCCGTCGCCATCTTATTTTGTCCATATTGGAAATGTTTTGAAGTTAGAATTAAATTCGCTATTTTGAATGCTTTGCTGCCTTCTGCCGTGATACACCATTATGACATTTCCACATCTTGTCGCCACTTGTATACGCTATTTTGAAGTTTTTTGAATACGATCAGCTTTTGATTAAACTTGGCGTTTATTAAATAAAGTATGAAGTTCTCATACCAATTATTAATCTCAGGGTCGGTTCGTCGATATGCCGCCATATTGGTCCGCCATATTGAATTTCTTCTCAAGTGGAACTACTATTCGGCGAAAGACTTCATCCTTGGTTGTACTGACCTAGTTTTTTTGGTTATCCGTATCTGCTGACATGGATACGGCAAGTGTCGTAGGTATATTGCGCCATTTTACATCTCGCCGCCATTTTGGTCCACCATATTGATCATATTTGAAAGTTATCCGAATCTGATGAAATTTGACTGCGTGTAGCTCTCATACCTAAATTTAACTTCCAAAGTGAATTTTACGGTAGGCCACCATATTGATCCGCCATATTGAAAGCGAAGTAGGTAGGTAGGTAAGGGAGAAAGAGGCACTAGTTGATACTGTAACGTGAGGCAGCGATAGGCAAGTTGACATCATCAATTTTCAGCGTTTAAAAAAAACGCTACTGGGAAGGCTTTGCTGCCTTTTGTCGTGATAGGCCATTTATGAAATTATCACATTCTGCCGCCATTTCCATCCGCCGCGCCATATTGAATTTTTTCAAATATGATCCAATTCCCATGAAAGATTCATATATTTATTTATTTATTTAATTGTCTTATTTTACGAGGCGACATTCAGCTATAAGCTGCTCTACCATGCAACCTCGGGGACAGCACAAAATATCCATGGATGAAGTAGGATTCGAACCCACACAGGGCAGCGCGAATGGTTTGGCTTGCCATCACCTGTACCACTCGGCCACCACCGCTATATCATTTATTTATTTATATATTTTGCCTATTTCCTATGTAACAATATTCAGTACATCCCCACATAGGAAAGTATGACCTATATGAATATTTTAACAATTTTCCGAACTATTTTGAACGCTTATGTAATACTGTGCAATGTTTGTGCAATGGTGTGCAATGTTGTGCAATGCCTGTGCAATGCTTGAACAATGCTTGTGCAATGGTGTGCAATGCTTGTGCAATGCTTGTGTAATGCTGTGCAATGCTTGTGCAATACTGTGCAATGCTTGTGCAATTCTGTGCAATGTTTGTGCAATGGTGTGCAATGTGTGCAATGTTTGTGCAATGATGTGCAATGTTTGTGCAATATTGCACAGTGGGACACGTTATTTGGGAGTGATTGCCCCCTTGGAAGGCGCTTACAACTCGGTCATTCCTTCCATTTTATTAGATAAGCTACACAATATTGGTATTCCACCACAAGCTGCAACAACAATAGTCGGTCTGATTACTGAGAGAAAAGTTTTCTTGCGTCAACAAAATGGCAAAATTATAGGACCAAGGGTCCTATCACTCGGACTTGCGCAAGGAGCAGTCTTGAGCCCAAATCTTTTCAATATTTATACGAGTGATATACACAAGAATAGCTCTTCGACGAAGGTTGTACAATATGCTGACGATTTCTGCATATACAGCGAACATAAAAATTATGAAAACTGCATACAAAATTTGTCACGGTCATTGACCTCTATAGCTGCTTGGCTAGCTAACCATGGATTTACATTATCCACCCAAAAATCTACAGTGACAATTTTCACAAGACATAATACACCTGAATTAGACCAAATCACTTTAGGAAAGTTTCGGTTGCCAATGAGTAGCCATACTAAATATCTCGGCATCATTCTTGACAAAAAGTTGAAATGGAAAAGACACATCGAACACCTAGTCGCCAAATGTAATAAAGGACTGAACTTCATGAAAATGATTGCGAAAACCTGTTGGGGAGCTGACCCCCAAACAGCCTTATTGTTTCACAGATACTACATTAGATCCATAACTGATTATGGGAGTGTTTTTTATGGTGCAGCTACCGATTCTGCATTTAAAAAGATAGAGGTGGTGCAGAATAATGCTCTAAGAATCAGTTTGGGCGCAATGAGGTCATCGTCAATTGTTCCTATGCAATTGGAGGCATCGGAGCCGCCTTTATAGCGTTAAGACGAGAAATGCTAGCTGGAAAATTTATTGTAAAATCGCAATTGTTCGACCCATCATTAATTACGTCCACTAATCAACTTAGTTTGTATGATCTGACCCATAAATATTGGGACAAAAAGAAGTCTCCACCGTTGTGTTCTGCTTTTCGGAATGTATCATCGGTTGTTCCTTTGGATCAACTGAAACACGGCGCATTCAATCACATACAGATTGAAGATTACATTATCATGATTCAAAGTCCCCACGTTATAATACCAGTTTTTTCAGAAATTGAACTACAGAATGCTGCAATTCTGAGAGAAATCCTTTCGGAACATTCAAATTCTCTGCAAATATACACTGATGCTTCCAAGTCCGCGAGTGGTACAGGTTTTGCAGTTGTTTACACTCCATCAAATAAAGCAGAGATAAAGCGCAAGCTACCAGATTCAACCTCCATTTTCTGCGCTGAAGCCTTTGCTATTGCAATGGCTTTGAAAACGTTCCGAATAGCGGAACACGACTTTTGTTTTATCCGACTCTTTGAGTGTTCTGAAGGCATTGCAGGGTAATGAATACCCTCTCCAACACAGCTGCTTGTCCAATTGCATATCTGAGTTGATACTCCTCAAAAAAATGAATAAAACGCTTCGATTGGTATGGGTAAAGGCACACATTGGCATACAACATAATGAGTATGTTGATCAATTGGCTAAGGACAGCGCCAATACTGGCATTGAGCATAGTGTTCAACCTTGTTGGTCGTGGCTGCCTAATAAACTGAAATTGATGATGAGAGAGGATTGGTGTCGGCAGTACAGGAAATATTGCTCTGCAAAACAATCATGGTACACGTCAGTGCAATCAGATATCCCTCGTCAGCCATGGTTCAAAGATCTTAATTTGCCTAGAGCATCAGTTACAAGTATCACGCGGCTTCGGCTGGGGCACGGTTCGTACCCAGCTCATCTAAATCGAATCGGTGTGGTTCAGTCGGACAGGTGCGACGTTTGCTTAGTTCGATGCGACCTCAACCATTTATTCTTGGGTTGTGAAAAATATACTGGTGAAACGGAAGTCCTGATAAAGGACCTAGCATCTTTGAAAGAGGTACAGTTTCCGCTCAATTTGGAAGGGGTCCTCAACACTGGGAGTGTGGAGGCCTACATGTCCCTCATCCGATTTTTAAATAGTACTTCGCTCAACATCTAAGTCACATCCTGGAGAAGGTTTATAATCAACAGTAATATCACAAGTGCTTAGATTTTCACGATAATTTTGGTCAGGCGATCGCGAGTGCTGATTGTAGCGATAAATGGCCGACTCCGTGGGAGGAGGGCATTTATCCAGGGACAATCAGCCCGAGGGAAACGCCTGGCCAAAATTATCTGGGAAAATCTCGAGCACGAGTGATATTTTGAAGATTATTACATAAAATAAGTCCGAAGTGACAGCTGTCAGATTTTGTTGTTTACATGAATTTTATTCCGTTGCTATTGACAGTGGGATTTAGATAAGTGAATATTATCCTTGTAGGTCTAATAATCAAGGGCGTTGTATGTAATAATCTCTCATATTACCTACACACAATGGATCTACCAAACAAACATGAACCGCCGCAACAGTACGACTGACCGACTCTGTTCAGAGAAACAATGTATAAAAATAGCATTGAAGTCAGTTGAGCTGATTTTGTTTTGGATTAGTTGAATAAAAAGGAAAAAACAAGTAGTGGCTAATGGGAGAAATCCAAAAGCCAAAAAAAAAAAAGAAGCTCTCACCTTCGACAGTCTTTGAGCAAATAATTGAAAACTTTGTTGCATTTTGTACCTTTGAGGAGCTGTAACTCCCTCAGGGAGAACTTTAGGAACAAATTTTACTCTTACTTTTCGACTTATTTTTTTGAGAGGAATCACCTCCCAAAGTATTATGCAAGGTCACTGAAACACCCTGTATAAATAGTATTAAATGTTTTAGAATCTGTTTTTAAACTGGTCATATAAGTCAAACTGGAGTATTTCCCTTGAACATAATTTTGAAAAAGTTGCAAAGCCGCAGTGCAATAATTAAACTGGCACTCATTTCTAGAAGTTTGCGAACAAAACAGGGTAATTGTTAATCCCAAAAAATTAGTAACTTCGAGAGGTCAGAACAGGCGACTTCTTGGAACAAAGTAGCTTATATATTCCAGAAAAGATTACCTACACTACTCTTAACGCAGAGCTGGGCCGGGTACTGATAGATTGTACTCGAGTACCGGGTACCGTGTACTTGTTATAATTGAAGAGAGAGTACAGAGTACCGAGTACTTTACTCATTGCACATGCTGTCGAGTACAGTACTCCGAGTACAAGCACTCGAATTTCACGAGTACTTTTTCTGAGTACATATTTTCCACCCCCACTTTCACACCAAATTGTATAAAGCAAGTCCAAAAACAATGTATAAGCACATGAGGGAAAAAGTATCATGAGTGCACTAACCAAATATTGAGAAAAACACAAAAAAAAACAGTTCCTAAACTGCTCGTCAAAAGTTAAGCATAGACCAAAATTTGCTCCAATTTTAAGTAAGGATTTCTTCGGGAAAAGATATCCGATTTGAAAAAAATGTATGATGCTTGGTAGAGCTTTTCTTCAGCTATAAGACGCTATGTCGATTTACGTCACCATCGACTTTGTCCATGATATACAGGATGCTAAAGAAAGGAGTGTCAAAAGTGTTAATTTTTGAAGTCGTGGAACTTTTTTAGAAAAAATTCCGGATTTTTTTTCTCTTGACTTTTAGAAAGCGGATATCAATATCTCGAAACGGTTTTTGACTTTTGATCGTATTCTGTTTCTTCAAAGAGTTCTTGATTTTTTTTGTGAAATTTAGATTTTTTGATGCAGAATTTACTAGAGCAGTTGCTTTTTCTTGAAAATTCACAGAAACGTACACAGTTGCTGGATGAATTAAACCATGAGAAAATTGACCTCATGGACCTCCAGCAGAGGTTATCCTCTGGACCTCTTCAGGGGAGATGCCCGAAGAAGCATGCTGCGACATCACTTTGACACTTATTGAACCTAGCATGGATGAAAATGCAAGACTTGTAACCATACGTTGCATCAAAATTACCATGGTTACCAATAAGTCCCATCATGGGTGATTTTGTTACTGCCAAGTCACTGGAAATTTCCAGGAGAGATATCTCCTAGACGAGTAGAGATAGAGCCATAATTCTTTTTTTGATTTCAATCGGACACATTATTGGTCATTCAAGCATAATGTGCAAATTTTTCACGTTTATACTTTTTCAGTGGTGGGGGGTAATTTTGACGTTTGTCATGTCGAATTTTTTTTCTTGTACTTGTCATCATTGAAATGTTGACATGAATATATACTGTCATTTTCAGCTGATCATATTGAAGTTCGCTTTTGGTGTTTTTCTTCCTCAAAGTCCAGATTTCTTGGGAAAAACTTCGTTGGTCTTCTCTTTCACTACTGATGTGGAAGTGGTAGATTACATTCATGCTGACATTTCAATGGTGACAAGTACAAAAAAAAAGTTCTGACACAAACGTCAAAATTATCCCCCACCACTGAAAAAGTATGAACGTGAAAAATTTGCACATCATGCTCGAATGACCAATAATGCGTCCGATTTCAATCAAAAAAAGAATTATGGCTCTATCTTTACTCGTCTAGAAGATGTCACTCCTGGAAATTTCCAGTGACTTGGGCAGTAACAAAATCACCCATGATGGGACTAATTGGTAACCATGGTAATTTTGATGCAACGTACGGTTACAAGCCTTGCATTTTTATTCATGCTGGGTTCGATAAGTGTCAAAGTGATGACGCAGCATGCTTCATTGGGCATCTCCTCTGAAGAGGTCCAGAGGATAACCTCTTCTGAAGGCCCATGAGGTCAATTTTTCTCATGGTATAATTCATCCATCAATTGTGTACGTTTCGGTGAATTTTAAAGAAAAAGCAACAGCTCTAGCAAATTCTGCATCAAAAAATCTAGATTTCACAAAAAAATCAAGAACTCTTCAAAGAAACAAAATACGATCAAATGTCAAAAACCGTTTCGAGATATTGATATCCGCTTTCTAAAACTCAAAAGAAAAAAAATCCGGAATTTTTCCTAAAAAAGTTTCACGACTTCAAAAATTAACACTTTTGACACTCCTTCCTTTGGCATCCTGTATATCATAGACAAAGTCAATGGTGCCATAAGTCGACAAAGCGTCTTGCAGCTGAAGAAAAGTTCTACCAGCCACCATGAACTTTTTTCAAATCGTATATTTTTCCCCTAAGATATCCATGCTTGAAATGGGAGCAAATTTTGACCTATGCTTAACTTTTGACGAGCAGTTTATTAAATATTTTACAGATTTACTAAGGGATTTCGTAATGATTCTTCATCACTACAGGAACATTGTAGTATATATTCTGATTTGTATTGAGGCAAAGGAGCAGGAGCAACATGCCAGTGTTAACTCAGAGGGCAAAATCGCAAAAAAAATTACTCATGCTCTTTTTAAAAACAAGTAGATCAAATGAAGAATATAGGACCTGTTAGATTTTCTCCATACCAGACATGAGAATAGTTGATCATTTTATATTTTATATCTAACATTAGCTATTCTGTTGCATTCTACCTTGGGTACATTTACCAAATATGTTACGGGTACGGGTACCGAGTACTTCATGGAAAATGTACTCGAGTACCGGGTACAGAGTACCCAAAATGTACTTAAGAGTACAGTGTTCGAGTACTGCCCAGCTCTGTCTCTACGTGCCCACAAAATATGAAAGGCATGCAATATACTTGCAAAATTTGATTTTTAGCCGAATTTATTAAATTCCGGACTACTGTGCCATGGTGTAAAGGTAATAATAAAGAGTCCTTCACCATTTTCCATAATTCCCAAGACTTTTATACAATTATTGAAGTATTTATTCAGAGGTCTTACCTTTATCAACACCGTAGTATCGCCATAGAGAATGTAGCTCCCCAATGAGGTTGTACAGAAGTCCACATGAAGTAGCTCCTGCTCAACGGTGGTTCGTACTGGTTTCTCATACTGTTCCCAATCCTTTCACGTGTATACAGCTCCCAAGATACAGGCAACACAGCTGTTTCATAGTCGTCTGCCCGCAGATTTCCATTTACACCTCAGGCAGGCTCTTGTAGAATTCAGCTATAGGTGACAACATATTGTATTAGTTATGGATCTTTATTATTTTAACTAAAGCGACAAGCCAATCATGCATATTGCTTCAACTATTCAGAAGTTACGTCATTTTCTATTTCCTACAACATCAACTGGGCCAAAAATGGAGTGAACAACCTCGAAATTTTGTCGAGGATTTCTCGAAAAAAAAACCTGATTTTGGAATTTTTTGTGGTGCTCAATTGGGTAATGTTCTGACTACAAGGTGCCATCTTAGATCATCAGATTGTTGACCGTTGACCCTGTGTGATGTAAATAAAGAGCTATTCAATTTTGTATGAAAATGCCTTTATGAACAGCATCCGCTATTGGCACAGCTTGTGCAAATATACACTACCAAAATATTTGTACCTCTTATAGAATGCAAGAAAGAACCTTACAATTTGGATTTGACAGATTTAGCGAACTTATTACTGATTCAACCATTTTTTTGGCTCTGGTTGCGTCAACTCCATCATTTTCTAGACTTTTGTTGATGACAAAACACATCACATTCACTTCTACAGACATTTTCAAGTCCATGAGGGTGAGAATGAATGCTGGAATTCGTCCCGCGTACGCGTTCAGCGTACGCCACACAATAGCCGCTTTCTTTCAGCCAGGATCACGGATCATGATCCAGAAATCCGCTCACAGGGTTGGTTGGCTGTGTCATGTGCAACCAATCCAGTCAGCGGATTTCCTAATCATGATCCGTGATCCTGGCCGAAAGAAAGCGGCTAATAGCATTAAGTGGTGAGTGGTCCCTTCTCCTTTCCCCCTTCCCCTTGTCCGGGAGAACAAGAAACTGCATGGATGGTCTGCAGTTTTCATTTGTGAGATTACGTTGACGTAACCGAACCCATTTTTTTCTGTTCTGAAGTGGATCTGATTCAAACTGAAATCAGTGAAGTATTAAAGTATTTATTTAAAGGTCTCACCCCTTTGAACAGCACAATCATCACTAGAGAATAATGTAGTTCATGATGACTGCCATCCGGTAAGAGCTTCATACTCCATTGCATCTACCACATCCAAGGCTTTGAGCTGTTCTTGCAATTTCACAGGAGAAATTTGTTGATAGTTGGATGTTTCGGTCTCTCCTCCAGCTCGACAAGATGAGGGGGTGAACTTTCGAAGTTGGAAGCGATTCTGGGTGCAAGTGAGGTCAATTGATGAAGGATGAAGTGCCGTGCCATGCCTTCAAAGCCGTCAATTGTGAGCCGGCCGTGCCTTTTGACAAACTCTTGGCCTCTAGCTCTGGGGCTTGACGTGAAGACAATGTACAAATCCCTGAAACAAGATCTATTATGAACGAAACTTGAATAAAAGAGAGAACTATTATCTTCGATGATAGTACAAGATGCTGTAGGTATTCACTTACAAAAAAAAAAAAACAAATGGATTCATATGTGAGTATCACCAACAGTTTCACGGTTTTCTTCTATTAGAGTAAGTTATTGAAGTTAATATTTTCATTATTTCCAACACAAATGTCACATTTCAAACTATCTAGTTACCTGTGGTGCCTGTGATGGGAGCTTGGGACATTTCCCAATGTTGCCAATGGCAGAATTCAAAATTTCGCCATACCAAAACTTGGTAATCGCTCGCGTCTACGCCAAAAAAGAAGAAAAATGAATCAATAGGCTTTGGGGAAATGATGCAAGTTCAACAGATTATCCCACAATAAGTATGAAATTGAATTTCAAAATCTCCTACAAAAATACCTTGCAAATCACGAGTATCCTGGCGCCATCTTCGAGGCAATGGCAGAACCTGAACTCAGAACCATAAACATCACTATAACGGTAAGGCAGGTAACTTTTCTCTAACAAATGAAGGCATGTGGCGTCATCTAAACAAAACTACAAAAGAGCCATACAGATCGCATTATGCCGTTTTGGAAGCCAACAGATTTCTATAATACCTGTTATGTGGCAGAAAAGAGCCTAGCGCCATCTCGAAAGAAATAGCAAAATGTAGCAGTAATCACGCTACTTGTATCATTTACAGTAATCTGGGATTAAAAATGTCGGACTGACCGTCAGTTCCACAAAAAAGATGATCAGCGAACACGGCTGATTGCAGATTACCTGAACTTTTTTTCTGCTGAATGCTAGGTGGTTATTCACAAAAAATGCCTGAAATCTGTACTAGACCCATTATCTTTCCATTATTGAGGGATAAACCAGCATTTCCATTGATCAGTCAGCTACAAACTGGAAAACAAAAATCGCAAATCAACTAATCTCGAATTATCTGTTTTGTGGAACCGACGGTTAAAGAAGTGCCATCTCGAGAAGACTACTAACCTAATCACTTCAACCAATAATAGTAGTGCAGATTCCTTTTTTTTATATTAGTTTATTAACCGTCAGCCCATTTCCGCGACGAGGCCCAACACCGACGCCGGTGAATGCTTTCCGACACTTTACCGGATTTTTTTTTTTGCCCTGCATCAACTACTAGGTTATTAGCAGGTTTTTCTGTGGGGGGTTTTCAGTAACGATAACAGTATTGACGATAACAACGAAGACATTCTTGGAACAGTGGGTATTAATCAGTGTGGTTTTGTTTCGATGGCTTTCTCGTTTCATCCCTTTTCCCGGGGCATCACCGCACGATAGTAGATGCCTCAGTACTAGGAAACGCGTGAAAAAGTCCATCTGGCCCAGTGCGGATTTGAACCCGGGACCTTCGCCTTCGAAAGCGGGGCCGAGCTCACCGTGCTACCGACTGGGTTCCGGAAATTTTGCCGAACCCCTGTGTGTTCCAACCCAACACAGGGTAGAGATTTTTATAGACCACCAACATTGCTACATAATCCCCGGCTGGAGCCCTACATTAAAAAAAAACGTGGGTGCGTGACCACAGTCACCCTCGGAAGAAGTGAAACTTCTATAGATATGAATCGATCAGCAAACAACGTTCGAAGAGGTGTTCTTTTCGTACTCCCGCTCCGCTCCCTGACGGTTTGTATCATCTTGTTTTTCTTATTATCAATCTTATTGTTATTATTATTATTAGTCCCTCAAAGGGCAGAATACTTTCGACATGATTTTTTCACGATTAGACTTTTCTTGTTTCTTTTCTCGCTGCGCTCGGCGCTTAAACTCCCATTCTCCGTCACAGAAGTCTCACTCATACCCCTAATACAACAAATATCTATTTTCATCAATAATATTATCCACAAAGTATAAGAATGTCGTTCGGAAAACTCGATCCGGTATTAAATTCAATTGAAAAAATATGAAATACATAGGTATTTACATAGGTATGTAGATAGGTACCTCGTGAATGTGATTTGAGGTAACTACGTGGTTCTAGAGTACCTACGATATTATCTTCTCCAAATCAAAATAATGCTGTAGGTTAAATTGAAATATTGACAGAATTGATATGAGTATTTCCAGCTATGTGCTCGCCACCGTACTTATATTTAGAATGTCACATTTAATTGAGGTGGAAATAATGTCAAAAATCAATTTCCAAACATAAAAATTTGATTATCAAACCAGTATAATACATATCATCGCTATACAATCAGCTGACATCTAGAACATCAAGCAACTGTTTCAGCCTCAATTGTCGAAAATTCTTTTTCCCCTCTGGGCTTTAATCATCCACCCCTGCTTTCCTTCTTAATAGGTACATAGGTACCTGAAAGTTGTGTCTACATTTGGGTGTGCGGCATTCGATTTTATTTTTGAATTGTAAACGTCCGTTGAAGAATATACCCAGGGTCGGGCCTGGCCTATTTGCCGCCTGCGTGCCACCGAAAAATTGCCACCCCCCTCACCGGCAGTGGAGAGCCCCACCAAATGCGGGAATGAAAAGAATCCTTCAAAATTCAAGTTTATTATTATACAGGGTGGTGAAATTCCGTTTCCGAGATACCAATGGTGAGCATCGAAATTTTCACCACCCCGTATTACCGCCCCTATGACTTGCCGCCTGCTATACCCGCCTGCGCGCCGGAGCGCACTGCACGCCTGCTAAGCCTGGCCCTGAATATACCTCCCTATCCCTATAATAAAATACATCCGCTCGAATCTATTCAAGCCAAGTCGAGAACCATTCCTGTCGGGCCAACAGTACGACAACACGAAGAGCAGTCCAGTGTCGGCGATTAGTAAAAAATAGAACCGATCGCGGCGAACGCTGCAACAGCTTATTCTTCTATTTCCTGGGACGACGCTGGTCGCCCCAAGGTCAGACAAGACAACGTTACAGGCGTTCGTTACAATGCTATGAATCAATTTCAATGTGTGGTTCTGCGTTAGATGTGTGTTGTGATCTAGGCGCGAGAATAGAAGTTTCACTTCAAAAAAGGATAATGAAGTGTTTGATCAATTTTGCAAAATAATGCAATGTTGAGTTTAGTTGAGCAAGAATGAAAATGTAATAAACTAAACAGATCTGTCATGTATAGAATGACCGATTTGAAAACTATATCCATCCGCAATAACTCCCGATTTCTAGTGAATATTTTTTCGAGCAAAAACAGGTCGATTTTTATATCGAGGGGGACATCGATGGCCGATTTTTCAGCCTCCAAGTTCCCACTTATGTAAACTTTCAAATTTTAAATGACACCAACTAGGATAGGTACATCAAATTGAACAGAATTGAAATTTTCCGTCTAAAAAAATGTTTCATAAATTTTTTACTCCAACTCCACAAAATTCTCTGAATGTCCCATTTTATATTTTGGACCACTTGATTCTCTTTTATTTAGTCAGCGTCGTCGTAAATCGTAGAAAACACCACTACGACAATAATTATACATAACAATGGAGTTAAAATACACATTGAAGTTATAATGTATAATTAGGATGTAAATAATAAATAAATAAACAAATGAATGATGAATAGGTAAATAAATTTTTTATTATTCAAATTGGTGCTGCACCACATCCGTCACAATGGCATATGCGTGCCTCGTAGGTTCCTTAGGTATAGGTACCGAGGGGTTGACCGCAACGAGAATTTGTACAAAAGAGTTCCTCTCTTGGAAAGGGTTCCCCCTACTTCCTCTGAACTCCTCTTGACTTCCCATGACTTCATCTGACAAAATGTATTCCCGCTATGGCGAAGTGGAAGCAAAAGTTGATATTTTCTGTTGCAACAAGAAGAATATCATGGATTTATTTTTGTGAGCTGTTGTTCATGTGATAATCTATTTGTACCTGTTTTATATTATATTATACAATTACGTTTTTCGTCTAGTAATTGGGCTCCAGAGCCTGTCGGGCGTTTTTCTACATGTATCTGTGATGAAAAATAAATTATTTATTATTATTTATTTATTTATTTATCTGACTTCCTCCTGAATTCCTTGGACTTCCTCGGACTTCCTCCTGACTTCCTCTTCATTTTCCCAGGCCTTCATAGCTTTTTACTTATCTTCTCTTATTTTTGGACAAGAGGTTTGGTTGCTGCGCCTAGCGATTAGAGGTGTTTAGGAGTAGATATAGCATGAGTCGAGGCATGAGTATTCAAAATAATAATTTATTCAGCGCCAGCTGGAGTATACAGGGTGGTCCAGTTTTTGATACATCAATTTAAAGAGATGATAGAGAATCAAAAATTAAAAA
The DNA here is from genome assembly GCA_949128115.1 of Anaspis maculata. Lineage (NCBI taxonomy): Eukaryota > Metazoa > Arthropoda > Insecta > Coleoptera > Scraptiidae > Anaspis > Anaspis maculata. Next base: position 1,167,191 of record OX421968.1, on the reverse strand, counting down.
AATTAATGTTTTCCTCCTTATCGGCCTGCACGGGCCATAGGAGTTTTTGCCCTTTATTATCACATTAACATAGCCAGAAAAATTGCAAATTGGACAAACACAAACATCCAGACTTCTTCCGGGAATCGAACCAGGGGCTCTCGCGGCCGCAGGCAGCCACGCAACCACCTGCGCCACGAGGCCGTCGATAGAGAAACAAAAATGAAGGGGACTTTCCTGGGAAAAAAAATCAGAAGTGCATAATAACGGAGATACAGCCCTTCAAAGTTGGAAATAAAAAATCGTTTTTTAGCTCAACTTTTGAACCGTTCAACCGATCTTGTTCAAATTTGAGCCAAAGTTTAGTTAAGCGAGTCTCTATCGAACGATATTAATAACGCGTTTTAATCAAAATCACCCAGGGGCGTACATAATAGGGAGCACCTCTCTTTCTGCCTCCTAATTTTTTACCTCCTCGGAACCTTTAAAAATTGTTTATATTTTTGAGTCTAAACTACGCAACATTGAATACGACACACCGAAAATTTTGCCCATTTTCGATATAAGATAACTCCTGATTGTCTTGGACGATTTGGGATCTGTTTATGCTGTTGCTTAGCCTAATCTTCTGATAATCCATAACTGTGAAAAAGAAACGCAATGCAAGTTGAGTGTAGTTTATACAGGGTGACATGTTAAGCGGTGCAAATAGCAGACTCCCGCTTATTTTGGAATTGAGAACTTTGTGTGCCATTTACAGCGATTTCCAGCCTTGAGCTCGTTAAATAGATCCCACAGAACAAGTTAGCAGTGTAAGTTCTGCAAAATAACTCTAGAAACATCGCCAAGGTGCGTCCCAAAACATACAAAATATGGGCTCTGGGAGCACATTTTTCTGCGGCTGATTCAAGGAAGATATTTTCATGATTTTTTGTTGATAACTTTTTTTTAATACATAATACTGAAAAACGTTTTTTTCACCTGAAACAACCACCTTAGTGTTGTTTATGTATAAGAAGTCAGTGATAAGGTTTCTACCATATTTTATATCATGTAAAAAGTTATCACTTTACTACAAACTCTTGAGAATAAACGACGTACATTAAAAGAGCTCGCTTAATCAATTGAGTATACAGCAATTTGGCGACGAAGTAAAGCAAGTACCTACCACAATGTCTACCGGAGTCGAAGTCGAAGTCGTTGAAGAAAGAACAGTCGTGGCTATGGGAACTATTGGGCATATAAGCGAGTTCAATCATAAAGAGGACGACTGGGTTATCTACATATGGAACGTCTAGACCAGTATTTCGAAGCAAATGGCATAACCAGAGACGAACGAAGAGTAGCCACGTTAATAACGGTAGCCGGCAGTGAAGCCTACCAGCAGGTATTGCGCAATCTTTGCTTCCCAGACTTACCTAAAACGAAGAGCTATGAAGACCTTTGCAAGCTGTTGATGACGCAATTGGGACCGCAAGTATCAATATGGAGGGAACGCATAAAATTCCATGAATTGACCCAAGAAGCAAACGAAACCATAAGCGAATGGTACGCAAGGGTACGCCAGGGATCGGTCAATTGCAAATTTGACGCGCGTTTAACTTCCATGCTGAGAGAAAAGTTTGTAGTCGGAATACGAAAATCAAAAGTTCAGGACAGGCTATGCGAAGAAGAAGCAGAAGAAACGCTAGAAAAACTCCTGAAAATTGCGCTACAAAAAGAAGCATATTTGCAGGTTGTCGTGAACAAACTAGAAGGCGTGCGCACAATTGGTCGATGCGCAGCGCAGCAGCGAGCGCTGGCGCAACGTCATAAAGGTCAAAATCGGCGACTCCAGCAAGGTCCGCCGCAGCAACGACAAAATGGCCGCCAGCTAGATGATGAGTTCCAGACCAGCAGTTGTAACAGATGTGGTTACGCCCATCCAGGTGGCGGAGCAAGATGCCGATACAAAGCGTATAAATGCAATTCTTGCAGCATCCAAGGTCACTTATCTCGTGTATGTCCGAGAAGAAGAAAAGAAGTCAACAACGTGGAAGCGAAAGCAGAAACAGAAGATTGTAAACAAGATGACAACGATTTATTTGTAATTAGTGATAAGTCAGATAATCCTTTTTCCATCCTTGTAGGAGTAGATGGAAAGAAGTACTCAATGCAAATTGACACTGGTGCCGCTGTCAGTTGTGTAAGCGAAATGTACACTCAAGAGTTCGCGAATTACAGGTTGAGGAAGGATTACATGACTCTAAAGACTTATGTTGGTAAATGTGTTATCCCAAAAGGATATTTTAATATGAATGTAGAATTCAATAATGTTTGTAATGTATGCAGATTCTATGTGGTTCCTGGGGGGTGGTCCTCCGTTGCTTGGCCGGGATTGGATTGAAACCTTCAGATTGAAATTGAAAGCCGTCAACGCGGTAGTAGCTCGGAATGGCGATGGCATCGTCGATGAGTTGGTCCGTCAGTTTCCGGGGTTGTTTTTTCTAATGCGTTGGGATGTTTTAGGTATTCCAGAATTTCGTTGCGATTGAAGCCGGACGCCCGACCTGTGTTCTGTCGGCCTCGACAGGTTCCGTTCGCTTATCGCGAAGAGTTGGATCAGGAGTTGGAAAGACTCGAAAAACTTGATGTCATAACACCAACCGAAACAAGTCAATTGGGTACACCTTTGGTGGTTGTAGTGAAAAACAACGGCGGATTGAGAGTATGTGGCGATTACAAAAGCACGCTGAACAAGTATCTCGTAGATATAAATTATCCTTTGCCAAGGATTGATGAACTGTTCGCAAAACTGCATGGAGGGCAGCTGTTTACAAAAATCGATCTGAACCAGGCCTATACGCAATTTGAAGTGGACGAAGAATCCTCAAAATTACTAACATGGAGTACACATAGAGGTCTGTATCGAGTAAATCGAATGATGTACGGGATATCTCCGTCTAGCTCGGTTTTTTAGAGACATATCGAACAATTGTTCCAAGGAGTGCCAAAAGTAGTTTGTTTTCAGGATGATATCTTGATTACCGGACGAGAAGTGGCCCAAATATATTTCACCCGAGATTGAAGACAAGCGTGGCAATTTTGTAAATTTTGCTAGTTCTCAGGAAGAGTGGCCGTTGGATGGAAACGAAATTGCGAAAGAAACGGAAAAGGACACCACTCTCATGAAGGTTGAGAAGTACATTAGAAAGAGATGGCCGAAGACTCCAGAAAATATAAAATCTTATTTTGGAAAACGCAACGAGCTCAAGTTCGAACAGGGAACTTTACTGTGGGGTCATCGGATAATAATACCAACGTCAATGAGAACAAAATTGCTGAAAGAGCTTCACGCAGGCCATCTCGGAATAGTCAGAATGAAGAGCAGGGCCTCAGCTTTGTTTTGGTGGCCGAACATCAATAGAGATATTGAACAGATTACGAGCAGCTGTGTTCCGTGTTTGCATAATAGACAAGATCCTCCTAAGGCAGAGCCAGTGCCGTGGCAAACAACGACGAGACCATGGGAAAGAGTACACCTAGATTACTTAGGGCCAATCAAAGGTACCATGTATCTGATAGCAGTGGACGCATATAAACTGCTGGACAACGAAGTTGTCGGTATCGGAAAAATGGTCCGAATTTGAAGACCGATAACTTCCGATTGCCGGATGCGATTTCCGTTTTGTTTATTGTGTTAATTAGCCTAATGCTTCCGTAACCCATCCTCAAATACTGAATGTTGAGAAACTTCATGTAAAATTTCTACAGAGTGATACGTAAAATGCTGCAAAGTTGTACCGACTTCATCGTACCCCCATTTGTCGAAAAAAAAAAAATTATGTATTCTAATAAAAAAATCATGAACTGTGGTGTCTTAGTGTTTTACCTCAAAACGGTTTTGGAATTATCCGGATTAGAAGTCAAACATCGAAGATATAAGTTTTTATTTCGAATGTTACAGATTTGCCTTGTTGGCACGCGAGATCAAGTCACTTCTGATGAATGGATGTTGACAATGGGCAAGATTGTTCGTACAACAGTCCAGAACAATTTAACTTTCAACAACCCGAATATTTGATGTGGGGCCAAGCAGGGGGCAATTTTTTAAGTGGTTGTCCCTGCCTGTTTTTCGTACGTTGGATGTCTTCAGAATTTCACCAGAATTTTAGATATGGAACATGTTCTTTTTGCAGATTTAAGCCCCTGAACATGATAACGATGTGAAACTTAGGTGTCCGAGTGAAGTAAAGCCCCCCTGGACGTTATACTTTTTGTGGAGTTCGTTATCTACCTTCGTGCCGGTACCAATTATTTTGCGCTGCTGAATATTTGTGCCGAGTTTTGGTGATTTCGGGGTGTTTTGAGTGCGAAAGTGAGTGAAGGAGGCGGGGGGGAACCCCCGATCGACCCTGGAGGTGGAACAGTGCCAGAAAATCGAGAGGAGAAGCAGGAAAATACGAAAAATATGGAAAATCGGATCGCAGTAGACGAAGAAAAAGACAACAAGATAACAAGGTCGGAGCAAAAACATTATGATACATCGATCAGGTATAAAGAAGCCGAGGCAGGGCCGTACTGGGTATGTGTTGAATCTTTGGAAAATAACATCGGGAGATTGCATCCCATGCGTATAGGGCATAATTTGCACTCGATGGGCAGTGCCAGTAGATGCATCAATGTCATTAATTCCGTTGGTCGCAACAAGGTAAAAGTTGAATTCTCGAAAGTTTGGGCAGCTAATCAGTTAATCGAAAACAAAATTATCAATGAGAATAACTTAGTGGCATACATTCCTAAGTACTATGTACAACGAAAAGGTATTCTTAGGGGAGTGGATACTACTTTTAATGAAGAGTATTTGCTTAGAGAAATCAAAACTGAAGGACAAAAAGTGGTAGAAGTGAAGCGTTTTCATAGGAGGGTGACTCAAAATGATGGCACAACAAAAATGATACCCAGAGAAATGGTAACGGTCTCATTTGAAGGTACTAATTTGCCCAAGTGGGTTTCGATCAACTATGTAAGATTCGTAGTAGAACCGTACATCTTCCCTGTTATCCAGTGTTTCAATTGTTTTCACTACGGACATGTCAAACAAAATTGTAAAAGTAAGCCTAAATGTAAAAATTGCGGCGACGAACATGAAGGGGATTGTCCTTACCTGACACAAAAGTGCATCAACTGCAATTCAGATGAACATAATTCCTTATCTAAACAATGCCCCAAGTACATAAAACAACAGCAAATAAAAACTATCATGTCTGAAAATAACCTCTCATTTAAAGAAGCGGAATTAATAAATAAAAATCCAACATTTGCAAAGGTTGTGAATTCCGTCTCTACTTCGGTTTCAACATTCAACAGATTCACACCTCTACAATTGAAAGAAGATGAATTTCCTAGTCTTCCCTATTCCAATCCAAATTCTTCATTCCAGTCGAAGCCAAGGGCCCCAAGATCTCAGTCTGAAAGACCAAAAACAAGCAAACTCACCATAACAAATCCCAAGCCAGATCGATCAAAGAAAAGGTTTCGAGAATCTGAATCTCCAACCTCACCATCTACCCCTTTCAAAATCCCACAATTTGACTCCCCAATACTATCAAAAGGTCTTCGACGTCAGTCTTCCAGTTACGTAAATACAATAAAATCTCCCAATCTAACTACCTACAAAGAAAAAATAATAAACGACATTGACAAATTCGTAACAGATACCATTCTTAAAATTCTTCCAAACACCATTATAGAAGAAAATACCGACAAATTTGGCATCAGGTCCTATGTTTCTCAAATTATAAGTAAAGCTATCGAAGGTGATGATGAACAACTCCAATTTGATTCCAATGACGAAGACACCGAAGATATTGACATGTTGTACTAACACCAATACTATTGAATCAATTGACATATTACAATGGAATATACGCTCGTTTTTTGCAAACAAAACAAACCTTTTAAACCTTCTCCAAACCAAAAACTATGATGTAATAGCACTTTCAGAAACTTGGTTAAAACCTAACCACCAAATAAATATTCGTGGATTCCAAGAAATACGCTTGGATAGAGATAATGGCAAAGGTGGTGTTGCCATCTTAGTCTCCTGCAAACTCAAGTACACCCAGCTAAATTCAACTAATTCCACTAACAAAAACATCGAATTGTGTGGGGTGAGACTGGATGAAACAGGAATTGAAATTATTTCTCTCTATAGGCCACCAACAGTTAACCTTATTGCTAAAGACTGGTCTTGCATTTTTCATCAATTGACCATATTAATTATTCAAAGCGCAGTCGCAGATCGGGGAGAGAGACAACCACATGTGCTGGGTTGAAACTCCCATAAGAATATGCATGTTGAATGACTTTGTAAAATGATCAATTCAAGGTGCAAATTGACAATTTCAACGAATGTATAACATAACAAGTGTGTAAAAAGAAATACCTGATCTACTTTTCACTATAAAAAAAAAGAAAAATCATGCTGTGAAGTTAATGCGAAGCATTTTAAAATGGGGTTTTTTGAATCGACAACAATTTCAGATTACCCGCCATATTTTATTGCACAACTTCCGCTAACGAGAATTTTGACCGCGCTTGAAAGAGAACCGAGCGTCAGCCGTCACGTAAAAGTATGGTTAAAAAGGTTAAAACGTCCCGAGAATAAAGAAAACACCTTGAAATCGTAAATTCTGACAGCGACAGCAAAGTTCCGTTTTCTATGCATGCTGTGGCGCGCGAGATCTTCTACTGCAGTGCGCATGGTCATGGGCACATACCTAACTTACAAATGACTAGTGGAAGGGGAAAGTGCGAATAATTAATATGGTCTATTAGGGAACAAAGTTGTAATTTGTGGAGATTTCAACGCCCATCACCGGCTTTGGGGATCTCGAGCAACAGACTCTGCAGGCAGGAATTTGATTAAGGCTTTGGAAGATATTGATTTAGTAAATTTGAACACTGGCTCCCCCACGAGACTTGGCTCTCCCCTTCAGGATTCTTCATGCATTGACTTGACTTTTGTATCTTCTTCCTTATCAGATAAAACCTCGTGGACAGTTTTGCAAGATACTCATGGATCCGATCACTTTCGAAAAAAGCGCCAAATATGTAGTTCTTGTGGTTTGTATTTTTTTTCTCATCAACGGCACCTCTAATGGGAAAAATGAAGCTGAATAAAATTAAACAACAAAATTTACAATAAATACCGTTTAGCACCGTTTTCTGACAGGTCTCGTTACTCCAAATATGACAGTTCATAGTTTAGCTATGGCAAATTTCTTTATTTAACATTTTCAAGTACACCCGATGATATTTATCCAAACCGAACTTCACGCCATTGTCTTTCTAGCGTACTTTACTAGGAATGCTGCTCTTAGCGGCATTTTGATGTCCGTCTGTCCATCGATCTAAACTGTCCGTCTTATCAATTAATTGCTCCTGAACGAGAAGACCTAACGGGAATCGACTTCTTGTGTGTAACATGTATTCACCGGAGAATTGAATTAGGAAAAAAATAATTTCTCAAACCGTCGCCATCTTGATCCGCAATGTCAAATTTTCACAAAAGTGATCCGATTTTCATGAAACTTGGAATGCACGCATGTTTTATATTCAAAAGTATGATTTCAATGTATTCTTCTTCATCCGCCGCCATTTTGTCCGCTATGTTGAAATTGGTAAAACTGGTCCGATTTTGATGAAAATTGGAACCTAGTCGTGTCTTGTGTATACGCATTGATGGTTTTCATGTTAGTTCCACGATTTGCGCCATATTGATGTGCCACATGAAAACTAATCTCCAGCTGTCACAAAATCAATTTATTAAAATATTTTCTGAACAAGAGGTTTCCGATGTGACTGGAAAACTTGCTGATAGAAATCGGTTTTTGTTAGCTCTTTTTCACAAGTAGGAACTCCTTCAAATAAAAATGTACGGGAAATGCTATTAAATTTTCGAAATCTGCAAAAAAAATTAAAAATTCTTGGATTTTTCTTTGAAAATCTGGAAATCAGATAGCAACGCCTATACATATTAATTCAAGAAAGTCGCATAGTGAATTTGAACTTTCTATTTTTCAAAAAAAGGTACTAAAAATGGTTTCTACTAATGGGGTACTTGCCCAATTTTGTTTTATTAGCTCAATCGATAGTATGGGTGACAATTCAATTGTCAAAAATGTAATCAATAAAGAAGGGTTATTTCAGCAATTTTCACCAATAAGGCTATGATTAGATGAAAATTGCACTAGTGTAATTTCCGGTACGGAAATACAATTATGGAGGATGAAAATGGAAAATCGTTTCGTTCGAATTGTCGTGCCAAATACAAATACATCTCGAGACTTTGTAATTACAGGAAATTTTTGGCTTTCAATAATTCGTGCTTGTTGGATACAGAAATGACCACTCGCGCTTCGCGCTCGTGATCATTCCAGTTACCAACAGGCACTCATATTTTACAGCTCAAAAATTTCCGGTAATTACTTAGTCTCTTGTTGTATTATGCAGGGTGGTCCGACTTTTATGTCATTAAATTTGAGGATCGATAGAGAATGAAAAATGAAGGGGACTTTCTCCAGAAAACATATTTGAGAAATGCCTAATAACAGAGGTACAGCCCTTCAAAGTTGGAAATGAATAATCGTTTTTTCAGCATAACTTTTGAAACGTTCAACCGATTTGATTCAAAATAGAACCAAAGGTTTATTGAAATTATCCCCTGTCGAACAATCATAAAATGTTCCATAAAAAAGTTTCAGGGGCGTAGACGTTAGGGGATGTCCCTACTTTTCCCCCCTATTTTTCACCCCCCCTAGTTATTTTTGGAAACTGTTTATAATTTTGAAATCTGCGTTCAATTTTGAAGAAGAAATCACTGTTGCTAAATTTTTATTAGAAGCTTCGTTCAGGAGATATTTGAGTTTGAAACTTTGGAAAACATCCTGAAATTGCCACTTTCCAGAGCCCAAATTGTTTTTCTCCTGAAAATTTCTCGTGTTTTGGAAAAAATGGTGGTTTATCAACTTAGAAATTCTATAAAACCTATTTCAGCTGAGAAATCATGAGTTTTTTGGGATTTTAATTTTTAGACCTTTGAAAGTTGTGCTTTTGAGATGTTTTCCAAACCTTCAATTCTAAATATCTCCCAAACCAAGCCTCGAATCAAAATTTAGCAACAGTGTGTGTGTTTTCGAGATATTTAGAAATATGTTATTTCTTGCGACTGTTTCTTCTATTATTATATCCGTATTAGCTCCTATTTCATCAAACACATAACAGGGTTTTTTTTTTCTTGAAAATATACTTCAGAATGATCAGACCGAAGATTTCTTAGAAGTTGATTGTAAATTGTAATTTTTCCAGTGGCGTAGATCATAGAAATTCAAACCATTTCTACCCTCTCACCGTACTTTCTACACCACTCGATTATTTGAAAAATACATGACATTTTGGCATTATGATCATCCAAGATCACCTAGCATGACACTTCATTTGAAAAGCACACCATTTTTTCGCTGATCAGTTTGACTGCGGAACATTGCATCTTGTATCATCTCCTCGATCATCTCCAACATGACTGTTTCAGATAAATTATAGTTGATTGTCCCCCCAGAGTTTTTAAATAGGATGTCATAACAGGTGGCTTTTGATGATCATCTTGTCAAATGAAATACAAATATTTACAAACAAATAGATAGGTATGTTCCTATGTTCCAAACAGCAATAATTACAAAATAGATGCGATGACATGTATGCTTTCGACGCCAGTGATGGCCACTCAACCAACTTTACTGTTGAAGTGCATTCAGTTTGGGGGAACAACAAACTATAATGTATATCCCATACACTTTCTATTTTCAGTAGAATGACTTTTTCGAGCAAAAATGAAGTGACAAGCTGGAGCGTTGGGAGAATACGGCCGATGGCCGCTGATAGTTTCGCTTCAAAACTTTGCAGGTGCAATCAGTCGTAGCCGTAGCCCCCCAGCTTGTCACTTTATTTTTGCTCCAAAAAGTAATTCTACTGAAAATAGAAAGTGTATGGGATGAGGTATGGGATATATCTAAAACAGTCATGATGGAGATGATCGAGGAGGTGATAGAAAATGTAATATTTAGCAGTCGATCTGATCAGCAGAAAAATTGTGTTCTCAAGATCATCGATCTCATCTTGTTTTCAAAAGAAGTGTCATACTAGGTGATCTTAGATGATCATGACGCCAAAATGTCATATATTTTCTAAATAATCGAGTGGTGTAGAAAGTTTAGTTTAGTTTAGTTTATTTATACTCTACAATAATGACCTTATCCTCAGGTATTTTATAATCTGCGAGTGTCCACGATAATACAGAAATTTTGGCAGCAACGTTACATCTGCACCTGGCCGCTGGAAGCCCTGGAACTATCATCTCGCCTGAGCAGCTTCTAATAACACCATCTATTCTCCTCTCCAACTTGTAACCATATCGTTACAAAGTACGGTGGGAGGGTAGAAATGGTCCGAATTTCCACGATCTAAGCCACTGGAAAAATTACAATTCACAATATACTACTGAGAAATCTTCGGTCTAATCATTCCTAAGTATATTTCTGAGAAAAAAGAGCCCTGTGATGTGTTTGATGTTTGTTAATAGGAGCTAATACGAAGAAACAATTGCAAGAAATAAGATTTTTCCAAATATCTCGGAAACGGCTTGGAATTTGGAGAAACACTTCAAGAACTTCTGATAGGGCTTTTTGAGGAATAATTGCCTAATTCTATTTTTTACATATTCACAATATTTTTCGAAAAAAATTGAAAACTCTGATTTTTACAAAAAACATCATCATTTCAGTTCAATCAATTTTTTTCACAACTTTTCTCTTCCGTTTCTTGGAATAAGCAATTACTCACCATAGTACAAAGACAAAAGTCAAAAATCTCGAGTAGTTTCAAAAAGAAAAGAAGAAAAAAAAATGCCGTCATAAAAAATTGAAAAATTAAAATCAAAATTTTTCTTGGCTCCCCTTCTAAAAACCTTTTAAATGCTTTTAGGAGTCCACACACCAAATTTCACACTTTTGTCACAATTAGAGCCATTTTTATGAAATTTTACTTATACATACCGCTAGGACTATTCCCCAACCAGCCGCAGCAAAGTGTGCTCCCAGCGCCCATTTTTTGTATGATTTGAGGCTCACCCTGCCGATATTTGAAGAGTTATTTTGCAGAACTTACACTGTTAACTTTTTCTATGGAATCTATACAGCCAGCTCAAGACTGGAAATCGCTGTAAATGGCACACAAAATTTTCAATTCGAAAATAAGCGAGAGTCTGCTAATTTTGCGGTTTTCAGATGTGAGATATGAGGTCAAGTTGATTTCCAATGTGGAAATGAACTCCATATTCGTATTCAGGAGGTCAAAATTAGTGAGGAAACATGTGCCACACGCATGTTTTTTAAAAAATCAGGTCCTGTCAAAAATCGTCGCCATTTTTTTTTCTGAGTGGGAAATGTTGACGCATCCTTGGCGGAAATTAATCACCTTGGTATGAGTAGTCATCATACCAAAGGGCATATGCCGTTTGATTCATTCGCGGTATTTTGCCATCTTATGTCGCGTACCGTCGGCGGTACAGCATGGGTGGATATGCATACAGGCTACTATAACGAAAGTCAAGCATCGCCCGCAGAAGCCAGAACCTGGATGGGTGACTGGTGGATAGCTGGGCGCGAAGAGAGCGGACGCAGCGTAGTGTACTTGCCCAAGGGGGCTCCATTACCTGTACACGCACATGAACGAGATGATTGTAGGTAGTAGCATAAATCCATAGTGCGGCTCGGTGCGTCCGACACCTCGACACCCAGATGGGTAAAAGAGGTTACGATTATATATATATATATGTCGCGTACCACACCGACTATAGTGTTGTTCTCACAAATTTTGCCTTTTTGAACAGCATCCGCTATTGGGCACAGCTTGTGCAAATATACACTATAGTAGGTGCACTTGTACTGTGACTCTTAGTTGGCGGGGCAAATTTTCTACTTTAGCATTGTAGGCTTGCCGCCTTTTCACCTGGTGTGAAAATTGATATTAAAATCTTGGAAAACTGACCTGGTCATAAGTGGACGTGCGACTAGGGGGACGCAGAGCTGTGTTACCGTCACCCTGCTGAAAATCTTCGTGATTTCCTTATTCGACCCGCATTCAACCTCATTCCCGTCAGCTCGGATCGAATGAGGTTCAATAGGGCTACAATTGACCTGATTGAAACCTTCATTTGTGGTTACAATGCTGAATAAGAATGAATGAGGATCACTGGTGGCACGGGTCAATCAGGCAGATTCCCGGCATTTTTCAAACACACTCAATGCGGTTTGAGAGCATAATATTGAATCGGGCAAAAAATCACCATATTTCAATAAGGATGAATAAGGATAGATCGTGGCACGAGTCAATCAGGCAGATTCTTCACATTTTTCAATCACACCCAATGCGGTTTGAAAAGCACGATATTGAATCGGGTAAAAGAGCACCATATTCCAACAGGATGAATAAGAATAGCTTGTGGCACGGGTCAATCAGAAAGATATTCGACATTTTTCAATCACCTTTAATGCGGTTTGAAAAGCACTGCTCTGGAACAGGAACCTATTTTGTTCAAATTCAGAACAAAGTTTACTGAAATTGGTCTCTATTGAACAATAGTATAGCATTACATAAAAAAATTTCTAGGGGCAAAGATAATAGGGGGTTCTCTCCCCTTTTTCCCCCTATTTTTTACTCCCCTAATTATTTTTGGGAATTGTTTCAATTTTTGGATTTCACGTTCAATTTGAAGAAGAAAGTTACTCCAGAAGATTTTGATTAGAGGCTTCGTTTTTGAGTTTTTTTTATTGTGTTTAAAACTCCTGAAAACATCTCGAGAACACCGCTTCCAAAGACCTAAAAATTAAAATCCAAGAAAACTCATGATTCCTTAATTCAAATAGGTTTTCTAGGTGTTTCAAGTTGATATACATAAGCATTTTTTCTGAAAACGAGAAGTTTTCACGAAAAAAAACTGGGCTGCTCTTGAAAGTGCATGGAGATTTTGAGATTTTTTCCGAAATTTCAAACACAAATAGTTACCTCATAAACGAAGCCTCAAATCAAAGTTTTGCACGAGTAACTTTCTCCTCTAAATTGAACGGAGAATTCAACAATCAAAACGATCCTCAAAAATAATCAGGGGAGAAAAAATAGGGGGAAAAAGGGGAAGGTACCCCCTATTATGTTTGCTCCTGAAAATGTTTGATAAAATGCGTTATCATTGTTCGATAGATACCTATTTCAGTAAACTTTGGTTTGATTTTGAGCAAAATAAGTTGAAGGGTTCAAAAGTTATGAAAAAAAAACCGATATTTTAATTTACAACTTTGAAGGCCTGTATCTCCGTTATACCGTTATTATACGTTTGCGAACCTTTGCAATGTTAATTGAAAAATGTTCCGTAATTTTTCAATTTTCTATCTCCCTGTGAATTTTTTTAACACTTATTCCGGGACACCTGTACCTGTATTAATTATGTATTGTATATTGTACGCCATGGTTATTGTACGGTTCAATCCATCAAAAACTGATTTATAATACATACTAAATAATAATTTAAATAGGTAGGTACCTAACTTAGGGCTCAAAAGGTAGGTACAGAATTTGGTTAGGTTTATTAGTTATTGTTGGCCTGGCCGATCGATGACCATCATGAAACGAAGTAGGTATTGATGCGTATTGATGGGTAAAAGCCTACGTAAAAGCTCACCGGCAAAGTGGTAAAAGCTATAGTTGGTGGATCAGTTCCCATCACCGGACACAAGCGTATAACAAATGGTTTAGTTTAGAGTCTATGGGTTCAGAATAGATGATAGATCATTCGTTGCTGACTTATTCTAGTCCCCGCATGTGCATGATTTCTTTGCGACGCGAGTGTAATAACAATTGTGATTCCACAGCGATTTTTACAGTGATTCAGTGCTTTTTTTTCCATTTTTCTGATCTTCTCACATATGGGAGGTATGTACTATTATTTACTATTATATCACAATAATAACAATAATATATCTAAGTAATAACTATTCATGGTGCGATTCTCGATTCTCTAAAAAATAACAATCCATAAACGCTCTGTTACTCTGTTATTGCCTAGAAAACAGCCAATGGCCGACAGGATTTTTTACATAAAAGAATAAGCGTTTATAGAATCTAATTTTTTACAGAATCGCGTTCAAACATTGTTGCGTGGATGATACGCTGTCTCGCTGTCTAAAACACTCTCACAATAAATAAACTGTTGTAAGTATAGGTATAGGTAGGTATACAGCTTTAATACCGGGTATACCATATCTATATCTTCTGCTCGATAGGTAGAATCGGGGAAGGTGGGGCTTTTTATGATTAGGTATAGAATAGTGATTTTTGGCAAAATAATTCGAAATTTATGAGGGCGCCTACCTACGCTAAATTTTTCTCACCGTTAGAGCTCATTTATGTGATTTTTGAATATCCATGGTAGGTACTTCTTGGACTAAGTTATGGCAAGAAGAACAATAGAATTTGATAAACACCTATACACTGCTCTTCTCGAAAATGGACTAATCATTGCTCTCATGCAGTTTGAAGTTATTTTAGGACCCATATGATTATTCCCAATTTGAAATTGAGTTCCAATTTACAGTTATACCTACTTATATATATTTACTTAGGTAGTAAGTGCCTACTTATGAATATAAACACCTAACTTTTTCAATGCCGAATTAGGTACTTATTCCCTCCAAAACGCACGCCCGGCCCCACGGTTTATAAAATAGAAAACAATAAGAGTCAATGCGATTAAAAGAAAAGCCAAAAAGAATTATTAGGGATTCCTATAAACAACCCGTGGAAGGTCGAGCGATATATCGGTGCATTTCACAAGTTTAGACCATTATTGCCTCCACAGAGTCCACATCGGGAAAATATAAAGAACCTGCTACACATGGCATATGGCATATACCTAAAGGGCAACCCATCAGATGCGCGTTTTCAGCAGGCCATCCTAACAATGCACAACTATAATAAATCATGAATCAGCCCTCGAATCAGCCGGTATAAGCTCTCTAATATGTTCAAGTATATTTTGTTAAGAACCTTCTCAATAGATAGGTATCTCTATTTTTGTTACAAGTTTTTAACATGTACTGACTTCGTGCTATTTTAATTCATATCATAATATCATAACTAGGTTTATTAATTTTGTACGAGACCCCAAACTTAAGAAAACTTGCTTTGAAAAAACTCGTGAAATCTGTTTTCTTCTGTTATGATAATATTTAATCTTCCTCAAGACCTCTTGTTGGATGGTTACCTACTAAACAGCCCCTGAGTACGAGCATATTTGCAACATAGAAATATCGATGACTAGAAAAAAAATAAATGATATAGCTACCTACCTATTTATGATGCATGTGTTGAAATTGACAGAAATTATTTTGTGAGCAGGACGCTTGTGAAACGAATATAAGAGAGTGACCTCGCGAACTAAATAAGACCTTTTAACATTACATCATATAATATTTCATCTACAAAGGTTTCAGGAAGGTTTCGAACTATGTATTATTTGGCTTGAATTAAGAAAGCATCTAAGTATTTATCACCTATTGTGGTGGAAGTGCGTTCTTTCATGAATTAAAGAACTTAAATCTAATTCTTTCACAGGGACCTTATGCCATTTATAAAAGCATCGACGAGATCGAGATGGAAGTTACCCCGGGCGAAGTCGAAAGAACCGCTAACCATCGAACCTTAAGATAACGTCCAAGTTAATATTGGAGAAAAACGAGGAGAAAAAAAAAAGACGGAACCCGATGTGGAGGTCTTAACAGTTTTGGAAAAACCACCAACCGATCAGCTGGACGTGAAACTTGTCACTAAGGTTGCAAGTTGCAAGCTGGACATTGGTGGACACAACCATATGGGTCAACCTGAGGAGGCAGCCGACATGGAGACTGCTGATGTTGGTGGTACCTACCTACATCCAAAAACGTACCAAACCTCGATCATGAGGACGGAGGCAGTGATCCCGGAAACACTCAGTGGTTCATGGTAATTAATTATTATTATTATTATAACGTTGAAAAAAATATGATTTATTTATTTATAAATATTAATTATTTAAAAATAATGATGGGTGTGAAGATTCAATTTAGAAAACAAATTAGTCCTTAAGTTATATGAAGTCGATTAAATTAGGGCAAAGCAGAGCATTTTGATGCTGATTATTAGGTACAGGATCATTCATATCAAATGGCCTCTCAAAATTTCTCCCTTATTTTTTAACTTGAAAAAAAATTCAAGTAGGTGCTTCAGTTTTCAGAAATAATCAACGCTTCTTCCGATACAGAACTTTTTTTAAAAACTTGTACGCCGTGTACAAAAATTTTACTTTTTTCTGCAGACCCTAGAAACCTCGCTAGAAACCAACAACCATAATTATTAGGAATATTTATATACATCTTCAATCTCTACCAAAAATTTTCCACCAGGTCTCATAAACAAAATATATAGGGATTGCACAAAAAACAACGATTTTTATACTCCCCCCATACAATTTTGAAATAAAAAAACGTTTTGTATCGTTAGAAGCGTTCATGTTCTCTGAAAATGGGAGTAGTTACTTGAGTTTTTTTAAAATCAAAAATTTGAGGGAGATATTTTGAGTGGTCCTTTGATATGAATAACCCTGTATCTTTTGAAGTACCTTCTCTTGACACCAACTTATTTTTAAGCAATAAAACCATGTACCTCTATACTCAATAATTATTATACCGTGAATATTGTTCATATTAGATTCATAGTTCTATAGGCTGTTTAGACTGCCTAAGTATAGTTGCGATCGCATAAATGGAAACACTTTGACACTGACACTGTTTTTCTTTTTCAATTTGAGCTGGTATTATTTGATTTTTCTATCCAATCTTCACGACAGCACAAAATAAACGTTCTCTTTTGTGGCTAGCCAAGTTCCCATGAGGAGATTACTTCAGTCGGTCAAAATATGGAAAATAAAGATGACAAGTGATGTCAAGTGTTTCCATTTATGCAATCGTAACCGTACTGTACCTATAACTATACATATGTATTTTTTTTAGAATTGCTGGATCACAGGATGGATCTAGAAAAAATCCTTCGACCCAAGACGAGCGAGACCAAAGAAAAAAGCTGATAAACTCATAATTATTAAAGTCAAAAATTAAAACGATAAGAAGTAAGGAAACGCCATTAAAGTTTCCCGTTTTTCACACTACAGTATTATGGTGTATTATTATAATAATAATAAATAACTGTGTCTTGTATATCTGCAGCTTTATTGTTGTCCCATCAAACATTACTCCTGCATTTGAGGGAGTAAAATGACGCTTTTTGTATAGACAGTGCAAAAAATAATTTTTGTGGATATTTTTGCTAAATATTCGGTAGGTATACCTAACCAAAATTCCACGATGTGTCCTTGAATTTAAAAGGTATGTGTACAAAATTCTACCTGTTTGACATCAATTAAACGTCCCTAAAAGCGTTCCTGGAAAATGTTCTTAGAAATAACGTTGCGTCCTCAACGTTAATTTGATACCTCATTCAAATTAATCTGAACAGATCTTCATAAAAAAAGGGATTTGACGAGGTTGAACCAGATTTTTTTTCGGGGACATTTTTTTTTTCCAGATACCATTCCAGCCTGCTTCATAAACAATCCAAAAGCCCTTCTCGAACCTGTTTCGTATTTCTCTTTTTTCCCCGCA
Organism: Anaspis maculata; assembly: GCA_949128115.1. Classification (NCBI taxonomy): domain Eukaryota; kingdom Metazoa; phylum Arthropoda; class Insecta; order Coleoptera; family Scraptiidae; genus Anaspis; species Anaspis maculata. The sequence continues at coordinate 1,149,426 of OX421968.1, read as the reverse complement.
TTTGACCTGCTTCATTAATATTCCCAAAACGCTTTTTGAACCTGTTTCATTATTCCCTTTTTAGCCCGCATTCAGCCTGCTTCACGAACATTCCCAAAACCCTTTTTGAACCTGTTTCGTATTTCCCTATGTTCCCCGCATTCGCCCTGCTTCATAAACATTCCCAAATTCCTTTTTGAACCTGTTTCGTATTTGCCTTTGTTCCCCGCATTCGCTCTGCTTCATAAACGTTCCCAAAATTCCTTTTTGAACCTGTTCCGTATTTTCCTTTGTTCCCCGTATTCGACCTGCTTGATGAAACTCCTTATTGGATCCGTTCAATAAATTTGTTTCACTAACCACATTCATCCCGAAGTTGAAAACCTTCTTCGACCGTTTTCATTATTTTTTTTCGGTTCAATGCGGGCATTTTCAGCAGGGCATGTAGACACCAAAAGAGCACGGGGCGGCCGCAAATTAAGTCATCTTGACAACGGCCCATTCAGGGTCGACAAAAACTCGTCCCGGGAAGCCCCAAAACGAAAGCAAATTGAAGGTACTTACATCAATTTCGGTCCAATACACAACTTTGAGCGGCTGGGTTTTTCGAAATTTGGTTTAATTTACTTTTTACACGTAAATTCTTTTGCCAATGACAGACTGCGCGCGATCCTTGTATCGCCCATAATTCTTCAGGGTTTGACTTGTATTTTTGACTGGAAGAGGCGAAAGGGTTGATGATTGCATGGGGCTCCTTTTTTGGACGAAGGGCATTGTACAATCTTTAATTTGAAGCATCTAAAGTTGAACCGGCTTCAAGAGGTTAGGAATATTTTTCACAACTGTCAAATGTCAAGGCTCTCTTGATTTATTTGTTCATTGGCGAAAATTAAAAACAAGTCGAAAAATTGTTACATTTTACCAATAAAATGGAAAACAGCGTCAGACATCACGTCCCGCAAAAATGTTCCGGCTATCTGCAAAGGAAATACGCAAAAAATGTGTTTCAAAACTGGTCCGGCCAGAGCAGCCAACTGCAAAGTTTTGGGGATTTTCTATATTTCACATTTGGAAACTTAGAAACAAAATCTCACAGCCGACTAGAAACACGGTACAAGTGAACCTACTTTACCAAAATATTTGTACCTGCCATAGAATGCAAGAAAAAACAATACAATTTGGATTTGACAGATTCAGCCAACTTATTATATTGATTGATTCAATGATTTTTTTCTGTTCTGAAGTTCTGAACCGAATCTGATCCAAACTCAAATCATGAAGTATTCACTCGAGTATTCAAGTATTTATCTGAAGGTCTTATTACCCTTTTGAACAGCACAATCATCACTAGAGAATAATGCAGTTTCTGACGATTGCCATCCGGTAAGAGCTTTATGCTCCACTGCATCTCTCACCTCCAAGTCTATAAAGCTGTTCTTGCAATTCCACTGAAGAAATTTGTCATTAGTTGGATGTTTCCGTCACTCCAGATCGACAAGATGAGGGGTGAACTTTCAAAGTTGGAAGCGATTGTAGGTGCAAGTGATGTAATCAAAATCCATCCAGAGCTTGCAGGCTTCTTTCCAGGACGATACCTCTTCCCCCGGCATCTGGTCTTCAATTGTTGAGTGATGAGCCGGTCAGGCCTCTCGACAAACTGTAACATATGACCTCTAGCTCTGGGACTTGGCGTGAAGACATTGAAGACACTGTACAAATTCCTGAAACAAGATCTATTATGAACGAAACCTGAATAAAAGAAGAGAACTATTATTAGAACTTCGATGAAAGTACGTGAAATGCTGGTAGGTATTGACCTGCCAGAAAAAAAAATCGATTCATGTATCACCAAATGGTAGGGTACCGAGAATCGAACTATTTCAATCCTATTTCGAAAATCCAGAGCTTACTCTTCTAATTGAGAAAGCAGTGAGATTGATTATAATGCAGTAATTTTCTACCTTTGAGCTAGTACTCCTAGTAGACTGCATGTAGGCGTGTCACTGTACATAATGATTGTGTACAATGGTATTTTGAAAATCAACGTCGTTCTAAAATGTTAGCACAAATTTACGGCAGAAAGCAAAAGTGTTTTCGCAGAAAAATCAAAAGTCAAACCAAACCTTTAAAACTAGTTGGTTGTGGTGGGAGAAAGTTGGGAGATTTCCCAATGTTGCCAATGGCAGAATTCAAAATTTTGCCATGTCAAAAGTTGGTAATCGGTAGCGTCTATGCCAAAAAAAAAAAGGAAAATAGATCAATAAACCTTGGGGAAATGGTGGAAGCTCAACAGATTAATAATAAGTATAATGTAATTGATGTATGAAATATGAAATTCAACGTCAAAATTTCCAATAGAAATTAGTTGCAAATCACAAGTATACTGGCGCCATCTTCAAGGCAATGATATAACCTGCATAGCCGCCACTGCAACGGTAAGGCAGGTATATTTTTTCAAGCAAACGAGGCAAGTAGCGCCATCTAGACAAAACTACAGCCATACAGATCGCATTCTATCGTTCTGTAAGCCTGGAGAAGATTTCTTTCATACCGATTCTGTAATAAATAGAACTTAGCGCCATCTCGGCAGGAATAGCTGAATGTGGCAGTGATCTTGAATACTTGCAGAGGGCAGTAAGGTAGAGAACGCCCACTCTCTCGCACTCGCTACAGGACCTAATTTTGTAGCGCCATCTATGGCCATCACACACACAGTCTGATTAATAGCAGTGCAGACCCTTGCAATCGCTCCAGTTCTTTTACCCGGGGAATTCAATTTCGTTTTTCGGGGCCCGTTCACGGTGTGCATTTTTCATGAAATTTCTATCTTACGTGACAACTCTGCTGATTAAAATCTCGCTTGGGTTGAAATTTCAACAAAAAAGTTTTACGTGAGAAAAATCTAATGAAAAAACATCGTTAAACATGCCAATTATTATAGATTTCAAAATGCGAATGATAGATTTTGACTGATTAATGGATAGAAACATAAAAATGATATAATAACTAATGTATTTTTACAAAATTATAACACATAATATAGACAATACGAATTAATAAAAAAAATTCAATCTTGACATCGATGCAAACACTGGAAAAGACTGTGAGACGATATACATTTATACAGGTGAGGCGAGTTTATTATAGTCATTTTGAACCAATGTGGTTTACAAAATCTTCACTTGATTCATTTCAAGTTGGAAATTCATAGTATATTGAAAGCGATTGAACTAATTGTTGATACACACTGGAGTAGGTACTATCCAATAGGTAAATACAATGTTAGAAAAATATGACTGTTTTGTATACCGAGTAAAGCGAGTATAATAATTCTGTGACTTATAAGCTAGTTCACAATCACGAAATTAATTGGATAACATGCTTAATGTTAGATACAAGTCTGAGTTAACAATTGTAACAATAATTGTAGCTTGCAAGTCACAAAATGACACAAATTTACAAAGTCCCCAAGATCTAAACATCCACAACTGAACAGGGATTTGAATTGATTGAGATATAATAACTAAATTATCAAACTACCTACAATAAATAACCACGGGTTTTACCAAAGAAGTTAGTTAAAGAATAGCTAATTCGAAATAGACTAATGTAAATTTCGGCTGTAAATCAAATAATGAGTGTTCTTCGATTTTACGCATTTTCCGTGGTCAAATAACTAGTATTAATAGTATTATTGGTCAGAACAAAATCGATTTAGCCTCTTTTCACTTTTTAGGAGTACGGGCCGGGAAGGCAGCTACCTTTCCACCTGTTTTTGGCGTATAGATTGGTGAGATGGTGAGGCAGCTATTTTTATATTTGTTCAGGTGGTGATTGTATTTTTGACAGCACACTCACGCCCAAAGAAGAATGTCACCAAAAAGTTTTTCATTTGCTGTGGGTATACCTGACACAGCAGCAGTTGAAGGACCTGGGAATAAGACAAAATATAATTATAAAATTAAAAAAAGATCAAAAATAGTTACGAGGCTTGTCAAAGTGCAGTTGAGGAGTGAAAGCAACCCTCTATTTTTAGGAATTCTCGTTCAAAAATGCTGAAAAAAATATATATTGCGTACGAAGTGATTTTTCACGATATATATTTTTTTCATAAAATTGTACGGAGTATTTTTTTAGTAACATTGAAAAAATCGAAGAAACCCAGGTTTTTTGTAGGTTTCCCTGTCTATTTTAACGTGGAATATTTTAATTCTCTTCCCCTGGCAAAGTGTGTTTTTTTTATGTAAAAACAATTTTCTTTTGTTAATTTTGAACGAATAGTTTTTTTGTAACAACTTGTCAATATGGAATCTATAGAGCCCCTCATAAAACTTCTACAGGGTGATGAACAGAGCAGTGCAAAATTGATGGAAGTTCAACATACCCCCGTTTTCGTAAAAAAATTTTCGGGAGTATTAACACCAAATTTATGAAGAATGATGTGTTCCCTCGAAACGGTTTTTGAATTTTCGGGATTCCAGTCGAAACAGACAAAATGTGTTTTTTTATTGTGAATACTGTATATTATTCCTGTAGCAACGCAAAAACATGAGAACTTTTCATATCAAGATGACGCCACTTGGTAGGCTTGTTCACTGAACAATTCTGAGCAATTTGACTTGAAACACCAATGAAACGCCTATTGTCTAGTGTAGGCGTGAAGAAAAGCCCAATTGGCAGCGTACTTTTTGGTACTACTCCTGAAATTCGGGTTTTTAGCATTGGAAAAAGGTTAATTTTTACCCTCTTTAGTCAACATGGGACTACGTCATTAGAATTGGATTAACCACATTTCCGCCATTTTGTAATTTTTTGCCTTTATTTAAATTTCAAAACATTAGGCATGTTTGGCATCATTTCTTGAAATGTTGGTCCCCTAAATGGGATTCTGTCAATAAGATCTGTCTATCTGTTTGTTTATCTGTCTATCTCTTTCCGAAAAAATATTTACAGAATTTTTAATCCCACCTTCCTTCTTCCTGAAATTCTCTGAGTGTCCAATTTAATATTCTTGACCTCTCAATTCATTTCAATGCAGTCAACGTCATCCTGCATAGCATCGGAAGAGATAATTTTCTGTGGAAAAAATGCTACCCAAATTTCACCCTTTCGCTCCCCCCACCCCATCTCAAAAATCTAAAATGGCAATGCCTACTTTGTGATACATCAAATTGAAGGAAATTAGATTCTCTCCATGAACAAATTTTTTTCAATTTTTTCAAATCCCCATTTTCCTCACAAAACACCCCAAATGTCTAATTTATTTGGAGAGGGGTTGAAAATTTCAGAAAAATTGTTTTCGGAAAGAGAATTCAATTCCCTTCAATTTGATGTATCACAAAGTAGGTGGTGTTTCGTTAAATTTTGAAGCTGAGGTGGGGCAGAGCAAAAAGGTCAATTTGGGTAGCACTTTTTCCACCGAAAATTCTTTTCTTCGATATTTTCTATGATGACACTGACTGGATTAGAAACAATTGAGAGGTCCAGAATAAAAAATAAGACAGTCAGAGAAATTTTAGGGCGAAGGAAGGTGGGGTTAAAATTTTTGTATTTTTTTTTCAGAAAGAAAATTTAATTCTCTTCAATTTGATGTATCGCAAGGTAGATCATGTCATTTGAAATTTCAAAGTTGGGGTGAGTGGGGGCGAGGGGGCTTAAGATAGAAATTTGCCAATTTATGTTTTAGATGTCCCCTTTGATATAAAAATTGACCTGTTTTTGCTCGAAGAAAATAATATTGACTAGGAATCGTAGTCCAGGACCGATTTGAAATGAGGTAGACATCTTTGATATGAAGCTGAGTTTTTGCAGAGACATTCGGAAGCATGTTCTTATTCACCAAAAAAAAGTCCCCAAGTGTCCCGTTGGCGCTAGCCGAGTTATGGGGTGAAAACCGCCCCTAAAAGTGACACGGTGCTGGTTTTTCCCATTTTTCTGCCAAACGGTCACTTGCACGTAAAATAAGTATGCAACTCAAAATATTCCCCACTAAATTCTGCATCGAAAAGGTCCTATCAACTACATGCCTAGGTCCCACCCAATTCGCGTAAACAGCGGTTGAAGTGGGGGGTAGTTTCAAGCGCGTCACGAGAAAGGACCCCGCACATTTTATGGGTAAAATGGTTCTCGGTCAAATTGGCTGGAATTTGGATATTTTGTAGCTTTTGGTCCACAAAGGAAATGCTGTGAAGCATAATCTATTATTATTAATTTTATTAATTCCTGCTTTACAGCTTTGAATGGCTGCCGCCATAACACAACTATTATCCTTATTACAATTCAAAAAACAATCTTACAACTCATTGAAAACTCAACAGCTCGTATTTTTCTTCTTTTTCTTTCTTCCTCCACTCTTCTCATCGATGCCAGACCTCTTCCGTCCTCTTTTAGTATCTCCTTTTCCGTTCTGCCGTCTCTCAAAATTTCTTCACAGGTTCCTTTCAGGTGGGTTATTGTTTTTTATTCAATTTCGCATATTTTGCACTTCCTGTCCTCTTCCTTTCTCCAAAATTGACTGTCCAAAGTACCATTTCCACATCTGTATCTTGCAATAATCTTCATTCCTGCTCTTCATGTTGTACTTGTAAAGTATTTGGGTGTATCTGTCGCCATAATATTCTTATATACTGCGCAGTATCTCGTGCTGTCGATTCTTGACCTCTGCAGTTGCTTTTGCACTTCCATATCCCTGCCCTTCTATTCCTCCATCATACTTTCTCCTATCCCAACCTTCATGTCTGCCCATTCCAGACTTGCTCCATTCCTCTCATAATATTGCCTTATATCCTTTATCCATGTTGCTGTCTTGACCCTACTTTCTCTTGACTCGCGCGCTGCCTCCTTCAGTATCGCACACTCGCTCAATTGCCATATTTTCTCTTCAAACTTCACTGCTCTTTTTCCCATCTCTATTCTCATTAAGTCCCTTTTCGTTTCTTCCAACACAAAGTAGCTTGGCGTATTCCTTTGCAGTCCCAAAATCCATTTCAAGTACTTGATCTGCAGCCCTTCCACTTTTTCTCGTTCTTTCCATCCCCAGATTTCTACTCCATACAGCATAATGCTTTTAACAAGTGAGTCGAACATCATCAATCTCAATCGGTATGCATATTTGAATTTTCTTTCACCTATCCCCCATACTTGACACATGGCTTTGTTTGCTTCCTTGCATGTTTCTCTGATATCCGCTTCGGTTCCGTTATTTTTCTGCAAGTTGTATCCCAGATATTTGAACTCTTTCACTTCTTCAACTATATCTTCATTCCATTTCCAAACTTCTTTATTCTTCTTTCCACGTTGTTAAGGTTAACATTAAAAGTTATGGTTGAATAGGGGTGGGTGTCGTTTACCTTACTATTTTTTTGTTATGGCAAAAGAAAAGATGCAATCTTATAATGATCAAAATAGCAACGCAAAAAAAAATTACTAGGGTGAGATAATAGGTTATATTTACTAACGTTTGAAATGTTGACAAATTGCAAATTTAAGAAAATAATTGATGGTAGAATAAATTAAGAATTGAACATTTATATGAGACGGTGCCTGAAGGGCTAAGAACTTACGTACTTCGGCCGAACTGCGTTACAAAATTTAACTTTACTTCACCTGATAAGTATACTTTGTATAAAAAAAAAGGATATTTTATGTTCCGTTTTGTTACGGATTTTTAATAAACTTGGTTCACTCTTTTCAAGTTATTAGTATTTTGGTTTTTCATTTGGTACACGTGGTTTTGGAATCAAAAAAATGTACTCAGCCTAGGCTGGAACGTGGCTGGTAGGGTCGCGTCTTCCGGCTCCGCGTCGTTCTCTCACAGTAAAGATGCTTCCAAGCTGTCGGTGATTTTACTTTTCCGTGGCGGGTGTTGTTTGCCAAATCCACGAAGACTTGATTGATTTCACAGCAATCAGAAGGAAAGAAGAAGAGAAAAAAAAACCTAAAAGATAAACCTATTTGATCTACCTAGTTTTCCCGCTTAAATTCAGAGCTACCGTACCTTACACCGTAAGGGTTTCCTGTTCTGCCTTTGTTTCTTTCGCACACGGCGAATATCAATTAGCAACTAGCTCAAGTGCGATGGAAAACGATTCCTAAAATATTAAAATTGGTAATGAAAAATACGATTGACTGATTAGTTTTTACCTTTCGTGGACTGCGACCTAGAATAATTAATCTTGAAAAATAATAATATCGCCGGGTTGCTTGAGAAGCGCGTGAATTTGTTCGAAATTATTTTAGCTTGCGAAGCGACTTCTTTGGTGCGGCGTAGAGAAGTGATAAGAATTTTTATTTCGTATCAGTTTGATTTTGAAACAAAAAACTATGAAAAACGTTCGCCATTAAAAGAAATGGACAAGGTATGTATACCGGGTGTACTGCTAACCTATTCAGACGTTACCACGTAACAACGTCCTTTTTTGAATATCATAATTTTCGATTTTTCCACGTTGAGTTCAAGTTTTCTTTTGTTCAAATATTTCCTAAATCTCTCCATCATCTGCCTCATCTCTTCTTCTTTGGTAGCTAAGAGAACTATGTCGTCTGCATATGCCAATGGCCATATTTTTCTACTTCCCACCAGCACTCCCCCATCCTGTCCCATTCGTAACACTTCCTCCAGATCAGCAAAATAAACCGAAAACAAAGTCGGGCTCAATGGGCATCCCTGTCTCAGTCCTTTTTCTGTCCAGAATTGAGTCGTTTCCTCTTCTCCTGCTCTCACTATGTTCACTGTTTCCTGGTAAATTTCTTCTATTCTGTCAACCAGCTTACTTTCTATTCCAATTTTTCTCATCTGTTTCCATAGTTTCGTCCTTTCCACGTTGTCGAATGCCGCTTTAAGGTCTGCAAAAAACGCTATCACCCTTCCTCCTGGCTTCAACAGCTCCTTCTCGTTGACGTAGTTTAGCACATAGATATTATCCATCGTACACCTTCCCCTTCTGAACCCCGCCTGTCCATCTGGTAAGATCTTTTTTTTGTCTAGTTCTTCCTTCAGTCTCTGGTTTAGTGCCATAGCGTAAATCTTATATGCTGTGTTGAGAAGGGTTATTCCTCTGTAGTTTTTCATTTGTAGCGTATCTCCTTTCTTGAAAATCGGACATATCACTCCTTCTCTCCAGCTTTTTGGTATCCCTGCTCCATTCCACACTCTGTTCAGTAGTTTTGTCAATTGATTAGTTATCTCTTCCGTTCCGTACAACCATGCCTCATTTTTCATTCCATCTGATCCTGGTGCTTTTTTTCTCTTTAGTCTTGATATCTGAACTTCCACTTCTTCCCTGCTCATTACCTCAATCTCTTCCACTCTTTCTATCTGCTCATCTCGAATATCCTGACTGCGTGTTTCTTTTCCTTCCAACAAGTTCATGAAGTGTCGTCTCCAGTCTTCTATTTTTATTTCTTCGTTAATTCTCTGTCTGGTTTTACGTTCTTTGTAATGAATTTCCACGCTTCTTCTTCAGTTTTTATATTTTTGAGGTTTTCTTCTGTCCTTTTCTCGTTAGCCGATTTTTTATCTTTGCACATTGTTTTGTATAAATTCAGTTCTTGTGAATAATTTTCTTTTGTTACAGTTGCCTTTTTCCACTTTCTCAATAGTTTTCTCACTTCGATTTTCTTTGTTCTACATTCCTTATCCCACCATTCATTCCTTCCCATATTCCATTCCGCGGTTTGTTTTGTCTCCCTCATTATTGCTTTATCCATTATCCCTATTAGCTCGTTCCATTCATCTTGTATATCTTTCTTATTTTTAAATTTGGCTCTACACAATCTTTCCTCATACTTCATTATACCAATCTCATTCCAATTCTCTATTATCCTTGTTTTCATCTTCCTCGCCTCTCTGGTATTTTCTATTTCCACTTTGATTGTGACATTCAATGGTTGATGGTCTGATTCGATTCTGCTGTCGACCTTGAAATTTGTCACTTTTGTTACAGCTTCGGCATTTACTATAGCATAATCTATGACTGATTCTCCCCTGGTTCCAATATACAGGGTGTCCCGAAATTAGGCCGCAATATTTCGCCCGCGTGTTCTACGTCCAAAAATAGGAAATTCTCCGAAATAAAGCTGAATACTCGAGTGCCGCAATCAGACGCAATATCCCAACAGTGCGTTCTAGGACTAAAAATAGGAAGAACTTTTCAACAAACCCGGGTCATAAATGCGTCCTGAGGGAGCTAGAGCCCCCTAAAAAAAGGAATGTGGCCTGAATATCTCCGTAACTTGCCGAAATCAAATGACGAAACTCGGTATGGAGTCATGGTTTTAAGAGGTGGTGAATATGAATTATCTGCAAGCTCTCGATGAGTATACCGTTCCATTTTCAATTACAGAATATCAGCCAATTACTATTTTGAAAAAAAAAACGATCGGTTCTTGCATCGAGTAATTTTGTCCCTTTTCTGATATGACTGATGTGAAAAAGTAAAACAGTTGCCTACTTAGAAACAACCTGATAAGTTCTTTCTTTTGCGTTCTACGGTTTTTGACCTAACAGTTGAGGTCAAGTCGACTGTTTTACTGGAAGGCTAAATTCTGTCATTGAAAATGGAAGGGTATACCCATCGAGAACTTGCAGATATTCATTTTATTTATGGGTTCTGCAACGGAAGTGCGTTGGCTGCAGTTCAAGAGTACCGCAGGCGTTTTCCTCAACGCCGAGTACCAGATCGTGGGGTGTTTGTAAGCGTTCGCAGGAACCTAGTGGATAACGGTAGTTTCCGGAGAGCTCGAGGACAAGGCAGGCCAGATGGTCATGATGTAGGGAACATCTTAAATCTCTTCGAAGAAGATCCCCGAAGAAGCATCTGGACCGTTGCCAGAATTGCCAATGTACCTCGGACAATAGTAATTACAATTCAGGCACCCTATGCAACAATTCTTATGATCACAAATTTTCCTCTTAGGTAGGAAGAACAGTGAGGAGACAGAACCTTCATGCATACCATTTCCAACGGGTCCAGCATTTGAAACAAGGAGATTTTCTTCCGAGGGTGCATTTTTGTCAGTGGATTGTCGACCATCCAAACATTGTCCCAAACATTTTGTGGAGCGATGAATGCATGTTCACAAGAGACGGCACATTCAATATCCGTAATAACCACTTTTGGTCAGACCAAAATCCGCACGTGATACGCCGCACTCATTTCCGAGAGAGATTTGCCATCAATTTATGGGTCGGCTTTGTCGGAAATCAATTAATTGGTCCAACTGAGCTTCCACCACGTCTGAATTCACAAAGTTATCTGAACTTCCTACAGAACCAGCTAGATGATCTACTGGACGATGTGCCACTGAACACCCGTTTAGCGATGTACTTTCAGCATGACGGAGCCCCTGATCATTACGGACGTAATGTCAGAGATTGGCTTGATGAACGGTTTCCTGGGAGGTGGATAGAGAGAGGTGGTCCCACACCCTGGCCACCTCGATCACCCGACCTAAATCTCCTCGACTATTATTGTTGGGGACGAATGAAGGACCTCGTCTATGCCGTTGAAGTCTATTCTCGAGAGGTTCTGCAGCAGAGAATCAATCTAGCCATCAACGAAATTCGGGAGCAACCGTTCGAAATTTTGCGTTCTTTCCGGGCAATCAGGCGACGATCGGTTCTTTGCATTGAACAAAATGGAAATTTGTTCGAACAATTACTGTAAACTTTTCAGATGAATCTCTTTTCCACCAAAGTACATCATGAAGGTTCTCACAATTTGCTAAAAATGATTACCCCAAAGCTCCCCTCCTTTGGACGCCCCTGATGAAAATTTGGGAATCGTGTTGAAAGATTCATACATAGACATTACCGTCTATGTATATCTTGGAATGCTTGCTCTACGTGAGGGACCATCAACTCGATAGTAGCGTGTCCAAAGGTGAGACCCATCGCTACGAAATCAGGAACAGGGAAGACATCCACCTAAAATTTTTGAGGTTGAGCAAGACCCGCGATGGTATCAGCTATTATGGAGTGACGTTCTTTAATTCTATTCCATCCAGTCAGAACACTAGAACGTCAAACGTTTAAAAAATTATAAGAGAGTACCTCATCGACGGTGCATTTTATTCAATAAATGAATTCATTACATGTAGTTTCACCCCACGACAGTGATCTTGTTTTTCGTTTACTTGGTTTGTTTGTAATGATGTTTGTTAATATGTTTCTAGATTTGAATAATATTTTATCTTATACTTATATGTACCTACAATTTGACGTGTGTAAACATACTTATGTGTGTAAAACATGATTAAAGATTATTATTATTATTCAGCTTGAGGTCATAACACCACGACTCCATACCAAATTTCGTCGTTTTGATCTCGGCAAGTTACGGAGATATTCAGGCCACGTTCCTTTTTTTAGGGGGCTCTAGCTCCCTCAGGCCGCATTTATGACCCGGGTTTGTTGAAAAGTTCTTCCTATTTTTAGTCCTAGAACGCACTGTTGGGATATTGCGTCTGATTGCGGCACTCGAGTATTCAGCTTAATTTCGGGGAATTTCAGACAACGTTTCCTTTAAAATGATTAATCTCGAGAACGGTGCGTCCTATCGAAATGAGACAGAAGGACCTTTTTAATGCAGAAGGCTCTGTCCATTCAAGTTCTCTTGTCAAAATTTGAATAGTCATGCACAAAAAAGTAAGGGTTACATTTACCCCACACCCCCTCTCTTTGGGGCACTCCTCATAAAAATTCGGCAATGCTGTTCACAACATCAGGTTGGCAGTCGAACGTGTCGACGTCACACCAAATTGCGTTATTTTATCTCGGCTAGTTTCGGAGATATGTAGAAAAAACCTTCTACCGGTTTCCACATTTAAAGCGCTGTAGCTCTCTTAGGAAGCATTTTTAGAGCCATGTTGTTTGGAACATTTCTTCCTATTTTTGGACGTAGAACACGCAGGCGAAATATTGCGGCATAATTTCGGGACACCCTGTATGTATGTTCCCCCTCAGCATCACCTTCCACGTTGCCGTTCAACATATTCCAGCCTCTATCCTCCGTGAACTCTACCAGTGCTTTTCCTTCAATGTTGATTATCCGATCTTTCGACTTCCTTTCTTTCTTCTCTTCCTCGCTATATTCGTACCATCCGCCCCAACTTGCTGTTCGGGCATTGAAATCTCCACCGATTATCAAATTCTCTTCTTGGAGCTCTTCCACGTATTTTTCCAAGTTTTCTCTGCATTCCTTCATGTTTCTTCTATTAGAAACTGTAACTATCCTGAAGATTTCGCTTCCTACTATAATTCTTCTTTCCTGTATGCCATCCGCATAGTCATAGTCTTCTTTTTGAGTGTCCAATTTACAGACCTTTGAGCTCACATTACATGAGCAATATTGACAATCTGGCGGTGCTTCTACGTTTCATTGAGAATAATGATAAGAGTGATATCATGAAAATTGTTAATTTCATTGTGGGAATGCTCAAGTTAAGAGCATTCAGTAGGAATGAATAATCAGTCTTTTTACATCCTTTTTTATTTTTTTTTTCCTCTATGCCATACTGCACTATTGTAATATTTTTAGTTATTTTACCTAATTTTATTGAATTATTCGATTTTTGTTCTACTCCCTTGTTCATAGTGTTACCACTGAAAGAACAATAAACAGTATCATTATTATTATTATTATTATAGTCATCGCTTCCACTCAATTCCACCTCATTTAAGTTTTTTCTGATTCCCGTCGATATTCCTCCCATTGCTCTTCCCATGCTCCTTTCTCTCTTTGCGTATTGGTGCTTCCAGACATATTCCTTTGGCAGTCTATTTTCTATCTTTGCAACTTTAAATTCCTCTATCCAGGTTTCCGTCAGACATATGACATCAAAGCTTTTCAAATACTTCCAAAATTCTTCATCTTTATTACTAAACATTCCCGCTACATTCAAAAATATAATTTCCATATTATTGATGACTTCTTCTTTCTGGTTGTTATGTTTTTCCGTGTTTCGTCCTTTGTTCCTTGTTTCTCTTGTCCCATTTTTTGTCTGGTCGTCATTGATATTTGTTCACCCGTAGCTACTGTCCGTTTTTTGAGCTTCTAGTACCATTGGTTGCCTCTATAAGCCGTTGCTCTTTCCGGTCCCATTTCATCATCTTCTCATTCATTTCCAGCTTCTGAAAACCAACCTTGACTTTTGCTCCGTTTCTCTTGGCCTCTCTTGCTATATCTCTGATCTTTTCCTGTATTTCTCTCTCTCTCTCTCTCTCTGATTGTCAATTCAGATTCTATATATATAAATATATATATATATATTTTATTTTGTTCGGATTTACCCTAAACTTTGTACGTGTTTTGCACAGCTCAGGTGCAGACCAGCAAAACTTCATTCGATGCACAATTCCTTGCCAATTCAGCGATGGGCAATTTAAAATTTATATATTGATCAGTTACAAAAAAATCTGTGTTTAACAGGCACATAACCAGGAAATTTTCAATTTTTCTTATTTGGGAGACGATTTAGGAACCGCTGAAGCTCAATTCATATCATCCGGCATTTGTCAATCTTTCTTGGTCGACAGAAGAGCACAAATATGACTTGACAAGCTTCAGTTCACTGAACGAGAGATGAAAAAATTCTGCAGAATATAAAGAGGCCCCATGTCAGACTGATTCGGCGCTCTTTTATTTATTTGATGCAAAGTGTAAGTAAATATATGCAGTAATAGTCAGGCTGGAACTCGAAAAGCACCTAGACCGACCGGCACTGGCGGAGGGCGCCGAGCGCGAGCGCTGTCTCATCATCAGCATGCTACTTCCTGCAGCGCCGTGCTCTTCAATTTTATTCGTTTCATGGCTGTTTGAAATCATGTCATGAAGAGGTGGTAGAAAAAACAGCTTTGGATTTTTTCATTTATAAAGTTGGTGAAGTTGTAGGTAGAAGTAGATATAGCGTTCAGGTGAAAATTTGCAATAAAAATTGGAAAAATTAGTAATAGGTATTACCCAAGCTGAATTTTGCGCCCCTGAAATTTTTGCGCCTGTGGCAAATGCCACCTTCGCCACGCCCGGCCCTAGTTACGCCACTGACGATTCATACAAAATGTACAAAGACTATAAAAACTCTTATCGGGCTCTGGCCGAACAGGAAAAACGGAAAAGATATGAAGTATTGTTATTGAAAGCACCTTACATTCAAAAAACGGCTTGGAACATCATCAACACTGAGACCAACAAGATAAGCACAAAAAGTTCAGACAAAACCGAAATGACCGTGGATGATCGTCGCAATATTTTGCAACAGTCGCAGATATCATTGTGGGAAAAATCAATAACAATAACAATAAACATCCTATTGACTACTTGAAAAACGTCCCCATAAATAATAGCAATTCATGCAATTTTTATGATTGCTCTGCAAAGGAAGTAGTAGGAATAATTCAGAATTTGAAAACGAATGGTTCCGAAGATATATACGGAATCTCCACAACACTTCTGAAGCTTGTGGCGGAAGAGGTTGCGAATCCGATTGCGTCAGTTATCAATAAATGTTTCGAAGAAGGGGTGTTCCCATCACACCTTAAAGTTGCTAGAGTTGTC
Source organism: Anaspis maculata (assembly GCA_949128115.1). NCBI lineage: Eukaryota > Metazoa > Arthropoda > Insecta > Coleoptera > Scraptiidae > Anaspis > Anaspis maculata. The sequence goes on along the minus strand of OX421968.1, from coordinate 1,133,893 downwards.
CCAATATTCAAGAAAGGAGACCCAAACGTATGCGAAAATTTTAGACCTACCGGGTGGGCCATAATAAACCGGAATACTTTTTTTGCCTATAAAATTTTCATTCCCTGACCGATTTTGACGGGAATGGTACCAATGAAAAGCCAATGGACTACGTCGTACACCACAAAAGTCAAAATGGCAGTCACTTCAAAATTCAAGATGGCGGAAATGTTTGAATATACACCTTCTTTTGTTTTCGTTCTTTTTGTTCAAAAGTTATGGAAACTGTGAAAACAACAACATAATCGGAAAGAATGGAGTTTTTCTCACAATTCAAGACCATTCCGAGCTTATTCGGTCCATTCGTTCTGGAGTTATAGCGAAATTAAAAAAGGCCTACTCCACATGTTCTGACCAGAAATGATGGTTTTAAAATTTGGTTTCCTGCCTCCCAAATTTTTGTTTTTCGGGGCCGATTCCACAAAAATTGGTGTCAATGGATACCCAATAATTACCTAAATGAGTTTGATGGACAATATCATGGCGATCAAAAGAACCTGATTTTTATTAAGGCTTTGCGCATCTTTACGAAAAGTTCGAAATAACTGGTGGACGCCCTACTCACGTTTTCGCGCAACGGGTAGGGAGATGGCTCTGACAAACAAAACTGTTGGCTAGTAAACAAATCTTTTGACAACTTTTTTTTTTACAAGCCGTGAGTTTTCTTATCGTAGTAAAAAATATGTTGTCTGAAGAAGACAAAATTCTTATCAAGGGGCTGTTGAATGCGGGTCGTACTGTCGCCCAAATTATCTCCGACTTTCCTGAACGGAGGTTTTGGAAGAGTACTCTCTACGACTTCGCAAAAAAAATTAGGGACACGGGGTCAGTCGATCGGAGGCATGGTGGTGGCAGACCTTCAACTGTAAATAATCAAGTGAAACTTATGTATCAATCATTTACCACCGATTAGGTCTTCAGTGAGTGATTAGTGAACACTCAAGATCTATTTTGAACTGACTCAGTAGGTAGGTACTTACTTTGATACATCAGTACCAATAACTCTTATCTCTGATCCAAGGAGAATGCTGAGCTTGTGAACGAGCTGACTTGTAGTCCAGAAAATTGCCCCGGATCGAGCAAAGCAACACGTTAGGTTGTGAGCATCACATCAGGTACCTACCCATTATTCATGTCCCAGCTTTTTGAATGTTCCGACCTATTGCAATTTTTGTTACTTGCCTAAAAAAGTCATTCAAGTTGCGGTCGTAATAATATAATGCTCTAGCTCTTTCTCATTTATTGCGTCAAATTTTTAAATATTGACTTCAATCTCGACTTTGGATTTTCAATACCCGACGTCGTGAATAGATTGACTAATTGACTACATTTCATTCCAGGGATATCTCGAACTTCCGTAAGAAGAATAGTTAAAAAAGGCTTGAATTGAAAGTAGTGAAACGCGGATATGTACAAAAGCTTAATGATCCGTTAAAAATTAAAAGATTTGAACGTTGCCGCTATTTGCTGAGAGCTTTCCAGACAAGAGAAGCTATTAACACGATTTGGCTTTCCGACGAGAAAGTCTTTAATATCAATCCCCCAAAGAATGCCCAGAACGACAGATTACACATTTCCAATGATCTACGGAAGTTCGATGTACCATTGCACAGGTTGAATAGGGAGCTCCAACATCATCCTCCATCCTTGATGGTTTGGGCAGGGGTGTGTGGCCAACATAAGCTGCCCTTGATCTTCTTAGAGCAAGGAATGCGATTGAGTGCACAAGATTATCGAGAGAGGATTCTAGAAGTGGCACTACCACAAATCGAGAGCTCTTACTCCTGAATTCACTTTCATGCAGGTTCGTTAAAAAAAAAACTTCAAAGTATGAATTTGACTGAAAATATTCTTTACTTTTGCAACTTGCTCTCTTCAAGGATGGCGCTCCCGCTCATACTGCAGGTACGACGCACAGTGAGGCAACGGAGGGTGAAATGTGGAATCAAAATAAAAAATGAAATTTCAGATTCACGTATTATTATTGGTTATTTCTCAAGATCAAATACTAGAGCACAATGTCCCATATAAATCAATTCCGAATCCTATATCCGTTTCTGTTGGCAAATTTTTGAAAAAAGTTGTATTCCACTGAATCTGGATATTGATTTTTACGCGTCAGAAAATTGAGATACTTTCGTCCCCTGTATTCCGTCAAGACGTGAAGATATAATTTGGTTTCATCATGAATCTTGTACCTCAAAGTAAGCACTATATACTTTTGATAGTTTCTATTGAAATTCAGGCACGGTGCTTCAGCTATAATTCGTCAAAATATCCAATGCAAAAATGACACCAAGACTTTTTATTTATTGACAAATACTGGGGATAAAGTATCTTTCCACATCTCTCCGCACTGAGATTTTCATATATCGTCACAGAAGGACTCTTTGTCGATTGAGTCGAAGAAAAAAATTTTGCTCAAATTTGCTCATTTTTGAAAAAATGATTTTTTTGTAATCATCCTTCTCGCACAATTTTTCCAGTGTTTCTATTTTTATTTCAATTGAATCGGCTTCGAATGATCTGGTTTCATATCGAATAGATTTGTATGATTTAATAGAAGAGTCAAGACTTGAAAAGCTGGCGGATCTATATTTAGTTTTTTAGAAAACTTAAGTTTTTTTGAAAAAAAAACTAAAAATTGCATCAGTTGCCCTATATCAGGATTAAGTGATCTTTAAAAATGACGATGACGTTTCTTTATTATCACCATCGTCATCATGGATTATAATCAAGCTGATTGGCAAATTTTGATTTTTTGAAAATTTTTATTTTGGTTTTTCAATTCAATTTTCAAAGTAAAAATCACAAAACTTGATAAACACAACTCAAGGGAAAAAGATTTTCATTTTTGATGTTTTTAACACACATTCTACATTCTCGAACCAAAAATCTACTGTTCTGAATTTATTCCAGTTTTTTAGTGATTTGCCTCACTGTGCGACGGTAGCATACTTGAATGATCAAGACATTGATTTTATTGAACCGCGCCACTGGCCCCCTTTTATTCCAGAATTGAACCCTTTGGACTACTTCGTGTGGCCATTTTTTCTTCAAAAATTACATGACAACGGCCGAAACCAATTTGAAAGTATTGAAGAACTGCAGGAGGGCTTGTCCCAGTATTGGGAGGAGCTGCCTCAAAATGCCATACAAGCCTCAATTAATAGTTGGAGACGGAGAGTGTCGGCAGTTGCAGATGCACGAGGCGGCCATATTCAAGGAGTAAGTAGGACGTGCTATTCGATACAGCCGCGTTTTGAAAAGTTTTCTATCTTTTTTTTTTTGTTTTCCAGGGCCAGTTCCATTAATATTAATTCAGTATTGTAACAGTATTGTTATGGAAAAAGTTATTGAACAATTTGTTCGTGTTGTATTTTATAATATATATTCTCAACAGATCAAGCGCTGCGTTATCATCGGGTAAATACTAGGAAAAACTTGAATTTTTCAGTTTTGTCCGCCATCTTGGAGTAGATCAGGTTCTTTCGATCGCCATGATATTGCCATCAAAGCTTATCTTAATTGGATATCCATTGACACCAATTTTTGTGGAATCGGTCCCGAGAAACAAAAATTTGGGAGGCAGGAAACCAAAATTTAAATCCATAATTTCTGGTCAGAACATGTGAAGTAGGCCTTTTTTATTTCGTCATAACTCCAGAACGAATGGAACGAATAAGCTCGGAATAATCTTGAATTGTGAGAAAAACTTTATTCTTTCCGATTATGTTGTTGTTCTTACAGTTTCTATAACTTTTGAACAAAAAGAACGAAAACAAAAGAAGGTGTATATTCAAACAATTCCGCCATCTTGAATTTTGAAGTGACAACCATTTTGACTTTGGTGGTGTACGACCTAGTCTATTGGCTTTCCGTTGGTACTATTCCCGTCAAAATCGGCCAGGGAATAAAAATTTTATAGGCAGGAAACCAAAACTCAAAACCATCATTTCTGGTCAGAACATGTGAAGTAGATTTTTTTTAATTTCGCTATAACTCCAGAACGAATGGACCGAATAAGCTCGGAATGGTCTTGAATTGTGAGAAAAACTCCATTATTTTCGATTATGTTGTTGTTTTCACAGTTTCCATAACTTTTGAACAAAAAGAATGAAAACAAAAGAAGGTGTATATTCAAACATTTCCGCCATCTTGAATTTTGAAGTGACGGCTATTTTGACTTTTGTAGTGTACGATATAGTCTATTGGCTTTCCGTTTGTACCATTCCCGTCAAAATCGGTCAGGGAATGAAAATTTTATAGGCAAAAAAAAGTCTTCCGGTTTATTATGGCCCACCCGGTATATCAATCCTACCAGCTTTATCTAAAATATGGGAATCTGCTGTGAAAACCAGAATACTGAATTACTTCGAGAGGCATGAGTTCTGGAGTGACAGTCAGCATGGTTTCAGGGCTGGACGGTCCATTGTAACTGCTCGGAGTGCCTTGCTTGCGGCAATGGAAGAGCCCCTCGACAAAAAAAAAGAGGTGTTATTGCTTTGCTGTGATATATCTAAGGACTTCGATACCATCAACCATGAAGTACTTCTTCGCAAACTGGAATACTACGGAATTAGGGGGATTGCCAATGACCTCATCAGATCGTATCTAGCTGACAGATCCCAGATGATTCACTGGAGGGGCAAAATCTCGGGTAGGAGAACTATCAAACATGGAGTACCTCAGGGAAGCATTCTGGGGCCGCTGATGTTGTTCCTTATCTACATCAACGATATGTCGATTAACTTTCCAAATGCCAACACATTCCTCTTCGCGGATGATACGAGTTTTTTGCTTAGCGGTCCATCAAGTGACGATGTTGATGGGGCAATGAACGTGACACTTCGAGAAGCGAAGGAGTGGATGAGCAGCAATGGATTGGCGCTGAACAAGCAGAAAACACAAAAAATGTACATCAATTCAAGAAAAGAACAGGAAAACACTAACATTAGATTTCTCGGAATTCACATTGATGAGGGACTGAAGTGGAAAGCGCACATCAATGAACTTTGCGCAAAATTACCATCTGAGATTTATTGCCTAAGAAGAATTCGTCAGATTAGTACTCACCAGGCTGCGCGTACACTCTACTTCGCTAAGGTGCAGTCCATCCTACAATATGGAGTGATGTTTTGGGCCACATCTGTGGATGTCGATCGTGTCTTCGTCCTGCAAAAGCGAGCGATCAGGGCGTTGGTTGGCGCTGGTAGTAGTGTCCTGCAGAGGCCTGTTCAAAGAGCATAAAATACTTACTCTGAGCAGCCTCTTTATATTCAGCATTCTGAAGTACATGCACCGGAATACTGACTCTTTTTCAAGGAATGGAGACTACCACCACTATGACACCAGAAAAAAAGAAAATTTTGCGACGCCTTACCACCGAATCAATATGCGATATTCAAAGGCACGACTTGCGCTGTAGGTTTGCAAAGCTAGGGGATGGAACTCATGCGTCTGCGCGAGCTAGGGAAAGTCAAAACCTGCAGATTTTTAGCCATCGATTTAACAAAGAAAAATAGATGGCAAGAAACTCCTGATTTCCATGCTAGATTATGCGGAATGATGTTGTCCATGTGCATTGCTGTCGAAAAAATTGATTCCGCGCGTATAGTGCTCCGAGAAGAACGAAAAAACCGTTTTCAGTGTATAACTGGTTGCCTAGAAGGTGATGTTTTTTGGGAACACATGAAATGGAACTGTAATGTTCTTTTCGTACGGTTTTGGCAGCCAGGCACTCAACAAACTGCCTGTCATTTTTGAAAAAGAAACAGAAAACACAAAATCTCTGATATATGTATTATACATATAACCCGATATAATTTTAGTTACCATTTGTTTACATGCAGTTTCATGCCATTGACAGACAGGACGGCAACCGTAAGGCAGAGAAGAATACTAGAAGTAGGGCGGTATTTTCAAAAACACACCAACTGATAAACACGTCACCATATTTTCGCTCCTTGTGTATCTAAAACTGGTCCATCATTGCTGGTCTTGAACACAATGAAATATCAAGAAACACTCTTTTTTCCATAGCTTATTTGAAAGTTTCATTTACAGCCGTTTCAATAATATACAATGTTGAAATTACGCTTTTTACATGTGTTAGCATACGGCACTATTCTCAAATCCCCTAGCATGGTTGCGCCAGCGCAGAAATGGCACTGAATTTCGCCTATTAGATGCGAGCTCTCTCTGCAGTCTGCCATTACACTTATTGTGCACTGTGCAGGGATCCCAGGTTCAAGCAACAAGTAGATCCTGCACAGCGGCTGTGCGAGAACAATGCGCACTGCGCAGCACTCATCTGCCACTTAAAATTACTGAGAGCTAAGTGGGAGGTGAATAAATCGCCCCGGGTCATTAAATGTACGTTCCGATATTTGTTCTTGTAGACCAACCGGCTGCCTGAAAAAGGTTAACCAGATGTCAACCATAACGATCAGCTTCGAAGACCGGTCAGTGAAGGCTAACCCAATACAAACGTCAACTGTCGTTCCGATATCAAAATTCACCTACTGAAAAATTGGTCGACCGGCTATACGTTTGGGACACCTGTGTTTATGGTCCTTTATAGGCAGAACGTGGCTGTATCTGGGACACAAATGTTTGACATTTTCACTATTGCTATAAAAATTATCGATAATTGTTACTAGGTACGCTGTTGATACTATTGTTGATTGATAGCCACATAAAATCTTTCAGAAGCTCCTTAACTGAAACTCTGGGAACAAAAAATGGCCCATACCAGAGCTTCAGTGCAGTGAGATCAAACCCTGATGTCCCAAATAGTCGGAACTTGGCACAATTTTATTATTTATTTTCTAATTTCGCTTACAAAGGTGCGATTGCGATTAAGGAGAACTGATAATACATATTTTGTATAATAATTCCTATTATTGTTGTTGTTGTAGATACATTATTCACAATAATTGGAAGATATTGTTTATGTTTATTATAGGTACTTGAATCTCCTATATACAGGGTGATTCAGTTTTAAAAAGCAAACTTAATGGTATATTTTCCTAGTCGTCCTGATACGGAAGATATAACAGATAAATATAAACATATATATATATATATATATATATATATATATATATATATATATATATATATATATATGTTTCCGCCATGTTTACCGAAATTCCAAACTCCAAACTCACACATCGAGGGCTTTATAGCAGTACCTTGTAACTGAAAAATGGAACTTTTTATAGGAGAGAAAAAAACTGATTCAACGTCCAGTAGTACAGGAAATTACGATATTTTTCAATGTAACTGAAAAAGAGTAACTGTTATTTGATAACATTGCAAAATATCGTAACTTTCTGTAATATTCCTGGACTTTGAATCAGTTGTTTTTGCTCTTTTGTGAAAAGTTCCATTTTTCATTTACGATATACTGTCATGAAGCCCCTCGATATCTCGAAAACGAAGCCTCTAATAAAAATTTTGCAAGAGTAACTGTTTCTTCTAAATTGAACATAGAACTCAGAACTATGAACATTTTTGAAAACTTTTCAAGGGGCAAAAAGAGGGGTGCCCCCCATTATCTACGCCCCTGGATAATTTTCCTTGTTTAATTTAGGTTGAGATTTGTTCAAACACATCACCGATCAAGCTTTCATTGCCGAGATGTTCGGCTAAAAAAGACGTGGAAATTGAAGTCGACCACTGTTCAGTTAGTCATAGGAAATCTTAAGCTATAATCTTCATATTTAGTCTGTGATTATATATATATATATATATATATATATATAAATAATACCTATTGGATTGAATACCTATCCAACCTACCTGTTGGATTATTATAAATATATAAATAATCACAGACTGAATATGAAGATTATAGCTTAAGATTTCCTATGACTAACTGAACAGTGGTCGACTTCAATTTCCACGTCTTTTTTTAGCCGAACATCTCCGCAATGAAAGCTTGATCGGTAATGTGTTTGAACAAATCTCAACCTAAATTAAACAAGGAAAATTATCCAGGGGCGTAGATAATGGGGGGCACCCCTCTTTTTGCCCCTTGAAAAGTTTTCAAAAATGTTCATAGTTCTGAGTTCTATGTTCAATTTAGAAGAAACAGTTACTCTTGCAAAATTTTTATTAGAGGCTTCGTTTTCGAGATATCGAGGGGCTTCACGACAGTATATCGTAAATGAAAAATGGAACTTTTCACAAAAGAGCAAAAACAACTGATTCAAAGTCCAGGCAGTGCCGGCCTTTGCAATTTTGGCGCCCCGGGCAAGAATTCGAAACGGCCGCCCCTAACTTGGGTCCACGAGCGAAGCGAGCACAAATGAAGCTTTTTTCTTGCAATAATGGAGTTTTTTGTGCTTCCACAGAAGCAAATTCGGTGATCGTTGCTGGCAAGTCGTTTTGTTTATTTTGTAAATCATCAATTTTTTTCATTTCAACCGCGATTTTCCCGCCCCTATGAGCTGGCGCCCCGAGCGTTCGCCCGTCTCGCCCTACCCTAAGGCCGCTACTGAGTCCAGGAATATTACAGAAGATTACGATATTTTGCAATGTTATCAAATAACAGTTACTCTTTTTCAGTTACATTGAAAAATATCGTAATTTCCTGTACTACTGGACGTTGAATCAGTTTTTTTCTCTCCTATAAAAAGTTCCATTTTTCAGTTACAAGGTACTGCTATAAAGCCCTCGATGTGTGAGTTTGGAGTTTGGAATTTCGGTAAACATGTCGGAAACACTCGCGGAAACACCACTTTCATGATAAACCACCATTTTTGCTGACAAACAAGAAGTTTTCAGGGAACAAAATTTTTAAGCTCTTGAAAGTGAGAATTTCGAGATGTTTTTCGAAGTTTCAAACCCAGATATCTCGAAAACGAAGCCTCTAATCAAAATTTAAACAGTTTTTGAAAATTTTCAAACGGTAAAAAATTAGGGGTCGAAAAAAGGAGGCCCCCCTATTATCTACGCGCCTGAATAATTTTTATGAAACGCCTTACCATCGTTTAATAGAGACTTGCTAAAGTAAACTATGTTAAAAATTTGAACAGAATCGGATGAACGGTTCAAAAGTTATGCTAAAGAACGATTTTTTATTTCAAACTTTGAAGGGCTTATCTCCGTTATTATGCACTTCTTGAATTTTTTTTTTCCGGGAAAGTCCACTAAATTTTTGATTCTCTATCATCTCTAAAAATCAATGTATCAAAAACTGGACCACCCTGTAGAAGAGATTCATACAGGGTGTTAGGTATTGGTTATTACAAACTTTGAGTGATGATGGCTTGGCGTGTCTTTTCGACTGGAAGAGGTGAAAGGATTGATAATTCCTTGGGACCCTTTTTTTGGACGAAGGGCTAGTATTTTTTTGATTTGATTCATCGTAAAGTTGAACCGGCTTCGAGAGGTTAGGAATATTTTTGACACCTGTCAAACGTCAAAGATGCTTTGATATATTTGTTCACTGGCGATAATTAAAAACAGGTCGAAAAATTACATACATTTTCCAATAAAATGGAAAAAAGCGTCAGACATCACGTCCCGCAAAAATATTCCGTCTATCTGCAGAGGAAATGCATGAAAAATGTGTTCCATAAGTGGTCCAAACGACTTCGTGTCTCTTATTCGTGAATTATTGTGCCAAATGAAGCCAGAGTAGCCAACCGCAAAGTTTCGGAGATTTTCTATATCTATATGTTGGAAACTTAGGAACAAAATCTCACAGCCGACTAGAATCACGGTACAAGTCGAAGTAAAAGTGAACATACTATATCAAGTAAATTAAGGACGGAGTTATATTGGTAAAATAAGCGTTACGGAATCAATCCCTGTGGGTTTATTCCTTGACAGAATATTACCATTTACGTCTCGTTCGAAAGCTACAAGGATGTACTTTGGTTTGAGCCCATTGGCATTTCCAAAATCGTAAAATAATTTTTTTGATTTTTGGAAATGCCAATGGGCTCAAACAAAAGTAAATTCTTGTAGCTTTCGAAAGAGACCTAAATGGTGAGATTCTGTCACGGAATAAGCCCACATGGCTTGATTCCGCAGCGCTTATTTTACCAATTGAACTCCGCCCTTAAGAACTAATTAAGTTCTCCTGGATAGCATTATGTATTGGAAAGTATAATCGATAATTAAATCATCGAATCATTGAATTTATTTATCGATTATACCTACTAATAATGCTATGCAGGAGAATTTAGTACTTAATTTACAAGAAACTCGCAATATATATAATCGTAACCTCTTTTACCCATCTGGGTGTCGAGTACCAACTTGAAAATAATTCCAATGATAATTGCGATAATGATCTTATTCATTTGTAATTTTATTAAAAGCAGCCCGAAAAACGATGTATGCTACTCGCGCTGAAAACGGCATAGCATAACTTTCTTACATGCATTCACGTTCGTTATGCTATGCCCTTCGGCGCTAGTAACATAAAATACTATTTTTCACTACTAGCCGTGAAGTGCATCATTATTAACCTCTCCCTGAATTAGGATGGCGATTTTTAAGTAGTAAAAAATAGTATATTATATACCAAGGTTGAGAAGTGAGCTATTATAGCGTGAGCACCGTTTAAATCCCGAGCCGCGTAGCGGCGAGGGAGATACGTGCGAAGGCTATAATAGCCTTCTCAAGCGCGGTTTATATACAATTTTTTTCACTACTAGCAAAGCAGATCCGATTTGTGAAGTTCCAAAATTTTACAAAAAAGCTCTGCATTTATTGTAGATGTCAAATTAATACCAAGTAGACTTCGAGCATTTTGAAAGTTTTCAACTTCAAATACTATTCGCCGGGGTGATGATGACAATGAATGACGGTCGCGAGACACCTTTCGAATTGTGCGAGGCAGCAGATAAGGTTACCAATGACTTCCGTCAGCAAAATGAAAAACCAAAATCGATTTAGGTACATGAAAACGTATGCAACTTTCAAGAACTGGTCCTTTTTGAGAAAACTGCATCCTTCAACAATAACAGATTGTAAATGATATGTGTGCTGATCGAGAAGTGAACACAGGTAATTGGGAATAATTCCAAAAAAGTAAATAATGTGAGGTTATAATTATGTTGTAGGTACTGACCATTCGGCCTTTAGCTGCTTTTTCACAAAACCAACCAAATTCACCTACACCACATCAAGTTCTTCATTGAATAAGACCCAGTCAAACAATTTCTTGACCTTTTCGTGTAAATGAGCTGCCGTTGTCCAAAATTTGATAAAATTCAAACGCCAAGTCGCCAAACGTCAATCATACGAAGCGGTTGATAATATGCACGGCCTGTTTGATTGTGTACGTTAATCGGACGAAGGGGTTAATAATATGCCCGGCCTATCTGATTTCACAACAGGTTGTGAAATTTCACTTCACGACCTCTAAACAGGTCAATAATGACATACTTCACAGCTAGTAGTGAAAAAAATACTATATAAACCACGGTTGAGAATATTATTATAGCTTCAGCGCCTTATATCCCTCAGCTGCGCTTCGGGATCTAAACTGGCGCTTCAGCTATAATAATACTTTCTCAACCTTGGTATATAATATACTATTATTCACAACCACTATAGTAATAGACTCATTACTGACTTTAAAAAGGTGGAAAAAGACGCTTTGTTGATGATTTCTTTTCCGCCTCCTAAATCACTTTCCACCCCGGTTAGAGGGCGGAAAGTGCATGGCCTCCTTGATTGATTGATTGACAATTGACAGATTGATGACGGAATGACAGGTATGGAGGGGCTCGAATCGAAGAGTCAAACGCAGTTTTGTGAGGTTAAGGGTGCCAGTTATTATTATGGTATGGTGTTTATGATATAATTGATGGTTTTAAAAGCCTAATTCACTATTTAAACTCCGAATCTTCATTCTAACAGTTCTAAATGGTGGGTCATAAAAAACCTAAGTCAGTTCTAATTCCGGGTGGGCCATAAAAAACCGTGCTCGGAATTTTTCCTTCTAGAATTTTTATTTCGCCACCGATTTTATCGAACTTTTCAACATTGGCTAGCCAATTGAATAGGCTATCATTTCCGTATTTCAAAATGGCCGACATATTAAAATGCAAGATGGCAGAAACAATTGAAAATAGGCCTTCATTTGTTCTCGTTGCTTTTTATTGAAAGTTACCAGAAATTTAAAACCAATAATGCATTATGAAGGAATAGACCTTTCTTGTCAATTCAAGATCACAACCACTTGAATCGGGTCATCGGCTGGGGAGCTATTGTGAGTTGAAGCGAAGCCTACTTTCCGTTTTTTTCATTTCCGCATAATTGATCTAAATTTAGGTATCCTGTCCGCCAATCCGCCATTTGCTCATTTCTTAACCGATTTTCTCAAATTTGGTATCAGTGGCTAGCCAATTGGACAGGCTATCTTTTTCATATGAGAAAACGACGTACATGTCAAAAGCCAACATGGCGGAAGCAATTGAAAGTAGAATTTCTTTTGTCCTTATTGCTTTTTTAATAAAAATAAGCAGAAAGTCAAAACTAATAATTATTATGAAGGAATAGACCTTCCTTGACAATCCAATCAAATCGGGTCATTTGCTGAAGAGCTACGGCGAGTTGAAGCGAAGCCTACCTACCAGTTCCTTCATTTCCACATAAATGACCAAAATTTAGGAATCCTGCCCGTCATATCCTTATTTTTCAACCTATTTTTTCAAATTTGGTATCAATGGCTAGCCAATTGGACAGGCTGCCATTTTTCATAAAAGAAAATGGCCAACATGTAGGAATTCAAGATGGCGGAAACTATTGTAAATGGGCCTTATTCGTCCTTGTTGGAACAGAAAAACGGAAAGTAGGCTTCGCTTCAACTGGCCGTAGCTCCTCATCAGATGAACCGATTTGATTGGTTGGATTGATTGATTGGTTGCTGTCTTAAATTGTCAAGGAAGGTCTATTCCTTCATAACAATTATTGGTTTTGACTTTCCGCTCATTTTTATTAAAAAGCAATGAGGACAAAAGAAATTCTATTTTCAATTGCTTCCGCCATCTTGGATTTTGACAGGTCTGTCATTTTGTCATATTTTTAAGGTAGCCTGTCCAATTGGCTAGCCATTGATACAAAATTTAAGAAAATCGGTAGAGAAATGAGCATATGTGCATATGGCGGATTGGCGAGTAGGATACTTAAATTTGGGTCAATGATGCGGAAATTAAAAAACAAGCGAATATGCCTCAATGGCCTGAGGCTCAGTAGCGCACTTCCTTTTTGGAGGATTAGTGGAAGCAAGATGTTAATTAGGGTTCTACCGTTATTTGGGCACAAATTCCAATCTAGCGGCCAAAATAGCGTCAGAATCATGAAATTTGGCTTAAAAATCAAAATGATCGTACTAATGATGGATAATAAGAGATTTCAATATGGCGGCCAAGATGGTGGCAGAGCATCATTTGTCCAAAATCGGATGTATTTTGATGAAGTTCACATCGCCTGTGAATTTCACTCAAATCGGACCACTTTCAGAGAAATTCAAAATGGCGGACCAAAGATGGCGGCCAAGTGAGAAAAATTATTGGTCAAATTTATATAGTGGACACGTGTACGCATTTGATTGGCATTGACACCACATCAATATCTCTTTTCGTTGAGGCATAATTCTCCCAATTCTAACACTTTGAAACATGTTCAATATGTAGAAAACAAGATGGCGGCAGAGCATCAATTGTCAAAAATTGGATGTATCCTGATGAAGTTCACATAGCCTGCAAATTTCACTCAAATCGGACCACTTTCAGAGAAATTCAAAATGGCGGATCAAAGATGGCGGCCAAGTGAGAAAAATTATTGGTCAACTTTATATAGTGGTCACGTACGCATTCGATTGGCGTTTGCACCACATCGATATATTTTTTCGTTGAGGCATGATTCTCCTAGTTCTATCACTTTGAAACATGTTCAATATGGAGAATACAAGATGGCGGCGAGGCATCAATTGTCGAAAATTGGATGTATCTAATTGAAGTTCACATCGCCTGCAAATTTCACTCAAATCGGACCACTTTCAGAAAAATTCAAAATGGCGGATCAAAGATGGCGGCCAAGTGACAAAAATTATTGGTCAACTTTATAGGGTGGTCACGTACGCATTTGATTGGCGTTGGCACTACATTCATATCTCTTTTCGTTGAGGCATAATTCTCCTAGTTCTATCACTTCGAAACATGTTCAATAGTGAGAATACAAGTTGGCGGCGGGCGGGGCATCAATTGTCGAAAATTGGATAGATCTTGATGTGGTTCACATTGCCTGCAAATTTCATTTCAATCGGATCACTTTTAGATAAATTCAAAATGGCGGATCAAAGATGGCGGCAGAATAACAAAAAACTAAAAGTCAACTTGACATCCTGGACATATGTACTATTGATCAGCGTTTACACCACATCGATATCTTTCATCCCTGAGGAGTTATCCCAGGTACAGACGGACAGACGGACGGACGGACAAAGTGAAACTAAAGGCGCCTTTTCCCCATTTTTTGGGAAAGTGCGCTAAAAAGGAAAGTAGGCTTTGCTTCAACTCGCAATAGCTCCTCAGCAGAGATAACCCGATTTTATTGGTTGTGGTCTTCAATTGACAAGGAAGGACTAATCCATCATAATATATTATTGGTTTTGACTTTCTGGTAACTTTCAATAAAAAGCAACGAGAACAAAAGAAGACCCATTTTCTATTGTTTCTGCCATCTTGAATTTTGGTATGTCGGTCATTTTTAAATACAGAAATGATAGGCTATTCAATTGGCTATCCAATGCTGAAAAGTTCGATGCAATCGGTGGAGGAATAAAAAAAGGAAAAATTCAGAGCACGGTTTTTTCTGGCCCACCCGGTACATACTCTCGGCGGTAATTGCTTCTTCCTGCTTCGAGCATAAAGCTAGCAGCTATCTTGCTCTCAGCAGCAATGAAGCACTTCCCGCCTCGGTATGTAATACATACTATTTCCTTTTCTTTCCTTTGACAAAAAAAATCGACTAGGACCTTTGTCAAAAAAATTACTCAACTTTGAGGACACCTGTATAGTATGTGTCTGAAACAGAATTACATGACTATGAGAATCTACCATTAAAGTTTGCTCGATTAAAGCTGAATCACCCTGTAGATACATATGGTTAATAAAAGAGAAGACTTGAGTACCGATAAACTTGGGATGCGCACAGGGCACAGGTCTTGTATTTTGAATTGAGATTTCGCGAAATGAGCATATTCCAGGAAATAAGATAGTTCGGCGGGATTATAAAATTGTCTCGGATTAGTTTATCTTGAGAAATACACGATGACCTTCTGAATTACGGGTCAGTGCTATAAGAGTAATAATTTACGAATGTAAATAACAGTAAGAAATTGGGTGGCCAACACACCACTCCATCAGTGCGGTGTTTCGACTTGGTAAAATCAGTTTGGTATTTTTTTTTGTCGGAGTTGTCCGAGTTGATATTAATAATAATTATACGGGCTAACCACGTAAGTTTATTAATTGGTTATAATTATTATGTACAGTACCTACATGTATTACTCCTTTCAAACCTATAGGTATTTCTACTTTTCAGTATATACTTACCAATAAGTCTGTAGAGTGTAGAGATCAATTTCCAAATACTATCAGTTGATTTGATCACTTGTTAGATGTTAAATAGCTGATCAATACCCAATAATTAATTGAATAACTGATTAAAGAGTACACCCCAAGAAGGAAGTACCCATTATGATAAAAGACGAGAGTGACATAAGAAATACCATAGATACGATTAAAACCATGTGCACGCGTAATAAGAGTCAAATAATTGTCTAGTGACGAAACGATGATGAAAAGTGGCTGCGATCCGATTACCATGGGTACTTACCTACTACAACAAAATAAAATGCAGATTTCGTTAATTATTTTTAATCTTTGTAAATATTTGACCAAATAAGATGCAGTTTCGTATAGCCATTCACCTACAGGGTGTTTCAGGGATGATAGCAAAAAATTTAACTGTGGGTAGATCTCGTCAAAATATGACGAAAACCTATATATCATTTTGCAAAGTTCGGCTTAATGACGAAGATACAGCCCTCCAAAATTCACTTTTTTCGGAATTCAAAGATTTGTAACTCAGGAACGTTTCGACAAATTTAGCTTTAATTCAGCAAACACTGGTTTGTCATAATTATCTATCAACCTGCCAAATTTGGGAAGAATCCAACCAGTGGTGTAGGAGTTATGAGGGTCAATAATTTAGAAGCATCCGAAGAAAAGTTGACTTAGATGACTCATAACTTCTACGCCACTGATTGGATTCTTTCCAAATTTGGCAGGTTGATAGATAATTATGACAAACCAGCTTATGCTAAATTGAATCTAAATTTGTCAAAACGTTCCTGGGTTACAAATTTTTGAAATCCGAAAAAAGTGAACTTTGGAGGGCTATATCTTCGTCATTAAGCCGAACTTTGCAAAATGGTATATAAGTTTTCGTCATATTTTGACGAGATCTACCCACAGTTGAATTTTTTGCTATCATCCCTGAAACACCCTGTATATTGGCGCCGTCGTCAACCCCACCCCTAGCCAGCCCGATCGATAAGCACTCCCGGTTAAACAGCCAACTGAACCAGTGAGTTAGTCTATAGGAAGACCTGCGCACGAGCTGCGAGTAAAGGGAACCGCCTATATGAGAAGGTCTATAGTGCGAAGCCGCTTCCCTAAGTTCCCACAAAGATGTCGGGTAGCATTTATAACACTCACTTGTTAGGCCGGCTCCACGCCTAAGGCCGGAAACACAACGAAGGCAGGCTGCCGGTTGCCGATATACGGAGCCGACAATCCTCGTAGGAAGACTGGGTGATTGCCTGCACTTTGACCAGAACCGGCGCAGGTTCGTCGGTGCCGACCAGCAAACCGCAAACAGCCACCTTTTAAATTTGTTTTTCCTGCCTTCGTTATGTTTTCGTGTGTGGAGTTTGCCACGTAGTGTGTATAGTATCACATATAATGGAGAGATTTTTAAGGTGCGTTCAGTCAGCTTATTTAGCCGCAAGTTTTAATTTTAGTCGTAAGCGCTGCATTGCTTATTGACTGTTCTGAGGAGGCTGGTTCATAAGAGCCAATGGGCGTCGCTGCGCTTGCGACTAAATTTAAAACTTGCGGCTAAATAAGCTGACTGAACGCACCTTAAGTGAAAGAATTAACTTGATTCATTCATTCTCAAGGAAGATACCTATATTTTGATGCGGCATGCATGCACTTATAATATGCGTTTGCGATTTTTACAGTCGCGGCGCTTCGGTTCAGCAGCTGGCCCTGTTTCCGTGCTTGTGACCGATATAAGTATAATTCTTACTTATGGGACATTTTCCAGTTCTGATTGGTGTCTTGTTCTCAATTATTTTTTACTACACTGTTTTAATACACGTTGATGAGTTAACGGCCACACGCAAATCCAAACAAACAAAAATTGCAAACCACTCAGAACGGTGTGTATAATGATATCCCAAAATAAAATTTGCGGATTATCCAGAAATTTTTACGAAAAAAATAAAGAAGGAACAACGCGTTAAAAGAACACTAGTTGAAGTTTCTAGATGTTGTACTGTTGGTTGTCCACATCACTTGAGTGGAAAATAAGAGTAGGTACCTATATCTTACTCCGTGGTACCAACAAAACAATGTTAACCGATTGATGATTTCTTATGGTACCTTTGGGACAGTATGTTTACAGGTAACAGTGAACAGTTTACTCAT
Organism: Anaspis maculata; assembly: GCA_949128115.1. NCBI lineage: Eukaryota > Metazoa > Arthropoda > Insecta > Coleoptera > Scraptiidae > Anaspis > Anaspis maculata. Next base: position 1,116,104 of record OX421968.1, on the reverse strand, counting down.
CTGCACTCCGAAAATGCGCTCATGAAACTCACCCCCCCCCGTGGGGACTTAGCTACTTGTTTCATTTGAACACGGTCATATTGGGCAGTAATTTCGATTTTGTTATCTCAATCTTTGAAAAATTGTTAGGTACCCTACTTATCACCATCGTAGAACTAGGACGTTACTAGAAACATCGTTGGTTGTACTCGAAACAAAAATATATATTCAAATATATTGAAAGGAGGTGTTTTATTTGAATATCAAAAGTTGATGTCGCTTCCGGTGACTTCCAGTTCTATGAATAATACTAAGATGAAAAAATACTCCTAAATAAACTACACAAAATTGAATACGACACACCGAAACCCATTTTCAGATTGGGATAACTCCTGATTGTTTTAGACGATTTGAAATCTGTTTGTGCCGTTGCTTAGCTCAATCTTTTGATAATCCATAGCTGTGAATAAGAAACTCAATGAAAATTTAGTGAAGTTTATACAGGGTGACATGTATAGGGGTGCAAAACGGCCAGGCGTTCACCATGCTCCCATTTGAAGAAATTTTCTTTTTTTCTGTATTCCAACATTGGAGGCACAAGATAATTTCATACCTCGTCATGTTATTCGATTTATTCCCCTAGCCTCTCTGATTACAAGGTGGTATGAAAAAACAGTTTCTTTGTTTTTCGGTGATATCATTTTTTATTCTTGGCCGATTTTCAAAATCTAGGGCTCAAATTGAAGCTGAAACCTCAAGTAAGAAGATCCCGTATTGAAAATCGACTGGGATTAAACAATGAAAAATGTATGGTTGCCTCAAGAGTGACCCGACGATTCATCGGTTCCGGAATCTGGGTTGGGATAAGAATGAACTGATAATCGACCTTGCTCTGGAGCAAAGCATTCATCCTTTAACATCTTCAGATGTTTACGAGCTTGAATGAGACAAAAGCTGTTGATGAAGGGACAAAATTACAAGTGCATGTTATTAAGGCAGAATAATCTTTCTTGCTCGTATAAAATCGCTTGTAACTAACTTTACGGAGATTAGAACAATCAGCATTGAAAAATTCTGTTCGTTGTAAATTTCCGTAACGTTGGTTACAAAAGCTGCAGGTGAGCGATGCATCTCATAACGTTAGTTACAGGCTATTTCATATGATCAAAAAAGATGATTTTGCCTTGATAATATGCAGTTGTACTTTTGTTTCTTAATCAACAGTTCTTGTCTCATTCAAGCTCTAAATATCAGAACATGTTCAAAATGAGTGCTTCGCTTAAGGCCAAGGTTGATTATTGGTTAATTCTCATTCCAAGCCAGATTCCGGGGCCGATGAAACGTCGAGCACTCTTGAGGGAACCTCACATTTTCAATGTTTGTTTCCAGTCGATTCTGATTATGGGATCTTCTCACTTGAGGTTTCAGCTTCAATTTAAGCCCTGGATTTTGAAAATCGGTCAGAATAAAAAATGATAACACCGAAAATCCAAAAAAATAGTTTTTTTGATACCTCCCTGTAAATAAGGAGGCTAGGGGAATGAATCGAGCGACGTGGCAAGGTATGAAGTTATCTTTTATCCGTCCAATGTTAGAATCCAGAAAATAGAAAATTTGTTCAAATTAGAGCATGTTGAACACCTGGCAGTTTTGCACGGCTATACATGTCACCCTGTATAAACTTCACTCAAAGTTGCATTCAGTTTCTTATTCACAGTTATGGATCACTAGAAGATTGGGCTAAGCAACGGCCCAGATTCCAAATCGTCCAAAACAATCAGGAGTTATCCCAATGTGAAAAGCGGCAAAATTTTCGATGTGCCGTATTCAATGTTGCGTAGTTTAGTTATTCATAGAAATAATTTCAAAACGATTTAATCACTACGGCGAAAGTTGACGGCTGGGGCAGTTTTCAAAAAACACATCAGTTTTTAATAGTTGCCATCACCTTCAAAAACGGAAAACCGAAAACAAAACGTAAATTATCAAGAAGTCTGTGGAAAAACTAGGAGAAAATTAAACAGATTATTGGGTAGGTACCTATGCATTCAACAAGATTGGATTATTCATCAAGTCTCATAATGGTTGAACATAAGGCAGTAGGTAAGTACCATAGTACCCAGATACCTCTACACGGAGCTCTATACCTAGGTATATTAAGGTGGTCAAGTTCACGGCCGGTTGTTCTCAGTATAGCTAGCGCAAATCGCACTTCTTTTTCAATTTCATTTTGTTCCCGTCAAAGTTTCGATATTGTTTCCAAATACGGTGTAATTTATGTCATCAATTATTACCACCTTAGTGATTCAATTATGATTAAGGTGATGGTTATCATGACAAAATAAGTAGGTACCTACCTGTATTAAAAGTTTATATTTTGTTTTTAGAGCGTAGCGCATGCTCGAGATGGGAAAACTGGGTGCGAGTCGTGTTTCGCTATCTCGAATTGTTTGTTTGGCGACAGCTTCGATCCTGATAGTTTGTTGCCAGATTTCCTTCGCAGCTTCAATTCCTTCAACCGGCAAGAGACCAGCTGATCAAAGTTACACACCTCCTTCAGCGAAAAGGCAAGGAACGAGACCAAGAGTTATGGAACCAGCATTCGCAAACGCCGGCCAAAATGCTGGACTCGAGATTTGGAGAATTGAGGTATTGTTTTCACATTTCTGTATTATTATTACTGTTATATATAATTACTTCACCCGAAAGCACACATTTGTTGCCAGTTTCAAAGAGAATACAATTATAGCTCAGGGCTCGAGTAAACTGATAAGGGTTGATAACAAATTGATTACATTATCATATTGATTCAGGTGCCCAGGTTAGGCTTCAACATTTTTGTAAAAAATCAAGTAATTTCTGCTGCGGGACCTCTCATCGCGGGCATCTGTCTGGCCAAATTTTTGAAGCGGGTGTTGCTTAATAATTACGAAGAACCAGATTTTCAATTTAGTCGGGGTGGTACATTTTTTTTCACCGCAAATGAATTAGACTGAATGCTCTTTGGCAGGATAACTTCTCACACTTAGAACGAGGACGCACATCAATATTTCCCGACGAGTAGCAAGGAACGGATGGAATTTTTATTATGAGACGTCCCTTTGGGTGGGAAGTTAGAATTTGAGAAAAAAATTGAAGAATTGATATATTTTCTCCAGTAATGGGCTTCATTTTGAGCTCCATCATTTGAGTCTGGTCTCGATAAACTAGGCCGGCTACTTATTTTAAAGAGGAAAACTCTCGAAAAACTTGGAAGATTTTCAGGAGGAATCGCCTGAAAATATTCAAGAATTACTTACCCTTTGAAAGGTAATATAAGGTTCCTAAAAATAATTTGCAGGAAATTGAAAATTTTTCACATTTCAACGTTACTTCTAAAATTGAAGTAACGTTAATACCACTGAAAAATCATTATCAATAATTCCAAGAATACTTGGTGTATGTGAGTATTGTATAGAAGAGTAAGATACCATGCAACACATTTCTCATTTCACAATAACAATTTCTGATCGATCGCGACAAAATATGCTCCCAGCAGCCATATTTTGTACGTTTTGGAACGCATCCTGGCGATGCCCAAAGAATTTTTAGGATGAACTAACGCCGTTAACTTGTTCTATGGAGTCGATGGAAACAGTTCATTTATGGAAATCTCTATAAACAACACCAAAAATATTCAGTTGGAAAATATGTCAAAGACTATCATTTTTTCGGGTTTTCTATGTGAAATTTGAGATCATATTGATTTCCAATCCAAAAATAAACCCTGAATTCGTGTTCAGGAGGTCAAAATTAGTTGGAAAACATACCCCAAACGCATATACATATTTAACAAAAAATTTGCTTCTTTCAAAAATCTTTTTCCGAGTGGGAAATGTTGTCCTTGACTAAAATCAATCACCTTGGTAGGAGAAGTTATCAAGCCAAAGGGCATTCGGGGTATTTTGCCATTCCATGTCGCGTACCTCACCAACTAATTGAAAATCCGTCATTATCACTTTCTTGTCGGTTTATTGTCTTCAAAAATTATTTCATAGAAATATTTCAATTGTAGCGGTTTTGATTGAGTGAGTCATCATTTTCTCTTGAGGCTTCTGCTTCATGAACACTATTAGTTACTGTACTAAATTTCATCGTATTTGGTCAAATATTTCGGAAGCTACCAATTATTTGCTACACTTGCAACATCCTCATATTCAATATTGTTTTGCCTGTTCGAAATTAATAATAATAATAATAAATTGTCCTCATTGCCGAACATAAACATGAATTTAGAACAACAGAGAAAAAATTGTACTTCCGCGGCCGGAGTCTAGCCCAAGGCTACTCTATACTCAACCCCCATAAATAGGAAAAATATCGCTCTACATGATTCAAGAAAGTTGAAACTAAAATTATTATGCATACAATCATACAATACATTCATAGAATGAAGCGGGGTCATCACTACTGAAGGGAAAGGAAATGGTTTTCAAAATAGTCCTGCGAAAACTGTTCATCTACCGGTAAGGACTTGAGAGAGTTTTTGAGATTCGTACCTCTGTAATTGAATGGGTTTTACTTTATTATGTTCTTCGAAGTGTTCTGCAAGTTTTTTCTCGTGCACTTCCACGAATTCAAGTAGCACTACGTACGGTGAAAATTTCATACTTTTCAAAAGTAATTTCAAAGAAATCTTCCATTTGTAGCATTTCTAATTGTCCCAGCTTAATTATTTTTCTATCGAGGCTTTTGTTCTGAGAACACTATTACTGTTGAGTCTCAGTAGCGCATTTTCATCACGCAGATATGCTTCAAAAGGCGCTTTTCTTTTACCACAATATCACTTCGCCTCATCTCAGTTAGCGACAGAAAAACCGACAGATGATTTATAGCACAAAGAATGCAGCACGCAACTTGTACTTACTCAGTGTGCTCATGAGAAAAATTGAAATACAATGAAAATGCGGAAAATGCAAATTTGTGACAATGAAATATAGCTTATGCCCGTCGTGAGAGTGACAACCATTTGTGTATAATCAAGATAATTAGAACGTTAGACGTCTGTTTCGTTTGTTTCGGGAGAAGTTGCAGTAACAGACAGACGGACAAGGCGTTTGCAATATCGATTTTCACCAAGGTGGAAAATGTGCTAATAAACGGCACCTATTATAAGTAGAAATTAAGACACGTCATATTTACATCAACTGATTTCTTCAAAGTTATAAATAATTCATATCTAGGTACCTACAAGTTAGGCAAAGATTAAAATCTGTAGGTACCTGCTTACGTAGAATATGACTTGTTCAAGTCTTATTTTCGCAAAAAAAAAACACTTCTGGTTGAATTGTTCTACGAATATTGGATACTGAATTGAAATATGATTAAATTTATAATCAGATAAAGATATGACTAGCACTTTGGAGTGCTTGGGAGGTTGAAATCCTTATGAGATAATTCTCATATCCAGCTCTAGTTTTGGTTTTTATGCTTTTGTCAAATATATTGGCGCAGCAAAGCAAATATTGATAATATAATCGAATTTCATGCACTTACCCATGTATATTAGGTACATATTATATTCGTTCGATCTGTTCTTCGTCAAATTAGTTAGCCTGCAATCGATATAACACGTACCTCCTGATGAGTCTATTTTTAGCAGGTCAAAAACATTTTACCCTCAAAAAAGGATTTCAGGGATGGATTGTTTCGCAATTGTTTTTGTTCATAAAAAGTAACAACAGTTACGGGAAAACGGTGATTTCACGCGTCGCTATTGATACACGAAGTTTCTTGTGTTCGTAATGAAAATTTTCAAAATGGAAAAAGGGAGAGTCTAATAAGAATTTAATAGGATTTAATAAACTCTCATCTTGTCAGGATGATTGTATTTCTCAACTTTAGGCAGATAGCTATGTATTTGGTATAAAGGTAATTACCTATGTACTTTGTGGACCAGACTTGAACATGCTCTTGAGTCTGTTTCGCAAATAATGAACATTTTGAAAGTTTTTAAATATGGTGTCAAAATTTTGCTACTAAGCATTTTACTGGAATAAACTCAAGACTCAAGTTTTGAAATATACAACACAAAACACCTTGAGTTTTGTTTAAATGATAAGATTTCAATGTATTTAATATGGTTGAACAAAGAAATAAAAAGAAGCTGAGAATGGTATTTTATTTAGGACTTGCTTTTCAAGAACTTGGCAGGTTTTTTTTCAGAATTTTTTTGCTACAAAATCGAAATACCGAGCTAACAATTCCATAGTTATTCAGATAACAAAAGACAAGATGAATCGAGTACCTACGCTAGTAAACTCTGTGTAGTGTTACTTTCAAAAAGATCACACGAGTCGGACAGTTTGCTATGAGAGATTTCGCACTTTTTTATTATTCAGTTTCAGTCATTTCGACGACATACAACTCGTAAAAGGTGTTCCTCATTTACCACTGGCAGTTTTATTTATAGTTATGTAGGAGTGTATGTAGTTCATTCTGCGAGATGAACATATTAAGAAAGCAAAGCAAAATCCCATAATCCCAGAAATAGAAGTTGTCTGATCATCTGGAAAAGTCTGTATTTCGGTAGGAACGTAGGTAGGTAACTTTTTAAATGTTGAATTTTTCTTCGTATAACCACATCCGGATAATTTGATAATGGCTAAATGACCAAGAGATAATCCGGATTGGCAGCGGAACTTGATTACTTGAACAAAGATAATATTATTTCGTTAATGTTGGAAGAAACAAGACCAGGCTCATAATAAATCAGAAAAAATGCCTTTATGTCTGTTTTTCAAGAATTCCACATACATCACTGGGTTTGTGAGTTTTGCAAGAATACGCATATAAATAAAGGCGCACCGCTTAAACCTAAAAATACGACAAAAATAAAAAAACTTGGATCACTGAGCTCTAGTATTCACTTTTTTCGAAGCACCTACTATATTTAAGCATGTACATTGTACATATCACATACCCACTTATATTTATAAATTTTTAATCACGCCAGTCTTTCACAAGTCTCCTAGATACCTATCATTTTCTGATTTGTATTTTGTGTTGAAAACGCTTGTCATCAAGAACTTCCAATATTCATAGAGAATGTTTATTTCCAAGTTTTGAAAGCACTTTGTGTCCGTCACAGTATTTTTTCACACCTAACACTTTTCCACTGTCACAATAATCTGAGTGATTTCTTTTACAATTATTCCACTTGAATGAGTTCCCATCACCAAAAGTGATTCATGCCACCTTGAGCTAGACGCCACGACAATGACCAGTGCGAACTTGCGTTTCTGCACACCAGGTACATTATGAATGATGGATGTGTTCGCCCAGTTTTGAATTTGCCAAATCCACAACAATAAATTACCTAGTGATAAAAAGCGTCAAGTTTTACTGTTGATAAAAACACCATTTGACAAATTATGTATATAAATTTAGAAATAAATGTGAATCATCAACATGTAATGAAGGTCGTAATAATTATATCGGGTGGTCCATAAAAAACCGTGCTCGCAATTTTTCCTTCCGAAATTTTTACTTCGTCACCGATTTTATTCAGCTTTTCAGCATTGACTAGCCAATTAAATAGGCTATCATTTCTAAATTTCAAAATTGCCGACATATAAAAATTCAAAATGGCAGAAACAATTGAAAATAGGCCTTCTTTTGTTCTCGTTGCTTTTTATTAAAAGTCACCAGAAAGTCAAAACCAATGATGTGTTATGAAGGAATAAACCTTCCTTGTCAATTCAAAACCACAACCATCCAAATCGAGTCATCTGCTAAGAAGCTATTGGGAGTTGAAGCGAAGCCTATTTGCCGTTTTTTCATTTCCGCATAATTGACCCAAATTTAGGTATCCGGCCCGTCAACCCGCCATATGCCCATTTCCCAACCGATTTTCTCAAATTTGATATCAATGGCTAGCCAATTGGACAGGCTACCATTTTCATATGGGAAAATTGCTGACATGTGAAATTCCAAGATGGCGGAAGCAACTGAAAATAGACCTTCCTTTGTCCTAGTTGCTTTTTTTTTGAAAATCAGCAGAGGGTCAAAACTAATACTTATTATGAAGGAAGAGACCTTCCTTGACAATTCAAGACCGCAACCAATTGAATGGGGTCATCTGCTAAGGAGCTATTGCGAGTTGAAGTGAATCCTACATTCCGTTTTTCTCTTCCAACAAGGACGAATAAGGCTCATTTTCAATAGTTTCCGCCATCTTGAGTTTTGACATGTCGGGTATTTTCTCATATGAAAATGGTAGCCTGTCCAACTGGCTGGCCATTGATACGAAATTTGAAAACATCGGTTGAGGAATAAGGATATGGCGAGCAGGATTCCTAAACTTGGGTCAATTCTGCGGGAATAAAAAACCGGTAAGTAGGTTTCGTTTCAACTCGCAATAGCTCCTCAGCAGATGACCCGATTTTATTGGTTGTGGTCTTGAATTGATAAAAAAGGTCTATTTCTTCATAATACATTATTGGTTTTGACTTTCTGGTAATCTTTATTTAAAAGAAATGAGGACAAACAAAAATCTATTTTCAATTGCTTCCGCCATTTTGGATTTTGACATGTCGGTCATTTTCTCATATGACAATGGTAGCCGGTCCAATTGACTAGCCATTGATACCAAATTGGGGTAAATCGGTTGGGAAATGAGCATATGGCGGATTGGCGGGCAGGATGGGTCAATTTTGCTGAAATGAAAAAACGGAAAGTTTTTTAACTATATTCGATTCGTTTGCTAAACATATGATTCGATTTTATTGGTTGTGGCATTGGATTGTCAAGGAAGGTTTATTCCTTCACAATACATTATTGGTTTTGACTTTCTGGTAACTGGTAACCGCATAATAAAAAGCAACGAGAACAAAAGAAGATACAATTTTTGGTTTTGTCTTCCCACAGTTTTTTGTAAATACGTTTATTTCACCTGACCGGTTTCGAGGGCCTCTTGTTCCTCATCGTCAGAGCATCAAAAAGTGCATGTAAGTAAGATTTCTGCGAAAATATACAAAAAAAAAAACAAAAATTTGAATATTTTACAAACCCACTGAGAGATGGCGGAGAAATTCCTGAAAAAAAAGTCTATTTTCAATTGTTTCTCATTTTGCTATCTTGAATTTAGATATGTTGGCCATTTCAAAATAAGGAGATGATAGCCTATTCAATTGGCTAGCCACTGCTGAAAGTTCGATGAAATCAGTGGCGAAATACAAATTTTAGAAGGAAAAATTGCAAGCACGGTTTTTTATGGCCCACCCGGTAGCGTAAAGGCATTGTTTACTATTGTACAACACAGTACTGAGCTGTAGAGCAGTAAGCAATGGCCAAATTCACGCAGCTTTCTCTTCGGCAAACCTTACCACGGTACAACACCGCAACGCCTTGTAGTGGAGTAAGCTTTGACTTTTGATTTCAAGTATTTTCATTGGGCATTCCTTATTCCATTTCAACTAAAATCCGAGCTAAAATCTAATACAGAAAATGATTACTATTTAATCGTTCTACCTTTGGCAAGCTAGTTTAACTACGAAATTGAACAGATGGTTAAATTTATTGCAACGAAATGCAATACAATTATAATTTACTTATGTAAGGACTAAATTCATAGTAGCGGTGATAATGAAATAGCAGGTGGCATTCTCATCCATTTATTAACTATAGTTACTAGGTGAAGATAATGGTAGGTGGTACTTTCCTGAAATTTTCATTTTGGACGTAAAATAAAACCCAAACTTTCTTACTGAATTACCGTAGGTGACGTTTCGTTTGTTTCGCACAAACTTCTTCAATGGCAAATTAGTAGGCACTGCATGATAATTTAAAGTTTAAAATTGAGACGACAAAGAAAGTTGTCGGTTATAAATTTACGAGTATACATTTATAAATTACCTGAATAATTCCCTCGTACAAAAATGCAATATTTCTCATGGAAATGTCCAAAATCAATAAGTGATCATTGCACTTAAGGACAGAAGTCATATTGGTGAAATACGGTGTTGCGGAATCAATCCGTCTTGAGTTTATTCCTTGACAGAAATCCATCATCCAGGTTTTTAGAAAGCTACAAGGATGTACTTTGGTTTGAGCCTATAGACATTTTCGAAATCCAAAAAAAATCAAGTTTTGAAAAAATAATTTTTGGATTTCGAAAATGTCGAGGAAAATGTCTATAGGCTCAAACCAAAGTACATCCTTGTAACTTTCCAAAAAGACCTGGATGACAGATTTCTGTCAAGGAATAAACTCAGACGGATTGATTCCGCAACGCCTCATTTTACCAATTTGACTCCGTCCTTAAGGGTCAAAAAATTATAGGCGAATATTGCACTGGAATGTCTAAAATTATCGCCGTCGATTCAACTGAAATGTCATAACGTTGGGTTCTTCGGAATACAACTCTTGTAGTATTGCTACAAGAGTAGTATGTAATTCGAAGAATATTTCCTGAAAAATTCTCAGGCATTACGGCTGAACGACAGTTTTATTCAAAAAAAAAAATACAAACGTAATGACATTTTAATTGAATCGCCGGCGATAATTTTTTGACGATTCAGTGCAATTATCACTTGAAATTTCTGGACATTTCCATGACAACTATCGCATTTTTGACGTATGAGTTAAATAGTCAGGGTCATTTTTGAATGTACTCGTAAATTTACAACCGACAACTTTCTTTGTCGTCTCAGTAGTGAACTCAAAATTACTATGCAGTGTCTACTAATTTGCCATTGTAGAAATTTATGCGGAAGCGGAATAAATTGATCTATCTGTTCAATTTCGAAGTAAAACTATTTTGTCAAGATAGAATGATTCAATAGTAACTAATCAATCACTTTGTGTGTCAAATTTTAGTTGAAGTGGGATAAGGAATGCCCAATAAAAATACTTGAAATCATAAGCCAATGCTTACTCCACTACAAGGCGTTGCGGTGTTGTACCGTGGTAAGGTTTGCCGAAGAGAAAGCTGCGTGATTTTGGCCATTGCTTACTGCGGTACAACTCGGTACTGTGTTGGGCAATAGTAAACAATGCCTTTACGCCACCCGGTACGTAGGTAGTAATAATTATTGTGTTCATGATTTTATTTCATCATTGGTCGCATTTAACGTTCATCCAAAACTCCAGGCAGGTAGTGATAGGTGAGACGTCATACTGCTGGTCTAAATTTGAACTCAGACCAATCGTAATCGCGTGATCTGGTCGGTGAGAGCTCACTTTGGATGAGCGCAGCCATTCATAACATATCTGTTTTTATTATTATTATTATTCCGAATTTCCATTTCAGGATCAGTTTGCAAAACTCCTGATCTATGTCCTGTATAATCAATTATACTGACGGACAAAATTAGCGTTACACTTTTTCAAAAAACTGGCACAGACGAACCCGTCAACAGATTTTTCCAAAAATTTTCAAGGAGCAAGCTTGAAGTGTTTTCCTCAAGTCCACGAACGCGCAAAGACGTGGTCCGCAAGATGACTGAATTGTACGGCTGAAAGGTAGAAATGACCAGAAACCATTTTCGTAGAATTTTCCAACACATTCAAGAGATCTTCCTAAGGCTGCAGAAGAGATGGTTTTCACTTAATATCATGTCAGTAGGTGGTTCATACCCTCTGTAGTCTTCCTGCATGATTTAAACCGTAGAAAATGTTCACCCACTCGGTGTTAGTTCTTTGTTCAATGCAATGAGAAAATTTCCATATGATTTCCAAAAATGCTTCGTGTAATTTGAAAATCTGTTTTTTACGTACTTGAGAAAGTAATGCAGCAGAAAATGATTGAGAAAATTTCTTGTCTCCTTCGCAACCTCTTCATGTGGTAAGTCATTTCCTTACCATGAGCTGATAATCCGTTGTCGAAAGAATCGAAACAGTCCCGGTGATACCTGAAGGTTCATTGGAACCTCAGAGCGCCATCGGCTTGATATCCGACCCTCGAGGTCCTCGATTAACCATAATTCAACACCTTGTTGGTACCCTGTACAAGAATGGTAAAGGAAGCAGATTTTCTCAAACTCGCTCGAAAAAATGCTTTTTCATTTGCCACTTATCCGCTCTGTATGGTCAAATGCACAAAAAATCCTCATCTTGTTGTTGGGAACGACGATAAAGCAAGACGGCAACCCGATCCGTCTGCATGTTTTATTACCGAAATCCTGGCCCCTCACGTTCCCACTGGATGGCCGCCACTCAGGCAGTCTTAAGCTAAGGGCTGACGGCTTAGCACGTTGAGTACCTGCGGTCTATAGTTGTGATAGTAGATTGTCTTCAGTTGTTACGAAGCATATTATCATTGTATATTATATATTATGTTGTCCACTCTGGCCCTTTTGTTACCTTACAGAAGTCAGAAGTGGGATTAAACTCCAAGTGTACGCCCACAATTTTTGAAAAATAATTGAAATTGAAATGTAGACCTCAAGTTAACTCACATGTTCAAGCAATGTTCGGGGTGAGCTTCCCGCAACCCAAAACGAAAGAACTGTATTCAAATGATAGTGAGCAGTGAATCCTGTTATTGAAGTTTGGTGCACACCTGGGTAATGGGTAATTATTGTGATGATGAACCGATCACCAGGACACCACCGAGAATATTCACACCGCTCAAGCCAGTCCCGACTCCCGAGCTCGCCGCTCGCAGTCGCCGAGTAGGATGCCACTACCACCCTCTCGAAACGAGGATGATGCTTGTTGTCGAGAAAAATACGAGATTGAAACGTGAGCTATCAGAACTACAAAACTGTGAGTACTCGTTCTAGTACCAATCTTGATGAGGCCATCATCCCGTTGTTTAAATGGGACGAAGAGAACAGTCAGAAGGTGATAATCGACAGGATTCGCAAATTTGATGAAGTGGTAACTTTCCATAACTAGAAATGACCGCGTGCGAATTAGCCACTATAGTTTACGTGGTACCTAACGCACGAATATTGTACGAATTCTTGCCGACCCCGTGTTTAGATTGGTACCTAAATGTTATAACTTGAATGAATATATTCAAAACACCACAAAACGCATAACAGGTGCAAGCTGATATGGGACCTACCCTCCTAGGTCAGACGCTCGAGCCGTGTTGGAGCGTCTAGACTAATGTCATGGTAAATTAAGATATTTCACGCAGTTCCCTTTTGGGTTGTTGACGCACATGGTCGTAAGAAATCTTAAATACGACGAACAAAATTGCAATTAAAGTAACGATTGTTGAAGTTTGGGAATGAGTGCGAATTTATTATTTTGTTAGTATAACAGTATAAGGAATGTCCGCAAGACAAGAAGATTTCCACAGTAAAATCGCCTCAAGAATGCCGTGGTTGTATTTCGTTTTCAATGTGTAAGTAATTTGGGGGAAAAGCAAGAGCATCGAAAATCGAAGTGCATCACACCACAGACGAGCCGATGGTTACGGACCGTATCGAATGACAGTTTGTGAGAGAGGTAATTTTATTGCATAGGTATTAGATGCTGACGAAGACGATGACGAGTATAATGTTTTTGATTGGTGTACCTTTACCTTTACATTATTACTGAGAGAAGGAAGGTATTTTACCTCACAAGTCGCAAGTTGTTTTGTGAAAACAAATGAGATCAAACACACGTTGAATGCTATCGCCACTACCTACTTTGTGTCAATGAGCAGTGCATGGAAGATGTAACCGTACTGTTTTGAATGTTTTTTGACTGTCACTTGTTTAAGAAATGCAGAAGACGAATGGAACAAGCCCATTAAATGAATACAGGGTGCCACCAGAGCGTGTATCAAGACTTGAAACACTAGCTGAATGTAAACCACGTCACGTTGCTGACTTTAGTATCTTGGCAAAATACAAGGTGACTTGAGCAGACTTGGTGAAATGGAGAGGCACCATCAAACGAAGAATTACCGAAGATCGAAAGGCTCAAAAGTAGAGATTCGACCAGACTCGAGCTGCAGCTACCAAATACGAGGAAGGCCAGCCGGTAATGGTTTTGAATGCGACATCAAGTACGGGCGACAGCAGGAAGCTACTGCCGAAGTTCAAGGGTCCATTCAGAGTTCGGAAAGTTTTGCCGAACGACCGTTACGAAGTCGAGGACTTACGAGAAGGCCGCACACGAGCTACCACGACCGTGATGGCGGTCGACAAGATGAAACCCTGGGTTGTTTTGAAAGGTGAGGATCAGAGTTTTTCATATTTCACGATCTGATTCAATCCTTAAGATGTGATGAGTAATACATAAAGACTAATAACGATTAGCGAGACTCAACCCTTGAAATATGATTATTCTCACCAACAAAGTACATGACTAGTGTTGGCAAAGGACCAACATAGTTCATGGTTGAAGTTGACAAAGGTCAACAAAGTACATGACTAGTGTTGGCAAAGGACCAACATAGTTCATGGTTGAAGTTGACAAAGGTCAACAAAGTACATGACTAGTGTTGGCAAAGGACCAACATAGTTCATGGTTGAAGTTGACAAAGGTCAACAAAGTACATGACTAGTGTTGGCAAAGGACCAACATAGTTCATGGTTGAAGTTGACAAAGGTCAACAAAGTACATGACTAGTGTTGGCAAAGGACCAACATAGTTCATGGTTGAGGTTGACAAAGGTCAACAAAGTACATGACTAGTGTTGGCAAAGGACCAACATAGTTCATGGTTGAAGTTGACTAAGGTCAACCAAGTACATGACTAGTGTTGGCAAAGGACCAACATAGTTCATGGTTGAGGTTGACAAAGGTCAACAAAGTACATGACTAGTGTTGGCAAAGGACCAACATAGTTCATGGTTGAAGTTGACAAAGGTCAACAAAGTACATGACTAGTGTTGGCAAAGGACCAACATAGTTCATGATTGAGGTTGACAAAGGTCAACAAAGTACATGACTAGTGTTGGCAAAGGACCAACATAGTTCATGGTTGAAGTTGACAAAGGTCAACAATGTACATGACGAGTGTTGGCAAAGGACCAACATAGTTCATGGCTGAAATTGACAAAGGTCAACAAAGTACATGACTAGTGTTGGCAAAGGACCAACATAGTTCATGGTTAAGGTTGACAAAGGTCAACAAAGTACATGACTAGTGTTGGCAAAGGACCAACATAGTTCATGGTTGAAGTTGACAAAGGTCAAGAAACTACACGAGCAGTGTTGGCAAAGGACCACCATAATTCATGACTGATGTTGACAAAGGTCAACAAGGTTCATGACTAGTGTTGGCGAAGGACCAACATAGTTCATGATTAAGGTTGACAAATGTCAACAAGGTTCATGACTAGTGTTGGCCAAGGACCACCATAGTTCATGACTGACGTTGACAAAGGTCAACAAGGTTCATGACTAGTGTTGGCCGTGGACCACCATAGTTTATGATTGACGTTGACAAAGGTCAACAAGGTTCATGACTAGTGTTGGCGAAGGACCAACATAGTTCATGATTAAGGTTGACATATGTCAACAAGGTTCATGACTAGTGTTGGCCGTGGACCACCATAGTTTATGATTGACGTTGACAAAGGTCAACACAACAAGGTTCATGACTAGTGTTGGCCGTGGACCACCATAGTTGATGACTGACGTTGACAAGGGTCGACAAGGCCCATGATTAGTGTTGGTCGAGGACCACCATAGTTGATGACTGACAAGGTTCATGACTAGTGTTGGCCGAGGACCACCATAGTTCATGAGTGACGTTGACAATGGTCAACAGAGTTTATGACTAGTGTTGACAAAGAACCAAGATGGTTGGATATGGGTTCTACCAAGGTCCAAGAAGCAGTATCCATCTAGAACCATTCGAGATCAACAGTGCCTCACGAGTACGTTGACGGTTGCTGATCGACCAAGATGGATGGATATGGGTTCTACCAAGGTTCAAGGAGCAGTATCCATCTAGAACCATTCGAGATCAACAGTGCTTCACGATTACGCTGACGGTTGCTGATCGACCAAGATGGATGGATATGGGTTCTACCAAGGTCCAACAAGCAGTATCCACGAAGCACATTCGACACCAACGGTGCCTCACGATTACGCTGACAGTTGCTGATCGACCAAGATAGATTGGTATGGGCTCTACCAAGACGCAGTACCTATGCAGGACCATTCCATCAAGCTGAATGGACATGGGGTCTATCAAGGACCAGTACTCATGTCACTGGAGAAGAGATGACATCAATTTGGTGTGTCATAAAACAAGGAATACAGTCGAGTTGATGGAAGATCAACAAAAGTCATGCCAAATGAGTTTCAATTCGATTCGTATCCGGGCATCACCAAATGCAACAAAAAGGGAAGTTGAAAAATTTTGCTATTCACGGTTCAAGTATTTGTACCTGTTTTAGAGTGATTGCTATTCTGAGGACAGAATAAGAAGTCAGGATGGCCGAATGTTGGGAACGACGATAAAGCAAGACGGCAACCCGATCCGTCTGCATGTTTTATTACCGAAATCCTGGCCCCTCACGTTCCCACTGGATGGCCGCCACTCAGGCAGTCTTAAGCTAAGGGCTGACGGCTTAGCACGTTGAGTACCTGCGGTCTATAGTTGTGATAGTAGATTGTTTTAAGTTGTTACGAAGCATATTATCATTGTATATTATATATTATGTTGTCCACTCTGGCCTTTTGTTACCTTACATTGTGTTTTGAAGTCAATTTTTGTGACTTCCGTGCATCAACTTGCACCCAGTGCAACTTTTAGGATTTTTATCGCATTTTATTCATCGTTCGTCAAGAGAAACCTCGATGCCTTCATTCATCAACGTAATCATGAAAATGCATACACAGTTCCTCAGAGTCACGCAATCAGCCTTTATTTTGGATGTTGCAATGGGTTTTCCCAGGTGCGAACAGCCGGTCGGGTTGGCGGGTTGCTATGCTAGAGTACGTGGCTCGTACCCAGGAAGTTTTTGAAAGTTTATTCGTCATTCTGCGCAACCAAAGGAGCCTTCTAAGGACTTGTGGTAACTCGTATTTCGAGAACAAAGTGTTGATGTAATGAGGGTGGATCCCGCAGGGTTGATTAAGCAAGACCAGTAGTTTTGATTAAGCGATTTAATAATTGAACAATACTTGCTGCCATGGAGTTTGGCGTGTGACTACTCTGCTACAAAAGTTCTAAGCCTAAAACAGTGTATAAAAATACCAATACATATATGAAATCATCGGCTATGAAACTGAGCCGGGAGCACGAACCGTGCATTCGATCCGGCACTAAAACATACCAAAAGAATGGCTTGGCGGCGGGCGCCAATGCTGCTAATAGAGTTAATATTTTAATATTCTCAACACTTCCCCTAAAACTTAACTCTATGCAAATAAGCAAAAACACAAAAAATCATGCAAAAATACAATACAGAAAATTAAGAATTCGTAACGATGCCCAAATCCTCTCGTAACAATTCAAATCTTGGTTTAGCCAATGGCTTTGTCAAAATATCCGCTTTTTGTTGTTCACTTGTGACGTAATCCACATTAATGGCACCTTTCTCATAAAGATCGCGAATAAAATGATAGCGCACATCGATATGCTTTGTGCGTTGATGAAATTCGGGATTTTTGATGAGCTTTATCGCACTCATGTTATCAACATGCAAAACACTTCGCTTTTCTTTCACTTCGCGAACACCGATTTCGTCGAACAAGCGCAACAACCACAGCATTTCTTTTGCTGCATTTGCGGCACTGACGTACTCCGCTTCAGTCGTTGATTGAGCGATGCACTGTTGTCTCTTGCTTTGCCAGGTTATTGCAGCACCGTTGTACTTGCAAAGTACTCCACTTGTTGACTTCCGGGTTGCTGGATCACCAGCAAAATCTGCGTCACTGTAGACTTCGAAGTCTTCTCCGTCGTGGTAAAGTAGACCGGCTCGTTGAGTCCCTCTTATGTAGCGTAGAATTCTTTTGATTAGGTGACAGTGAGCTTCTGTGGGTTTATCCAATGCTCGTGATGCAACATTGACTGCAAAGGCAATGTCTGGTCTGGTTACAACTTGCAGGTACATTAAATTTCCTACCGCTTCTCGATACGGAAATTGGTCAGTCGCATCAGGTGAATCAGTCGTATTCCAGCCAGTTTCAATCGGAGTGCAGACTGGTTTCGATTCACTCATCTTGAATCTGTTGAGAATTTTCTCAGTATAATTAGTTTGACTGACGAAAATTCCACCTGTTCTTTGTTGCTGAATTTCCATTCCAAGAAAATTCGTGACATTGACCGTGATTGCGGCTTCAAACTCGCACTTCAGCTGATCTAGAAACTTTTCGGCTTCTTCTAGATTTGAAGCTGCGATTAGGCCATCATCAACATAAAGGAGTAACAGCAATTTGTCTGTATCACGGTGTCTTACGTACAAACAGGGATCGGCTGTACTCTCTTTCAAGTCACATTCAAGTAAAAATTGCGTGAAACGTTTACTCCAGCATCTGGGCGATTGCTTAAGCCCATATAAACTTTTCAGCAACTTACACACGTGTGATGAGCCATCCTCATATCCCTCGGGCTGTTCCATGAAAATTTCTTCGTCAAGAAAACCGTACAGAAAAGCTGACTTGATGTCAAATTGCCGCAAGTGCAATTTCTCACGTGCTGCGACACTCAATACCACTCGTATTGTGTTAAAGCGCACAACAGGGCTGAAGGTTTCTGTGTAATCAATACCCTCTTTCTGTGAGCATCCTTTTATGACTAATCGAGCCTTATATCGATCAATGGTCCCGTCTGGGCGACGCTTGATCCGATATACCCATCGATTGCCAATTATTTTTCTGTCGGTCGGTTTTTCAACCAATTTCCACGTTTCATGGTTTTGCAGAGAGCTCATTTCTTCGTGCATAGCTTCCTGCCAATGCTGAGAATCACTCGATGCCATTGCTTCGCCAAAGGTCAGCGGCTCACTTGCAGCTAACATTGCGACAGGTACACCATAAAAATCAGGCCTCTTCAATTTATTGCGATCTCGCAGACGTCGAACATCTTCGGGGGACTTTTCCTCTTGTTCCGGCGTTTGTTTAGCCTCGGGCTCTGCATTTGTAATATCATTTTCATGATTTGGTGACGGTTCATTAACAACGGGCGTCTCGGTGGCTGCCAGGCGCTCTTGTTTGAAAATGACGTCACGACTCACAATAATTTCATGACTCTCTGGAATCCAGACACGAAATCCCTCGATGCCTTCAAGGTAGCCCACAATATATCCTTTTAGTGCCTTTTTATCCAACTTGCGCCGTTTTTCTTTGGGCACATGTACAAAGCATTCTGTACCGAATACTTTCAATTTGTTCAGGACCGGCTTCTTATTAAACCAAAGTTCAAACGGGGTTTTATTCGGAACTTTTGTTGGTCCAGTCCGATTTAAAATGTAAACAGCTGTGTTTACGGCCTCTGCCCATAAAAATTGAGGTAGGTCTGGTTTCGAATAGAGCATGGAACGTGCCGCTTCCATTAATGTCCGATTTTCGCATTCAACCGTACCATTTTGTTCGGGTACATGGGCCACAGTTACTGTATGTTTTATTCCCCTTTTATCCAGAAACGAGGCGACGTCCTTGTTTACATATTCACCTCCGCCGTCAGTACGAAGTTCTTTAATGTCCTCTCCGAAACGCGCTCGCACTTCCGCGCAGAAACTCTCGAGTTTCTCTTTCACCTCCGATTTTTTGTTCAGAAAATATACCTTTCGATATGCACTGAAATCGTCTTTAAAAAGTACATAATATCGCTTTTTGCCAGGCGATTGTACACTCATGGGACCGTAAACGTCTGAGTGCACCAATTCGCGCGGTTTGGTAGCACGATCGAGTCTTTCACTGAAACTTTGTCTGTGGTGTTTTCCGAAAACGCAACCGTCACAAAATTCATTGTCTATGGTCACCTCGATTCCCTTTTCTTTCAGGAATTGTTTCACATGACGTTTATTTTGGTGTCCGAGACGTTCATGCCACAGCTGCAACGTTTCCGCGGTGTGTGCAACACAAAAAGTCTTTGGCAGAACTACACGTAAAAGAATCCGATAAAGATTGTTTGCCTCTATGCCCGTAGCGACAATCTTGTTATCTCTCATGAAAACGCATCGTTTTCCATTGTGGCTCAGAACGAAATCGACGCCTTTTTTCGCTGCAACCTTGACCGAGAAGAGATTCCTTTTCATTTCCGGGGTGTAGAGCACGTCGTACATGACTCCTGGTAACCATTCTCCTTCCACGAATGTTTCGATTTTGATATTTCCTCGGCCTAAAGCAGCCACTTTAGCACCATTGCCGACTTGAATCATAACTGGTTCCTTGAACTCGATATATTCATCAAAATAGTCGCGCTGATTGGAAATATGTTCCGATGCACCTGAGTCGATGAACCAATATGACGTGTCACAGTCCAGAGCCGTGCTCCCGACAAAGGCTTGCTCTTGGCGCGAACCACCGCCTTCGGATTTCGGAAAGTTTTTCTTTTTCACGTGACAGTTTTTCATCAGATGGGTTTTCGAACCGCACGAAAAACATCCAGGACAGTTTCTTTGCAAATGGTCCTTCTTGCCGCACGTGAAGCAACCAGATTGCTTTTTATGCCACTTGGCCGTCGGCTTCTTGGCACCTTTGCCTAGGTTCAACTTCGACAGTAAGGCCACTGTTGATGCCTCGTCGTCACTTTCTTGTTTCTGCAATCGTAGCTCTTCGGTCAATAAACGCGTTGTTAAATTGGCCAGCGTCCTATTCGCTACTTCGGTGGAATCCCATGCACTGTGGAAGTAATTAAACTTCGATGGCAACGTCGATAGTATTCTTGTCATCAGCATGGACTCCGGGATTGGACCTCCAAGCTTCTTCATCTTGAGGAACAACTGTTCCCGTTGCGAAATATGTTGAGCGATGCCGCCTTCGGAACTCCACTTGAAATCGAAGAACTTCTTTTGGACCAGTGACAAACTTTCGTCAGACTTTAAATCATAGACACTGTGCAGCTTATCCCACATGTCTTTCGCAGTTTCACAACTCATCAGCAGTTGCAAAGGCTTGGATTCAACAGTCGTGACGAACAGTTTTCTTGCTACTTTATCCAACCTGATCCACTTCTTCAGTTGGTTGTCATAGTCGGCAGAACCAGTCACCGGTTTTGCCGTAGTTCCGTTGCAAATCTCCAACGCATTTTCGCCGTCCAACAGCGTTTGCACAACAAACTGCCACTGCGGCCAGTTGTCTGCATCCCGCAGTTTCTCAATTCGTGGTTTATCGATATCCATTTTATCGATGCGCGTTAAACAGACTTCACGACACACTGTCTGAATCTCTCACGTTTAACCGTCCACGACTAGACAACTACGCGTTACTTTTCAATCGTACGCACTTTCAAAAACTCAAGTCTTTAGGTCAAGCATCCCTTGGTCAAGCATCCCCTGGGCCCATAACCTGTTGATGTAATGAGGGTGGATCCCGCAGGGTTGATTAAGCAAGACCAGTAGTTTTGATTAAGCGATTTAATAATTGAACAATACTTGCTGCCATGGAGTTTGGCGTGTGACTACTCTGCTACAAAAGTTCTAAGCCTAAAACAGTGTATAAAAATACCAATACATATATGAAATCATCGGCTATGAAACTGAGCCGGGAGCACGAACCGTGCATTCGATCCGGCACTAAAACATACCAAAAGAATGGCTTGGCGGCGGGCGCCAATGCTGCTAATAGAGTTAATATTTTAATATTCTCAACACAAAGGTCTACCCGAAGATTTTCAATCCTTGCAATCCTATCGTTGGTAATTTTGTATCGCTTGAATATTTTTTTCTGACAAGCGTCAACGTCAGGATCAGGCAGCAGTACCTTATTAATTGTTGTTAATTTACAATAATGAAAGGTATGATTCACATTTTGCAAAATTATCAACGACAGGATTGCAAGGATTGAAAATCTTCAGGTAGACCTTTGTTCTCGAAATACGAGTTACCACCAGTCCTTGGAAGGCTCCTTTGGTTGCACAGAATGACGAATAAACTTTCAAAAACTTCCTGGGTACGAGCCACGTACTCTAGCATAGCAACCCGCCAACCCGACCGGCTGTTCGCACCTGGGAAAACCCATTGCAACATCCAAAATGAAGGCTGATTGCGTGACTCTGAGGAACTGTCTATGCATTTTCATGATTACGTTGATGAATGAAGGCATCGAGGTTTCTCTTGACGAACGATGAATAAAATGCGACAAAAATCCTCAAAGTTGCACTGGGTGCAAGTTGATGCACGGAAGTCACAAAAATTGACTTCAAAACACAAGATGAGGATTTTTTGTGTATTTGACCATACAGATCGGATAAGTGGCAAATGAAAAAGCATTTTTTTGAACGAGTTCGAGAAAATCTGCTTCCTTCACCATTCTTGTAGAGGGTACCAACAAGATGTTAAATTATGGTTAATCGAGGACCTCGAGGGTCGGATACCAAGCCGATGGCGCTCTGAGGTTTCAATGAAACTTGAGGTATCACCGGGACTGTTTTGATTCTTTCGACAACGGTTTATCAGCTGATGGTAAGGAAATGACTTACCACATGAATAGGTTGCGAAGGAGACAAGAAATGTTTTTAACCATTTGCTGCTGCATTACCTTCTCAAGTACGTGAAAAACATATTTTCCAATTACACAAAGCATTTTTGAAAATCATACGGAAATTCTCTCATTTCATTAAACAAAGAACTAACACTGAGTGGGTGAACATTTTGTGCTGTTTAAATCATGCAGGAAGACTACAAAGGGTATGAACCACCTACTGACACGATTTTAAGTGAGAACTACCTTTTCTGCAGCCTTAGGAAGATCTCTTGAATGTGTTGGAAAATTCTACGAAAATGGTTTCTGGTTATATCTACCTTTCAGATCGTACAACTCAGTTATCTTGCGGACCACGTCTTTGCGCGATTGTGGACTTGAAGAAAACACTTCAAGCTTGCTCCTCGAAAAATTTTGAGAGAATCTGTTAACGGGTTCGTCTTCGCCAATATTTTAAAAAAGTGTAACGCTAATTTTGTCCGTCAGTATATTATGACTATTATTGTGATCATGTTATCTTTTAATGTAGTGTTTAATGTTCTTGTAAAACTGGCGATTAGAGCCTCGTTAAGGACGGAGTTGAATTGGTAGAATAAGCGTTGCGAAATCAATCCGTGTGGGTTTATTCCTTGACGGATTCTTACCATTTTGGTCTCTTTGGAAAGCTACAAGGATGTACTTTGGTTTGAGCCCATTGCCATTTCCAAAATCCAAAAATAAAAAAAAACTATTTTTGGATTTTGGAAATGCTCAATGCCCAATGGGCTCAAACCAAAGTACATCCTTTTTAGCTTTCCAAAGAGACCAAAATGGTTAAGAGTCCGTCAAGGAATAAACTCGCACGGATTGATTCCGCAACGCTCATTTTACCAATACAACACCGTCCTTAATTGAACAGACAATCTTACTGCCCACCAAGCCCTTTAGCTAGAATTGCGATCTTCTTTCAAGTTATCTCATTCCATTTCATTTATTATCACTGCATATTTTTTATCATTACTGTTGTTAGTGTTGTGTTGTTGTTGTTATTATTATTGAACAAATTTTATTTCAGGATTTCAAGCCAGTAGCTTATCCGAAAAACGAGTACGGAAAATTCTATTCTGGCGATTCCTACATTGTCTTGAGCGTAAGTGTGATATTTAAAGACCACCTGAGTAGAGCCTATATCTACCTATTCTAAGGAAGGTAATTGTAATCAGTGATCCATTTTTGCAGACTAAGATCAATAAGCGAGGTGATAAATCGTGGGATATCCACTTCTGGCTTGGCTCCCAAACGTCTCAGGTAAACGGTCAATTTTTAACAAGACGATGACTAGAACTGACTAAATATTACAGGACGAAGCTGGTGCTGCTGCTATTTTGAGCGTTCAACTGGACGAACAACTGGGTGGTGCTCCGATTCAGTATCGGGAAGTCCAAGAACACGAATCACAATTGTTTTTGTCTTATTTTAAGAATGGCGTTAGGTACCTTCCCGGTGGTGTTAGTTCTGGTTTCACTCACGTGGACCGTAATG
This sequence comes from Anaspis maculata, assembly GCA_949128115.1. NCBI lineage: Eukaryota > Metazoa > Arthropoda > Insecta > Coleoptera > Scraptiidae > Anaspis > Anaspis maculata. The sequence continues at coordinate 1,092,078 of OX421968.1, read as the reverse complement.
CTTTCGAAACGCGCTTGTTCCAAGTCAAAGGTTCTAGGAACATCCGCGTGAAGCAAGTTGATGCTTCGATCGCTTCCATGAATAAGGGCGATTGCTTCATTCTGGATGCCGGCAGGAATATTTACGTTTACGTTGGAGAAAAGAGCAAACGTATGGAACGTTTAAAGGCCATCAATGCGGCTAATCAAATACGCGACCAGGATCACGCTGGAAAAGCCAAAGTCCAGATCGTCGACGAGTACAGTCCAGAAGGCGACTTTGCCGACTTTTTTGAAGCTCTCGGTGGAGGATCACGTGAAGCCGTTCCAGACGAGTCCACCGGCGGAGACGACCAACAATTCGAAAGCAACCAAGAACGCGTTGTGTCTCTGTACCGCGTGTCTGATGCTTCTGGTTCTCTCAAGATGGAAATGGTGGGCCAAAAACCACTCCAGCAGTCCCTTTTGGATTCGAACGACTGTTTCATCCTCGACACGACCGATTCCAACATCTTTGTGTGGGTCGGCAAGAAATGCAACAACAAGGAGAAAACCGAATCCATGGCGAAGGCCCAAAGCTTCCTCACTTCCAAGAAGTACCCTGCATGGACCCATGTTCAAAGAATCGTCGAGGGTGCAGAACCGGCACCTTTCACTCAGTACTTCCAGTCATGGAGAGGCACCGGCGAGCTACACAGTCGCTTGATCCGCTCTGCCAGCTCCGAAGAAGCCGGTTCTTACGAGCCGCGTCTCTTCCATGCTGAAATTCCCAACAGGGGTGGCAAATTCAAGGTCGAAGAGATTTTTGATTTCGAACAGAGAGATCTCAACGAAGACGACGTTATGATCATGGACATAGGAAAAGAGTTATTCGTATGGATTGGAAGCGGTGCAAGCGTAGAAGAACGTACCAAAGCGGCTGAACTGGCCAAAGTAATCATTATAGCACTGCAAGCACACTTTTAAGGACGGCATTTCCTAGCATAGAAAATTGCTGAAACAGACTGCGGATAAGCTGCAGAGCGAAAGAGAAACAGATAGATTCTTGTAGCGTGAGTTTCTGCCAAACCTGTGCAGCTAAAAATGTAACACAAAAATGATTTATTCAAATCTGGGCTGGCAAGAAGATAAGGGTCTTTTTTTCGAATAATACATGAAAATTTTGAAAAAAAAATCCAAGTTTTTCGGATTTCAAAATTTTGAAATAGTACTTATACGTTTTCATACATGACTTCAGATTACCCTTATTTTTGTCAATTCTCCTACTGCACTGGTTTTCATGAAACTCTCGTTTAAAGAAAAACCAGTAGGAAATGCCGTCCTTAAGGCTGTATTCGCAGCAGGGTAAAAGTATCTTCAATATTTCTCCCACAAAAATGAAGATTTAAAAACTCAAGTTTCCTTATATGGTGTACTGAGTGTGTTGGAAAATGTAATACATAGCGGTTTTTTCAATTATGTGAAGAAAAATATCTCCTTCTTTTTTGGTGGCCACTTTTTTTCAAAAAATGGTCATGTATTCAATTTTCTTTGTCTCTCAAAATTTCTCTTGAAATTATGAAACAGTTGATAATTTTTTCCTTTGTCAAAAAAAATGTCCCAGCAATCTCTTTTACAGCGTTTTAGGGCTATAGTATGTACCGGGTGGGCCATAAAAAAACCGTGCTCGGAATTTTTCCTTCTAAAATTTTTATTTCGCCACCGATTCCATCGAACTTTTCAGCATTGTCTAGCCAATTGAATAGGCAATCACTTCCGTGTTTCAAAATGGCCGACACATCAAAATTCAAGATAGCAGAAACAATTGAAAATAGGCCTTCTTTTGTTCTCGTTGCTTTTTATTGAAAGTTACCAGAAAGTCAAAACCAATAATGTATTATAAAGCAATAGACCTCTCTTGTCAATTCAAGACTACAACCAGTAAAATCCGGTCATCTGCTGAGGAGCTGTTGCGAATTGAAGCGAAGCCTACTTTCCCTTTTCATCATTTCCGCACAATTGATCCAAATTTGAGGATCCTGCCAATCCGCCATTTGCTCATTTCTCAAATTTGGTATCAATGGCTAGCCAATTGGACAGGCTATCTTTTTCATATGACAAAATGACGTACCTGTCAAAATCCAAGCTGGCGGAAGCAATTGGAAATAGAATTTCTTTTGTCCTTATTGAGTTTCAATAAAAATGAGCAAAAAGTCAAAACCAATAATTATTATGAAGGAATAGACCTTCCTTGACAATCCAAGACCGCAACCAATCAAATCGGGTCATCTGCTGAGGGGCTACGGCGAGTTGAAGCGAAGCCTACCTGCCGGTCCCTTATTCCCGCATAAATGACCCAAATTTAGGAATCCTGCCCGCCATATCCTTATTTTCCAACCGATTTTTTCAAATTTGATATCAATGGCTAGCCAATTGGACAGGCTGCCATTTTCATATAAGAAAATGGCCAACATGTTAAAATTCAAGATGGCGGAAATTATTGAAAATGGGAATGGAATGGAACGAAAAACGTTGGAATAGAAAAACGAAAAGTATGCTTCGCTTCAACTGGCCGTAGCTCCTCATCAGATGAACCGATTTGATTGGTTGCTGTCTTGAATTGTCGAGGAAGGTCTATTCCTTCATAATAATTATTGGTTTTGACTTTCTATTCATTTGTATCAAAAAGCAACGAGGACAAACGAAATTCTATTTTCAATTGATTCCGCCATCTTGGATTTTGACAGGTCTGTCATTTTGTCATATGAAAATGGTAGCCTGTCCAATTGGCTAGCCATTGATACCGAATTTGAGAAAATCGGTTGAGAAATGAGCACATGGCGGATTGGCGGACAGGACACCTAAATTTGGGTCAATTCTGCGGAAATGAAAAAAAACGGAAAGTAGGCTTCGCTTCAACTCGCAATGGCTCCTCAGCAGATGACCCGATTTTATTGGTTGGGGTCTTGAATTGACAAGGAAGGTCTTTGAATTTTGGTATGTCGGCCATTTTGAAATATAGAAATGATAGCCTATTCAATTGGCTATCCAATGCTAAAAACTTCGATGAAATCGGTGGAGGAAAAAAAATTTCAGAAGGAAAAATTCAGAGCACGGTTTTTTATGGCCCACCCGGTATATTGGAAATAAAATACAGGGTGTCCGTTTTTCGAGGCTAAGCATGGGTATCTCGCTTATCTTCAGAGATACAGAGTCGGTTAAATTAGAAAAAAGTTGCGAATTTTCATGACGATCAATGATCCAAGAAGATATTTGACTTGTCAGTTTTAGTTTTCGAAATATCGATAAAAAACAGAAATTTGTAATTTTTGTTTTAATTTTTTATTTGAAAAACGGTTGAAGGTAGCCTTTTCTAGTTAAGACATTGTGAAGACACTTTTTCAAGGGGAATTCAATGTTGCCAAAATCATCATTCTAGCTTTCAAAACAACCGAGATATGACATTCAACTTTTTTTTCTCTCATGGGCGCCATATTGGATTTTGACATTTTTGAATACAATTTCATTTTCTGGTTACAACAATGTGTCACATGCCACTGTTGAATTCATGCTTTAGAGCAAAAAATTTTTTTCAATTTTTCAAAGAGTGCTTTGGAAACAAAATCAGCATCGACAATTAAAAAAAAACCGTAAATGTCAAACATTTATTCAACAATGACATGTGGCACATCGTTCTAACCAGATAAGAATACCGTATTCAAAAATATCAAAATCCAATATGGCGCCCATTAGAGAAAAAAGTTGAATGTCGTATCTCGGTTGCTTTGAAAGTTAAAATAAAGAATTTGGCAGATTTGGATTCCCCTTGAAAAAGTGCCCTGACAATGTCTAGATTAAATAAGGCCACCTTCAACCGTTTTTTGAATAAAAAATGAAAACAAAAATCAAAATCCTGTTTTTTCACGATATCTCAAAAACGAAAATCGATACGTCAAATTTCTTTTTGGATCATTGATCGTCATGAAAATGCGCAACTTTTTCCTAATTTAACCGACTTTGTATCTCTCAAGATAAGCGAGATACCCATGCTTAGCCTCGAAAAACGGACACCCTGTATTTGCTGAAATTAATTCAAACAAAAACGATTTTTTCACCATGGCTAGCTTTCAGTTCCCTCTTCAACATATCAAAAGTCCACAACTCTGGGACTGCTACAAATTAGTATACGGGGTGAAAGTTTATTATTTTTCTTTACTTCCTTTCTTTCTTGGAAAATTGATGACTGAAAAAAAAAACGGTTTTAGGCTAGTTTGAGAGGCCTTCCAATAAACATATACAAAATATATAACCCAGCAACTGCTGTGTATCAAGTTACAGGGTGAAAACTATTTTTCTATTTCATTTTTTTTTTCTTGGTGGAACTGATCTAGATTGGAGCCGGTTCCAGTTTTTTTTGCAAGCTTATAATGTTATAGGTACTGAACATATGAAAAGGATACATCTCTGCAACTGCTGCTTTTCAATTTACAAGGTAAAAAGTCATTTTCACGTTTCAATTTTTTTCTTGGTGAAATTGGCTCACACAACATTTGCGACTGATTCTTCTGTAAACTTGAAGTTTCCAGTCAAACATATCAAAATAATACATTTCTGCTACAGCTACGTTTTTTTTTTTACAAGTTTGAATGTTTGGGCATATTCGGGGATAGTGGATCAAAAATTCAAAAAATCTTGGAACACAACCAAACATTTAAATTTGTAAATAAAAACGTAGCTGTGGCAGAAATCTATTATTTTGATATTTTGACTAGAAACCTCAAATTTAGAGAAGAACCAGTCGCAATTGTTGTGTGAGCCGATTTCATCAAGAAAAAAATTGAAACATGAAAATGACTTTTCACCCTGTAAATTGGACAGCAGCAGATGCAGAGATGTGTCCTTTTCATACGTTCAGTATGACATTATCGGCTTGCAAAAGAACTGGAACCGGCTTCAATCTAGATCAGTTTCACCCAGAAAAAAAATGAAGTTGAAAAATAGTTTTCACTCTAACTTGATACGCAGCAGTTGCTGGGTGGTATATTTTCCAATAATTATGTTTATTGGAAGACTACGGCCTATCAAACTAGCCTAAAACCGTTTTTTTCGGTCATCAGTTTTTCGAGGAAAAAAGAAAGCAAAGAAAAATAATAAATTTTCACCCTGTATATTGATTTGTAGCAGTCCCAGAGTTGATGAACAAACATTTAGTGGAATCCCATTAAATTCTCCATATCTCTTTATCTTCATTTTCAAGGAAGAAATAATTATACCTTGCGAATATAGCCTTCAAAGTGAAACTTTTTTACCGTTTTCAATTACAGATGCATCTCAAGAAGCTCCAACGTGACCATACGAAAACGACGATTATCAACCAGAACGAGGAACCAACTGCATTTACTGCGTTGTTCCCCAAATGGGATAACGACTTATGGGAGAACTTGTCTACTTATAGTGATATCAAAGCAAGACTTCATGAGGCAAATAACGCGCTTGACTTGTAGACGTAATTTATGTTTTATGATATGTACACTACAGATTTATATTGTTATTACGAAAATATTTGTGCCTTCATGTTCTTTGAAAGAATGTTCTTTGGTATTTCTTTCTTACTAAAGTCTTTAATTCAAACAATTGCATTGAAAAATATTTTATTTCTTTCGAACCTGCAACTGGGAGAGAGTGAATCAAGAAAGATAATAGAGAAAATGTGCTGTGTCAAGTAAGATGGAGTGGAATCAGCAAGCAATGGTTCCAAGGCATCTCCTTTTTCTAGGAAAAGTTTTTCGACAGCTGTCATTCTTTTAAGGCTGGTTAGTCAACTGGGCTCGCGTCCGCGCTGACATGCGGCCGTGCAATACTGGCACACAAATAAATATTTGCAAGCGTTCATCAACGCCGCTGACACCGAAGCTGACGCTCCACACCAGGCACACCACGCCGAGCGTTCATTCTTCATTCTCTACCACTCTGCCACTCTCATGCGCAGCTCACGTGACCACATCTGGCGTTTTCGATTCAGGGTTACGTTCGAGAACTATACCGGGTGATCATTTGAAAACTATCCACCTGCAATAGCTCCCGATTCCTAGTCAATATTTCTTCGAGCAAAAACAGGTCGATTTTTTTATCGAGGGGGACATCTAAAACATACATTGGCAAATTTCTATCCTCAGCCCCCTCTCCCCCCACCAATCCCAAAAATAAAATTTCAAATGACACTACCTACCTTGCGATAGATCAAATTGAAGAAAATTAAATTCTCTTTTTCAAAAAGATATTTTAAAATTTTTCAACTTCACCCCCCTTCTCCCTAAGAATTCTCTGAGCGTTCCTTTCAATATTCTGGACCCCTCAATTCTCTTCAGTTTAGTCAGCATCATCCTGAATAGCTTTAAAAAAGAGAATTTTCGGTGGAAAAAGTGCCACCCAAATTCACCCCATTGTTCTCCCCCACCTCAACTTTGAAATTTAGCAAGATACCACCCACTTTGTGATACATCAAATTGAAGGAAATTGAATTTTCTCTATAAAAACAATTTTTTTGAAATTTTTAACCCCTCCCCTATTCAACTGGACATTAGAAGTATTTTAGTAGAAAAACGGGAGTTTTAGATATTTTGAAAAAATTGCGTTCAGGGAGAGAATTCAATTCCCTTCAATTTGATGTGTCACAAAGTAGGTATTGTCATTTTAGATTTTTAAGGTGAGGAGGGGGGAGCAAAGGGGTGAATTTAGGTGGCACTTTTTTCCATAGATAATTTTCTCTTCCGATGCTGTGCAGGATGACGTTGACTGCATTGGAGAGAATTGAGAGGTCAAGAATATTCAATTGAACACTCAGAGAATTTAGGGGGGAAGAGGGGTGGGGTTAAAAATTTTAAAAACATTTTTTCAGAAAGAGAATTCAATTCTGTTGGATTCAATGTATCGCAAAATAGGTAGTGTCATTCAAAATTTCAAAGTTGGGGTAGGTGGGGGCGAGAAGGCTAGAGATAGAAAATCGCTAATGTATGTTTTTGATGTCCCCCTCGATATAAAAATCGACCTGTTTTTGCTCGAAGACATTTTCACTAGGAATCGGAAGTTATTCCAGGTGGATAGTTTTCAAATGATCACCCGGTATACTGGGCGCTTTCCATTCAAAACACTTCAGTCTTTTTCGAGCGAGTAACTTTTTGTAACCGGTTGGTTATTAGCGGTTGACATTAGATTGACAGATACTGTCATTTTTTTGACATCTGACATTTTATCGCTAAAACGTTGCAGTTTAACCTAACCTCAGGAAAAGAGGGACTGATAGCTTCAAATAGTTACGTACTTGTACTTGTCTCTGTTACATACCGTGTACTTATTGAACCATTCGTAATCTAGTACAGACCCCGGAAATTTCAAATAACGAGCTGAAATTTGGAGAGGATCTTCATAGACTCAGTAGAAACAAACCCTCAAAAGTCCCCAGAAATCCCATTTGGGCAAACGCCGATATCTTGATTTTTCATCCTACTTCTTTTTTTTTTGTTTTTTATCGCCTGTTCATCAACAAAACATCACAGCGACTTGCTCTTTATAAATTTTTGCTTCTCCAGAGGTTTTTAAGAGTGGATAAGCGTAACTCAAAATTTATAAATCATTATTTCAACTCAAAATCACAATGTCAACACAAAAAAATCGGTTGTGTCACCCCAAAACTTCTTCGACTAGTATCCAGGAACCTATGGAAATTTTTGTTCGAAACGTCCCTTCGGGTGGGAACGAGGGTGGGAAGTTGGAATTACAGAAAAAGATTGAAAATAATTTGGAGAAAATCATTTTCAGCCGGAAAACTCCCGGGAAATTTGAAAAAGTTGTTGGAAAATGTTCAAGAACCAGTTACCTCTTGTTTAGGTGAAAATGGTAAAAATCGGTCCACGGAATAAACAGTTGGAAAATTTGCAGTTTTTCTAGAGAGGAAAACTCGGCAACTGTTGATCCGATTTCGAAAATTTTTCCTCAAAAAATTAGCTCAATCTTTTCTGCAACTTTTGTTCACAGCATGTCTGCACCTAAAATTAATATTTCGTGGGACCTACCGCATGTAGAAGTTTGCATTGCGTTTTTCTCAAATTCACGGAATGTGCAAATTTCATTTTGAAAAAATTACAGTCGGAAAACCGAAACCGTGTCAACTTTGAAAATAGACCTGCACGACGCTCAATACAATCTACTTTCGATATCAGTTGAAATTTCCAAAAAAAAGTCGATCCCCGAGCAGGAATAAATTTTTGAGTGGAGTCCTGCTACAAAAGCGAGTCGTGCTGGTCGAAACACCGGCGAGAGCCCCTCCTGAGTGGCAACGGCCAGGAGAAATTTTGAAAATTCATTACGCCCAACTGGAGAATGGTGGAAAACTGCAACTGCCGCCTCAATTTGACTCTTTTGTTGTGTTGCTTCCTGCCAAATCTGGTTCCAATCCATCGGATAGATTTTGAATAATTAATTGGTAAAGTTTTGAACTTTAATTTTTTTTTATTATTTGACAGATGACAGATAGGGCAATGTTTCCAACTGTTCTGAATACAGTTTTTCAAGGGCTTTCAAATGACATATTGCAAGTTGAGTTCCGTGAGATATAGCTTCTGACATTTGATGATAGTGACAGTTGGGTTTGACAGATGACAGCCAAAAACTAATGGGCTCTTTTCAGGAAACAACCATGTTTGTATACCAAATATCAAGTCGATCCAGTCAACGTTACGGCAGTTATCGTGGAAGATCACAGACAGACAGACACACAGACAGACACACGCACAGACAGACAGACAGACAGACAGAGCTTCATGTTCATGCCCATGAAGCTCCATCAAACCATTTCAGATGTACTGAAGCGTTCCTGAAATATTCTGAAAAAACTGGTCTTTCCATAAAAATTAATTTTCAAGTAAATCAGTGAATTATCAAAGTATAGGAGTGAAACTTCATAGTTCTTTATTCAGTAATGTAACAAATTGAAAATGATCGGTAGCCAGTGCCTAGGCCTATCCCCAGAAAAAAAGACATTTTCCTTTTTTTTCCCGAGGGCCATCTTGCGTTCACTATTCACAAAATAATTAAGAAAGTGACTGGTACTTATAAGGTTGGTGAAGTACAATCATTTTTCCACAAAAACAGTAATCTCAACTTTGAGAACTGCTTCCTTGTAGAGTACACATTGTCTTGACTTTCTTTGCTCATGATGGCTAAGATGGCTTTCGAAATGGAGAATTATTACGTCAGGCAGTTTTATGCCTCACATTTTTTCAAGTCATCAACAAAAATTTATCATCATCAGTGAAAACGTTTGTCGCCAGTGTGAAAATTGCAAAAATATTTATATAATTTTTCATCGTTATCGAATGCATTTTGAGAAAAATCTATTACCACGGAAGGTGGGAATTGGCATGGAAATAATTTGATGAAATTTGATGTTAACAGTGATGCTAAGAATGGTAAGAAAAACTGGTGAGAGTGTCCACTTGTGGCATAAAAGACGAGGAAGACGTTCTAGAGTAGAAAAAGGGAATTTCAACTATAATATTTGGACCTCGATCAGGGCAGTAGGCGAAAGCACCCTGCACTTTATGGTTGGAACATGACACTTGGCACAGTGAATGTTTGAAATCTACTCTTCCAATTTAGAAGTGTGGCCATCGGCGCCAACGCTGTAGCCCCTGTATATAGGAAGAAGAAGTGGAACAACCACGAAAATTTCAACCTAAAATGTTTTGAGCCTTTATCGTTCTTTCTGCGTTGAACTGTCGGAGACTATAAAACAGTGTCAACACCAAATCCTATCAAATTACTTCCAGGTGAATCTTGTGGCCATATACTATTCCCAAGCATTTGATGGCAACGAGCCCCTTATAATTTTTGAAATGGTACAAACTTAGTCTGACCAGCTGCCAGGAACGAACCTCTTTATACATTGATGATGATGATATTGGTGGACTGATTTGACAAAATATGAGACACAAGAATGCCTGATGTAATTCATTCCTTTAAAAACCGCATTAGCCATCATGAGCAAAGAAACTCTGTAAAACCAGTAACAACTCGGATGGGAAATACAAGCCTAAAACATCGAATCAAGAACCGGGGCCATAATTGGCCCCTTATAAGCCATTGCACTTTGATAATGAGTGTGGTTTCTGCACTGGCCATGGCTGCAGCAAAAGGTCGGTGTAGGTAGACGAAGATGACAAAATTCACCCATGTGCTGAAGATGGAGAGGAGTGCATCACTATGCAGATTCTCCCGTTGCGAAGCGCCGGCGTATCAGCTATATCCCATATACACTTTCTATTTTCTGTAGAATGACTTTTTGGAGCAGAAATAAAGTGACAAGCTGGGGAGCTTCAGCTGATGGCACCTGCAAAGTTTTGGAGCGAAACCATTCATCAGCGGCCATCGGCCGTATTTTCCCAGCGCTCCAGCTTATCACTCTATTTTTGCTCCAAAAAGTCATTCTTCCTACTGGAAATAGAAAGTGTATCGGATATACAGGGTGATTCACCACCAAATGGACATAGCCTAAGGGTAAGTCCAGTTTTGTCAGGCGAACCAGGATCTGGCTTTGAAATTTTTCTAACACTGTTTGTTTCGAAGTTACAGGGTGATTCATGTATTTTGTCGAATTTTTTGACAAGCCGTATCTTCAGAACGACTGAATGGATTGGGTTGAAATTCTGAGAGTTGATTCTTCTATTGATATCTGACACATCACCCTATCAAACAGTTTAAATTTTCCAGGGCCGGCCTTGTAAAAAAAAACTTCAAAGCTTTTTCCAAAAAAGACATTCTGTATGCATATTTTTCGAATTTCATTCTCAAATTCGAAAACTACATGAAACATGCTTTTTATATCGCAAAAAAAATTGCTTGGCACCATTGAGCTGTCAAGAAAATGTTGACAATCATAATGATTTTTGAGGTTAGGATTTTTTGTAAATTAATATTCTCAAATACTTGCAAATGACCTATCATGGCCCTGAATTTCAGCCGTTTCGTCAGAAAAATAAAAATGACATTTTTCTCGTTTTCTCAGAAAAAACAAAAAATTTCACTTTCAGCTAAATTGGGGGTAGAAGTGAAGCTGAGGGACGTTACAATAATTTTTTGAAAATTCGGCTGAAACTTTTTGTTACTACTGACAAAACGAGAAAAATGTCAGTTTTATTTTTTATGACGAAACGGCTGAAATTTGAGGCCATGATGAATCATTTGTAAATATTTGAAAATATTAATTTACAAAAAATCCTAACCTCAAAAGTCATCAGAGCTATCAATTTTCTTTTGACAGCTTAATGGTGCCAAGCAATTTTTTTTGCGATATTAATAGCATGTTTCATGTAGTTTCTGAATATGAAAATGAATTTTGGATAATATGCATACAGACTGTCTCTTTGAAAAAAGCTTTGAAATTTTTTTTTTCAAAGCCGGCCCTGAAAATTTTGAACTCTGATAGAGCGATGTGTCAGATATCAATAGAGGAATCAACATACAAAATTTCAAACCAATCTGTTGGGTTGTTCGGAAGTTATGGCTTGTCAAAAAATTCTACGAAATACATGAATCACCCTGTAGCTTCGAAACGAACAGCGTTAGAAAAATTTCAAAACCAGATCCAGCTTCGCCTGGAAAAACTGGACCTACCCTTAAGCTATGTCCATTTGGTGGTGAATCACCCTGTAGAGGAATATTTTTACCCTATTTGATTATAATATGTATACTTAGTTTAGTTGTAACGAAAAATTAAAATAAAACTGTAAAAACTGAGAAAAAGTTGAGATCATGTTAGAAATCAAGATGGCGGCGTTCGCCCAAGTGGGATTTTTTGGGACTTTCCAGGGTTTGTTCACAGTAGCTTCCTAAACATATCTCCAAAATTTCAGCTTGTTATTTGAAATTTCCAGGTTGAGCCAGTTTTTATTCTAACTGGCCTGTACTAATCTAGGATAGCTTTGAAGGTGAAAAATTCAGTCTTTCAGCCAATCCAGTCACTTAAATCGATGAACATCTCGTTTCCAAAGTCACCCGGGTGGGCCCCAATCAGGGCCCTGATCACGAATTTTGTGGATCACAGTGTATCGTGATCACATCACACATACAATTTCTATGAAATCCTGTTTGTTTTCTTGTTCATGGTGTAATACCGGAGGAACAATAAATACGAGAATAAATAGTTACATTGAATTGAATTGAAAATCAACTATTCATATTTCTACTATATAAATAAATAGGAGGTATGACACGTACTTTCAGGATTAAACCACTATTAGGCGGCCATCGGACATCTGGATTACCCGATGTTCTTGTGGGTCCATCGCAGATGAGTCCATCGTTTTCGATTCTTTTCGTCGCGAAGTCAAGTTGTCAAATTTTTGAGCTTAGGTTAGGTACGTTTCAAGTTTGGAAATTCTGGACCGATGCTTGTTTCAAATTCAAATCTGTTGCCGCCACAATTTGTTTCCCCACCATAACAATAACCAGCCTCATGACCAGGTTATGAAATGTATAACCGGTGATGATATCAAAATGGCGGCACTTCCTTTACCGCTTATAACCAAATCCTCGCTCAAACGTCAAATTCTATAACCAAGTGTAACCGGTCATGAACGGTTACTCGCTCGAAAAAGACTTTTGTGTCGGTTTGTGTTAGCTTGTATCGATGACACAAAGCAACATAAATCAAATGGAACGCATTTGTGCCGATGTGTGTCGACAATAGCGGCCTTAGGGTAGGGCGAGACGGGCAACCGCTCGGGGCGCCAGCTCATAAGGGGCGGAAAAATTGCGGTTGAAATCCAGAGAAATTATAATTTACGAAAGCAACAAAAGGTCTTGCCAGCAGCGATCACCAAATTTGCTTCTGTGAAAGCACAAAAGTCTCCATTATTGCATGAAAAATGCTTCAGTTTTGCTCGCCTCGCTCGCGGACCCGACTTGGGGCGGCGATTTCGAATTCTTGCCCGGGGCGCCAAAACTGCTAAGGCCGGCACTGTGTGTCGACACAAGTCGACTTGTGTCGGTAAATGGAAATCGTCCACTACTAGGTGGACCCGTGGGCTACGCCCCACGCTTTTTCAGTAGCCATTTTTTTATAATAGGTGAAGCAGGTTGTTGTCTTTCGAACGGCGGGTTTCTTCACACATGTATTACAATAAAGTCATTAATTTTAGTCTCGGGGTTAACTCTTAACTTGGTTTTGTTGTTATGAACTTTATTCTTGCAACACTTATTTTCATAGCAAGAAATCCAAATTGAAAGAACAGGTGAAATTGGAAAAAATAAAAAAAACAGTAATACATGTCCAAAATAATCTGTTCGAGAGATACCAACTTTCCCCTATTATAGGGTAGTATACAGGGTGTCCACGGTTCAAGTGCTCTAACTATAGGGTTGTATTCTTTGGTCAAATGCAAGAAAATTTTTCTCATACATTTTCTTTCTTCGGGCTTCAGTTTCCAAGTTACAGGGTGTCTAAAAATTAGGAAAATAATCTTTTTTTGCTATAACTTAGTAACTACTATTTCCACGGAAACCAAACTTGGTACGATTGATACACCATTAATTAGCTTTCATTTAGGGTCTACCATAACTTTGTTGGAAAACCAGTGGCATAGATATTAGGGTTACCCCACCAATTAAAAGTGCGTTCAGTCAGCTTATTTAGCCGCAATTTTAATTTTAGCCGTAAGCGCTGCATCGCTTATTGGCTGTTCCGAGGAGGCTGGTTCATAAGAGCCTTTGGGCGTCGCTGCGCTTGCGACTAAAATTAAAACTTGCGGCTAAATAAGCTGACTGAACGCACCTTAACCCCGGGTATCTGCACGCCACTGAGATAAAATCAATCTTTGATAATATTTTCTGATTCTTCGGACAATTCTAAGCAAAAAAGGTACTCTTAGTCCGAAGCTCTAGAGTCAATCATTTTCGAGAAAAACGGAATTTTATGCTAAGAAACATGAAAATCGATCATAACAATAAATTGACTGGTGAGACTTTTGTAAACTGCAGTATCATCGAAAGTATTGAAATAACTGAAAAGAAGACTTATTAGAAATTATTGCTTTTGCTCAGTATAACTTACACTAATCACAAGATAATTTATTGAAAAATAAGTTGGCAATTTTTTTTCCAATTTTTTGACATCCTGTAACTTGGAAACTAGAGCCGGAAAAAAAAACTTTATATGAAAAATTTTCTTGCATTTGGCCAAGGAATACAACCCTACAGTTAGAGCACTTAAACCGTGGACACCCTGTATTTACCTAGCTAGAACATCATTGTGGTTTGTGAAGAAAGGATCAGGTGTAACTTGGTAAATAAAGGCGTTTGCGACTTCATTTATTCATTTATCTAAAGTGCTCAACAATGAAAGTGTTACAAAGCAAAAATTCACCCAATTTTGAACCGCTGTAACTTTTGATTGGCACAAACGATTCTGATTCTGTTTCAAGTACTGAAGAGCCCAATCTTTTGGCCATCTTTCTTGTCAATATGAAATCCATAGAGCCCCTCATAAAATTTCTACAGGGTGATTAACAGAGCAGTGCAAAATTGATGAAAGTTCAACATACCCCCGTTTTCGTTGAAAAATTTTTTCGGGAGTATCAACACCAAATTTATGAAGAATGATGTGTTCCCTCGAAACGGTTTTTGAATTCTCGGGATTCCAGTCGAAACAGCCAAAATGTGATTTTTTATTGTGAATACTGTATATTATTCCTGTAGCAACGCAAAAACATTAGTACTTTTCATATCAAGATGACGCCACTTGGTAGGCTTGTTCACTGAACAATTCTGAGCAATTTGACTTACAAAACGTTCCTATTGTCTAGTGTAGGGGTGAAGAAAAGCCCAATTGGCAGTGTACTTTTTGGTACTACTCCTAAAATTCGAGTTTTTAGCATTAAAAAAAGGTTAATTTTCACTCTCTTAAGTCAACATGGGACTACGTCATTAGATTTAGATTAACAACATTTCCGCCCATTTTGGAATTTTTTGCCTTTACCTCAAATTTCAACATAGGCATGTTTGGCATCATTTCTTGAAATGTTGGTCCCCTAAATGGCATTCTGTCAATGAGATCTGTCTATCTGTTTGTTTATCTGTCTATCTCTTTCCGAAAAAATATTTATAGAATTTTTAACCCCACCCCCTTTTTCCTGAAATTGTCTGAGTGTCCAATTTGATATTCTTGACCTCTCAATTCTTTTCATGCAGTCAACGTCATCCTGCATAGCATCGGGAGAGATAATTTTCTGTGGACAAAATGCCACCCAAATTTCACCCTTTCGCTCCCCCCACCTCATCTCAAAAATCTAAAATGGCAATACCTACTTTGTGATACATCAAATTGAAGGAAATTAAATTCTCTCCATGAACAAAATTTTTTCAAACTTTTTAAAACCCCCATTTTCCTCACAAAACACCCCAAATGTCTAATTTATTTGGAGAGGGGTTGAAAATTTCAAAAAAACTGTTTTCGGAAGGAGAATTCAATTCCCTTCAATTTGATGTATCACAAAGTAGGTAGTGTTCCGTAAAATTTTGAAGCTGAGGTGGGGGAGAGCAAAAGGGTCAATTTGGGTCGCACTTTTTCCACCGAAAATTCTTTTCTTTGATGTTTTCTATGATGACACTGACTGAATTAAAAACAATTGAGAGGTCCAGAATTAAAAATAAGACAGTCAGAGAATTTTTAGGGCGAAAAAAGGTGGGGTTAATATTTTTGTAAATATTTTTTTCAGAAAGAAAATTTAAATCTCTTCAATTTGATGTATCGCAAGGTAGGTCATGTCATTTGAAATTTCAAAGTTAGGGTGAGTGGGGGCGAGGGGGCTCAAGATAGAAATTTGCCAATTTATGTTTTGGATGTCTCCTTTGATATGAAAATCGACCTGTTTTTGCTCGAAGAAATATTCACTAGGAATCGGGAGTTATTGCAGGTGGATAGTTTTCAAATGGTCACCCGGTGCAGTATTCACAATAAAAAATCACATTTTGGCTGTTTCGACTGGAATCCCGAAAATTCAAAAACCGTTTCGAGGGAACACATCATTCTTCATAAATTTGGTGTTACTACTCCAAAAAAGATTTTTTTGCGAAAACGGGTGTATGTTGAACTTTCATCAATTTTGCACTGCTCTGTTCATCACCCTGTAGAAAATTTATAAAAAGCTCTATGCATTTCATATTGACAAGGAAGATGGCCAAAAGATTGGGCTATTCAGTACTTAAAACAAAATCAGAATCATATGTGCCAATCAAAAGTTATAGCGGTTTAAAATTGAGTGAATTTTTGCTTTGTAACACTTTCATTGTTGAGCAGTTTATTTATTGTTCAATTCTTAAAAGGCGTTTGCGAGTTAAATTTGTTTTTTATTTGCATATGGGGTTAAGTGGTAGAGCAGGGGGTGTGATTGTGCATGCACCCATCTGAACTTCGCCCTAAGTTTGATTTTTCATTGTTTATTTCATTTTAATTTTTATTTCTTATACTTTATTCTGGAAAATCAATGAAGACAGTTCATTATTATTATTATTATAATAAACAACACATACTATGACAACTGTTTGGTGTTTGATAAAAAGCGAACGTGCACATTTGCTATTTCCCAAAAGAAGACTGTCCCTCATTCTCAGTTTCTTGACTTTTCAATAATTTTTCGAGATATGTCGTGGTGCAATTTGGTAGAAATAATAAAAAGTGATGAGAATGGCAGCTTATCGGTAGCGGCCGCCGCAATAATGGCCAACGCAGTATAAACAGGGTAATACACAGAAAATAATTGAACATTTATATTGCATGAACGGA
This sequence comes from Anaspis maculata, assembly GCA_949128115.1. Classification (NCBI taxonomy): domain Eukaryota; kingdom Metazoa; phylum Arthropoda; class Insecta; order Coleoptera; family Scraptiidae; genus Anaspis; species Anaspis maculata. Next base: position 1,075,284 of record OX421968.1, on the reverse strand, counting down.
CACAGATCGAGCTGTGTGAAAACCTAAAGAAATGTTCTTGTTTCAGTTCTTATCAAGATGCAGCAAACCGTTTTGAAATTTCTTCAAAAGTTCCTGAAATATCTTGATGATAGAATTCTGAACATTTTCACTTCTTCAAATTTTTTTTCATCGAAAAACGAATTTCGTAACCGATTGACAGCGTGCTTCCACCACGAGCTCTCTCCTCCTGCGCTCTCTAGGTATACAGCGCATATGAGCACCACATAAAACGGTCCGTGTCAAATTATTGCATAATAGTAGCAATGATAGTAGCCTGCCCGGCTTTCACAAGCGATGAGGCTTGGTGCAGAACTAATTGGCTCCGCCCACGGCCTATTGTGAATGATCGAGTGTTCAGTTAGTACTTATATGCCCAATGCACTTTACTACCTGAAAATGTGTTTCTTTGCGCCTCGCCACTGCAACCACAGTACAGTGTGCGTAGTTTGTGTGGATTTTTGGCGTATAGTGCGAGTGCCTGTATCTTCTATTTCCAAAATAGTGCCTTGTTGGGTCCACTTCTTTGAAATTTTGGCGCTGCGCTCTCGCTAAAATTAACTATTGCTATGATCAGCTATTATGATCTATGAAAATGCAGCTGAAAATGATCTATTATGCCCTCAAATTTCAGCCGTTTCATCAAAAACAAAATTTGTTCCCGTTTTCTTAGTATGTAGTAACGAAAAGTTGTAGCAATATATTTTTTTTGTAACGTCCCTCAACTTCAGCTCAATATGGGATGGAAGAGAAGTTGAGGGACGTAACAAAAAATATTTAAGAATTCTGCTGAAACTTATCGTTACTACTAAGAAAACAAGGAAACATTTTGTTTTCTGATGAAACGGCTGGAATTTAAGGCCATAATAGATCATTTGCAAAAAATATTTGAATATATAAATTTACAAAAAATCCTAACATCAAAAATCTTCAGGATTTATAAAACTTTCTTGTTAGCTCAATGATACCAAGCAATTTTTTTGCAATATGAATAACATGTTTCATGTTAGCTTCTAAATAGAAGAATGAGTTTTAAAAAATGTGTATACAAAATGTCTTTGTTTTAAAAAAAGCTTTGAAGTTTTCTCAAGAATCGCCCTGGAAATTTCAAACTAATTGATAGGATGATGTGTCAGTTAACAGTAGAAGAATAAACCTACAAAATTTCAATCGAATCCATGCGGCCATTCTAAAAATATGGCTCATCAAAAAATTTGACAAAATAATGGAATCGCACCGTGTCGTAACTTGAAAACGAATGAACAGCGTTAGAGAAATTTCAAAGCCAGATCCTGGTTCGCCTGAAAAAACTGGACCTATCCTTGAGCTATGTCCATTTGGTGATTTCTCGCTTTTCCTCTCTTAGATCTTAGAAACTTAAATCAGATCAGTGAGTTTTGTGGTAAAAGGAAAGCACCTAATTTCACCCTAAAATGCACGATGTAGCCATACTTCCGGAAAACAGAAATTTTGTCAGAAACACGTGACTCCTGTCAAGTTGGTTTCAAAAAATTCGGCTCCATATCCGTAAAGAAGACACGTACAGCTCTTAGAACTTTGATTTTTTGCTGGATTTTCATCGATAATTTTCGAAAACCGGTTGAGGAAGCTTGAATTTCACTAAAATCCAAACAGTGGCATCAAAGTTACAAAATAGTCCCACAAAAAATTTCCCAAGAATTGGTTTTTAAAAAATTCTGTCCATCAGTTCCTCTTTACTTCGATTGCAAAGTTCTTGAACAGAGATGAGATATTGCTAGTTTGTTCATCAAAATAGGTGTTTTTCGAAATAACAGAGTGCATTCGCCAAATTTTAGGCGGGTTTTTTGAAACAATCAGACAAAAACATTCGAATCCTACTCTAATGCACCTGTAATGTAATATAACGTGGTAGATTTCCAACGCTATTCTATTTTTGAGATAAAATTATGCTATAATATTTCATCTGTGCAGAAATTTTGTTTATGACAAATCTGCGTAAATGCCATGGTTTGTCCGGTTGTTTTCAATATTCCGCCATTACTTGCCCTTGCACATGTGCAATATGGCCAGATACGATACGCGGTAGAAATCTTTGAAATGTGAAATGTGTAAAATGTCCCAGTATTCAGGAAACTAACAATCGGAGGGAGCTTCCCGCTGCGCAGGAGGGCGGAGCCAATTTCACGGTAAATGATGAAGCCTAGCGCTCAACCCAGCTTTCGCGCTCTTTGCTGAGTTTCGAAAAGCGACAGATCCTGAACACGCCATCTGTCCGTGCTTTACACAACCTTCACAATTTCAACGACGGCTGGCCTACTAGGAGTAGTTATACAATGCTACTATTATGCAGTAATTTGACACGGACCGTTTTATGTGGTGCTCATATGCGCTGTATACCTAGAGAGCGCAGGAGGAGAGAGCTCGTGGTGGAAGCACGCCGTCAATCGGTTACGAAATTCGTGTTCGTATACGAATTTTGCTAGCACGCCACTTTCATGTTTCGTGAATAGCGAATATCGCCCAATCCCTTGCGTCTTCTGCCCCGTGCAGAGCATGAGTTTAAACGGTTACGAAGTTCGTTTTCGTATCCGAATTTTGCGAGCACGCCACTTTCGTATTTCGTAAAAATCGACCAGCCCCTTGCGTATCTTACCCACAGCCGTGCCTATGCACAGCCCGCAAGCTCCGTACAAATGCGAAAACGGTGGGCTTTGCGTAAAGTGTCGATTTTTCTTGTCTTTGTCTAGCATAATATATCTGCAACTTCCCTCCTCGTCGCTGAAATTTTAGCAATATGGCGGCCTTCATCCACGGGCACGACATTTTACGATCGTTTCCGATTGCAAGGACGAATGAAAATACGCAAGTTTATACAATAGAAAATACGCGAGCTTCGTAAGGTGGGTTCAGTCAAAGAATATAAACGTATAGACGAGCAAGAAGCGACACTGGACAGAGTGGGGGGAAGCCGTTTTTCAGTGCGCAGGTTCACCCGCTATGTCTCCCATATGATCATATGACCTCCGACGATTGCGTACTGTGTGGTTTCAATAAATAATCTTATAGCCAGTTCCACCAGCGAATTTAATCATTGTTAACTAATTGAGACATTTTCTCTGGTGGATATTGGCTTAGTGACCACAGAAAACACAAGTTTCACGAAAGATTATGGAAAAATGTTTAGACCATAACAGCTTGTATGCATTTTCCTTGCTCATTCAACCAGCACTGACCTAGAATTCATCAGAGAAAATGTCTCAATTAGCTAACAATAATTAAATTCGCTGGTGGAACTGGATGTTATTCAGTTATTCCGTCATTTGAAACTCAAAGGCCACAACTTCTTGTTGACCAGGCCTCTAAACACGGATTGCCTAGAAAATTCTTCGGCGCGGTCAGAAGCCATGGTGGAAACAGCACCAATCCAATCCTACTCCACAACAATTTGTTCATATTTTCAATAAAATGTTTTCTGTGCAATACATGCAATATAGCGATAAGGCCAATTGTGATGAAGACTGATACTTTCATGAACTTATTGATTAATGATGATTCATGATTTTTATGATTTCTTTGATTAATTTATTGAAAGGTAAGTAGTGATCGTCGTTACACCATCAGGCATGTTGTGTTGAAGTATTTAGATGCCACTTTAATTACACGCGGTTGTACGGATTTTAGAGAAACAGATTTACTATAACAGAGAATGCCCCGACGTATGTTTGTGGTTATTTATTTAGAAAAAGTTTATCTATACATCAAAATTGCAATCTATGCTTAGCTGAGAGTGAAGCGGTCAAAGAATTGACGCCTACCAACATATTCTGCGATTTCAAAGCGTACGAAACTGCTAGCCAGCAAAACTTTTGGGGAAACCTTTTCGAAAATTTGACAATTTTCTCAGGCATTGTAGACAAATTGTCAGATTTGTGCAATAGCATAAGTGCACAACGTTTTCTTTTGCATAATAATTGCCATTTTCGGCAAATCGGCTCACGGCTTTTACTTATTTGACCTGCGAGTTCCACGACATGCCGTTGCCGCTACTTGTAGGTAGCTGGGTGTCAAGTTTAAATTGCCGCTCTTTTAGGCGCACTGCCAAAATGGCGACGTGTTACACGAAGAACAATAGAACTGTCAAGAGTGTCGCTTCTTGTTCGTCTATACGTTTATATTCTTTGGTTCAGTCAGCTTATTTAGTCGCTGTTTTAGTTTTAGTCGTTGTCGTAACAGAGAAGAGCGCTCATACAGCAAGATTTAGTCGTAAGAATTGACCAATAGGAGCTCGAATGATACTGCGCGAACCTTCATCTTCATACGGTCCGTGTTCATAATGGGTAGTATTAATATAAAAACTCGTCAAAAAATAAGCATAAATAAGTATTTGCTTACATTTATGAGGAGTACAACTCCTCTGAAATCGAAGAAAATGCTTATGCTATTTTTTTTATAATACATACAACCCATTACCATCACCATCCATGCTCATACCTTATACTGGTAATCACGCAATCTGCAAGTCGGTATCTCACGACAAAGTTCGGAATAGTAACTTTCATTATAGTGGTATACCCAACGCTTGCGCCAAATTTTGGCGTCAAATACAAAATTTGCGAACAAATGCTACAAAATCGCAAGAAAAACCGCCACAAAGTTGAAAAATACGCGCCGCAGCGAACAGGGTAATAGGCTAGAGGTTAATACACACTAGTGATTACTTATTTTCCATCAAAAAGTCCGCATTGTTCATTAAATTATAAATAACTGCGTTTTACATTGATCGGATGTGCGTACGCAACCCATAATGCAACCCCCACCAACTCTATTTTCAGTTTGACAAGCAACGGCCGTGACTTTCCGCTGCTGTCTGCTGTCAACATCAACTATTTATTCGCCATTTTGGAGTTCGCTCCGAGTGTCGTACGTTTGTGAACAAGTGGGCCGCTATTCTTGAATCGTGTGAGAAAAGTCCCTGGGAGTTTTATATAATCCGTAGGTACTACACTTCTGTAGCGAAAGTTGCCCAAAAACCACGATTTTAGGCAACATTCGCTACATCAGTGTACTCCGGAATGTATTGTGTATGAATGTATTGAATCTATCCTTGGTGACCCGTTTCGGAGTGAAATTTTTCCGGTTACACAGCTTCACCCACCGTGCACATTGTCACATTCCTCGCAAGACTTTGCGTGTTTTTCAAATTTCTCCAGTACCAAGTTTTTACGCTATTTTAAGCACGTTTTTGGGAATCGAATAAAGAAATACATATTTTTGTCATTATACCGACTATCACTGTGCCCATTCCCATGAGCACAATGTTTAACGGCCCCTTTCACTTGTTTTTCCATGATTTTTGGAAGGATAACACCGCTGATTTAGTTTCGAAAAAACTAGTGATGTGAGTCGGATTTATATCCACAGGATATATATCCAAAATAGCATAAATAGCCGCTAGATATAAACGTTTGTAGCCGGCTATAAATCCGATTTTTCCCGCGCAATAGACCATATTAATTATTCTCACTTTCCCCTTCCACTAGTCATTTGTAAGTTAAGTATGTGCCTGTGACCATGCGCACTGCAGTAGAAGATCTCGCGCGCCACAGCATGCATAGAAAACGGAACTTTGCTGTCGCTGTCAGAATTTACGATTGCAAGGTGTTTTCTTGATTCTTGGGACGTTTTAACTTTTTTAACCATACTTTTACGTGACGTCTGACGCTCGGTTCGCTTTCAAGCGCTGTCAAAATTCTCGTTAGCGGAAGTTGTGCAATAAAATATGGCGGGTAATTTGAAATTGTTTTGGATTCAAAAACCCTATTCTAAATTGCTTCGCCTAAACTTCACAGCAAGATTTTCCACTTCATTATGGTGAAAAGTAGATCAGGTATTTCTTTTTACACACTTGCTATGTTATACATTCGTTGAAATTGTCAATTTGCACCTTGAATTGATCATTTTACAAAGTCATTCAACATGCATATTCTTATGGGAGTTTCAACTCAGCACATGTGGTTGTCTCTCTCCCCGATCTGCGACTGCGCTCTGAATAATTAATATGGTCAATTAATAATTTAAAAAAAGTGACAAGTGAGTCTTATATCCCGTTTATTTTGATATGAAAATGATAGCCTAAAACTACATTTTCATTTTGATTATGTTGATTTGACATCAATTTCCTCTGGGGTAACGGATTTTTCTTCTAATTTCACTTTATTTGATGTCTTGATTCGATAGGTGCTTAACTAAAATTTGATACCACATTTGTGCAATATCGGACACAATAAATGCTTTTTTTACATATTTTTCCAATTGTTTTCAACATCTTTGTATTTGGTGTCAAAATGACCGGAAAAATACAACAAATACAAAAAATCACTTCAAAAAATGTTTCCAAAAATAGCCAAAATAGCCTGCTATATAGCAGCTATAAACTCCGGATATATATCCTCAAATATAAATAGCGGCTATTTTACATCGATAGAAAAAACTGATTTTTATACTTTGAAGAGCACAGGGCCGCTATTCTTGAATCGTGTGGGAAAAGTCCCTGGAAGTAAAATACATTCCGCAGTACACTGATGTAGCGAGTGTTGCGAACTTTCGCTAGTCAAACTGAAAATAGAGTTGTTGGGGGTTGCATTTTGGGTTGCGTACACACATCCGACCAATGTAAAACGCAGTTATTTATAATTTAATGAACAATGCGGACTTTTTGATAAAAAATGAGTAATCACTAGTGTGTATTAACCTCTAGCCTATTACCCTGTTCGCTGCGGCGCGTATTTTTCAACTCTATGGCGGCTTTTCACGCCATTTTCTAGCATTTGTTCGCAAATTTTGTATTTGACGCCATTACTTCAGAAGACGAGTATGCGCGCTGATGGCGCGCTGGATAATGAAAGGTACTATTCTTACGACTAAATTTAAAACTAAAACTCTGTATGAACGCCGCGCATATGACGCGTGCTTTCTACTTTCAAATTTACGACAATGACTACGACTAAAACTAAAACCAAGCTGACTGAACCCACCTTGAGACGTGGACAAGCCAAATAGCATGAAAACATACACCATGTATCATAGGTACTATGGTTGCAAAAAACTATAAATATATAAACTGCTCAACAATGAAAGTGTTACAAAGCAAAAATTCACCCAATTTTGAACCGCTATAACTTTTGATTGGCGCAAATGATCCTGATTTTGTTTCAAATACTGAATAGCCCAGTTTTGTGGTCATCTTCCTTGTCAATATGAATTGCATAGAGCTTTTCATAAATTTTCTACAGGGTGATGAACAGAGCAGTGCAAAATTGATGAAAGTTCAACATATCCCCGTTTTCGCAAAAAAAATTTTTTGGGAGTATCTACACCAATTTTATGAAGAATGATGTGTTCCATCGAAACGGTTTTTGAATTTTCGGGATTCCAGTCGAAACAGCCAAAATGTGATTTTTTTATTGTGAATACTGCACCGGGTGATCATTTGAAAACTATCCACCTGCAATAACTCCCGATTCCTAGTGAATATTTCTTCGAGCAAAAACAGGTCGATTTTTATATCAAAGGGGACATCTTAAACATAAATTGGCAAATTTCTATCTCAAGCCCCCTCGCCCCCACTCACCCCAACTTTGAAATTTCAAATGACATGACCTACCTTGCGATATATCAAATTGAAGAGAATTGAATTTTCTTTCTGAAAAAAATATTCACAAAAATTTTAACCCTACCTTCCTCCGCCCTAAACATTCTCTGACTGTCTTATTTTTAATTCTGGATCTCTCAATTGTTTTTAATTCAGTCAGTGTTATCATAGAAAACATCGAAGAAAGGAATTTTCGGTGGAAAAAGTGCTGCCCAAATTGACCCTTTTACTCTCCCCCACCTCAACTTCAAAATTTAACGAAACACCACCTACTTGGTGATACATCAAATTGAAGGGAATTGAATTCTCTTTCCGAAAACAATTTTTTTTTAATTTTCAATCCCTCTCCAAATGAATTAGACATTTGGGGTGTTTTGTGAGAAAATGGGGGTTTTAAAAAATTTGAAAAATTTTTTATTCATGGAGAGAATTTCATTTCCTTTAATTTGATGTATCACAAAGTGAGTATTGCCATTTCAGATTTTTGAGATGAGGTGGGGGGAGCGAAAGGGTGAAATTTGGGTGGCTTTGCAGGATGACGTTGACTGCATTGAAAAGAATTGAGAGGTCAAGAATATTAAATTGGACACTCAGAGATTTTCAGGAAAAAGGGGGTGGGGTTAAAAATTCTATGAATATTTTTTCGGAAAGAGATAGACAGATAAACAAACAGATAGACAGATCTTATCGACAGATTCCCATTTAGAGGACCAACATTTCAAGAAATGATGCTAAACATGCCTATGTTTTGAAATTTAACGGAAAGACAAAAAATTCCAAAATGGCGGAAATGTGGTTGATCCAATTCTAATGACGTAGTCCCATGTTGACTAAAGAGAGTAAAACTTAACCTTTTTTCAATGCTAAAAACACGAATTTTAGGAGCAGTACCAACAAGTACGCTGCCAATTGGGCTTTTCTTCACCCCTACACTGAACAATAAGAACGTGTTGCAAGTCAAATTGTTCAGAATTGTTCAGTGAACAAGCCTACCAAGTGGCGTCATCTTGATATGAAAAGTTCTAATGTTTTTGCGTTGCTACAGGAATAATATACAGTATTCACAATAAAAAATCACATTTTGGCTGTTTCGACTGGAATCCCGAAAATTCAAAAACCGTTTCGAGGGAACACATCATTCTTCATAAAGGACCCCGCACGATTCTTATGGGAAATGGGTCTCGGTCAAATTCCCTAATTTTTTTATATGTTGTGTAGCCCAATTTGACACGAGCCAAAAACCATCGTCCGTTACCCAAAAAAATGGACAGTTTTTTCTCTGTAAGGGGTTGAAAATGGGTTATTTCAAGGTAAAAAAATATGTTCCAACGTAAGTGAGAACATTTCAACGTCCTTTTTAACACATATGGCTCATGACAATTCCTTTTTTCTTTTGTGAAAAAATCAACCCCCTCCCTCACCCCCAACCCCTACTTGTGAGTATCAAATTCGAAATTACGTTTGAAAGTCATGCAGATGGTTCTATTTTGTCGAATTACTGATTTTGGCACAAATTTTTTATCCAACCCCCAAATAGGGGGTGGGGTTGAAAAAAAAACCATCGGTCAATTCGGCTGAATTTCTGATATTGTGCTTTACCAGTTACGCTGAACAAGATTACCAAGGGAAAACTCATTCGTATGACCAGTTTCCACCCCACAGAGGGTTGAAGTTGACTATAATGACTCATAAAACATTCTTCCATGTCATAAACAAAATGAATGAAAATAGTGGACTTTCATATCATCTTATTTTGTAAAAATGCCTATCCTTCAAAAATAATTTCAACCCCGTCTCTCATCCCCTATCCTTGTTTCTGAACATCATGTTCGAAATAAATCTTGAAAATGAAGAAGAAGGTCTACGGTCAGATTCTCTGCATCTGATTGTGAATCCCCTCTCAAAATTCACTTTCACTATTATGCTTATGTTAGCACCCTTACAGCAGGGTGGGACATACCGAGTGGGCCAAAAAAAAACGCACAAAAGTTTTTTCCTTTTAAAATTTTTAATGGTGGGCCGATTTCGATGAAAGTGGTATCAGTGAAAAGCCAATTCAATAAGACGTCCAACTGACAAGTCAAATTGATCAAAACGTCAAAATCAAAGATGGCGGACGTAGCCGAAAATACCCCTACTTTGGTTACCGTTCTTTTTTAACAAAAGTTGTGAAAAATTAACAAATAAAATCATGATTGATAAGAATGGACCTTTTGCTACAATTCAAGACCACAACGAGCATAATCGGTTTGTTTTTCGCAAAGTTACACTTATTTGAAAATATGTCTGCTTAGCATGCTTCGACCAGGGAAGAAGAATTAAAAAAAAAGGTTTTCTTCTCTAAAATCATTAATTTCTGACGGATTTTGATAAAAATGGTACCGATAGAAAGCCAACTGAATAAGACGTCCACCTGACAAGTCAAAATTAACAAAACGTCAAAATCAAAGATGGCGGACGTAGGCGAAAATACCCCTACTTTGGTTACCGTTCTTCTTTAACAAAAGTTGTGAAGAATTAACAAATAAAAGCATGATTGGTAAGAATGGACGTTTTGCTACAATCCAAGACCGTAACGAGCATAATCGGTTCATTTTTCGCAAAGTTACAGTTATTTGAAAATATGTCTGCTTGGCATGCTTCGATCAGGGAAGAAAAAATAAAAAGAAAGGTTCTCTAAAATCTTCAATCTGCCGGATTTTAAAAAAAGGGTACCGATAAAAAGTCCAATAAATAAGAAGTCCATGTCAAAAGACAAAATAACCGAAACGCAAAATCAAAGATGGCGGACGTGGCCGAACCTACTTTGGTAACCGTTCTTTTTGATTTTTTCGTTAGTGAGTGAGTACGTGACTGAGTGAGTGAATTCGTGAATGACTGAATAACATCATCAACTACAACAATACAAAAATAATTCATTTATTTAAATTCCTTAAAATTTCACAACAAAAACGCTAGAACTACTAAATATAATGAAACTGGCCCTGCGAAAAAATAAATAAATTGTTAAAACATGACATCTGATTTGTGCACTACTGCACCAGAGCACATCACCACTTACTCCTTGAATGTGCCCCCCTTGTGCAGTTGCAACTGCCAATACCCTCCTCCTCCAGATGTTGATTGCGGCTCTGATTGAATCTTGGGGAAGCTCTTCCCAGTATCGGATCAAAGCCTCCCTTAGTTCATCGATATCATTAAAAGTGTTTCGCCCATTGTCGTGGAGCCTTTGTAAAAAGTAGGGCCAAACGAAATAATCAAGTGGATTAAGGTCTGGGCTGCAAGGTGGCCACTGCCTTGGCTCTATGAAATCAACATTTTCGGCAGTCAAATGCGCTACCGTCGTGGCTGCCGTGTGGGCAGGCGCACCATCCTTAGAAAAAAAAAATCAGCATTTTCTGGCGCAGCACACATATTACTTACCACTAGTACCGTCTTTATTTTAGTCGAAAATTTTAGCACCTTACCTGCATAAATGTAAAATTTGGAGTGATGGCTCTGATTTGTGGTAAAACGACCTGGAGAATTTCATTCTGATAATCATGCGCAGTTAGCCGCATACCCTGCTCCAAAAATATAAGGGGAAGTTTGTGATTGGCACTTACTCCTGCCCAAACCATCAAAGAGGGAGCATAGTGCTGAAGTTCCCGATTTAATCGGTCCAGTGGGACATCGCTCTTTCTAACTTCAGTCGGGATGTGCAGGCGATCATTTTGCGGGTGTTTCGGGGGATTGATGTTAAAAATTTTCTCATCGGAAAACCAAATATAGTTGATGGCATTCCGTGTCTGGAATCTCCGCAAAAGATGCCTACAGCGAGAAAATCTTCTTGCCTTCACCAGATCATTAAGTTTTTGTACATAGCCACGCTTAATGACTTTTAAATTAAGCCTGCCTTTTACTATCCTTCTAACTGAAGTTCGAGAGATTCCTGAAATAAATGTCAAGACACAAAGTCAATATACCCACAAGAACTTTGATCTTTACAGAGAATACCCCAAGAAGTATTGAAACAGGCAGTTTTGAATTCTAGGTATTAGTAAATAAAAGCATTTCTAAAAATGTAAATGTAGTTACCTGTCACAGTCGATACCTGCCTTACAGTTTTGCTTGTGCCCGGTCTATTTTCCGGACTACATATCAGGTCGCTTATGTGGTTAGCGTTCTCCTATTTCATCAAAAATGTAATTTAATAATGGTTTTATTCAGGACTGTATTCACTTACTTCAGTATTGATGGTTTGTGGTCTGCCACTACCACGCTTCCGATCAGCTGAACCCGTCTCCCTGATTTTTTTGGCCAGATCGTAAATCGTTCTTATCCGAAAGCCTCTTTCAGGGAAATTTGCAACGATTTGTGCTACGGTTTGACCAGCATTTAACAGTGCCTTTATAAGGACTTTGTCTTCTTCAGACAACATTTTCACTGTGAAATAAAGAATCACTTCCAGATTTTTCACACTGATTATTATTTGCAGCATTTCCATGGTAACCAGCGTTTTGTTTTGTCTCAGCCACTGTGATATTCCCTATTTAATTGTAAAAAACTTATCTGGAGAAGACGAAGTCCAACAATAGAGTGCTGGTCTACGACCTTAAGACAAATCGTTGCAAATTTTCCGAAAATAGGCTTCCGGATAAAAACGATTTACGACCTGGTCAAAAAAGACGGAGGCAAGTTTATGCAGATAAGATTTTAAAGAAGAAAACCTTTTTTTTAATTTTTCTTCCCTGATCGAAGCATGCCAAGCAGACATATTTTCAAATAACTGTAGCTTTGCGAAAAATGAACCGATTGTGCTCGTTGCGGTCTTGGATTGTAGCAAAACGTCCATTCTTACCAATCATGATTTTATTTGTTAATTTTTCACAACTTTTGTTAAAAAAGAACGGTAACCAAAGTAGGGGTATTTTCGATTACGTCCGCCATCTTTGATTTTGACGTTTTGTTAATTTTGACTTGTCAGGTGGACGTTTTATTCAGTTGGCTTTCTATTGGTACCATTTTTATCAAAATCCGTCAGAAATTAATGATTTTAGAAAAGAAAACCTTTTTTTTAATTTTTCTTCCCTGGTCGAAGCATGCTAAGCAGACATATTTTCAAATAAGTGTAACTTTGCGAAAAACAAACCGATTATGCTCGTTGTGGTCTTGAATTGTAGCAAAAGGTCCATTCTTATCAATCATGATTTTATTTGTTAATTTTTCACAACTTTTGTTAAAAAAGAACGGTAACCAAAGTAGGGGTATTTTCGGCTACGTCCGCCATCTTTGATTTTGACGTTTTGATCAATTTGACTTGTCAGTTGGACGTCTTATTGAATTGGCTTTTCACTGATACCACTTTCATCGAAATCGGCCCACCATTAAAAATTTTAAAAGGAAAAAACTTTTGTGCGGTTTTTTTTGGCCCACTCGGTATATTTGATTGAATGATTTTTTGCCTGGATTATTATTAAAAATATTGGTGCTCCTATCAAGTCTCAACTTTACAGCAGGTTAATTATGTTTACCTGTACCTACATAGTTCCTAACTTTTTTCTTTTGTACGGATACACCTCTACTTATAGTTTAGATTGAAGAATTTTATGTCATTTGGAGCGAAAGCTGCTCAATCAAAGCAAAATATTATGTCACGCTCTTATTCTAGCTACTGCGACTATTTGAAGGATGGAATAAAAATTGATATAATTTCCCAAGATTTGATTCGAATATGATGTTCAGAAACAGGGATAGGGGATGAAGGACGGGATTGGAAGTATTTTTGGAGAATAGACATTTTTACGAAACAAGATGATATGCAAGTCCACTATTTCCATTCATTTGGTTTATGACATGGAAGAATGTTTTATGCGTCATTTTAGTCAACTTCAACCCTCTATGGGGTGGAAACTGGTCATACGAATGAGTTTTCCCTTGGTAATCTTGTTTAGCGTAACTAGTAAAGCACAATATCAGAAATTCAGTCGAATTGACCGATGGTTTTTTTTTCAACCCCACCCATTATTTGGGGGTTGGAAAAAAAATTTGGGCCAAAATTGATAATTCGACAAAATAGAACCATCTGCATGACTTTCAAACGTAATTTTGAATTTGATACTCACAAGTAGGGGTTGGGGGTGAGGGAGGGGGTTGATTTTTTCACAAAAGAAAAAGGGAATTGTCATGAGCTCTATGTGTCAGAAAGGACGTTGAAATGTTCTCACTTAGGTTGGAGCGTATTTTTTTACCTTGAAATAACCCATTTTCCATAGGAATCGTGCGGGGTTGATACTCCCGAAAAAAAAATTTAACGAAAACGGGGGTATGTTGAACTTTTATCAATTTTGCAGTGCCATGTTCATCACCCTGTAGAAATTTGATGAGAGGCTCTATGGATTCCATATTGACAAGAAAGATGGCCGAAAGATTGGGCTTTCAAGTGCTTGCAACAGAATCAGAATCGTTGTTGTCAATCAAAAGTTACAGCGGTTCAAAATTGGGTGAATTTTTGCTTTGTAACACTTTCATTGTTGAGCAGTTTAGTTGAGTTGTAATGTTGAAAAGGTCTTGGTGCCTACCTGATCACTTTTCCATAAGTTTTCCACGTCCGTTTTCTATGCCTGTTCACGTCCTAGGTGTTTTTGCGCCTTCACTGATAACACTATACTTCCCGAGATACTTCCATTCTCGCAAATTCCAACACACACAAGACAACAAATTTCAAATTAGTAATAACACTGAAGATTCTACTGCCCTTCGCCGTTGGTGCATATCCAGTCCGGAAATTTCTAGACACCTGAATGAGTTCATGGGCGAGATAGAAATACTCGTAAAAAACTTTGAACCAAAGATTCACTATCAGCCATGTTGCATTCCAGAACAAGCGTAAAGACAAAACTTCAAAATCAAAAGACGCTTTTCTGATGTTTGGCAACCGCAATCTGACGAAAATGTTTTAATTATGAGTCGCTATACCGAAACTTTGAGCTAAGGTGATTGTTTCAGGTGAAAAAGGTCTCTTGATGTATTTACCTTGATGAAAAACATCATCAAAATCAAAGCTACGTTTTTTTTTGTACTATTGGAAAAAAGTTATCAACAAATCATGAAAATATATTTTTTACGGTTGTTCATCTGAAATTGTCATTGTATGTTGATAAATGCTTAGGTAAGTTTACTATACAGGGTGATTCACCACCAAATGGACATAGCCCAAGGGTAGGTCCAGTTTTACCAGGTGAACCAGGATCTGGCTTTGAAATTTTTCTAACACTGTTTGTTTCGAAGTTACAGGGTGATTCATGTATTTTGTCGAATTTTTTGACAAGCCATATTTTCAGAACGACCAAATAGATTGGATTGAAATTTTGTGGGTCGATTCTTCTATTGATATCTGACACATCGCCTTATCAAACAGTTTGAAGTTTCCAGGGCCGGCCTTGTAAAAAAAAACTTCAAAGCTTTTTTCAGAAAAATACATTCTGTATGCACATTTTCCTAATTTCATTTTCAAATTCGGAAACTACATCAAACATGCTAATAATAACGCAAAAAAAATTGCTTGGCACCATTAAGCTGTCAAGAAAATTTTGACAATCGTAATGATTTTTGAGGTTGGGATTTTTCTAAATTAATATTTTCAAGTATTTGCAAATGATCTATTATGTCCTTGAATTTCAGCCGTTTCGACAGAAAAATGGAAATGACATTTTTCTCGTTTTCTCAGAAATAACAAAAAATTTCATCAGAATTTTCAAAAAAATTTTGATACGTTCCTCAATTTCAGCTCAAATTGGGATAGAAGTGAAGCTGAGGGACGTGACAATAATTTTTTGAAAATTCGGCTGAAACTCTTTGTTACTACTGAGAAAACGAGAAAAATGTCATTTTTACTTTTATGACGAAACGGCTGAAATTTGGGGCCATAATAAATCATTTGTGAATATTTGAAAATATCAATTTACAAAAAATCCTAACCTCAAAAATAATCAGGATCATCAATTTTCTTTTGACAGCTTGATGGTGCCAAGCAATTTTTTTTGCGATATTGATAGCATGTTTCATGTAGTTTTTGAATATGAAAATGAATTTTGAATAATATGCATACAGAGTGTCTTTTTTCAAAAAAGCTTTGACATTTTTTTTTCAAGGCCGGCCCTGGAAATATTCAACTCTTTGATAGAGTGATGTGTCAGATATCAATAGAAGAGTAAACCCATAAAATTTCAAACCAATCTGTTGGGTTGTTCTGGAGTAATGGCTTGTCAAAAAATTCTACGAAATACATGAATCACCATGTAGCTTCGAAACGAACAGTGTTAGAAAAATTTCAAAACCAGATCCAGGTTCGCCTGGAAAAACTGGACCTATCCTTAAGCTATGTCCATTTGGTGGTGAATCACCCTGTATAAAACAGTGAAATATATTACAAAACATTCTCCATTCCACACTTACATCCCTTAAATCAGCTGCAGAAAAAATGTGCTCCCATAGCCCATATTTTGTATGTGTTGGGGCGCACCCTGGCGATGTTTGTAAAGTTATTTTGCAGAACTTCCACTGTTAAATTGCTCTGTGGGATTTATTCGAAGAGCTCAAGGCTGGAAATCGCTGTAAATGGCACACAAAATTTTCAATTCGAAAATAAGCGAGAGTCTGCTATTTTTGCGGTTTTCAGATATGAAATATGGGGTCGATTTGTTTTCTAATGTGAAAATAAACTCGATATTCGTGTTGAGGAGGTCAAAATTAGTAAGAAAACATATCCCACATGCCTATGTTTTACAAAAATTCAGGTCCTGTCAAAAATCGTCGCCATCTTTTTTTCTGAGTGGGAAATGTTGACGCATCCTTGGAGAAAATTATTCACCTTGGTATGAGTAGTTATCATGCCAAAGGGCATCCCGTCTAATTCATTTGCGGTATTCAAAATCGTAGCACCCCGACTATGATTCACAGGGCTTGTTTGATATTGCGTTTTATACGGAAGCATTAGAAGAATGGAAACTGCAATATGAAGAAACTCCTCCAGAAGCTGTTATCTACAGACAGCATGCTTGGGATATGTATGCTTGCGAAAAAATATCCAAGTCAATGAAAAGCGACAGCGACTACACACATGTGCTTCGACAAGTGGCTATCAGAAAAGAATCAAGCGCATGGCTAAACGTATTACCATCTCGTAGTCTTGGAACGATTTTAGACAACAACACGTTCAGAATCTCACTATCAATACGTCTAGGTTTACACATGTGTAAATCACACAAATGTTTATGTGGAAACATAGTGGATGAGAAGGTGGCCGGACAATTCTTCGCACGGACAATTCTTCGCCGGACAATTCTTCGCCGGACAATTCTTCGCGCGGACAATTCTTCGCCGGACAATTCTTCGCGGGGAACTTTGGAGCTCTTATGAGGCCTGGTGTGATTGTGATATTCAGAGCCCTATCCCCCACTAAGTTTTAACGTAGAGTTTCAAGCCTTGCTGGGCCCCCTTGTCTCTACAAGTGTCGTTTGGGGTCTTGATGAATCCCCTTGGGTATCTCCAAATTTTCTGGATATTTGCTTCGCCCTTATGCCTTGGACGGCTTCTCAGAGCCGTATTAGCCCCCCCTGTCTTAATGTTGCATTTTCAGCCCTGCTGAGCCCCTTTTTCATTGTTTCAGTTTTCAAAGCTCTAGTAAGCTCCTGTGAGTCTTTATGTGTTGGTTGAAGTCCTATAGGGCCCCCTTTGTGTCTCTTAGTGTCATTTGGAGGCCTAGTGAGCCCCACCAGGCCTTCTTGCGATTTTCAGAGCCCTATTCTCACTTGTGTTCTACATCGAAGCATTTCAAGCCCTGCTGAGCCCCCTTGTGTTTTAAATACCGTTTGGAGCCGTATTGCGCCCCCTTGCGTCTTCAATTATCGTTTGCAGCCCAAGTGACTCCCTTCTGATTTCTCAAAGATTCTGGAAGCTTAGAAAGCTCTCTTGTGCTCCTTCTCAAGTTTTTCGGAGCCCTATATGTGCCCCCCTAGTGTCTCTGTGTTTCATTTGTAGCCCTGCTGAGCCCCTTTTTTATTGCTTCAGTTTCCGTAGTTCTAGTTAGCTCCTGTGGGTCTTAATGTGTTAATTGAAGTCCTACAGGGCCCCCTTTGCCCCTCTGTATATTGTGTCATTTTTTAAAGCTCTTGTTAGCTCCTGTGAGTCTTCATGTGTTGGTTGAAGTTCTACAGGGCCACCTTTGTGCCTCTTAGTGTCATTTGGAGCCCTAGTGAGCCCCGCTAAGCCTTCTTGAGATTTCCAGAGCCCTATTCTCTCTTGTGTTCTACATCAGAACATTTCAAGCTCTACTGGGCTCCCTTGTGTCTTCAAGTATCGTTTGGAGCCCTATTGAGCCCCCTTGTGTCTTTAATTATCGTTTACAGCCCAGGTGACTCCTTCGGTTTTCTCGAATTTCTGGAATTTTCTGGAAGCTCCCTTGTGCCCCTTCTCAGGTTTCTTGGAGCCCTATGTGGGCCCCCTGTGTTTCCATGTTTCATATAGCCCTGCAAAGCCCCTCTGTATATTGTGTCATTTTTCAAAGCTCTTGTTAGCTCCTGTGAGTCTTCATGTGTTGGTTGAAGTTCTACAGGGCCACCTTTGTGCCTCTTAGTGTCATTTGGAGCCCTAGTGAGCCCCGCTAAGCCTTCTTGAGATTTCCAGAGCCCTATTCTCTCTTGTGTTCTACATCAGAACATTTCAAGCTCTACTGAGCCCCCTTGTGTCTTCAAGTATCGTTTGGAGCCCTATTGAGCCCCCTTGTGTCTTTAATTATCGTTTGCAGCCCAGGTGACTCCTTCTGTTTTCTCGAGTTTCTGGAATTTTTGGAAGCTCCCTTGAGCCCCTTCTCAGGTTTCTTGGAGCCCTATGTGGCCCCCTGTGTTACCATATTTCATTTATAGCCCTGCAGAGCTCTTTGTATATTGTGTGATTTTTCAAAGCTCTTGGTAGCTCCTGTGAGTCTTCATGTATTGGTTTAAGTTCTACAGGGCCCCCTTTGTCTCTCTAAGTGTCATTTGGAGCCCTAGTGAGCCCCGCCAAGCCTTCCTGCAATTTTCAGAGCCCTATTCTCCTTTGTGTTCTACATCAGAACATTTCAAGCACTGCTGAGCCCCCTTGTGTCTTCAAGTATCGTTGGGAGCCCTATCGAGCCCCCTTCTGTCTTTAATTATTGTTTGCAGCACCAGTGAGCCCCGACAGGCCTCCGTCCGATTTTAAGAGGCTTCTGCTCTCTTGTGTCTACATTGAAGCGTTTCAAGCCCTACTGAGGCCTCTTGTATCTTCAAGTATTGTTTGGAGCCCTATTGAGCCCCCTTGTGTCCCCAATTGTTGTCTGTAGCCCCGTTGATCCCCTTCTGACTTAGCGATATTTCTGGCATCTAAGAAAGCTCCCTTGTGCCTTCTCAGATTTCTCAGAGCCCTATTAGGCCCCCTTATGTTTTGGTGTCATTTGTAACCCTGTTGAGCCCCTTTTTAACCTGTCTTTGTTTCTGTGTTCTAGTGAGCTCCTGTTGCCTTCATGTGTTGATCGGAGCCCTATAGGCCCCCTTGTGCCTTCAAGTGTCGTTTGGGGCCCCATTGAGCCCGTTATGCCCTTTTGTGTTACTCGAAGCCCTATCTATTTTTTTTCAATAGTCTTGTGTCTTCACTGTAGCGATTTGAGCTCCGCTAGCCCCCTTGTGTCTTAAATATTGTTGGGGGCCCTAGTGAGCCCTGCAGGGTCTTCTTGTGATATTAAGAGCCCTATCCTCCTTTGTGTCTACGTTTCAGGATTTCAAGTCCTGCTGAGCCCCCTTGTGTCTCAAAGTGTCTTTCAGAGCCCCAATAAGCCCGGTCATGCGCGGGCGCAATGCTTGCGAAGAATTGTCCGGCGAAGAATTGTCCGTGCGAAGAATTGTCCGGCGAAGAATTGTCCTGCGAAGAATTGTCCGCGCGAAGAATTGTCCTGCGAAGAATTGTCCGCGCGAAGAATTGTCCGCGAAGAATTGTCCGCGCGAAGAATTGTCCTAGCACCTATGAGAAAGGGATACATGGCTTATGTTGTCAAAAGAGTGCCGGTAGACAGTCTAGACACTTCATTTTAAACATCATAAGAAGAGCTCTCGCATCGGCAAAGATGCCAGCAATCCTGGAGCCAACAGGTATTGTCAGAGAAGACCACAAAAGACCCGACGGAATGACTTTAGTCCCTTGGCGAAACGGACGGCACCTAGTTTGGGATGTCACTTGTAGCGACACCTTGGCAGCAGCAATAAAGGAAACTGGGTCAGTAGCTGAAAACGCAGCAAACCGGAAGCGGTTAAAATACAAAACAATTATTGAAGACAACTACATCTTTGTCCCTTTCGCTGTTGAGACCCTAGGCCCTTGGTGCCAAGAGGCTATAGATTTTGTATACGAACTGGGGAAGCTTACAGCAGATGCCACCGGAGAAGACAGATCGAGGTGCTATACAGGGTGGTCCAGGTTATAGTAGCAATAATCCACCATTCGATGGTCCATCAAAAACTAAGTCGACATGCATAATTTAATTTTTCTCCAAAACGCTTCCTAAGGGAGATAGAGCCCTTCAAAGTTCAGTTTTTGAAATCATCTTTTTGCAATAACTCTTGAGTCATCAAAGCGATTTCTACCAAATTTGGTACAAATACTTATGAAATAAATACCCATCACTTGACGTAGATAATAATAATAATAATAATAAAAATAAAGGACTTTATTCTCGGCGAGGTTCAGCTTAGAGCCTGGCGGCTCTAGCTGTTCTTCCACTAACCGTTTGCAAGCAAAGTGTGTTACATTTACAACAATACAGATTGTTGTAAATTACAAAGTTACAGATAACTTTTGCCAAAATTGTCCAGTGGCGTAGATACTGGGGAATTGCCCAACTTCTCCTACCCCATTTTCTACGTCACTGGATATTTTGAAAAATTATACTTTTTTTGAATTCCTTGTTCAATTTAGAAGAAAAAATTACTCTTGTGAAATTTTGATTAGAGGCTTCATTTCCAAGATATTTGGGTTTGAAACTTTGGAAAACACCTCGAAATCGCGACTTTCAAAGGCTTAAAAACTAAAATCGAAGAAAACTCATGATTCCTCAACTGGAATAAGTTTTCTAGGTCGTTTTAAGTTAATTTACTGCCATTTTTTGCTAAGAAACGAGGCGTTTTCAGAGAAAAAACAATTTGGGCTCTGGAAAGTGGCGATTTCGAGATGTTTTCCAAAGTTTAAAACCCAAATATCTCGAAAATAAGGCCTCTAATCAAAATTTTACAAGTGTAACTTTTTTTTCTAAATTGAACAAGGAATTGAAAAAAAGAATGATGTTTCAAAAATATCCAGTGGTGTAGAAAATGGGGTGGGAGAAGTTGAACGATCCCCCGGTATCTACGCCACTGGACAATTTTGACAAAAGTTATCTACGTCAAGTGATGGGTATTTATTTCATAAGTATTTGTGCCAAATTTGGTAAAAATCGCTTCAATGACTTGAGAGTTATTGCAAAAAGATGATTTTGAAAACTCAACTCTGAAGGGCTCTATCTCCCTTGGAAAGCGTTTTGGAGAAAAATTAAATTATGCATGTCGACCTAGTTTTCGATGGACCATCGAATGGTGAATTATTGCTACTATAACCTGGACTACCCTGTATAACCCAAAGGATCAGCCTAGCTATCCAAAAGGGAAATGCAGCATGCGTAATGGGTACCATTCCACCTTCCCTACCCCCTCATGAAATTTTTTACCTTTTATAACATATTTTATATACTTACTTATACAAAAAAAAAACTTTTAGTTTTAAACATATGAAAAATGTAAAATGTTGACAAAATATACCAAATGGTACTGATTTTGGAGAATTTGCAGTGGGGAAAAAATTAGGGATGATGAAAGGGGCGCAACCACCCCTATCTACGCCATGGGGCTGTTCTCACCAAATGAGTTATCCGAGGTTTATTTATAGGCATATGGTTAGTGAATACGTGTAAGAAATTTGACGCAAATCGGTTGAACAGTATGAAAGTTAGGTGGAAAGAACTGTATTTGTTTTCCAACTTTGAAGAGCTGTATCTCCGTTATTACGAGTTTTTGAACAAAATTTTTATATGCATGTCTCATTCTTTTCTGATGTTTTATCGACTGACAAAATCTTTGCGATTAAACACGGGACACCCTGTATACAGGATGGTCCAGGTTATAGTAGCAATAATTCACCATTCGATGGTCCATTGAAAACTAGGTTGACATGCATAATTTAATTTTTTTCTAAAACGCTTTCTAAGATAGATACAGCCCTTCAAAGTTCAGTTTATAAAATCTTCTTTTTGCAATAACTCTCAAGCACATCAAAGCGATTTTGACCAAATTTGGTACAAATACTTACGAAATAAATACCCATCACTTGACGTAGATAACTTTTGTCAAAATTGTCCAGTGGCGTAGATACGGGGGAGTTGCTTTACTTTTCACGCCCTATTCTCTACGCCACTGAATATTTTTGAAAAACTATTTTTTTTTTCGAATTCCTTGCTCAATTTAGAAAAAAGTTACCCTTGTAAAATTTTGATTAAAGGCTTGATTTTCAAGATATTTGGGTTTTAAACAACATCTCGAAATCGCCACTTACCAGAGCCCAAATTGTTTTTTCTGGAAACGCATCGTTTTTCAGCAGAAAATGGCAGTAAATCAACTCAAACGACCTAGAAAACTTATTCCAGTTGAGGAATCATGAGTTTTTCTTGGATTTTAATTTCTAGGCCTTCGAAAGTCGCGATTTCAAAGCGTTTTCCAAAGTTTCAAACCCAAATATCTCGGAAATGAAGCCTCTTATCAAAATTTTACAAGAGTAACTTTATTTCTGAATTGAACAAGGAATTCAAAAAAAGTATAATTCTTCAAAAATATCTAGTGGCGTAGAAAATAGGGTGGGAGAAGTTGAACAATCCCCCGGTATCTACGCCACTGGACAATTTTGACAAAAGTTATCTACGTCAAGTGATGGGTATTTTTTTTATAAGTATTTGTACCAAAATCGCTTTGATGACTTGAGAGTTATTGCAAAAAGATGATTTTAAAAACTGAACTTTGAAGGGAGGAACCTTATAGGAACTGAATCTCTGTTGGAAAGCGTTTTAGAAAAAAATTAAATTATGCATGTCGACCTGGTTTTTCACGGACCATCGAAAGGTGAATTATTGCTACTATAACCTGGACCACCTGTAGAATGCAACAAAGATCCAAATTCAAATCGGTGAAGTATTCAAGTATTAATTATTTGAAGGTCTTACCCTTTTGAACAGGACAATCATCGCTAGAGAATAATGTAGTTCCTGACGATTGCCATCTGGTAAGAGCTTCATGCTCCACTGCATCCACCACCTCCAAGACTAAAGGCTGTTCATGCAATTCCATTGAAGAAATTTGTCGTTAGTTGGATGTTTCGGCCACTCCGCAGCTTGCCAAGATGAGGGGGATGAGGGTAAACTTTAAAAGTTGGAAGCGATTCTGGGTGCAAGTGATGTAATCAAGCTCCATCCAGTACTTGCAGGCTTCTTTCGAGGATGATACCTTTTCCCCCGGCACCTGGTCTCCAAAGCCGTCAATTGTTGAGCGACAGCCGACCAAGCCTCTCGACAAACTGTAACATAATGACCTCTAGCTCGGGGACTTGGCGTGAAGACAGTGAAAACACTGTACAAATCCCTGAAACAAGATCTATTATGAACGAAACTTGAATAAAAGAAGAGAAATATTATCAGAACTTAGATGATAGTACAAGATGATGTAGGTAGCTTTAGCTATCAGAAAGAAAATCGATTCATGTATCACTGAATGGTGGGGTCCCGAGAATCAAACTATTTCAATCGTATTTCGAAAATTCCAGAGCTTACTCTTCTAATTGAGAAAGAGAAAGCGGTGAGATTGATTGTAATTCAGTAATTTTTTACCTTTTGAGTTAGTACTCCTAGTACACTGCATGCAGGCGTGTCACACGACTGTTCATTTGTACAATCGTATTTCGAAAATTAACGTCGTTATAAAATGTGAGCACAATTTACGGCACAAACAAGAGAAAACAAAAGTGTTTTCGCAAAAAAACAAAAGTCAATTGAAACCTTTCAAACTAGTTGGCTATGGTAATTGGTGAGAGGAAGTTGGGTAATTTCCCAATGTTGCCAATGGCAGGATTCAAAATTTAGCCATGTCAAAACTCAAAACTTGGTAATCGGGAGCGTCTACGCCAAAAAGAGAAAAATAAATCAATAGACTTTGGGGAAACGGTGTAAGATTAATACGAATAATAAGTATGAAATTGTACATTGTACGTTGTATGTCAAAATTTCCAACAGAAATTAGTTGCAAATCACGAGCATACTGGCGCCATCTTCGAGGCAATGACAGAACCTGCATAGGCACCACTCTTGTCTATGGCACCACTGCACTGCAACGGTAAAGCAGGTATGTTTTTTTTTTCCTAGAAAACGAAAAACGAAAGCAAGTAGCGCCATTTAGGCAAAACTACGAAAGAGCCATACAGATCGCATTCTGTCGTTCTGGAAGCTCACAGAAGATTTCTTTCATACAGATTCTATAATAAATAGAACCCAGCGCCGTCTCGGAAGTAATAGCTGAATGTGGTAGTGATTGGTAGTGATCTGGGATTTTGTACTTTGTACTGTTTCATTTACAGACTTTACAGTGATCTCGTATATTGAGATTATCGAACTTGAATTTGAAGTGCCATCTCGAGAAGGCCAACCGAATCACTTCAACCAATAATAGGTAATACTGCAGATTCCCTCCTATTCCTACTATTTCCATCACGGGATAAAGTTCCCGATCCCGACAACTATCCGCCGGATAACTGTATCCGGAGAGTTTTACCTGAGCGTCTTTCATTCGATTTTAATCTTCACTCATCGCATTTCGTTTCGCTTTTTAGCTCCTCCAGCATATACCGTGTAGAAATCAGCTAGCTCAATCCGTGGCTAGCTCCAACTTTTTACATAATAAATTTTTTTATTTTTGTTTGGAAATAGTTGGCCGCGCGGTGGGTGTCGCCACCTGTGATTTTCTGGATGATGTGTGTGCGTGTTGACGTTTCGCATTCGGTGATGTGGTAGTGGTGACACTGGTGAGGTGACAGACTGACAGGTGACAGCAAAGCAAATTAACCTAGAAAGAGTACACAAAGTGGAACGGGACGGGAAGTAGAGAACTAGCAGACAAGACGTCCGTCGTTTGGTCGCTACAAGGCACAAATGAACGTGTCGCTAATTGAAGTGTAAATTGCGAGTTGAAACAATAATAACATTCATCGTACCTTTTCTGTTTTACTGGTACAGCAGTGCGATATTACCATGTTAACGTCAGCGTCGCATACTTCCAACAACGGTTCGTATTCGAATGACCGCGGGACGGGGTTCGAAGCCGACTTTGCAGTCGATCCAGCTTCAGGGGGATTCTTCCACTCGGACTTCAAAAAGTAAGAAGCACAAGCAACCCTTTCCGGCTCGGCCACTAATAACTATTTTTGCAATTACAGACATGATGATTTGAAAGAAATGCTAGACTCAAACAAAGACAGCCTCAAACTGGAGGCTATGAAACGAATAATTGGGGTAAGATTTCCCACAGTCGGATTCATTTCATTTCAAAGTACTTGTTCCAGATGGTTGCAAAAGGGAGAGACGCCTCCATGCTGTTCCCATCTGTTGTTAAGAATGTCGTTTCAAAAAACATTGAAGTTAAAAAGCTGGTCTATGTTTACTTAGAACGGTATGCAGAAGAACAGCAAGATTTGGCTCTTCTATCCATATCAACGTTTCAGCGAGCTTTGAAAGTATACACCACAATTGTGTTTTCATTCAAACATTTTTCAACCAAGTGAAATTTCAGGAACCAAACCAGCTGATAAGAGCCGGAGCATTAAGAGTTCTGTCAAGCATACGAATTAAGATGATTTCGCCAATTGTTATGTTGGCAATACGAGATGCTTCATCTGACATGTCACCTTACGTGAGAAAGACTGCCGCTCATGCCATTCCAAAATTATACGGGTAACTTTTTCTGTCAGAAGTTTGAATTTCTACTGTGTGTGCATGGTGCCTGAGTTTTTGATTCCTTATCATGAAAATCTTGATTATTATATGGATCTTGAAAAGTAGGAAGTTTAAGTAAAGTTGCATTCATTTACATAATAATTTGGAAATAGTTTTCAGACACACAATCATATTGTTAATGCCTTAGTTTTATCATTGTATAACTACTCCTAGTAGGCCAGCCGCCGTTCAAATTGTGCAATTTTCGGAAAGCACGGGCAGGTGGCGTGTTCAGCATTTGTCGTTTGGTCGCTCAAATTAGTTATAAATCACGCTGTCTTCAAATTTCAACGTGGCCCCCAACTTACTGATAGATGTTGATGGTTTGGTACAGAAATTTTAATTTTTCTCATATGCGCTGATGATTTCTTGCGAGCTAATTATTATAGGCGACATCTAGCGACAAAATCCCAAATTCGAGGCTGACCTACTAGTAATAGTTATACAATGGTTTTATGATGGGTTGAAAGTGTTGAAACATTACTGTGTACTCAGCTGCGCTTTGGGATTGAAGCTGGCGCCTCAGCTGTAGTATTACTTTCTCAACTAAACACTACATACAGGTGTTCACTTGGAAACTTACCACCCCTGATTTCTCCCCTAAAAGACTATTCAGACACCAGAAACGAGTTTCACAAAATGCTTCCTCAGTATCAAAAATCGTCTAAATGGGGTCTTATACCATGAATTTTTTATTCCCGTTAACTAAAGTACAGCGTGAGATAACCACAGACAAAGTAACATACCGGGTGGGCCATAATAAACGGGAATACTTTTTTTTGCCTATAAAATTTTTATTCCATGACCGATTTTGACGGGAATGATACCAACGGAAAGCCAATTAACTAGGTCGTACACCACAGAAGTCAAAATGGCCGTCACTTCAAAATTCAAGATGGCGGAATTGTTTGAACATACACCTTCTTTTGTTTTCGTTCTTTTTGTTCAAAAGTTATGGAAACTGTGAAAACAACAACGTAATCGGAAAGAATGGAGTTTTTCTCACAATTCAAGACCATTCCGAGCTTATTCGGTCTATCCGTTCTGGAGTTATAGCGAAATTAAAAAAGGCCAACTCCACATGTTCTGACCAGAAATGATGGATTTAAATTTTGGTTTCCTGCCTCCCAACTTTTTGTTTTTCGGGGCCGATTCAACAAAAGTTCTTTTGATCGCCATGATATTGTCCATCAAACTCATTTAGGTAATTATTGGGTATCCATTGACACCAATTTTTGTGGAATCGGCCCCGAAAAACAAAAATTTGGGAGGCAGGAAACCAAAATTTAAATCCATCATTTCTGGTCAGAACATGTGAAGTGGGCCTTTTTTAATTTCGCTATAAATCCAGAACGAATGGACCGAATAAGCTTGGAATGGTCTTGAATTGTGAGACAAACTCCATTCTTTTCGATTATTTTGTTGTTTTCACAGTTTTCATAACTTTTGAACAGAAAGAACGAAAACAAAAGAAGGTGTATATTCAAACATTTCCGCCATCTTAAATTTTGAAGTGACGACCATTTTGACTTTTGTGGTGTACGACCTAGTCTATTGGCTTTCCGTTGGTACCATTCCTGTCAAAATCGGTCAGGGAATAAAAATTTTATAGGCAAAAAAAAGTATTCCGGTTTATTATGGCCCACCCGGTAGTGTCTCAAAAGCAACTACTTTTCTTCAAAAAAAAAAAGTTGAAAATCGGGGCGCGAAGCAGAGCGGTTTGATTTCAACGTCTAGTGACGTAGCTAGACGTTGCGTGTTGCTATGACAACGATGCAGTTGTTGTAGTCGGTGTAGTACGCGACATAAAATGGCAAAATAACGCAAATGAATTAGACGGGATGCCCTTTGGTATGATGACTACTTATACCAAGGTGAATAATTTTCGCCAAGGATGCGTCAACCTTTCCCACTCAGAAAAAAAGATGGCGACGATTTTTGACAGGAGCTGATTTTTTATAAGACATATGCATGTGGCACATGTTTTCTCGCTAATTTTGACCTCCTGAATACGAATATAAAGTTTATTTTCACATTGGAAATCAACTTGACCTCATATTTCACATCTGAAAATCGCAAAAATAGCAGACTCGCGCTAATTTTTAAACTGAAAATTTTATGTTCCATTCACAGCGATTTCCAGCCTTGAGCTGGCTGTATAGATCCCATAGAACAAGTTAACAGTGTAAGTTCTGCAAAATAATTCTTCAAACATCGCCAGGGTAAGCTTCAAATCATACCAAAAATGGGCGCTGGGAGCACATTTTGCTGCGGCGGGTTGGGGAATGTGAGTGTGAAAGGAAGAATGTTCTGCAATATGTTTTACGGTTAAATATATAAGCTAACATATACCAAGCATTTATCAACATACCATGGCAATTTGAAACAAAATATCGTGAAAACAAATTTTCATGATTTGTTCATAACTTTTCTTATGACAGGTGCAATTGATCAAAAAACGTAGCTTTGATTTTGATGATGTTTTTTATCAAAGTAAATACATCAAGAGACCTCTTTCTCACCTGGAACAACCACTCTAGCTCAAAGTTCCATATAATATAAAACATTTTCGTCAGATCCGCGATTGCCAAACATATCAGAAAAGCGTCTTTTAATAATTTCAAAGTCCTTCTTTGAACATGTTCTGGAATGCAACATACGGCTGATGGTTAAGCTTTTGGCTTAAAGTTTTCTGCTTCGCCCGTGAACTCATTCAGGTGTCTAGAAACTTCTGGACTGGATATGCACCAACGGCAAAGGTCAGTAGGATTTTCAGTGTTTTCGTATTTCTATGGCACCAACTTAAAATTTGTTGTCTTGTGTGTGTGTCAGAAGGTGTGTGTGGATTTTGCGAGAATGGAAGTAATGAACTATCAATGGAGGCTCAACAGCGTCTGGGACGTGGACAAGCCAAAGAGCATGAAAACATACACCATGTATTATAGGTACTATAGTTGCAAAATAAGAGTTGAAATGTTGAAAAGGTCTTGGTGCCTACCTGATCACTTTTCATACGTTTTCCATGCCTGTTCACGTCCTAGGTGTTTTTGCGCCTTCACTGATAACACTATACAGGCTGGTCCATCCTAGCGTAATTATCCCATAGCGGTCTTACCGTTTAAGATAGAGAAAAAGATGTAAAAGAAAAGTTATATGGTTTGATGAGACCTATAACCTAAAATAATTTTCAGCTATATAGGGTGTCTCGTTTTGACGGGATCAACGAAACGTCAATTTTTTTAAATGGAACACCCTATATTTTTTGCATTTTCATGTTCAACTTTTTCAACTGTCTTATGCCTGTATTTTTGTTTTTCAATTGTGTGGCAGTGCTGCCAACTAAAAATTAAAAACTTAAAAAAAATCGCATTTTCACAGTTTTCTTAGAAAAATCGTAGCGGCCTTGCTTTTTAAAACTAAGAGATGAAACTTGACATGGTGATAGTCAAGTCAAAGACTAATATCCCATTGTCAAAAAATTGGGATTTCTTCATACGGACATTCACAAAAAAACATCAAACTTTATAATTTTCAAAGTATCATAACTCATTTTTTTCAAATGGCATGCCCCTAATTTTACAACCAATCAATCAATCAAAATCAATCAAAAGTTTATTGACCATTAAAAAGCTGCCAGGCAGCGAACATGGTATGTCAGATTACATAATAATGTATAATCACATTTATTGTATAGGTACAAATCACATGGGTATACACATAAGACGAACAGGTAACATTTTGTCGGGGACGACTTGTTACTGGACGCGACCGACGAAGTCGTCAACGTTGTATAGGGGACTGTCAACGAGGACCCTCTTCAGCTCGTTCTTGAATCCTGTACTCGTATGAATCGCTTTCAGGGGATCAGGCAAGGCGTTGTAGATCTTCACACAGTTATAGTATGGCGACTTTTTGAATTTCGCGGAGGTATGTGTCGGTATGCTCAGCTTGGTGGAGCCTCTCGTTCGGTAATGGCCGAAGTCTTCATTCCTTAAGAACAGATGTTTGTTCCCGTGAGCAAACAGTGCACATCTGTACACAT
This sequence comes from Anaspis maculata, assembly GCA_949128115.1. Taxonomy (NCBI): domain Eukaryota; kingdom Metazoa; phylum Arthropoda; class Insecta; order Coleoptera; family Scraptiidae; genus Anaspis; species Anaspis maculata. The sequence goes on along the minus strand of OX421968.1, from coordinate 1,045,485 downwards.
AAATGGCGTGTAGTGTCAGCAGCTTCTTGGATCTGAAGGTTGGGACACAGGACTCTCTCGACCCCAAGCCGAACATCAGCCGCAGAATCCTCTTCTGGAGTATGAACACCCTGGATATGTTCGTCGCTCGACCCCACAGTATGACATTGTACTGCAGGTGTGTGTATACCATGGAGTAGTAGCCCGCGATAAGTGTTGCTTCCGAAACCATGGGTTTGAGCCTCAACAGAGCGTAATAGGCAGAGTTGAGCCTGCCACATACGAAGTCGATCTGCTCTCCCCACGAGAGCGCCGAGTCCATCCAGACGCCCAGGAATTTAGTGGAGGCGAAGCCGTCCTGGATCTGATGTGTGTGCGATATTGATTTGCAAAATTGCAGACAGATCGTCTTGTCGGCATTCAAGATGAGGCGATTCTTCCGGCACCAGTTCTCCATGGCCCCAGCGACCTGATCCCTCGAGGCCAGTGTCTCCTCGAGTGTCTCCCCCGAGACCACCACTGAAGTGTCGTCGGCGAACTGTACCATTTGGCCCGGAAGGTCTAGGTCGTTCACGTACAGTTCACGTAACGTTCACAACGTTATCTGATAGCTTTTTTTTATCCTCTTTCATTTTTACTAGGGGTACCCTACCCTTAAACTTTTTTTTTTTCGAGATAATCGGAAATTTTCAATTTTTTTTGTTTTTGTTTCAAAATTTGAGTTGGCTGTGATGAATGACAGGCAAGCCAAATAGTACGCAGCTGTCTGTTAGTCAGTCTGAATACTGTCGAACAAAAAAAAATGGCTTCAACGCAAAAAGAAAACAAAGTGGGATCCTGGATATCTGGATTATTACCAAAATATCATTATCATTTCGCGTAAAGTCATTTTTCTTTGTTCGACAATATTCAGACTGACTAACTGAGAGTTGCGTACTATTTGGCTTGTCTGTCATTCATCACGGCCAACTCAATTTTTGAAAAAAACTAGAAAAATAGCAAATTTTGTGAGAATTTCCGATTATCTGGAAAAAAATCAAGTTTAAGGGTAGGGTACCCCTAGTAAAAATGAAAGAGGATAAAAAAAGCTATCAGATAACGTTATAAAATTGGGGGCATGTCATTTGAAAAAAATGAGTTATGATACTTGGAAAATTATGAAGATTGATGTTTTTTTTGTGAACGTCCTGTATCAAGAAATCCCAATTTTTTGACATTGGGATATTGATCTTGAACTTGACCATCACCATGTCAAGTTTCATTTCTCACCTTTGAAAAGCAAGGCCGCTACGATTTTTCTAAAAAAACTGTGAAAATGCAATTTTTTTTTTAGTTTTTAATTTTTAGTTGGTAGCACTGCCACGCAATTGAAAAACAAAAATACAGGCATAAGACAGTTGAAAAAACTGAACATGAAAATGCAAAAAAATATAGGGTGTTCCATTTAAAAAAATTGACGTTTCGTTAATCCCGTCAAAATGGGACATGCTGTATAGCTGAAAATAATTTTAGGTTATAGGTCTCATCACATTATATAACTTTTTTCTTACATCTTTTTCTCTATCTTGAACGGTAAGACCGCTATGGGATAATTACGCTAGGATGGACCATCCTGTATGTACTTCCATTCTCGCAAATTCCAAACTCCACACAAGACAACACATTTTAAATAGGTGATGTAGTAATAACACTGAAGATCCTACTGCCCTTGGCCGTTGGTGCATCTTCAGTCCGAAAATTTCTACACCTGAATGAGTTCATGGGCGAGATAGAAATACTCGTAGAAAACTTTGAACCAAAGATTCCCCATCAGCCGTATGTTGCATTCCAGAACAAGTTTAAAGACAAAACTCTAAAATCAAAAGACGCTTTTCTGATGTTTGGCAACCGCAAGTCTGACGAAAATGTTTTAATTATAAGTCGCTATACCGAAACCTTGAGCTAAGGTGATTGTTTCAGTTGAGAAAGGTCTCTTGATGTGTTTACCTTGATAAAAAAACATCATCAAAATCAAAGCTACGTTTTCTATAATATAATTTGAAAACAACAAATCATGAAAATTTATTTTTTTCGGTTTTTCATCTGAAATTGTCATTGTATTGTAATAAATGCTTAGTATATGTAAGTTTACTATATAAAACAGTCAAATATATTACATAACATTTCACATTTCACACTTACAATCCTCAATCAGGCGCAGAAAAATGTGCTCCCAGAGCCCATATTTTTGATGTTTTGGGGCGCACCCTGGCGATGTTTGTAGAGCTATTTTGCAAAACTTACACTGGTAACTTGTTCCGTGGGATCTATTTAACGAGCTCAAGGCTGGAAATCGCTGTAAATGGCACACAAAATTTTCAATTCGAAAATAAGCGAGAGTCTGCTATTTTTGCGGTTTTCAGATGTAAAATATGAGGTCGATGTGATTTCTAATGTGAAAATGAACTCGATATTCGTGTTCAGGAGGTCAAAATTAGTAAGAAAACATCCCACATGCCTATGTTTTACAAAAATTCAGGTCCTGTCAAAAATCGTCGCCATCTTTTTTTCTGAGTGGGAAATGTTGACGTATCCCTGGAGAAAATTAATCACCTTGGTATGAGTAGTCATCCCGTCTAATTCATTTGCGGTATTCAAAATCGTAGCACCCCGACTATTGCTGCTGATCGTTGGCTGCTCTCATGTCGGCCTTGTCCATGCTTTGTTCTCATTCGCGCTTACGCTGCGCGCGATTTCACTTGATTTAAACCGATAGACTGGAAGAAGCGAAACTTCAATTACTTTTTTCTCGGCCGAAAAATGTTACATTTGTATTTTAGCTGCACAGTTGCTGATTTTATCTATTTAAGCAAAGGTCAATACCAATAAAATCGTGTTTTGTGATTCTTGTAGACGACCCTATTGTTACCTACCTGTTCAGAATCTTGAATACTTGGAGAAAGTAATCTCTGGGTTGCTCTATTTAGAAAAAAAATTAGCAATTGCCTTTCACTCAGTTCTGATGTACCTACTCCTTTTGTCATGCTTCTGTAGAGTCATTGTTGCTAAAGTTGATTCCAGAATTCGATCCCATCCTCTGTACGGGTTGCAAAATTTTCGCCAGTTCGCATCTTTTTTTTTTAATAATCATGTTTCTTTTTTGGAAGTTTTGACATTGCTTTCTCAAGAAGAGAATGAGAGGCAAGATACTTATGACATATTTCCGGAAACACATGACTAGGAGAGAACTTTTTGTTTTCAACATTCTCCACTGTGTAATGTCAATCAAATATTGCAGGTTGGATAACGAATTGAAGTCCGAATTAGTAACGATAATCCAAAAATTGCTAGCAGACAAAACCGTTTTAGTTATTGGCTCTGCAGTTATGGCCTTCACTGAAGTATGTCCAGAAAGGGTCGATCTGATCCACCAAGTTTATAGGAAACTTTGTGCCTTGTTAGTTGATGTTGATGAATGGGGACAAGTGACCATCGTCAATATGTTGACGAGATACGCTCGAATGCAATTCATCGACCCCAATCTAAATGTAAGTAGGCGATGATCTGATTATCATCTTTGAAGAGTAAATACTGATCTGACTCATATACAGGGTGATTCATGATGACCTTACATAGACCAATGGCATATACAGGATTTCAAGGCGAGCCAAGATCTACAGATGAAATTTTATTTTGTCCATTATTTACAAAGATATGTACATGGTGTTTTGTGTGTTTAGTACAAAAATTTCAATAGCGATATTCTGAAACGGTTCGAGATATTTGGTTCAAGTCAAACATTTTAAAAAAAAACTGTTTTTGAAACCAACTTTGAAGGGCTATATCTTCGTTATTTTTCATTTTTGAAAATATTTTTCTGAACCTTTCTCTTTTTTTTTATTCTCTATCGGTTGCTGAAGTTTCCGGATTTAAACCTCGGACACCCTGTACAGGGGTTTCAGCGATGATGGCAAAAAAATTACCGGTAAGTAGATTTCGTCAAAATATGACGAAAACCTATATACCAGTTTGCAAAGTTCGGCCTAATGACGAAGATACACCCCTTCTAAGTTCGCTTTTTTCGGATTTCAAAAATTTGTAACGCAGGAACATTTCGGCAAATTTAGCTTCAATTTCACATAAGCTGGTTTGTCATAGTTATCTATCAACCTGCCAAATTTTGAAAGAATCCAATCAATGACGGAGAAGTTATGGAGGGGTCACCTCAAGTCAACTTTTCTTTGGATGCTTTTAAATTACTGACCCCCATAATTCCTACATCACTGGTTGAATTCTTTCAAAAGTTGGCAGGTCGGTAGTCAGTTTTCGGTAGTCAGTTTCGACAAATCAGTGTATGCTGATCTGACCTCAGACGGGAGGTGGTTATAAAACCTCACGGCCATGATGCGAGTGCTTCGCGCAGATTTAGCAGTCCTGTGTAGCGGAACGCAAAGCCGACCTCCCTGTCGTGTCACACACCCACCACCGCCATCACCTGACTTGGGGAACTTCGGCAAGTTGTCACGAACATAGACGACACAAGCTAATATACAGGGTGTTCGGGTTTGGCTATTACAAACTTTGAGGGATGATTCCCCTTCAAAAATGAAGCCGAAAGAACAAAAAACTCATGGTCCTAGAATGCTTCCCTTAAAAGATACAGGGTGTTGAAGTTGACTTTTTTTAATCGTTTTTTTACCGTAACTTTTCAACCGTTGAACTGATTTTGATCAAATTCAAACCAAAGTTTAGTCAACTGAGTCTCCATCGAATAATGATACCACAATCCATCAAAGATTCCTGGGGGCGTGGATAATAGGGGACTGTCCCCTATTTTCGCTCCTATTTTTATCTCCCCTAATTATTTTTTGAAATTGTTGATATTTTCGGATTGAAACTTATTCCAGTTGAGGAATCATGAGTCTTCTTGGATTTTAATTTTTAGGCCTCTGAAAGTCGCAATTTCGAGGCGTTTTCCAAAGTTTCAGACCCGAATATCTCGAAAATGAAGCCTAATTTTGCAAGAGTAACTTTTTCTTCTAAATTAAACGTAGAATCCGAAAATATCAATAATTTAAAAAAATAATTGAGGTAGATGAAAATAGGGGCAAAAATAGGGGACAGTCTTCTATTATCGACGCCCCCAGAAATTTTTGATGAATTGCGGTATTATTATTCGATGAAGACTCATTTGACTAAACTTTGGTTCAAATTTGATTGAAATCGGTCCAACGGTTCAAAAGTTACAGTGAAAAAACCATTTGAAAAAGTCAACTTCAACACCCTGTATCTTTTGAAGGAAGCATTTTAGGACCATGAGTTTTTTGTTCTTTCGGCTTTATTTTTGAAGGGGAATCATCCCTCAAAGTTTGTAATAGCCAAACCCGAACACCCTGTATACAACAAGTACAGTTAAAATCTGTAGGTCACAAAATAATTTCAAGGTCACAATTTTTTTCAAATTTGAAAGAATCATTTTTGGATTCTGGAAATGCCAGTGGGCTCAAACCAAAGTACACCTTTGTAGCTTCCTAAAGAGACCTGAATGATAAATTTCTGTCAAAGAATAAGTCCGTAACACTTGATTTCGCAACGGCTGATTTCACCCATTTAACTCCGTCCTTAACAAGTTCCAACAGGAGAATATTACTGTTCAATTTCAACAAAATATCTCGAACCGTTTCTGAACATTGGACAAAAATACTTCCCCTTCCATGTTGGTGGGGGGTCGGGAAAGTAAAAATCTTCTATGGATCTTGGCTCACCTTGAAATTCTGTATCTGCCATTGGTATAATGTAAGATCAATAATGAATCACCCTGTATTGCAAACTTTTATTCACTAATGATAACGGATTATAGGACCACGGGAACGAGTCTGACCGTCCGTTTTTCGATTCAAGCTCGGAAACGTCAGAAAAACCGGTGCCAGCGCTGGACCCAGATCACCGTCTCCTATTGAGATCAACTAGGCCGCTTTTGCAGTCTCGTAACGCGGCCGTAGTGATGTCGGTAGCCCAACTGTACCATCATGCTGCTCCCAAAAGTGAAACGCCGCTGGCGGCCAAGGCTCTGGTCAGACTGTTGCGGTCTCACATTGAAGTCCAGAGCGTCGTTTTGAATTCTATCGCATCCATCAGCTCCCAGAACAAGGCCATGTTCGAGTCGTATCTGAAGAGTTTCTTCGTTCGGACATCTGATCCGACCAATGTCAAGCTACTGAAGCTCGAAATATTGACCAATTTGACTGTTGATGGCAACGTATCGATCATTCTACGCGAACTTCAGACGTATATTTCGAACAGCGACAAGAAATTCGTTGCCGCCACGATACAGGCAATCGGGCGGTGTGCATGTTCAATAAATGAAGTCACTGACACTTGCCTGAATGGTTTAGTTTCGCTTTTGTCAAACAGAGACGGTAAGTAGAGTTCTGAAAGGTAGGCCTCACGTCAATATATTTATGTGAATATGTGATAGGGTATCAATATCAATGCAGATGATTCATCTCGAAGGAAAAAGTCGAAAAGAGTATATTTTTTATTAAATTGCTTCTTATTGAAGCTACAGACCCTTGAAGGTGCAAAGTAAGCCAGAGTTTTAATTTGTCAATGAACTATGTATCAACGGTAGAAATTTCAAATTTGGTGCAAGGGAGTTTCGTAACGGCAACCCTAAAAATATTGATAGAAAAATCAAGATTAGGATCTGCAGCGACCTTGTTAACATTACTCTACAAGTTTTATAGAAAATGTCGCGAACTCGTTTACATCGTTAAATTTTGAACCTGACTGCGCAGCTTGTATGTTTAAGGTTGTCCAGTTTTGTGTTACATGAAATTGATAAGTAAGTATTATTCTTTGGGCTATACAGGGTGGTCCAGGTTTTGGTAGAAAAATTTACAGGGTCGATAGAGAACCAAAAAAGAAGAGGACCTGTCCAAAAACTACAAATCTGAAGCGCATAATAAGGGAGCTATAATAAGCCTTCAAAGTTGAGCAAAACATTTCGTTTTTTCGGAAATAACTTTTGAACCGATTGAGCCCAAATTTTGCACAGATATTTGTCAAATACATACTAAGCTAGTACTCAGAATGAATTTCTTGAAAATTGGTCAGTGGCGTAGGTGAAAGGGGGTGTGCCCTTTTTTACCCAGATATCTTCGATGCCACTGAATGTTTTCGAAAAATCATCATTTTTTTGTATTTTCCGGTCAATTTTGGAGGGAAAACTTCCGCGGTTTTTCCATGATTGGAGCCGTTTTCGAGATATTTAAGTTTGAATGAACAAAAACACTCAATTAAACCGGCACCTTTTCCGTCGAGATCTCTCAATCCGGAACGCTTTTTTCAAAAGGCAATTTCAAAAATATAACACATTGTGAGTCACAATGTTTTAATGCGTTACAAATAGGAAGAAAAGGGAGAGGGTATCCCCTATTATCTTTGCCCCTGGAAAAGTTTGATGAAATGCGTTATTATTGTTCAATAGGGACCAGTTTTAGTAAACTTTGGTTCGAATTTGAATAAAATCGGTTGAACGGTTCAAAAGTTATGAGTTTTCAAAAAATGACTTTGAAGGCCTGTTGTATCATAACACTTATTCCGGGACACCTGTATATCCTAATATTGATTTTTCTCTTGATTTTCTGAGAAATCTCAACAACATTATAATATGTATAACTGGCTGCCGCTTCAAACTGGAGACGTGCAAAATTTCAAATCTGACCAGTATCGGCAGAGCTAGGGGGACTGGGGTAGATTGAACTGGCATTACTCCTGAACGAAAAAATGCAAAAAGCATAAAGTTTAGACTTTGAAGAGTGTGAAAAAGTGCAAATAAAACACCACCAGACCGTAGACAATGGGCAGTATTAATAAAAAATAAGCATAAGCATTTGCTTGGATTTCATAGGCGTTGCTAGGGAAAGTCTGCTTAGCAACTCCTCAAAAACCTAAGCAAATGCTTATGCTAATTTTCTATTAATACTACCCATCGTTCTTCGGACAGTTCAACCAACCCAACTAGCTCCACCGCCACTGGTCAGTTTATTTAAAATTTCATCCAAACATTTGCACGGCCAAGAAATTTTTCCATGCCATTTTTGAAGTTCCTACTTTTGACGTTTCTTGGGCATTATGAATAAAGATTAAGCAATTGCTTTTGCTTGATTTTCTGTTTTTAAAAAATTCTCAAAAAATCAGAAACTTTGAGTAATTTCTTGATTCAGATTTTATTGAACATTTGAGTAACTGATTGAAATATGAACAATGGTTCAGAGTCTCATTTCCAAATGTTTCTTCGTTTTTTGCTGCTAGATTTTAAGCAAAAGCAATTGCTTAATCTTTATTCATAAGGCCCCTTGGGTGAACAATACAAAAAAAAACTCTTGCTTACTTAGTACCTTTGAATCTGTAACTTTGTTAGAGAGTAGCACTTTTGGAAAAAAATGTTATTCTTACTTTTTGACTTTTTTTTTAGAGAAATGATGTCCCGAGGCTTTATGCAGGGTTACCGAAACACCCCTTGTAAGTTTGAGGCAATCAAAGAAAATTTGATTCAGGCTATGCAGATTAGGCAGAGGACGACTACAGGTCAAAATTACAGCAAACCACACATTTCTTGCTGGTTCCATTTTGTAGTAAACACATCAAGCTGCCCTTCCGGGATTGGTGAATTGTGAAGGTCTAATAACTCGGTTATGGGAGCAATTGTAAAATATTTTCTTGCATTTCTTGACATATCACTGTCACTGGCATGTGTCAGCTTTCTCTGGGGCGCAAATTCTGGGACACCTGTATTATTGTACAGCGTGGGGGGGAACTTAAACCAATGGTGGCGAAAGAAGAAGGGACTGAACGCACTTTTAATTGTCAAAAATCGTTTATTGAGCTCTTAGATACATGAGATTATTAGAGCAAATATTAAAAATGTTCGTGATCAACTTGTTAGAAAAATGCCAGCCTATTATAAAAACCTTCGTTGAAATCCCTAAGGATCTCTGAACTGATGTTTCTTATTTCTTGCCTGATTGCAGGTTCTAAATCGGCGAGATTGTCAGGTTTTTGTACGTAAACCCTATAGGGTTCCCACAAAAAATGAAGAGGATTAAGATCGGGTAACCTCGGGGCCCATTAAAGGTAGGATAGGGTAGGGTTGACGTACAAAAATTTGACAATCTCGCCGATTTACAAGCTAGAACTAGAATCAGGCAAGAAACAAGAAATATCAGTCCAGAGATCCTTAGCACATCAACGAAAGTTTTTATAATAGGTTGGCATTTTGCTTACAAGTTAATGGCAAATATTTTCAACATTTGCTTTGATAATCACATGTGTCTAAAAACGCAATAAACGATTTATGACAATCAAAAGTGTTCAGTCCGTTCTCCTTTCACCATCATTGGTGTTGTCAAGGTCATAGGTCACGTTATTAGTGTGTTAAGATTTAAGATGGCTTAGCAAGTAGTACTTGCTTCAGACTTCAAGGAAATGACACCTTTTTGTTAGGAACCGTGATACATACTAAGTTTTGAACGCCGCCATTTTTTTTTGAGGCAGGGTTTCAATTGTTTTTTTAGGCTAGAGAGAGAATCAAACGAAGATAAGAATGCCATTTTTTTGAACTCCCATTGTATTGAAAAAAAAGAGCTTCTGCCCCTTGCGCCGCCCTTGGCATTGTCAAGGTCACGTGATTGATAGCAAAAAGTGGCATTTTAAATTTAAAAATCGACCTGTCCAGGTTTTTTGGTGAGATGTTCTTGGTTATTGGAGTAGGTACTGAATTTAAACAAGCTTAAGTTTCCACACTGTATGTACCTGCCTATGTACCGAGAGTTTATAAATTAAATGGGTCAAGGGTGCCTGTGAATTCAAAAACGTCCTTTCCTTTTGTAATAAATTTGACGTGCCATATAATTGATCTCTGCTCTGCCATAAGTGCACGTGTTTGTGTAAATCGGCGTGAATTTTGTGAATTGATGTACCCCGAAAGATGGAACTACGCCTCGTCAGTAAAGAAAGTCAAGTTGAACAGGTTGTCGTTCATCAAATTATCCACAAACCAGTGGCAGTATGCATGACGTCTGGGGTGGTTTGCCGGCAATAGGGCTTGATATGACTGGATTCTGCATGATTCTATGACCAAATCCTTCTTGACAATCTTCTGGCATGTTGTGAAGGTTTTTTAATTTTCTAGTTTTTAGAGTTTTCTCAACTGAATCCACAACTTCTTCTTTGCGAACGGTTGGCCTAACAGCATCTTTTTTGTGTGCGACACAGAGCCGAAACAGACTGACGCAATGTGCAAGACACTTATAATTATAACTTACCTGGTACTACCGCAAAATCCGGAAAGTGCTGCTGGAAATCTTTTAAACATAAACGCTGGCTGTACTCCTAAACTTCATTTCTTCGCACACAAGTTTGAAAATACGCCTCGATCGATCGATGTAGGTTTTGTGCCCTGCCGATTGGTTTGACAAATTACGACAACCAAAAAATTATTGAGATAAAATGGATGATGCTATTTCCCCCTTGAACAGGCACCCTTGACCCATCTAATTTATGAACTCTCGGTATATGTTACCGGACAAATAAAAAATCCGGCTATTCCAGTTTGTAGGCTGAATGCGAAGCCGTATTTTGGGAATCGTATCAGTTTTCAAGATGGAAGCTTTAGTTTGGCCAGACTTTTTCAGGAAGACCCTTGAAATTATTTTCATCACTTAGGATAAACTAGATGTGCCGAAGGAATTACGGTCGCACTCATTTCTGGACGTCTCACGTATTTTATTTATTTATGTTGTGAATATAACTTTCCAATAAACATTTTTCGACAAATCTTCACTAAAAAAAAAATCGCAAACAAGAAATTTTATGGCGCACGTCAATTACTAGAGAATGCGCTCGCGCGTGCTGAACAGCCTAATTTTTCAACAGAAATTTATTGATGAGATGAATATTGAAAGAGAAAAGATGGCTCTACTCATTCACTGCGAGGTTTTTTCTTTTTTTTTTTAAACAGAAGAGGAAGGAGGAAACCTATTGAATGTGAGCTTACTGAGAAAACTCCGTTAGGTGTGGCAGCTGGCAGCGTATCTCCGATAGCTTATTTTTGAACTTCACCCATCACATTATTCTCATTTGTACATATCACCTACTTGAGGTACGTCACTTGGCTCGCATTTGACTCAGTTGACGTACGGCACTGTCAGACCTGCGACCATAAATAAGCGCCAGCCTCTAAATGTGAGATGTGTGTTTTTAGAAGCGGTCGTTGCTGAAAGTGTGATAGTCATCAAAAGACTGCTACAGACACAAGCAGCCGATCCTAAGGAAATTATCACCCATATGGCAAGGCTGCTGGACAGCATAACCGTTGCCCAGGCCAGAGCTGCGATTCTTTGGCTCCTTGGCGAACATTCACAAAAAGTTCCGAGTATAGCACCCGACATTCTCAGAAAAATGGCTAAAACATTTTCAGATGAGGTAAGAATACGAAATTCCAGATATACATTTATACTGATTTGGCTACATGCTTTAGCACGACATCGTCAAACTGCAAGTCATGAATTTGGCGGTGAAGTTGTACATAACGAATCCAGCACAGACCGCCGTGCTGTGTCAGTACATTTTCAGTTTGGCAAGGTACGATCAAAACTACGACATAAGGGACAAGGCGAGACTGCTCAAGCAGTTCATTCCGATCCAAGATAACGGCAAAGTGGCTGCGCAGTCGGCTCGGATATTTTTGGCGAACAAACCCGCTCCACTTCTTCAGTCGCAGTTCAAGGACCACGAAGATTTGCAGCTCGGTTCTCTGTCGCACTACATCAAACAGAGGGCAATCGGATATGAACCTCTGCCGCCGTTCCCTGAACAAGCACCAGCTGGCGATGTCAGAAACGTCGAGCCCATTCCAGTCGCCGAAGAAGCTTCCGGAAAATCCCATCATCACAAGAGGGACAAAAAGAGTAGAGACATGTTCTTGTGGGGCTCGGAAGGCTCGCAAGGTGACACCAACAGCAGCGACAGCGAATCTTCGAGCAGCGACAGTGGAAGCAACAGCAGCAGCAGCGAAACTGACAGTCACTATGAACAGGGATCGTCCAGTAGCGAAGATGCTTCTAGCGAATCCTCAAGTGAGGAATCCTCGAGCGGAGATTCGGATGAAGAAAGTGAACAAGACAATAAAGAGACTACCGTTGAACAACAACCAAAGGCGAAGTCCAATCTGGACCTTTTGTTAGATCTGAGCGACGTGACATCAAGCGGGCTACCTGTCATGGGGTTTTCCACCCAAACCGTGAATTCTTCAGCTATCCAAGTGATCCCTCCATTGTTCACGAATACTAAACCAAACGAATTGTTGGATAAAATTAACGGAAAAGGTCTATCGGCTACTTATCGATTCACAAGATCGCCACACATGTTTTCGCCTTCCATGACAAACATCAATATTTTGTTCAACAATAACACCAATGAGGATATCACCAACATCAGGATAGGAAAGAAGGTAACCAGTCTTTTGTCTAATACAGGTGTTCAAACGAGAACAGGTAGATTTGAATTCCCCGCCATTTTCAAGCAGAGACCCGGCAATTCATAGTGCCGAGGTACACGAATGAACAACGCGTTTCAGTAGTAAAAACGTACTACCAAAGTCAGTGTTCAATTACGGTCACTCGAAAATGAAGTGATATTTTGGGTCGTCATCATGTGCCTGCAGTGAGCACAGTTAGTTCAATCTTTATTGACAGTATTAGAAGAAATTGGTTCGGTGGCGATTCACCCAGTCTCCAGCACCTTGGAGGGCTCGTTCACAAGAAAACATTGCTACTGTACGTGAAAGCGTAACTGAAAGGCCGAACGCCTCCATCAGACACTGTTCACAGGAACTTGGTCTGTGTCGGTGGCAAAATGTAGTCGAAAGGGCGCGTCTCTGTGTGACTAGCAGAGGAAGCCATTCGAATAATATAGTGTTTCACACATAGCTGCAAGGTCTATTATGAACATGCACAAATTTCCCTGCTCCTGTTCGGACACCCTGTACAAGTGTACCTACAAGTAATAAAACTTGAAGCTTTTCAAAAGAGAAACTCTGAAAATTGTTGTTCTGGTATGCTGCATAATTATTGTTTTACAAGGTGAACTGCGGCCAGAAAACAGAAAACAGCTTTTTAGTTATATTTATGAAATTCCACATTTGAATTAAAGTAGTAGTTATATCTCCAGCATTTTTCCTGTCAATACAGGGTGTTTCAGATTTAAATCACGTCCTTTCAGAAAATGATGAGAAACGTCAAAAGAAGTAGGCTTTCTCGAAAAAATATATGTCAGAAACGAATAATAACGGAGATATAGGCGTTCAAAGTTGAACTTGAAAAATCGATTTCTCGTCATAACTTTGAAACTTTCCAACCGATTTTATCCAAATTTGAACCAAGACTCACTAAAATAAGTCGGTATCTTAACGATATTAACGCGGTCCAATGAAATTTTTTGGGAGTGTGGATAATGGGGGATGCCTCCGCTTTTTTACCCCTATTTTTTACCTCTCAAAGTTATTCTGTAGATTGTTCACAGTTTTGAATTCTACGTTTGATTTTAAAGAAAAAGTCACCCTTGCAAAATTTTGATTAGAGGCTTTGGGTCGTGTTTATACCTCGCTTTTAAGCTAATAACGCTATTAGAGCGATGCGCATTTAGGGGCATTTCTCATATTTCACTGTTCAAAAATACCAAAATAACTCGCAAATTAATTTGCAAATAAGTACATACAATCGCTCCCAATCGCAATAATGTATTTTTAAACACTGAAATATGAGAAATGCCCCTAAATGCGCATCGCTCTAAAAGCGCTTTTAGCTTAAAAGCGAGGTATGAATACGGCCCTTTGTTTTCAAGATATTTGGGTTTGAAAGTTCGGGAAACACATCAAAATATGCAGTGAGTTATGAATACGGCCCTTTGTTTTCAAGATATTTGGGTTTGAAAGTTCGGAAAACACATCAAAATATCCAGTTTCAAGAGCCAAAAAAATGTTTTTCCTGAAAACTTTTCGTTTCTCAGAAAAACTCATGGTTTAGCAACTTGAAACACCCAGAAAACCTATTTCAATAAAGAAATCATTAGTTATCTTGATTCTTGAATTTTGATTTGTAGGCCTTTGAAAGTGGTGTTTTCGAGATGTTTTCCGAAGTTTCAACCTCAAATATCTCGAAAACAAAACCTCTAATTAAAATTTTGCAAGTGTAATTTTTTCTTCCAAATTGAACGTAAAATTCAAAAATACGAACAATTTACCAAATTACCTGAGGGTTAAAAAAATATGGGTAAAAAAGCGGGGCACCCCCCATTATTCACACCCCTGAAAACTTTAGATTGAACGCATTACTTTGTTCGATACAAACTTATTTCAATAAGCTTTAATTCAAATTTGAACAAAATCGATTGAGAAGTTCCAAACCTATGATGAAAAATCGATTTTTGAGGTTCAACTTTGAACGCCGATATCTCCATTATTCGTTTCTGACATATAATTTTTTGAGAAAATCTACTTCTTTTGAAGTTCACCATCATTCCCTAAAAGGACGCGATTTAAATTTGAAACACCCTGTGTAATGTGGTTTTGTGATGAATGTGTTTTTTTTTGAAAAAATAACCGCTTTTTGTTGGTTCCTTGTTGCATAAATGAAAACTTGTTTTTTTTCACTTTGTACAAAGTTATTTCAATTGAGTTTTTTCACTTCAAGGACCACAACCAGATTCCTGACTTCTCCCAATGATGAGTAATTAGAGCGGGAGAGGATGTGTTAACCCTTTATGGCACACCTATATTAGGACGTAACCTACGTACTCGTTTTTTCATTGTGGAAATGTGTGTGTACCTGATTGCATTTTACATGTTTTTTTCTCGTGATTCTGGGAGAATAAAGAAGACGTTTCAAGCCATTAGGTATCTTAGCAATTTATTCCCAACAATTATTTTCGCGAAGCATAAATTTTTGCAGAAAAAAGACTTAGACTATTGCCAAATTGTAGGCGTCATTCCTGAACATTCTCGGTGAATGAATTCGGTACACACAACTGAACACTAATTTGAAATTGGTATTGTTTAGTAATTTTTCCATAAATATTGATCATGCAAATGAAACTTTGGGTTAGTTAGTGGCTGACTGACAGGCTGATGATATCTTTTTGTAGCTTTTTTTTCGAGCTCTTGAGAAAATCCGTTAATAAATGGAGCCAGCCATTCAACACTTTTTGACCGTAAAGAACGAAGACGAGGAGTATGTGCTCTGCTCCGCGTTGTTGAAGAGTGAATGTCGACAGTGGCGCCGAATAGACCTTATTTTGTGGCGCTCGCCATACCTCAAAATGAGGGGGGGGGTTCGGAGGGAAAAAAAGGGAAAAAGGAGAAGAAAAGAAAAATGGAGAAGAAGGGAGGAAAAGAAGAGGAAGAGAGATTCACCCAGCAAATCATTGGATATTAGGATTATTAGGCACTTTGAATCTAAATGACAGTTATTTACGATGTTTACCTAGGTATAGGTACCGTATGAGCAAAACGATTTTACTTCAAGAGTGCTATGACTTATTTTTTTGCCTTTTCCAATTGTTGGTAGTAGTATATCCTGCAATTCACCTCAAAATGACATCTGCATGTTGTTTGGCAATCTCCAATGCTTGTTGGGAGGGAATACGACCACTTTCCGTTTTCCAATTTTGTGCCATTTCGAAAATAGCTTTTGATAATGAAAAACTTCTTATTCAGTTTTCAACATTTATCAGAGACCGACACTGGCATTCAACAGTTTATTCAGTCATTATGGCCTGGATTACGGCCAACCTTTGATTTACATATAAAATAATAATTTCATAGCACTCTGGACTAGAGGCAAAAAGGTTTTGATCATACGGTATTTGAACAGCCAACTAAATGGACTAGGAAAACCTCACGATCTTACGATCTCACAAAAAACTTTCGATTTTTGTGTAAAAGATAATGAAATCTATGGACAATTTGGTCAGCGGCTTTTTTTTGCTTATTATTGTTATTATTATTATTTTTATTATTCTGAAAAAATTTCGCCTGCGGCGCCAGCTGCACAAGGGGCTCTTAGGCCCCCAGGCCCGACCGTAGCGTAGCAATAGGGGGGGGTCCAAAATCTTTTTCGCCATAGTAACTTTTTAGGAGTTCGGCGCCACTGAATGTCGACTTTCTAGTTGAAAAGCTCCAACTTCGCATGTTGTCTGATGTACTTGGGCTGGGAAGCGCAGATCTACTAATTAAATTATAGCGTACCAACCTATACTTGAATTTTTAGATACTTTGTCCGCCATAATTAATTTCTCTTTTTTATAGAATTTGGGTTCGGACATGGGCCTGCACGAGTTCAGCCCTATTACAAAAATCGCACCCTGTGCATGCTTGCCTGCAACTTTGGGCGTAGATTTCAATGAAACCACGCAGCCAGCCAATTTCGAATTGGTTTGTTCTCTCGGTACGTCGAAGGTTTCCATAAAACCGACAATAGGAGAACTGCTGCAGCCGGTGAATATGTCTAAAGATGTGTTTATGGATAAACAAGCAAAGCTAGGTGGCATGAACGAGCACAGCGGCAAAGTGAAATGTTCCAGCAATATCGTTGAGAAAATCACCGAATGTGTCAATGTGGGAGTTTGTGACAACACTGATCCTGAAGATTTAAGGTAAGTCGACAGCACTTGCGCATCGCACGGGTTTATGGGCATTGATAATTGGTTTGTTTCAGGTTCATTGGTCAGACTTTGAAGTCTTTAAATTTGGTGTTTCTACGAATTCAAAATAAAGAGACTGTCACTGTCAATTGCGAAAATATGGTATTCGGGTCGATTTTGCTCAACGAATTACTTCACGTTTTAAAATCGTAATCTGCTTATTGATGTCACTACACAGTTTTTGATTTTCTCTCAATATGACTATTATTATAAAAAAATATTATATTTAGTTTGAATATTTACATACTGTGCCTGTATTTCTTAGCAAGTATGTTTGTTATGTTTCAATTTGTATTGTATCTATTACTACTAGAGATCTTACTGATTTGATTTTATATATTTACTTTGGAATAAATGATAATAAAAACCCAGCCAAATTCATCGATTTCCCAGAAAATGTTAGACGGTAGGTAGGTACTTAATTTGAAAAAGAAAAAAATGCAATTTACAGCCGTAAATTACCATCATAATAAAATTAAACTCACAGCAGTCACATATTTATGTAAACATAATTTATTGTACTTTGATACTCTTTTCAATTTTCAAACAGATGTGTGGTTAAAAATACCGTTGGACTATGCAGAAGCTGCAGTGTCTAATTTACCAGATCTGAAACATCAATGAAATTCTATCACTTGCACTTTCCAAATAAAAATATATCGCACCATTTGTTTTTAGAACTAGCAATCACAATCTGCAGCAACTTTCCGTATATCGTCATTTTGGACCCGCTGAACTGCAAGAAATTTCGGTAAAATAACGTTTCTATTCTACAGTCTTATTCACAACTGCTTGTGAATTTCTCGAAACCGTCGCACACAAGGTTGACTAGAATCGCGTTAATGACAGTGTACCTGTAGCTCGAGGTTAATATAAATTATATTCATATTTAGTCGAAATAGCACGCTCCTTTCTCTTTTGTTGGTTAAAAAAACGACGCCGCACCGATTCACACGAAATTAAACAAAAAGGCGCCGAATTATGAATGTAAAATAACCGTTTCTTTTCAGTACTGGGCATTTATTTAACGGAAATGGTGAATTAAAAAAAAACGCCTTTCCGAATGCTTGGACGATTCTCATGGAAAATAATTTTTTGACAATGAATATGTTGTAGCCGAACCCAGTTTGAATACAAATCAAAACCCATCAACCGTTACAAAAAAAAACTTAATTATTTCTGCAGGGGGTTGAAGACGAAGAAAAAAATTGCGTCGGAATTCATAGTTCGACAAAATAGAGAAGTAAGTATATGTCTGCATGACTTTGAAACGTAATCTCAAATTCGATGTCCATAAGTAAAGGTTGGGGGTGAAGAGGGGGGTTGATCTTTTCCTAACAGAAAAAGGAGCTTATTGTCAATGAGTCATATATGCAATATTCAATATTTTGAAATAAATATTTATTTCAACCATTATTTACAAAACTATATACCTAATGTCAAATTTGACAATTGTATTATATATGGAAACAATATTTAAAAAAAAAAAATAAATAAAAAATTCAACCATCAAAAACAGTTTACATGGCAGTCAAAACTCAAAAGTATATACAGAAAATAAAGTACAAATATTCAACATTTAACATAAAGTGGTCAACAAAATAAGTGTCATAGTCGGTATTTTCATCGGTTTTCAAAACCAGACAGCTTTGGATTCCTTTGATCGATTTTGGATCTGTTTGAACTGATCAATAGCACCATTCTTTAGCTATCGGATACAAGTACTGTAGAATAGAAGAAAAGTCAAATAAAGTTTATACAGGGTGTCAAGTGAAATCGTGCAAAACTATTGAAGATCTGTTTATGCCCCATTTTGGCAAAACATTTTTTTGGTCGGTACCAGCACCTAGAATATGAACATTGATGTCTTCTCTCGAAACGGTTTTTGATTTGCACCCTTATTATGATTTTGGACAAAGATGTGCCATTTTTTCTTCAATGTACACTTATTGCAAAACTGCTATCAAATTTGAAGTTGAAATTAGAACTATCCCTTTTTAACATTTTCCTCACTCACCCCTAAAAAAGTTACCCCCGCGGTCAATGCCTAACCATTGTGGGCTGCAATGTTGGGGCTGGTACCAGAATCGGTAGGTACCTACGATACTGGAATAGCGTAATGTCACGAAAGAGATACTCTTGTTTCAAGGTCAAGGGATTATTTTTAAGGGTTGTTTCCTCGGTTGTTTCCATAAATTGGAGAATTGATATCTCCAAAAGCAAAAAAGATTTCAAGACATTGCCGGAAATATGCATTTTGAGATTACCCAAACGATCCAGACCATTTCCAGAGTTTTCTGTTAGTAATATCTTTCAGTTAGGTATTTTGAGAAACATATTGTTTGAAATTGTGAAATTTATTTCCGTTAAAATTAAAAAAGTCGCCAAAGAGCTTGTTTCTTTCTTTCCAGAGTAATGTTAAATTCTCTTTTAGCTAAATTTCATCACCGAAATCACATTCAGGAGAACAAAATCTTGAGAAATGATACCAAACACTTCTACAAAAGCACTTCCATTCCTTGCTACAGGGTTGATGTGAAGCACATCCCCGACCTATGTTAGGTATCAGCCTTTATGTTCGTGAAAAATATGCGTCAGTTATGCAATGGAACATGAAGCAAGAATTTCTTCTCAGATTCTTTTTGTTCTCGAGATATCGATACATCAGTTTATGTAAACAAACCTTAAAAACAATCCTTTGACCTTGAAACAAAAATTATCTCTCATATGACACGGTATCATACTGGTTTATTGTGATACCAGCCCCAAATATTCCGGCCCACATGGGGTAGACACTGCCCGCGGGGGTAATCTTTTTCAGGGGTGGGTGAGAAAAACATCCACAGGGGATGGTTTTTCAAGTGAAACTATCGATTGTTCAAAATTTGCTTCGATAATTAGACCAGTTTGAGAGAATATTTGCAATAAGGTGGACATTGAAGAAAAAATGGCACAACTTTGTCCAAAATCATAACACGGGCGCAAATCAAAAACCGTTTCGAGGGAAGACGTCAATGTTCGTATTCTAGGTGCTGGTGTCGACCAAAAAAATGTTTTGCTAAAACGGGGCATAAACAAATCTTCAATAGTTTTGCACGGTTTTACTTGACATCCTGTATGAACTTTATTTGACTTTTTTTCCATTCTACAGTTAGTACTTGTATCCGATAGCTAAAGAATGGGGTGCTATTGATCAGTTCAAACAGATCTAAAATCGACCAAAGGAATCCAAAGCTGTCTGGTTTTGAAAACCGATGAAAATATCGACTATGACACTTATTTTGTTGACCACTATATTTTAGACATTGACGAAGACTTCACATGTTTCAGTTTTGAAGCTCTGACTTCATGTACTCATCTATTGAGTATAAAGAATGATGCAATAAAAGTTTTTTGACGTTGACCCTGAAGTCTTTTAGTGGCCTGATGGTCTTCATGTCGTGCGGAAGTTTATTGTATAGTATATTCCTCGTGATATAGAATTCTTGGCCTTTTTGAGTGAACTATTCAACTCGTTCATCGATATCGGTCTATCTAAGTATCTATATTCTACTCCGACGGAAGTGGCCCCCAAGTATAATCCCTAGCCCACAAATTACGTCATAGAAGTTCTCCCACAATCCCACATTTCAATTGTTTGACTGTCCTTTTGATGAATACCTCCATATGCTTCCTATACCCGGTATTTGGCGGGAAAACAGTGAATTTAATTGACGGAGAAAATTCTGCGGTACTTTGGCGGTACCGGCAAGGGAATAAAAACCTAATTTCCTGGAAACTTTTTGTTTTTATCTGAAATATTGGCATCCTAATTTAAAACCCCTAATAAATCCAAGTTACGGCTAAACAACAATTTAAAAACTTCAACTTTCAAGGGTGATATCTCGGTAATGAAGCCACAATTGAAAAAACGGCTTAAATGGCACTTTTACGCCAGGGGAGTCCTCCCTTGAAGTTTGTTACACAAGTTTGGAAACACCCTTCAAAACTTGAATCATAGGGGTTAACCATAGGCGGCCATCGAACATCTGGATTACCCGATGTTCTTGTGGGTCCATCGCAGAGGAGTCCATCGTCTTCGATTCTTCTTCCCTCGTCGCCAAGTCAAGTTTTTAAGGTTAGGTCAAGTACGTCTGACGTTTGAAAATTCTGGACCGCTGCTTCTTTCAAATTCAAATCTGTTGCCGCCACAATGTGTTCCCCCACCATAACAATAACCAGCCCCATGACCTGGGCCGCTATTCTTGAATCGTGTGAGAAAAGTCCCTGGGAGTTTTATATAATCCGTACAACACTTCTGTAGCGAAAGTTGCCTAAAAACCACGATTTTAGGCAACATTCGCTACATCAGTATACTGCGGAATGTATTTTACTCCCAGGGACTTTTCTCACACGATTCAAGAATAGCGGCCCAGGTTATGAAATGTATAACCGGTGATAATATCAAAATGGCGGCACTTCCTTTACCGTTTATAATCAATCCTCGCTCAAACGTCAATTTCTGTAACCAAGTGTAACCGGTCATGAAAAGTTATTCGCTCGAAAAAGACTACTGTCTATTCCCGCGTCCAGCTCACAGCGTAGGGGAAAATGACCTGAAAGGGAAGGACATTCTACAACCTCAAGATCACTCACATATACTGCACATACCCATCACTACACCAGACAAGGTCGATCTCACTACTACCCATTGAACTACTGAAATACGAATAAACGTATTTCATTTGTCAGAGCAACATGGAAGGTACAAATTTTTAGTGCAAAGAAAAGAGAGAGAATGCTGACATGATTGGAAGCTTTCAATATGATTTCAAAGCGCGCTTCTGTCAAGTGCACGAGCACGTCTTATTTGTCAATTGTCGCAGTCATCGCAAATGTCATCTTGTCAACATTAGCGGTCAAAATTTGAAGAAGTTCCAGTTCTCTCAAAATAGTTTTTTTACCATGGGTTTCGTTATAAGAAAAATTGAATCCACAAAAATAACCCCGACGTTTTAGCTCCCTCTTCAAATAATGTTGGTGTGCAGTGGGTTCTCTTACAGCTGAAAGTAAAAGCTCGGTCCGAGTGCGGGCGGTAGAAGCCATGGGTGGTAGAGGGTACTATTAACGTAGCCAAAGGAAAGAATGCCGAGGCACCAGGTACACACATTTATCATCACTTCTGAAGCATTAGAAAATAAAACCTTGGATATACTGGGTGCTTTCCACCTAGACGGTACAAATACCACCAGACGGCATATTATGTTCCATGGTATGGCACAAAATTTTAGGTGATCCAATGAACGGGACAGAACCGAGTAGGAACACGTAGATGGAAAGCACCGTTTGGCACCCGCACATGCGTAAATGGCAGGTGTACCGAACTTGGGGCTAGGTGGAAAGCACGCACTGTGATCACGCTAAGTATAGCGATGTATGAACTTGGGAGTTACACATACAAAGGAACATCTGTCAAAATGTCTCATAAATCATTCCATCAGTCTTTTCCACAGGTGTCCTGGAATTAGTGTTATAAATTCACAGGGAAATGGAAAATTGAAAAACAAGGGGATTTTTCTTCATTGACATACCCTCGCAAACGGATATTAACGGAGATACAGGCCTTCAAAGTTGTTTTTTTGCATAACTTTGAACGTTTGAACTTTAGAACTGTTCAACCGATTTTATTCAAATTAAACATTTTTGGGGGCGAAGATAATAGGGGGTACCCTCCCCTTTCTCCCCCTATTTACAACCCCCGAATATTTTTGGAAATGGTTTTAACTTTTGAATTCTACGTTCAACTTCAAGAAAAAAGAAAAAAAAATTGATTGAAGGCTTAATTTTTTGAGATATTTGGGTTTGAAACATTGGAAAACATCTCGAAATCGCCACCTTCACAAGAAAACCCATGATTCATCAACTGAATTGAGTTTTCTGGGTGTTTCAAGTGGATAAACCACCATTTTTGCTAAGAAACATGGAGTTTCCCAGGAAAAAACAATTTGGGATCTGGAAAGTGTCGATTTTGAGATGTTTTCCAAAGTTTGAAACCCAAATTTCTCGAAAGTGGAGCCTCCAATCAAAATTTTGCAAGATAATTGAAAAATTGAAACGATTTCCAAAAATATTGGGCGGGGGGGGGGGTGATTAAAAATACGGAGAAAAGGGGGAAGGTACCCCCTCTATTATCTTCGCCCCAAAAAAAGTTCGATGAAAGGCGTTATTATTGTTCAATAGAGACCTGTTTAAGTAAATTCTGGTTTGAATTTGAATAAAATCGGTTGAACGGTTCAGAACGAGGTTCAAAAGTTTTGCAAAAAAAAACCGATTTCTAAAAAATAGCTTTGAAGGCCTGTATCTCCGTTATTATACGTTTGCGAGGATATGTTCATTGAGAAAAGTCCCCTTATTTTTCAATTTTCTATCTCCCTGTGAATTTTGGACCACTTATTATTCTGGGACAAACTCAGGTCTGTTGCAACTTGGTATTTCATTAAATACCTACCCAACAACGATATGCACATATCCCGTTCACTTTTTTATCTTCAGTAGAATGACTTTTTGGAGAAAAATTAATGTGAAAACTTGGAACGCTGAGAGGAAACGACTGATGGCCGCTGATAGCTTCGCTCCAAAACTTTGCAGGTGCCGTCAGACGTAGCCCCCCAGCTTGTCACTTTATTTTTGCTCCAAAAAGTCATTCTACTGAATTTGAAACGTGAACGGCATATAGGTATAGTGCTAAAATTTGAATAATAGAATCGGAAAGTTTACGCCATCATCATCACTTGGCGCCTTGAAGATGACATCGAGCCGTAAGCAAATAATACTCATGTATGTTATGTATTATACATATTGAACACTTTGGAATAGGTTTTAATAATTGCGATACATCTAAAATACATTTAATAAAAATTACAGGTACGAAAAAATATCTTAGCTAAATTATTTTACACTAGATTGTTGAGGGACAGCTGCCTGAAGACTGCTTTAACTGAAGCTAGTGCTCGGCTCAGGGTTCTTGATTGATCCATCCATTGGAGTTGTACCAATGCAAAATTCGGCATCAGATGTTGCCTCTTCACTTTCGTTGCTTTGTTCAGTTGTACTTGATTTGCCCGATGATTTCCTTGTTCTGTTTTTTCCTTTCCCTTTCCCTTTCCCTTTCCCTTTCCCTTTCCCTTTCCTTTCCTTCTTACCAGTTTCCTCTCTTGGAAGCTCCATATAAAAGTTAGATCCGTATATTCTCTGCCAAAATTCAATACGATCCAGCTCTGGTATGGGACACATTTCCAAAATTTCCGAAATGGCATAACACTGTGTCGGTACGGCCGATGTCATTGGCTTCCACTCGACGTTGATTAATGAATGCTGTTCAGATGGATTGGGGTTTCCGGTTTTTGCAAACTGTACCCACAGTTTCGTCATCCTCTTTATAATCGTATTTTCCACTGAGTTTTTTTTGATGTTCTGCATGCAAGGAGTCTTGAAAATATATCCCAATTCATCACCGTGGCAGGCTCCAAATCTTTGAAGGTGGTTGATGGCTTTCACGACGTTATAAGAGCGACTGGCCTCGAATCTATAAAAATATACATTTTCTGGACCCATGATATGGGCCATGTGGGATGCTACAATGAATATTCCGATGTTGTAATGAGTATCCGAAATCATCTACAAGTAAATTTTGTTCTGAATGAGCCTCTATGTGTTTATTTTTCCATATTTTCTCACCTGTTGAAACGGCTCCTGCTTTATTTCTTTGGTATTTTTGTCGTAAAAATAATCACGAATTTCACTTGTCTTCTCGGCTAGCAACTCTGACGATGTTGTAGATGAGGGACTGACGTAACGTACTATATGGTTTTCGTATACTTCTCTTGAAATATGTTGAAAGTCATTTTGTATTATCTCCTCAATCAATCCCTCTTTGGAATTATATCCACATAAAATTGGAATCGGTGAAGCGATAGGTTTAAGATCTCTTGAATTATATACTGCAATTTTACTTGGAGAAATCACTCTGGAAATGCTCCTCTGAAATATATTATACGATTGAGATTTGTAGCAGATACCTAACAAATTGTTACTTACACCAAAAGGATCGTTACTCGCACTGTTGAGTTCTTGTGCAGATACAGAGCGTAAATAGCTGGCAGCAAGCATATCACTGGTACAAGACAAGCTTCCCATTCTCATGGCTACATAATTTCCATTGTAAGCAGTGCGATTTGGCAAGAGCAAGCCCAAGTCGCTGTGTAATATGGCTCTTTGAAAAAGACCAGAAAAGATTTCTGGTGACTGTATTATGCGCCTAATGTATGCTGCTCCTATGCCATGCCCAAAAGCCGTGACATTATCAGGATCTCCGCCAAAGACGTTAATGTTATCCTTGATCCATCGTAAAGCCAGGGCTATGTCTTTAAAAGCTACATCTCCTGGTGCTCTAGCGCCTGGATCATTGAAATGCACAAAACCTGAAGCACGTAGGCACTTAAAAAAGTAGAACACAAGTTGAGCATCTTACACAAACCAAAAATTCCTTGACGATATGAAATAACTACAAGAACAGCGTTTTCTTCCATCAAGAAGTGTGGTCCATAAAAATCTTCGACTCTGTAATTATTCAAGGGCAGATGCCCTGGTACAAACGCCAATACAGGTCTAGGTGAAGAGCCGGCGTCCCCATCTGCATCGCTGTTCTTTTTCACCTAAGGAGCCATTAGATAAAATACAAGTTTTTTTCTTTCAATTTCCAATACATACCTGAGGAGTGAACACGTTAAGGTATAGAACATCTTCTATGTTAGTCACATCTACTGAATGATCGTATGTTTCGAAATCTTCGGGATCCTTTTGAATCAAGATGATGTAATTTAAATGAGTTAACTAAACTAAACAGACACGAACAGACACGCGAAAGGTCTAGGAGCAAAACCGACAAAACTTTATCCCAGTAATGTTAGTCGCTTTTGCTTTCAGCCCAAACGAAGAACGGTAGGTGGGTACCAACCTACCTATACATACCGAAAATCTGATTCCACCTGTGGGCACTTTAGCGTAAGGAATGCGTTTGAAGCTGTTGTATAATGCCCCTGACGTATCATTGTAAACATGAGTTGTGCCATCGACTGGACCTTTACTTGTATGTACAGTTACTTTTTTCACTGGCTTTATAGGTTTTATAATAGACTTGGCTTGCTTTCTCGACATGATTGTTTAAATACGTAGAAACAGAACAAATTTGTGCACGTTAGAACTTTTCTTTATTTTATCAGTAAAGGCACAAAAGAAGCTATAGATAAATAAATAGCTTACTTTCATAGGGCAAAAACCAACTCCTGTGGATCTTATCAAAGCTACTGAATTTCAATGTGTAGCATATTACAATAATTATCAACTACAGAAATATCAATAAAAATTTCAAGCCAGAACTTTTTGACTGACCCCAGTAATCGGGTGTTCCGCGATTAATATGACATAGCCCAATGGCAGATAGAGGACTTTGAGGCGAGTCAACAGTGCCGTAACTAGGCTTGTTGGCGCCTGTGGCAATGTAGCAATTGTGCGCCCCAAGGAAGTAAACATCCCAAGAGGCCAGGCCCCGCTGGAGCGCCGTAGGTGAAATTTTTTCCAGATAATAATGATTATGCTAACAATAATCTCAAATTTAAGCTGGTAGCTTCTATTTCCTCCCCCTCCGGATTTTTTATCACAATAGGAACACAATTATCTATAAAAAGTTTTTAAAAATGGCCAATAAGATGATTATCATATTTTTAAAATCTTTCACTAGATCTTTCATAAAAAATAGGTGAAATCAATAATAAACTCATTCGGCTCCTAGAAAAAAAATTCAAACTCCCGGCCGTCCATTCTTTTGCAGTCGAGCTTCCCAACCCAGAAATAAAAACATTAAGACAAATTGATAATCTTTTCACACAAAAAAGTCTTCAACAAGAAGTAACAAAATACTTACTAGTAGTACCTATAGGATGACAAAGGTGAAAATTGAACAACAAAACAAAACTTGTCAAGTTATCGACAAAATATTTAGAATCAAAATGGAAAAAGATGCACGTTGCTACCCTATTATTTCAAATACCCAAGTAAGTAACTGAAAATAATTTTATGACAAAAAAAAATGAAATTTTTTTGAAACTTCAACCACCAAGCTGAACTCTTCTAGATTTCTATTCAAAAAATATGTCTATAATTTCACAAAATTCAAGCTTGACGTA
The DNA here is from genome assembly GCA_949128115.1 of Anaspis maculata. Lineage (NCBI taxonomy): Eukaryota > Metazoa > Arthropoda > Insecta > Coleoptera > Scraptiidae > Anaspis > Anaspis maculata. Next base: position 1,018,543 of record OX421968.1, on the reverse strand, counting down.
GCTGTTTTATCGATTAAAAGTACAGATATCTTTGTTATTCTTTCTTGGCCGACAGAAGAGCGCAAATACGACTTGACAAGCTTCAGTTTACTGAACGAGAGATGAAAAAATTCTGCAGAATATAGAGAGACCCCATCGCAGACTGATTCGGCGCTCTTTTATTTATTTGGTGCAAAGTGTAAGTAAATATATGCGGTAATAGTCAGGCTGGAACTCGAAAAGCACCTAGACCGACCGGCGCTGGCGGAGGGCACCGAGCGCGAGCGCTGTCTCATCCTCAGCATGCTACTTCCTGCAGCGCCGTGCTCTTCAATTTTATTCGTTTCGGCTGTTTTAAATCATGTCATGAAGAGGTGGTGGAAAAAGCCGCTTTGGATTTTTTCATTTATGAAGTTGGTGAAGATGTAGGTAGAAGTAGATATAGCGTATACATGTAAAAATAAATACAAACAGTACCTGAGCACTAACCCTGACTTGATCCTGACTGCCGACAATATCGCTGAGTCTCACAAAACTTTAATGTATAATATCCAACAAGCAGCATCAAACTCTGGAATGCTAAAAGTGAAAAAGATAATACACCCCAAACTTAAAATTAACATGACATCTAAACCATGGTACACAAGCGACTGCAGACAGGCAAAAAAAGAAATGAGACACTTCCTGAGAATCTGTAAAACCCATAATTTCAGTGGCAACACACTAGAACAATACACAAAATCTAAGCTCAAATACAAAAACTTATTACAAAAATCCAAAGACCTTTACTACAAAAAAATACAATCTAGCTTAACTAATACCAGAAACTCTGCCGAATTTTGGAAAACAATTAACAGTTTCAAATCCCGACCAAAAACACAAAATATAGACCTTCATATCTGGGAAGATTCTCTAAGGGCCGGTTATCGCGATTGTATGGGCACCCCCTTATATACGTTTTTTGACTGTACCCACCCCTACTTGGACGAAAATATTGAGATGGCTGAACTGCACTTAAACTTATCCAAACTAAAAGCCAATAAAGCTGCCGGACCCGACTCGATTCCTGGCGACTTCTATAAACATCTTGACATTTCACACAAAAAGCTTTTACTTCGCTGTTACAACAGTATACTCTTTAATGAAGACCCCCCTAGCGAGTGGAGCCGTTCAAGGCTGGTAATGATTCATAAGAAAGGAGACCAATCAAACCCAGATAACTACCGCAGAATAGCTCTATGCAACAACATTTTAAAATTATTCACTCAAATCCTGTGCACGCGTCTCAATACTTGGGTAGAAAGTAAGAACATGATCCCAGAGGCACAGGCAGGATTTAGGAAAGGACGAAGCTGTTTAGATAATGTTTTCGTTTTAAATTCTGTGATACAACTACACCTTCGGCTACCTAAAAGAAAAATATTCGCGTGTTTTGTCGACTTTAGGGCTGCTTTTGATTCAGTCGAGCACTCTCTTCTTTTTGATAAATTATACAAGCTGGGTGTAAGCGGAAAGTTCACCCGAATATTACAAAAAATTTACCATACTGCTACAGTCCATGTAAAATCAGCCAATCAGACATCCGCGGATATACGCGTGACGAAGGGCGTCTTACAGGGAGATAGCCTTAGCCCCACACTTTTCTCAATTTTTATAAGTGATTTGGAAAATTTTCTCAAAGATAATGGATGCAAGGGCGTTAATCTGAACGGGAAGATTGATCTTCTTTTACTTATGTATGCCGATGACCTGGTAATTTTTGCCGACTCTCCAGTTAAATTACAAAAAAAGATTGACCTTCTCAACCAATATTGTATCTCAAATAAACTGACGCTAAATACTCAAAAAACAAAAGTCTTAGTCTTTTCAAAGGGACCGGCGGCTCCATTTAGGTTCACTTATAACGGAGAAAGTTTGGAAACTGTCAAAAAATACGTATATCTCGGGGTTCCATTCACAAGCTCAGGTTTGTTTTGTGAAGCGAATCAACATTTCTCTAACAAAGCAAACACGGCGATTGGCACCACGATCAATCTCCTCAGCAAGAGCCGATCAAATTCCTGGGAGACGAAAAAAATGCTTTACTCCAGCATTATCCTTTCAACCTTGCTGTACTCAGTAGAGATTTGGGGGTTGCGCTACATAGAGTCCATTGAAACCGCACAGACGAGGTTTGTCAAATCTTTACTTTTCCTTCCATCTTCAACGCCAAATTGCTATGTCAGATTGGAAACCGGTTTCTGTAAATTGGAGCTCAACATCTTGCGAAAATGTATACTCTGGTGGTGTAAAGTACTGAGAATGCCAAACTATAGACTCCCCAAAATATGCTACGATAGGCTAAAAGAACTAGATTCTACGGGGTATAATACTAATGTTAGATATAATTGGGTTTCACAGTTCAAGCAACTTCTTATTAACAACAACCTTCATGAGTTGTGGGAAATGCAGAGCTTCTTGTTTGCCGAGAGTAGTTTGAGCACTGTGCTGGAGTCGGTCAAAGAGAATCTCTTGGCGGCTGACGTAGCAACGGCTGAATCATCGCGCTACAACACCATCTATCGACACTGCTTGCGAGACAGACACACCGGCAACTACCTGAACTTCAATATCCACATTAATAAAATTAGAACAGTGTGCCAATTACGACTGCACAGCAAACGTTTTTTGAGGCTGTACCTCAACCGCACAAGATTCGTCATCGACTTGGGAGAGAGGTGTACATTGTGCAATACTGGAGAGAATGAGGACCTTTTTCACATAATCTGCATATGTCCCGCTCTGGTCTCCTTCAGATCTTGTTGGCTATCAAAATATCTAACAAGTGAAATAGACTTCAACAACTTTCACGAAACTCTATTCCAGTCATTATCCGAAAAAAAAGTTAATGATATTTACTGTTTTCTGGTAGGAGCGCTGAGATTTCGACAAGACATAATCGACGAGGTCTACTGATGTATATACGTATGCATCATGTAGTATGTTAATATGTATGGTATGTTGTATGTTATATATGTGTACCTATGTTGTGTGTGATATTGTATATATGATGTATAGTACCGTATATGTGCGTATATATGGTATATACCCTTTCAGATTGTCTATCACATATTTGTTTACTTCGTAGCTTTTTCTTATTATTCTATTTCTTATTCTTCTTATTATTATTATTCTGGTTTCAGTCGTTGTGACTCTTAATGTTGGAAATTTTGTTATTTTTTGTTATTTTTTCTCTTATTCATTGTATACCAATTTGGTTTAACAATAAAGTTATTGTATTGTATTATATTGTAGAAGTAGATATAGCGTTCAGGTGTAAATTTGCAATAAAAATTGAAAAAATTAGTAAAAGGTATTAGGTATTACCCAAGCTGAATTTTGCGCCCCTGAAATTTTTGCGCCACCTTCGCCACGCCCTAGTTACGGCACTGCGAGTCAAGTTCAGCAAGATTTTTTTTTTTTGGCCAGTGTTTACGGAGATACAGGTGTTTCATAAGTTTGATCCGAAAATTCAAAGGCGATATCTCTGCAATGGTTTGAGATAATCTGTTGAAATTGACCAGTGACATCTCTTAGTTGGAGTTCGTCACAATGCCATGTAGATAAAAAAAATCCAGGGTCGGACTTGACAATAATTACTCCTTCAATTTTCTCCAATTTTTGTTGAAACAGTTTATTTTCAGTTTATTTGGAAACAAGCGGAGTATGGGGTTTTGAGGGCCTTTCATTGATAAAAGAAATTGGGAAGAGAATAACAGATCAAACTGGTGAAAGAAGAGCGACAAGTTATTTAATCCAAATTATTAGTTCAACTTTGCAAAGGGGAAATGCAACCTCGATCATGGCACACTTCCTGCGGGTAGAGAGCTAGAAGAATTTTTTTATATAAATAGTTGATTTTACAATGTAAATATTCTGAATAAAAAATATTCTTAAACGTTTATTTTCTGATCAAAATTCCGATTTTTTTTTTGGCAGATTCGGGAATCTTGGAAAAAATGCCATAATAACCAATAAAATCCAACGACACTAAGTCATTCCGGCAAAAAAAAAATCAAAAAAAATCACCGCACTAAACTTTGACCCGACTAGGTACTTTAATCCGGACGTCAAGTTCCAAAATAAGGGGATGTTCTAAACTTTTTAGTTTCACTCAAGCAATGCCGCTTTGCGTACATGTTGCTGAAACTTCCCTGAACCGATTGATATAGGTAGCTACTGGCGCCAATGGTGCAAGCGCCGCGAACAAGAGGAAACAGAAAAATTGTCTAAAATTTTTCGTCTCATGAACCAAAGCAGACGGAGTGTTGCGAATCACACCGTATATCAGTTATTTCATGCTTATGAAAGAGCAGCAAACGTTTGTCCACCTTGTTTCCGTTTGGATTACCCCGGAAAACTCCATGTTTCTCAGCGAAAATGATGGTTAATCAACTCAAAACACCCTGAAAACTCATTCCAGTTGACGAATCATGAGTTTTCTTGAATTTTCTAATTTTTTTAAAATTTGAATTCAAAAATTGAAACAATTTCCAAAAATATTCGGGAGGTCAAAAATAGGGGGAAAAGGGGGAGGGCACCCCCTATTATCTTCCCCCTTGAAAATGTTTGATGAAATAGGTTATTATTGTTCAATAGAGACCTGTTTCAGTTAAATTTAGTTCAAATTTGACTGAAATCGGTTAAATGGTTCAAAAGTTATGCAAAAAAAACAACCTGTTTTTAAAAACAACTTTGAATGTCTGTATCTCCCTTATTATGCGTTTGCGAGGGTATGTTTTTTGAGAAAAGTCCCCTTATTTTTCAATTTTCCATCTCCTTGTGAGTTTTGTAACACTTATTCCGGGACACCTGTAGATAATTTATTGAACAATTGTCGCTTTATCGAAGAAATTAATGTGCTAAAGTCAATATTTGACTGAGTAATGTGAAAAACAAGCGAATCTCTACAGCGGTACCTTGGCACTCCATCATGCGCAAGCACATTGCAACTTGCAACGTTGCCATAGCGGGTGCCAAGGTGACAGTTATGTTCCCGCGACCTATAGCCCTAAAACACTGGAAAAGTTTCTAAAGGATTGCTGGGACATTTTTTGCCAAACGAAAAAATTATCAACTGTTTTATAATTTTGAGACGTGGAAAATTGAGCACATGGCCGTTTTTTGCAAAAAGTTGTCAACAAAAAAGAAAAAAATATTTTTTTTCACAATTGAATAAACGGTCTGTATTTTCTTTACTGATACACTCAGTACACAGTATAAAAAAAATCGTGTTTTCATCTTCATTTTTGAGGGAGAAATCTTGAAGACAATTTTGCCCTGCTGACAATATACAGCCTTAAGGACGGTGTTGAATCGGTAAAATAAGCGTTGCTAAATCAATCCGTCTGGGTTTATTCCTTGACGGATTTTTACAATTTTGGTCTCTTTCGAAAGCTACAAGGATGTACTTTGGTTTGAGCCCATTGGCATTTCCAAAATCCAAAAATAATTTTTTCAAATGTCAAAATTTCAATTTTAATTTTGGATTTCGGAAATGCGAATGGGCTCAAATCAAAGTACATCCTTGTAGCTTTCGAAATAGACCTAATGGTAAAAATCCGTCAAGGAATAAACCCAGACGGATTGATTTCGCAACGCTTATTTTACCAATTCAACTCCGTCCTTAATAATGCCGCTCATTACCGAAAGATGGGTCACTTGTGTAGATTCTCTCTCGCTCATAAGCATAGCGCGTTAATGCGCTACACTATCTCTTTTGCTCGTCGTGCATCATCATCTTTTATTCAATAAGTAACTTTTAGTCTTCTTCACTGGTGTTTATTTATGGATGGCAATTGTTTCGTCTCATTTTAATAAAAAAATTTGATATAAAATTTTTGGGACATCATCTTTTATTGGACGCACAATTGGTAACCCACTGTACTGACGATATTCTGTCGTTGAATTGCGACGACTTATAGTTAATAGGGTATGCCCATTTTAGAGCCAGTTTAAATTCATTTTCATGAATTATCCCGCAGGGAGTGAAAATGGATAAATCCCTAGGGACGGAATGCAATAATATACAAAACAAACTGTGCTAGGCAATAGATGACACGAAACAGTATTATTATTAGGCGATATACGTTTACTAACAGAAGTTGATAATGGATCCAACAACACAATTTTAAATAAATTTGAAAAATCCTCATGTGTATAGAACCACATGTTATAATACCTAATATGTAAGTGGAAATGGATAACATGGATAATTATGTCCAAAATATGCGTCAGTCAGACGCAACGTTTCACAGAAGATATACTCACTGTGAGTTGCATGTTTGGTACATTTAAAATCTCAACTTCATACCAACTGCAGATCCGGGTGCACAATTGAAAAGCCGTAAGTACCGAGAGCCATAGAACCCAGAGTTTACACTAGCTGTGTTCGTGCATAATAATAAAAGTTAGCTATGTTTTGCGATTAAATATCTGCACATTTAACAAATTACAAATTGTAATAAAATTAATTAAAACCTGTGATTAGTGCCGCAAGTTTTTTTTTTAATGAGCGTTTTCTTTTTTGTTCTACAATTTTCAATTTTCAATAGTTATTAACATCAGTTTATTGTGAATGTGAGTGACAGTTTATAGAATGTTTTAAACCATATCAACACTGATACGGCCAAATATTATGGGGAAATGTACGACGATATTCCGTTCGCCTGTCTCATTCGCCGCTCTTTCCTGTAAACATGATAATGGAGACTGGGAGATGAAAAGTTCCTAGTGCGAAAATATTCAGTGGATTCTAGAAAACTATCTAGGACGTTAGAAATTGAGGAATAATAAATTTGTATCAATTTTATTTGTGTACATACTATTAAATATGAAACGCCACACACCACTTGTATAATCAGTGAAGGAAGAATATGTCACTAAAATGTATTTTTTTTTTAGATCATGAAACCGGCCACTCCCAATGAATACGAGATAGCATGCCCACCGATCGAAGATTTTTTTTTATCCTGTTGCAACTATGTCAAACTCTACGAAGATGCACACAATCCTTTGATGTCCAACATGGACTCGTTGTCGTTCCTAAACGAAGACGAGCTCATCAGCAGCCTTGACTTATCTGAAGCGCAAAACGAAACCAATCTCAATTGCTTGAATGATATGGGACGCGATGTCAACTTCTTAAACCAACAACTAGAAAATTTCTTTCAAGACAACAGCAATAACTTTGAACAAAATTTCGACGGTGGATACTCAGTCCTGGGAGTCGATTTGGATTTGTCTCGTGAAGATTATAACAATAATAGTGAGATCACTGAAAATTTCAATGCTTTAATAGTTGACGATTTAGTATACAATCAATTTGAGGATGTGCCCTTCGAGAACATACCCGATGAAACGATTCCGACTAACGAACTAATTGGGGTTTTACAACCGACGGAGACTTTAGACATCCTCAATATGTTTCCACACATCACCGACGAGAAGAACATCAAACGAAGGTCCTTGCTTTACGAAAGCACCGCCAGCAATACTCGCTCAAAAAACGAGGAACCGAATTTTAAAACTTACAAACGCAACCACGCCCTGCTGTCCCATGACTACGTTCACAAGAACAACAGCGAAGACGAGAAGTTTTTTCCATGTTCAGTTGTGAATTGTGACAAGGTGTATTCGAAATCGTCGCATCTTAAAGCGCACCTCAAAAGACATTCTGGAGAAAAGCCTTTCGTGTGCAACTGGGAGAATTGTACTTGGAAATTCTCCAGGTCAGACGAGTTAGCGAGACACAAACGTTCACATTTGGGCATCAAACCGTACAAATGCGAATTGTGCGAGAGGGCATTTGCCAGATCGGATCACTTGGCGAAGCATAACAAGGTTCACAAAAAGAAAATGGCCCAATACGGGAATTATCACATCAAAAGACGTGCGAGGATAAATTAAAGGTTGTTTGTTCACTTTACAAAACTAATTTGTGCTCTGACAATAACAGTGATATAGGTATAGTGATTGAGTATAATTACTTCCATATGAGGCTTAAAAAATTGTAGTTATTATGCTAAAAAAGCGATCAATAAAAATGAACTTCATCAAGACGACATTTCCCGTTGCCAGATCACGTTAAAAATCTTATTTTCTCTTTTCTATCATAAGCCTTACGTGCATACCAAATTTGGTCGAAATCAATTGGACGGCTTAGAAATAAATCGGGAGGGCAAAAAAAAAACCTAACGGACAGACAGACGGACTGACACGGATTTTTTCCACAGTATTCGACGTTTGAGCATACGGTGAGTCCAAAAAAAAATTTTTTTTTGTTCGCGATTACCGATTATTTTGAAGAACTCGATGAGAAGTGAAAAAATCGGTTGTATCACCCCAAAACTTTCCCGGCGGAAAGTATGGAAAGTTTTTGTTTGAAATGTCCCTTCGGGTGGGAAGTTGGAATTACAGAAAAAGATTGAAAACAATTTGGAGAAAATTATTTTTAACCGGAAAATTCCCGGGAAATTTGAAAAAATGGTTCGAAAATAATCAAGAACCAGTCACCTCTTGTTTAAAAAAACAACGGTTAAAATCGGTCCACGGAATAAAAAGTTGGAAAATTTGCAGTTTTTCCAGAGAGGAAAACTCGGCAACCGTTGGTCCGATTTCGAAAATTTTTCCACCAAAAATTAGCTCAATCTTTTCTCCAACTTTCATTCGCAGCAGTGGTCTGCACCAAAAATTAATATTTCGTGGAACCTACCGCATGTAGAAGTTTGCAATGCGTTTTCGCTTGCCATAATTACTAATGTAATTTCAGATTTTCAAGGCGATAAAATACTATTGATTGATTGATTGATTGATTGATTGATTGATTGATTGATTGGTTTTCTTCAAATTCACGGAAAGTGCAAATTTTATTGTCTCCCATGCCACCTCCATAAATACGCCACTGCTTATACGTTGTATGTCCAAACTGATATAATTTCTAATTAAGTACGTGTAATTGGAACAAAAAGTGTATGTACAAAAATAAATTGCATCATCGAGCCAATTTTACAGATAATTCAAACTATCTTCAAATACGTTGCAGGAAGGATGCTACGATGAGAAGTCCCGCGGCAGACATGATAACGATTTTTTACTGAACAGTAGCCTATCTCGTAGGTATCTCGTAATTTGAATCGATTCCGCTTTGTAATCTGATCAGAAATATATGACACTTCTCGAGTTCTCGACTTCAGGATTATGTCCAAAAAATTCATGAAGTTTCGGTTGAATAACTCTTTGTATTGACTAGAGCTGGCTATACAGGGTGTTTCAGTGACCTTGCATAATACTTTGGGAGGTGATTCCTCTAAAAAAAATAAGTCGAAAAGTAGGAGTAAATTTTTTTCCTGAAGTGCTCCCTGAGGGAATTACAGCTCCTCAAAGGTACAAAATGCAACAAAGTTTTCAATTATTTGCTCAAAAACTGTCAAAGGTAAGAGCTTCAAATTTGATGTTTTCGATATATTTGTTCAATCCAAAACTTTTATTCCTCTTGCATTTTTTCCGTAGGATGCATCGTTCTGAAGTAAAAGTGAAAAAACACGGACGTGTCATGAATAATTTTCAAGATAATCCCAATCCCTTTTAATTTCGCTGCCACTGGTTAGATTTGTTTAGAACTTTGCATGTACATTTGCACTGTGAGAGAAACTTCTCTATACCAAATTTGAAGTTCCTACTTTTGACGGTTTTCCAGCAATTAATTGAAAACTATAGCTATAGCGTACAGTATGAGCGTACTTGTGAAACTCAACAATTTATCGGCGACGGACGCCTTGCTACACTAAATTATCATCATATCATTATTGTAGGTAGGTAGGTGTTTATCGTAATTTAGGCAAGATCTTTGTCGAGTGTACAAGCGAGAGAATGAGAAATGGGCTATCGATTAGCGCTTATACCAGATCGAGTGTTCAGCATGCTCAACACTCCATTTTGCTGCAGATTGCTTTATTTTTCGTTGAACTGAAACCCTTACACCTTTACCTAACAGGAAACTGTATGATGAGGCTCGAGATGAGGCTTTAAAATTTAGTAATTCCACCATAATGCCTGAACACATTATGACAACGTTGTAGTCGGCAAGCAGGCAACTAGTAATTCACCACTGTATTCTGATTACATATAACATTATAAAAGAAACAGACTTACGGGGGTTCCACCATATAAAGTTAACGCATCTCTGGTTAACACAGTATTGGATGCTAACCCGCAGTTGAATGAATTTTGCTCTGACAAATGCTAGTTGATTGACCACGAAAAATGCGTAAAATCCGAAAACGATCCTTCGTTCATTGGTTGATCCGAAACTAAAATTTACATTGGTCAACTGGCCAGAATCCACCCGAGAAAATCTCGAATTAGCTATTCCTTGGATACAGGATAAAGTAAGGATAAACTGGATAAAGGACTCCAAGATGAGTTGAGACCAACAAGATTTTTTTTTCACCATTGCTTACGAAGATACAGGTGTTTTGTACTTAAGGTGCGTTCAGTCAGCTTATTTAGCCGCAAGTTTTAATTTTAGTCGCAAGCGCAGCGATGCCTATTGGCTCTTATGTACCAGCCTCCTCAGAACAGCCAATAAGCGATGCAGCGCTTACGGCTAAAATTAAAATTGCGGCTAAATAAGTTGACTGAACGCACCTTTATAGTCACAATCTTCGAAGCACAATATTTCTGCAACGGTTTCGTATAATCGATTGAAATTTTCATGTTACATTCACTCACTTCGTAAAAAGCCATAGCTAGTAGGAAACAATTCCAGGACCGGACTAAAAAAAAATCATTTAGGTTTTCGTGTCAAAAAGTACCTTTTTTGAGGGAATCTCAAAAAAATAGTTATCATATCCATAAAGCCGAGGAAAAACTCTACACAAATGGCTTTTCAGGTTTGACGGCACACTTATGATCTACATAAATACTCCAGTTGCATTAAATCTTCTACTTATACAACATAGCGCCTAGCGGAAAGCATAATTGAAGAAACAGGGTTGTACTAGTTGAAATTCTAATCAACTTTTTTTTATTCATTGTTAAATAAATTGATCCATGATGATGATTAGGTATTATCTGTCAATGCGTGAGAGTCTCCGATTGTCAGTTCCGGAAGTCTGAGCCTGGTGACCATCATGACGCATGCAAGTCATCAATTTTAGGGTATGCACTTAATTAACGTTCTAGAGGAAATCGAGATACATTTTCCAATCAGTCTCAAAATAAGTGTGGTCCAAATAAGAAATTCTCCACCATTCTACACCACATGTGAAAAAAGGCATTTAAAGTTTGTTGCACAATGGCGTAGTAAAAATTTTCATGAATATGAAAGTGTTATTTTTTCAGTCACTTTTTTTTTGTTCTGCGTTTTCGGGAAGAAATATCGATTTCTTGAATCAATTACAATTCACCGGCAGATAATAAGATAAGAGGTAGGTAGAGGTAGCTACACACGTTTTTCTCTCTTATGTGTTAACCAATTGGAATTTTTACTCAGACTGTTTTTTTTAGTAGGTTGATAGATAATTATGACAAACCAGCTTATGCTGGATTAAAGCTAGATTTGTCGAACCGTTCCTGGGCTACAAATTTTTGAAATCCGAAAAAAGTGAAATTTGGAGGGCTGTATCTTCGTCATTAGGCCGAACTTTGCAAAATGGTATACATATAGGTTTTCGTCATATTTTGACGAGATCTACCCACAGTTAATTTTTTTGCTATCATCCCTGAAACACCCTGTATAATAAAACAGTAAATTTCAGGCAGTAGGTCTTACATGAAAATCTAAAATGGTCGCAGCAAAAAAGTTGTCAAATTTGACGAATAATTTTTTTTTCATGTCGAAGTGACATGTTTACCTACGCTGCAAAAATTTTGTTGACCAAGCCACAGAACAAGAGCTGTAAAATCTATACTAAACTATCAAAGAATCAGCTAAAACTAATGAATGTATGTGAGGGTGATGTGGGGGTGAATTGATATACTCATAGGTATTATGTTAATGTTGGAAAGATTATGGTGTCGAAGAGAAACTTCGTAAGCTTGACTCTATCTACAGTTCCCAAGAGGTTGGTGAAATTCAGTTCAAGGTGTATCTAGTAGATGCGTGAAGTTATATATTGAAAGTCTCTCTCCCTTCAAGGTCTTGAATTTGATCATTGAGGCATTCTTCATGGTTTTTTAAAAAATTGTACGACAAATTTCGAGGGATTCAAGGAGGATTCTTTCGGAATAGATGGATGATTGGTGCAACATTAGGAAATTCTGCACTGGATCGAATGAATGATTGGCTGTAATAACATGTCTAGCCATGTTTGATTTCGCTTCGAAGTACCCTATCTTTTTTTATTTCAAAATTTCTGCATTATGTTCTCGGATTCTTTGCTGAAAATCTCTTACGGTTTCGCCTGTGTATGTACAGTTGCATCAGCCGCACGATAACTTGTAAACTCCAGATCTTTCGTTTACTGGTATGGGGTCTTTGGGACAGGAGAGCCATTTGCGTAAGGTGTTGTTCGTTTTATAGCCAATAATAAGTCAGCCATTATTTTCTTTCAGGATGTTGGCGATGTCGTATGATGGTATTCCGAAAAAATGTAGTGATCTGTATGAACGAGGAGTGGGCAGTTATGGTGGATTGATGTGGTGAAGTGTTTATAAAGATGTTGGTTGAAGACTTTTTGGATGGATTTGATGTTATATCCATTGCTGACAGCTATTTGAAATATATTGTTGTATTCTTTCTTGAAGTTTTCTTCTTTCAAAGGAATTTTGAAAAGTCTGGTGAAAAGGGTGTGGAATACAGCGATTTTTGTGCGGAAGGGGTGACAGGAACTGTTGGGAATAACTCCATCAGATGTTGTTGGTTTCATGTATATTTGAAACTCCAAGGTGTTGTTTATTCTGGTGTTTGTTTCTTTCTCAATAGTGAACTTGATGTTGGGGTGGAGATCATTCATGTATCGTAGAAACTCTTGTAGTTCATCGTCAGTTCCTCTAAATCCGGTAAGTATGTCGTCAACGTATCTGAAGTAAAACTGTAGTTTTTCTTGTCATGGTGAGTTAAAAACTTTTGTTGATTCTAGATGTGACATGAAGATCTCAGTAAGAGGTGAGAGGTTGCCCATAGATAAACACCCGTGTTTTGTTTGTAGATGGTACCATTATACATGAATTTTTGCAGCGTAGGTAATCATGTCACTTCGACATTAAAAAATATTCGTCAAATTTGACAACTTTTTTGCTGCGACCATTTTGGATTTTCATGTAAGACCTACTGCCTGAAATTTACTGTATACCTGAATTACTGTATATTATTATACCTACTCTACTCCTATTTTACCTTCTAGGCGTCGTCGTCTTGAAAATGGCCTTTAGTGCCGAAACGCCATTAATAAAATAATACACCAATAATAAAAACATCAAAAACCTGTGGCAAGACTTTGAGAGAACATCCAAACCTAATTATAATATTCAAAGCCACTTCAAGAAACCAATAACCAACAATGCTGGACACATACTTCAATATTATATTTTTTTTAGAATTTCAACGTAAGTTGGAAGAAATATTTTTGATGATCAATAATAACGGAAAATTTAAAACGGATTTTGGGGTAAACATGCGTACTTTTACAATCTTAAGGTCGCAAATCGTGTAGAATCTTTTACTTTTTCACGAGTTATTTGCCATTTGCCATAGGAAATCCCGACTTTTTTTTTGTTTGAATTCTCAAAAGAGATATTCGGTGCTTTTTTGTGAAAAAAATCTGGGGTCTAAAAAATTGACCTCGACAATTTCAAAAGGTTATACTTTGAAAAAAGTAAAGTTGAAGTACAGTCTTTTCAACGAAATAAACATGATGGTAAGAATAATAATAATAATAATAATAGTAATAATAATAGTAATAGTAATAATAATAAAAAAGTTTACAGCTGAATTTTTTCGACGAAATTTTTTTTTCAAGTGCACTGGGCTTTTGAGAATCAAAACACAAAAGTAGGTAGTCTCCTATGTCGCTGCTGGCTGCTAAACATTAACGAATCTCGTCTGTGACTGTGATCACTTCATCAGTTTTTGTGCTACACACTATTTTGCATTGACAAATTCAAATACAAAATACACAATCAATCCACACACCAACATAATAATAAATGTGATCGAACTCGAGTTACACCGGTTTTTGTTCAACTGTGCGAAAAGATATGACATTTAATGACGACAAAAGTCACGGAACAAATCACTAACAATAATGTGCAAGTGATAATGATCAACAACTTCATTAGTAGGTACCTAAGTCACTCGTAATCAAACACTGTGCGTTGGTGGTTGATTCCGTTATGAAACATAACAACCGTAAAAAACCGTCTCCACCGGTAAGGGTGAGATAAGAAATAAAAATTTTTGAAGGTCAAAGATCTTGCACATTCCACAACAAACATTTCGCTGCTGCACCGTCGAAAAGTCTATCGGCGGCAGTTTCACTTCGCAAACTAAATTCATTTAGAACAACGCACGGCACCAATGATACCTACTTGCATTTTGAACCTGATGAACTGGTTAGACTTCTTAACCGGTAAATCGCCGCTTTTAAATATTTATCCATTCAAGAAAATCAGTAGTAGTTGTTCAGGTTGGTCGTCAAATTCAACTTGTTACACTTGACGGATCAGAATGTCTAGTTTAGGGTCAAACTCGACTGGTCATGATCATCTCTAGTAATTACAGCACTTGCGATTTCAATTGATAATATCGTGATGTAATGTAGGCAGATAGATATACAAATATACAAAGATAGAACATAATTTATACAAAATAACTTGATCCGATCCCCATTATCGGGTGTCGGTGGGTTGCCTTACAAGAGTTTATTAAAATACGAGTAACTTTTGTAAACTTAGGGAAGCCCACATTTTCGAATAATTATCTGGCTAGAGAAATGGACATCAGCAGGACAACAGTGCTACAAAAATTAAGCGGTTGGTACGGCAAAAACAAGTTTTTGGAATGAAAGAGTTTCATGGAACAAGTGACACTAGCGGTGGTCGGTGGTCTTCTGATACGTGTGACGGTGTGACCTTCAGAAAACGAGAATTAGTGCAGCATGAACCAGCCAGTGAACACTGCTGAGCAATCGGCTGGCACTAGCGGCAGTAAAATTCGGCCTACTACATATAGAGAAGTGTCAAACTGACCTCAGAGTTGACCTGAACTATCGCGACTTGATCTATAACATTATATGTATACATTCTTACAATATATACTTAGTTGTTGCCCGCAACTGTAACAGCTGAAGAACGCGCCGTACTTAGCCAGGATAGATAGATACAAAGAATTCCATCGTGAAATGTTATTGCCTACCATAGGTACGGCACAAAAATGGATGTGTTGTGTCGTTTTTGCGGCGATTATTTTCTTACATGCACTTGCAGATACTTTTATTGTAATTACGGCAACCACTTACTCGAATTTCTTTTTCAAGAATTCTTAAAACGAGGCTCTCGTTGCCAGGAGCGTGCAAAGTGTTTTTTACTGATTTACTCACAGGGTGTTCACGCGAAATGGATACCCCCTCACTCGGTCAAAAACGATTTTTGCAGTTGCCGAATTATGTAAACAATATTTTTTTATCTCATACGATGTCGCATTTTTTTACAGTTTTTAGAAACACCCTGTACTTCATTATCACAGTCGATATAGTTTGTTATCCTGGTTACAAAGAGGTGAGAGACATTTCTTTTTGAGAGGAATAAAAAATCGAGATAAGAATGGCACGGAATGACAAAATGGCAAAAAAACTCTTGAGTTATCCAGCTCCTCAAATAGATCCAATATCCTTAAAAATCCATTCTTTTGAGAGGCCATTTGATGAATTTTAAAAACTGTATTTGTATACATACAAGACGAAAAATTACTTTGATTGCGATGACTATTCCAATGATTGAGAAATTGTATTTTTCAACTTTATGACCCGCCCTGTGTAGCAATGGGAAATCTAGTGCACACTCAGTCGTTGGTATTTCTTTCTCATAATTTTGCCATCAACAGTTCATTAAAATCTTTTCAAATACAGAAACTTAGAAGGAACTAGAAGGGTTAGAAGGAACAGAATTTGACCCTTCATAACTTCAGAATAGAGGTCATGGTCATTTTTTGTATTATTTTTTTTAGCCTCATGAGAGATTCCATACATGGCAGTATAGTGGTCTGGTGCGCCATTTCGTGATAACTTGTATATTATATGTATATATATTTTTCTATTTTGCGTTCATAAGAAAGGCATTACGATACGCAAATGACGTCATTCGCTTATCGTAAGAAGCTCCATTTCGATACGCATCGTTTTACCCCCAAATGTTGGCAATATCAGCGGGCATGACATCGACATGACAGCACTCACTGACAGAAGAGACAGCTTAGGTGACATCACTTCGCAGAAGGGGTTTATTTCAGAAAAATACGGCTCATTTCTGATGATAAACTGTGCTTTCACCATCAAGAGCAATTCCCAACAATTTTGTTAGCAGAGGCACATATTTTACATTTTTTTATTGAAAAAAACATGGAATAGTTGCAAAATACAAACGCAATTTGATTTGTGTTCATTTGTGTCATCGACACAAGCTAACACAAGCTGACACAAACCGACACAAGTGTTTTAAATGGAAAGCACCCAATGACGCGTGTGACAATAAGATGTCTTATAAAACTTGTATGTATTATAATATACTATTTCGTCGGATATTATTGTGATTACTGATTATTGTGATATTAATAAAATTCATACCAGGACCCTATTTGGTACACAGTTCCTCAAATAGATTTAATATCCTTAAAAATGGATTATTTTGAGAGGCCATTCGATAAATTTCAAAAACTGTATTTGTAAACAAGACAGTGAAACATTCCGAGTCTCGGCACCGCCTGGAACATTGCGTGTGCGATCTCGGCACCCCGCTGCGGATTGATCGGAGCCAATTCAAACTAGCCAATCAAATTTGGGCTGATGCCGCCGAGACGTATCACGGAATGGTAAGATGCAACCGCCAACCGGGTGCATACGCGTACAATTAGGCGCTTGATATAAAACTTGCAAATAAATAGCTTCAGGACTCAACGCTTCAGGTAATAGGTGCTTCCGGTTATTGCCAGAAAAGGTATTTGCACCTTTTAAATTTGCAAATAACCACTGATGTGACAGCGAGTGTAGAAGCGAGAGTCGATACCCATCTAAGGTCGATAGTCGATACAACACGATACAACGAAGGACGAAGGTTTTCTTTCATTCTACTCCTGCGAACATATGCAAGCTTTCGCCAGGGCCCTCTAACTAAAACCTTCTGCTGATACTGGAACCTGGAAATCCGAAAATGCACGTGAAAATGAAAGTACGTCAGAAGAATGAGAAAGAGACTATTTGAGTTGACATTTGGTTGCAATATAAATTATTATTTGTGACGGTGGCCAAGCCAAGCCTGACAACATCGCAATTGTCGGAATGTGGGTTATCTGCGAAGTAAGCATCGAGCTCCCAATCTTTTCATCATTTTGAAAAAAAAAGTACAAACTAGAAATACAGAGCTTCTATTGGTCAGAGCTTTTATTTGTTGTTCTCCACATTTCAACTTTTTTTTTGTATCTATCTGGAAACTTTGTCATGAAATAGCCTGGTGTTTCATAGAAAAGTCGATTTTTGTCTGGATGTTCCGAATCTGGCGCTAAATAGCGACAGTCGCGTCGACGTTGCATCTGCACCGTCAGGTCAGGATCAGAAAAACGAACTATTCACTGCTACAGTGATGAAGCAGCTGCTGCAGTGCAACATATATTTTCGCAAAATTTTGCTCCTCTAGCATACATACGTTCTCGACTTGGTATTTTATATTGAAATTTCGAGACCAGAAGTCGTACATTTTATAAGCAAAATTTTGTAAAAACCAGGTACCCACCATTGAGCGGATGGAATTCATAGCTCTCGTCAGGATAGAACATATGACAATATCTGCTAGTACATATAAAGTTGTTAGTTGACGTCTAGTGTGGTAAAATAAAGAATAGGATTAGCTGGTCAAAAGAAGTTTCGAAAACGTGACATTAAATGAATACGAAGAATATACAAAACACCCTTGGAATGGATATGCAAATAGACGGCGCAACCGGTCCGTATAAAAACACCTTTAGAGTGACGCATCTTCAATGCCCTTTAAAAATTCACTTGACCATTGCTTAACTCTTTCGGTGGGGTGGTTCATGTCGAAACCACCCCATTTATCTGTGCCGGACAAAGAACACTCGTGAGAAACCCCCTTAAAATGACCCCTGTACAAGCCGAGTTGACCCACAAATCCTGGTTTTGCTACCCTTAACGGACTGACCAAAACTGGACATACGAGTTTGACTAGTGACACATGTCGTGCAATTCGTGAGAACTGCGGATGTCCGGTGAAGAATTTGGTTGTGGCCTATACCGAAAGGAACGAGTGATGACCATTACCTTTTTCCTTTTCGCATTATTCTATGATTATGTGCGTCCTCATCCTTAACGCTGTTTATGTACACGTTAATGTTACAAGGTATCCTAGAATCCTTTGCAACTGTCCGATACCCAGATAGAAAAGTTCCAACGGACTCGTTCCATCTCCTAGTGCGAGTTACCAACCAGTTCTTGATAATTCAGCAATATTGAAAAAAAGGATATAAAACATCCTGCAAACAGTAAGCACTAAAGTAGGTAATGGTACAAAATGGAGTAATAAAACTCAGAGGATTGACAATTAATTGTATACGTTTCAAATGGTACAAGCCAATTATATTTGAAATTCAACGATCGCTTATCATTTTTCTTATTTATATGGATTTGTCACGTCAGCAAAAATGATAAATCTATCGAAGAATCTAGTAGCGAGATCCAGCAAAACTTCAGTCTGCTACTCGGTCTGCTATATGTATAAAGTCCGGCGCGCAGAACAATTCCACGGAATACCTACATTTTAATCGCACATACACATTACTTACAATCAGTTATAAAACAATAAATCGTATTGTCAGCAGAAGCGTATCCATTTGAAATATCTTTAGCGGAAATAGACCACTGTAAAAAAGACGGTGGACATACGATGGTTGCTTATATCCATATAAGCACCCAACGATACCGGCATACAAATGGGCTGTAATGAGCTCGGAAATAAGTAAAAAGTAGGCGGGAACATGCCAGCCTTCGTCAGTCGAAGCACCGGCAACGTCGCAGACTTTTTGGCATTCCACTTTACAATTTGACGGATGCCAGAATCTTATCTGGACCATCTGAGCTCTATTTCCATCATTTTCTGAACGCGCTTGCAAATTTTGAAATTTCGACGCCAAGTTCAAAACGTTATCGTGCTTCAAACATTAGGGCGATATAAAACCAAGCCCAATCCCTTAGCTATTTACCGTAAAATGCCAAAAATATTTAGTACATATCTATTTTACCTATTTATCAGAATGTTTGCTTCAATTATGAATTATGTCAAGTGGGTATTTACAATTATTACTAGTCTACAATCACAGAAAATGTAGATATGACCATAAAGTGGACAAACTTACATGATTATGGCGGAGAACGGAAGCTGTGATGGTTGGCTGTCACCTAGGAAGATGGAACTGCTGCTGCAATGAAATAAATTACCTCTTACATTTAAAAACCGTGATTTAATTCAACTTAATAACCTTTTATAGATATAAAATAACAGGTACCTATACAGGTGTCCCAGAAATGAGTACACAAAAAGATACCACATATTCCTGACACACTTTTAGAGGTCATCACTTGGAATCCCAAGTGGATCGATTGAAAACTCTAAAAGTCCAAAATGGTGACTAAGAAACGTCAAAATTTATATTTGACTAATGCTTATCAAATGTCATTCAAAAGTACATGTCGACTTGAAATCCCAAGTGAACACTGAGGAAAATGTCTAATTGAGGGTATTAGAATTCTAAATACGAGTATAATATTTCCAATAAAAAGTTAGACGGCTATTTATTTTACACCAGTTATAATCCAGATATTGCTGAACCGATCTCATAGTAGTTACAATGCAACATTTCAAATTTTATAAGAAATTTTTTATAGCAGGTAGGGATCAATTCCATTGCTATTATGATCTCTGTCTTATAACTACATTATCATTTTGTATTATAAATGCTATGAGATGTTTCCTGTTAGTATAAATCCATTTGCATTTCCAATATATCTGTAGCTTAGACAAAAAAGGCCAAACTTTGGTCGTGAGTGAATGAGACTTAGTAGAGACACTGAGGGACATCGTCCACCCATATCCAAAGTTTAAGCCAAACTCGAGTGATAGGTAGATACCTATAGACGATGTCCTTCAGTGTCTGTACCTAGTGCCATTTATACCGGGTGGTCATTTGAAAACTATCCACCTGCAATATCTCCCGATTCCTAGTGCAAATGTCTTCGAGCAAAAACAGGTCGATTTTTATATCGAGGGGGACATCTAAAACATACATTGGAGAATTTATATCTTAAGCCCCCTCGCCCTCACTCACCCCAACTTTGAAATTTCAAATAACACCACCTACCTTGCGATACATCAAATTGAAGAGAATTTAATTCTTTTTCTGAAAAAAATATTTTGAAATTTTTGAACCCCACCCCCTGTTCTTCCTAAAATTCTCTGAGTGTCCAAGTTAATATTCTTGACCTCCATTTCCCTTCAATACAGTAAACGTCATCCTGCACAGCATCTAAAGAGAAAATTTTCTATAAAAAACGTGCCACCCAAATTTACCCCTTCGCTCCCCCCACCTGACCTCAAAAATTTAAAATGTCAATACCCACTTTGTAATACATCAAATTGAAGGACATTGAATTCTCTCCCTGAAAAAGATTTTTTCACAATTTTTAAAGCCTTCCATTGCCCCCCTAGAAGACTCCAAATAGCCAATTTATTGGGGGAGGAGTAGAAAATTTCAAAAAAATTCTTTTCGGAAAGAGAATTCAATTCCCTTCAATTTGATGTGTCACAAAGTAGGTGGTGTTTTGTTAAATTCGGGAGTTGAGGTGGGGGAGAGCAAAGGGGTGAATTTAGGTAGCACTTTTTCCACCGAAATTTTTTTTCTTCGATGCTATCTAGGATGACGCCAACTAAATTGAGAAAAAAATGAGGGGTCCAGAATATGAAATGGGACAGTCAGAGATATTTTAGAGAAAAGGGGGTGGGGTTGAAAATTTTGAAAATATTTTTTTCAGAAAGAAAATTTAATTTCCTTTAATTTGATGTATCGCAAGGTAGGTAGTGTCATTTGAAATTTCAAAATTGGGGTGAGTGGGGGCGAGGGGGGTGGATATAGAAATTTGCCAATGTATGTTTTGGATGTCCCCCTCGATATAAAAATCGACCTGTTTTTGCTCTAAAAAATATTCACTAGGAATCGGGAGTTATTGCAGGTGGATAGTTTTCAAATGATCACCCGGTATACTTACATTACCAATTTTTGGCATTTTGGTCATTTCTGATCCAAGTCACAGGATATAAATGCATGTGCAAATTGGACTGCGATGACGCAAACGAATTTGAAGAAGATTCCGGCCAACATATACAAGAGTCTTTCACAGGAGTGAAGAACCAACTAATGACAACGTGCAAATGGCGACGACAGCCTTTCGAGGTGTCTCGTCGCGTCGATCCAATATATATATTTATTGTAAACAATAACGTCCTACCATTATAATAAATGGTCTGTAAATACAAGGAATACTTAACAATATAGAACATTACAAACTTAAAAAGTAAATTAATATTGTGTGTTTATGTAGATATTGTATAAAAATATTTAGTAGATGAAACACTGAATTCCAGTAGGTAGGTAGATACAAAAATTTTTATCTAGTATAGTTAGTGTATAAGTGATGTTTCAAAATTAAAACGGAATATTTCAATGTCTCTAGAGCAATTGTTTTAACAGTTTTTTTTGAAATAGAAAATTTTTTCGTGAAGTCAATAAAAAATTTTGAAATGGTTCCACGAGCACCGATGAAAAGTCCTATAATTTTGATTTCTTTGATCCTGTATTTGTCTTTGAAAAAATTTATTGTCGGGCTGTAAATATTCTTTTTTTCAAGGTCGATGTCGGTCGGTTGGTCTTTATTGTTTTCAAAGCGTATTGTCGGGTCAATGATGTAAGCAATGTCGTGTTGTCTGTCTAGAGCTATAATGTCGATCCGTCTGTTGCTGTCATTGTCACCTACACAAGTCACTTCTTCGTGTACTTCAAAATTTTGTGGTAGTGATTTGGCGATAAGGCTTCGAATAGTGTTGTGTCGGTTGATCCGTAAGAGGCCGCCATATTGGCAAGATCCCAAGACGTGTGGCAAAGTTTCAGTCTCAGTGCAGTGTCTGCATTGGTAACCGTCTTTGGATCTGCCTGGTATTCCTCTCACGTTTGAGACGTATCCAATCATCTTGATCGCTTCTTTCCATTCGGAATTTGAAAGGCCTTCTGATGACCTTATCCACGAGTTGCAGAGGGTGTATTCATCGAAGAGTTCTACGCCGCGGCCCTTTTGTTTAAGCAATTTCCATTTTCCATATTCTTCATTGCGAAGCATTTCTCTAATTTTTTTTCCATTCAAATTCCAAATGTTATCTTCTTGTAGAGATAGTTTTAATTTTATAGTACATTTTCTAGCTTCGTGTTCCAAGTTTCTCATGTGATCAATGAACGGATTAGATTGCTCGTGTAGCTTTTTGCAGATGTTAAAGCTTTGGATAAAGGCTTCCCATGATGCTTTGAACAGACCCAAACCTTTGACCTTGGGTGAACTGAACAGCATGTTATCTGGAATATCTCCTGGCAGCTCCAAGATTTCTTTCAAAGCAGATTTTATAATTTTGTCGAGATCATGAAGAAAATTCAAAGGTAGTTTATCTAGTGGAGTTGCTTGAAATGAGTAGACAAGAGACGGCCAAATAGAACAATTAAGAATTTGGAATTTTTGGTGTGATTTGAGAAGAGGCGTACTGGTCAATTTTTGAAGCGTATCTCTCAATTTGGTGATGATTTTTACCGTATCAAGTATGATCTCATCATTGAAGGTTACCCCAAGATATTTGATTTTCTCTTCGACAGATATGCATTTGATGGGGCGTTCTTGATCAAATGGAGAAAGCTTTCCTTTTTTAATATTGATCGCTGTACATTTGCTATTATTGAGTTGTAGACCGATTTCAGCCAATCTTTCCTTTGCCACATCAAAAAGAGTGAAAGCGCTGTTTTCAGAATTTCCTATAAGTGCAGTATCGTCTGCAAATCCTAAAACGCTTGCATTCGGAAGATTATGATCTATTTGATAACCAAACGTTCTTGAATTCTCTGGCTCAGAAAGTTCAGCAATAATATGGTCGGTGGAGAGGTTGTAGAGCGTAGGTGATAGTGGTGCTCCTTGCATTACTCCTTTCTTTATGGTGATGGGTTTTGTCCTTCCTTTAGCTATCTCAAACTGAGTTGTATTCCCTTTCTGTAAATTGATTATTATCTCTTGAAGTTTTTGCGGCATAGATGAGCTTTTGATACATGCTTCTAGGTGGCTATGTCCTATATTATAGTACGCTTTACTGATGTCCAGAAATAATAATGTTAGATCTTTTTTATTTTTTTTTGAATCTTTCAGGATACCGTTCAAAATTGATGTGTTATATGGGTCCCTGGGATACAAGTAAACCCTCTTTGATTCTCATGAAATTGGATGTAGCTTCTCACTTGTCGGTCCAATACCTTCTCGATAGCTCTTCGAACCACAGAACATATGGATATAGGTCTCCAATTGGTGATCAGGTCTTCTGGTCCATTTTTGTGAATGAGGATGGTTCTAGCTTTTTTGAGGCATGATGGTGTTTTGCCTGTCTTCACCATTATTGTGCCAATTTTTGAAAGTATGTTGATGATAGATTTCTTCTTCAAAACTCGAACTATGATTCTGTCGATGCCACTTGCGGTGTCAATTTTGATTTGCTTCAGACTAGTTTCGATTTCTTGTGGTGAGACGTTTTGGTCATACGTCTGATTAATCCTGTTGATTTCATCCGGGTTCAGCTTGATATTATATTCGTTTCTCATTGAATCGTTTTCAGTCGAAAATTGGTGTTGGTAATAGTTCATCACTTCTTCAGCTGGTATGGAGCACACTTTCGGTTTTTCTTCAGTCACCATTCTGACAGCTTTCTTCCTTTGGTTATAATAGTAAAATTGGGTTAGGTCGTATTCATAACGTTCACGTCTTCTTTCCCTGTCTCCTTTTGTTGTCCGTTGAGGGTTCCTATTTTCTTTGTAGGTATGTCCTGTTCTGTGGAAACGCTTTTTTCTTTTTTCTTAGTTCATAATATTTACAAGCAGGGTGTTTTGGACCTGGTAACTTGTTTATGGAGTTTGCCAGATATTCAATAAATTCACAAACGTTCCTTTCAAAGTCGTCATGGCTCGTAGGCTTTGAAAAAACTTCCTCCCATTTCATTATGTCTTGGTTAACTTGTTCATCATGGCATATTTTGGAGTCATTGTTGGAATCATGTTCACTCAAGTCTAGGTCGGGCAAGGGCTCAGATCTATTTGATGTCACGTAGGAGCCGGCGATCATCGTTCTGTGTACGTCTGGATGTGACTTGCTGACGTGAATTCGTACTGATCTATAGTGCTTTCCACAAATAGGGCATTGATCTTGAGGCTGAGCGTCTGGCTGTGTTGTTACTGACATGTTTGGTATTGTTGATGTATCGGGGGTTTCATCCAAGATTGTGATTGAAGCGTCTCGGCAAACTGTTGCAGCGTGCATACGACCAGTGTGAATATGTAAACCTTTCCTAGTTGGGAAAGATCTTGGGCAAACAGAGCGCGGGAAGGATTCGTTTTTGTCGATTTGCGGCACGGTTGACAGATCATTATCAGCATTACTTGAAATAAAGAGATGGCTTCCTGATCCAATGTGAGCAACCGGCCTCTCTGTAGTCTTGAGATGAGATTTTCCATGTCTTGATTTTTTCTCTGTTTGAGTTCGTGGTATATTTTAGAAAAATCGAATCATTTTCTGACGAAGTGTCACTGTCACTTTCACCAAAATCTATTTCTTGGTATAAGATTTCTTATAAACCGCACTCTCGATTTTATCACCCTTAAAAGTTGGCGTTTAAACATTCCACGTTGATAATAAATCTAATTATTTCAATAATTTGACGATCTATAAATCCAAGTTTCTTTCCCTAATGATTTAGGAAGAGTAGCACTACTACATGACTTATAACTGCTATAATATTTCTCACTCCTACAATAATAAGAGGTTTCATTATATGGTATTATAGACCAATTTCTCTCAGTGAATCGGTTAGGAAGTGTCGAAGTTCAAGATGGCAGTTTTTTGAGAGGTAATGAAATTTTTTAATTCGATTTTTCTTGAAAACCATGCATTTGATCGAGAATCAACAAAATAACCTTTCCTCTGTAAAATTATTTGAAAATTCATATTGTTGTCTTCAACTTCGAAAAAATTCACACGCAAAAAAGTTGAAGGGGATTCTACACCCCCTCAATCAGTTTGACATCCCCCGGGGTGAAATTTTGAAACGATCGTAACCTCATATTATGAAGCATAAAAACCTGAGCGACTGTACAAAATTCTGGCATTCTATCACCAACGGTTTCGGAGATATGCTATAAAAACTACATCCAAAAGTAAACTTTGAAGGCCTGTATCTCTCTTAGGAAGCATTTTGGTATGGAGGTAAGTTTGGTTGATTCGACCTATTTTGTTGTCAGGAATATGTGATATCTTTTTGTGTAATCATTTCTGGGACACCCTGTATAATACATAAGTATATGACACTTCCAGGTAGGAAAGGTAGGTATAAGCAGTAGGTAATTTTCTGGAAAATACAATCATTGATTTGAAACACATTTTCTCAATATTGTCATAAGATTATTCTTACGAAAATTAAGGTGCGTTCAGTTAGTTTATTTAGCCGCAAGTTTTAACTTTACCCGTAAGCGCTGCATCGCTTATTGGATGTTCTGAGGAGGCTGGTTCGTAAGAGCCAATGGGCGTCGCTGCGCTTGCGACTAAAATTAAAACTTGTGCCTAAATAAGCTGACTGAACGCACCTTTACAATGCACATAACTGTCTTACCTCGTGTTCCACCAAAGCTGTGTTAGTTTAACACACTGTTGGTGTTTCTTTTGATCAATTACAATTCCAGAAATGAAAATTCCAGGTTTCACAAAACAGAATGAAAGAAAGATTTTTCTTTCTCAGGATTTCACGAATTTCCCGTGGTCAAACAACGAGCATTGGCCAAACAAACTTCATTCGAGGCTGCTTCAGCGTCAACACTGTGTTAATTTTTTGGCGGAACCTGCGGTTAAACATATGAGTCGTGAATTGTTTGAAATAGGTACATATTTCATATTTCCGACGATTTTTTTTTTACATCATGAATTTATGAGTCCTGGCCCCAACTAAAAGTGGTTCTCTCTTGGACAATCGATCAATTTAATAGGTAATAACGCCTACATGCATAAATCTGAACAGGAGATGCGTGCAAGTGCATGCATGTATGTATATCTATATTTCTCACGGTGATGCAAGCTCCTATAAGCTCCTATTCATATTCATTCATTAATAAATATCATGCTACCAGTACATAAATTAGGATCTTTTTTGAACAACTCCATTGATTTAGTTATAAGCTAAAACGAAAAACCAATTTGTGCTAGTATTTATAAGTTAAGAAAACATTCCAAGTTATTATGTACCTATTATAGGCGTAGGTACCACGTACGTACCTAACTACTTGATGTAGCATTTACGCTAAGAATGGAGTTGAATTGGTAAAATAAAGCGTTGCGAAATCAATCCCTGTGGGTTCATTCCTTGACAGATTCTCACCATTTAGGTCTCTTTCGAAGACTACAAGGATGTACTTTGGTTGGTTTGGTTGAATTGAAGTGTTCAATCGCGGGAACTTTGGCCGTCGATAAAATAAGTCTTAATTTGACAATAATAACGCATTTTATCAAACTGTTCAGGGGCAACAGCAAGAGAAATGAAAAATAGGAGGGAAAGAGGAACGTGCCCGCTATTATCTTCGACTCTAAAAATGTTTGGTCCCCTAAGAAACTTTCGGGCCCTAAAAGTTCAATTTTATCTATACGCCAGTGGATGAGTCTCATCAAAATCGCAGCTGTCACTTAATTGTTATGCATTATGTGATATCGTATACCAAATTTGAAGTTGCTCCTTTGAACGGTAAGAATGTTGAATTGAAAAAACATTTCTCAAAATTGAGCTTTGACGGGCCGTAACTTATTTAAAGGGAGCACCTCTTGCAAAATAATTCGTTCTTATTTAAAAAAACTTGATATTTTTGGACGCTTAATCCGAGGATATTGTTACGGATTTCGCGTTCAGGTTATTTTATGATTGAGACGATCGTTTTAGAGCACACACTGTTTACTACTGCATACTACTATATTACTACTATAAAATACACGTCAACAATTACTTGCGCTTGGGTATATCGCTTCAACTTCTCGCTGTTATCGCTCTGACTTTGATACGGGTCCCTTAGTGGACGCATCGGTGTTTATATACCTGCGACTGTTCTGGAATCTTCCACTGGTTCTCCAGCAAATTCCATATTGATATTGATCGCTGCATATGGTTTCGAGGCGACTCTAGAACAATCCCACACTTTTCGCCTGCAATACTGCGTGCTCTGGACCGGGGGCACCTCCGCCAATTGGCAAGATATACCTCACTCGGCGATGGAATCATGGAATTTCCATGTGATTTGAATCGCCAAACCATCGCGTATGTTCTCAAAAGTCCAGAGCTTCGCACTTATAACACTGCGATCTGATGCGAACAATCTAGAAAGATCAGGTGTGCTCTAGAATGCACGAGAGTCTCGCCGCTCGTAGCTAGGTACTTATTTCTGAAACACCTATAGGTGACAATGAGAGGAGTGCAAAAATGACATGACTTTAGTAAAGGCCAGTTTTGAGAAAACAAGTCGCAGAATTTTTGTCTTATTTTCGGAAAGTATACATCATTATCTCGAAATCATTTTAGACTTTTTATCGTATCCCTTAGTTATTGATTTTTCTGACAGAACGTACACAACAGTTGTATCAAAAATGTACCATCAAACAATTTGATCCCATTGATACTCAGAAGTGCGATAAGAAGCTGAACCTCTTCTCGGACTCAACATTCCATTACATAATAATATAGTCAATAGCCTAGGAATCCTAGGATAGTTCAAAATGCACCAATGGCAAGTATCCGTGCATCATTAAGACTGACATAGTTACCAGTTTGTCCCATCATGGGTGCTTGTTTTTCTGCTCAATTCTCAATTTCATATTTCACAAAAAAAAACTCAAACAACTCTTTGAAAAAACAAAATACGATCCAAAATCCAAAACAGTTTCGAGATATTGATGTACGCTTTTCAAAAATATGACCTAGAAAAAATTCTGCAACTTGTTTTCCCAAAACGGTATCTTGCTAAGTCACCAGGTTTTTTTTACACATTTCTCAATTTAACACTGTATATCGTACATAGGGTCAACAATCAGGTGATTTATGATATCGATAATACCTTGTAGCGCTTGTAGTCAAATGCTCTATCAAGCATCACCAAAACTCCCAAAATCAGACAATTTTTGCCAGAAATTTCCGAGATATTCCCAAAGAGATTTTGTATCATAAAACGTTTGTTAATAAAATAACACCGCACTCTGCCTGAGCTAGCTGCACAATCTCCACTCGTTTATTGCTAACGAATGCCTTATTGAAATACGGCTTGATAAATATTCATTTGCATCTACCAAGCGGCTACTTTCGATATTGTTGAAAAGCCTTATTTCTCGTTACACGATATTTGGTTATACTTGAAAAATACTGCCTTGATATTTCTTAAACAATAAGAAGCAAAGAATAAGAACAAGTATTCGTCCAATAACTGATACCTACTCGATTCTATTTGCAAATAATCATTGTTTGTTTCCTGTTTTGGCAAATTCTACAATTATTATTCGCTTCAGTTTTATGTAGGTGAGTTGTAAATTGATATCTATCAAATAATTAAACACAACTGAAAGCAGCATCAGCAAGCTTTGTCATTATTTTGGTGAACATTTGGCTGAGGTAATTCGGTGTAAGCTACAAATTATAGCAACTGCGAATGTCTCTTCCTCGGTTACGGATTAACTATAGTTGTAAAAAAAAAAATGTAAAATGTATTTATTGCACCACTCGAATACAACTGTATTATAGGTTTCGTCGTTGTATTCAATTATTTAATTGATGAATACAATTCACAACTTACCTGCAATAGCTTAAAGCAATAAAATTGTCAAGTTCTCTAGAGACTAAGGGCCGTATTCATACCTCGCTTTTAAGCTAAAAGCGCTATTAGAGCGATGCGCATTTAGGGGCATTTCTCATATTTCAGTGTTCAAAAATACAAATTAACTCGCAAATTAATTGCAATTAAGTACATACAATCGCTCCCAATCGCAATAATGTATATTTGAACACTGAAATATGAGAAATGCCCCTAAATGCGCATCGCTCTAATAGCGCTTTTAGCTTAAAAGCGAGGTATGAATACGGCCCTAAGTCCATTTCTGGGACTGTCTCGGACGACGCTGAGCTATAGTCTGTTCACCGATAGAACGGACTTTTTTGAATTTCAGTGATGTAACCTGTAGCAAACAAAAGCACCAAAGACTGTTACAACATAGGCGCGTTTGGAACTAATATTAGTTTTGTTCGGTTGGTAGTCTTACCCGGGCAGATTATTCCTACGCCAAGCCAATGGCATTACATTCAGCGAGTTTGACACTTACGTACGATTTCTAACCTCCATTTCTCTATGATGTTTGTTATTTTTAGTCGGATCGGCTGTTGTGAGTGTTGTGTAATAAAATCAGCTTTATTCAAAAAATTATTTTCTCATTCATTAAAATTGGTATTAAACTGGTCTCATTTCAAATTACCATAGCACTTAGCTGTGATTAGCGGAAATAAGCACCTCTTTCTAACTGGAATTTTAAATTTCGCGGGTAACGCTCGGGGACTACTTTTCAAGCGGAGGAATCTGGTGGTCCTTTCTATCAGTGTATAGAGTATAACAACAACTGACTGCGGCTAATGTCGGAAAAGCATCGCCTCATCATCCCATCGGCGGGCAATTAATAAGTGATAGCACTGATAAATAATTTATTCACAATGAGTTAGCAATCGATACATGCCTAACTTTCAAAAAGTTGGAAAGTAAATGATTCCTTACAGGTTGGAAAATAAAGTTACTTTCGGACCACGGGCCAAAAGTGACATAAGGTGATCTAAACAGCTGTCACGGAGCGCGGAGTGTTGATGGATGCGTTGTTTGAAAAGGCTGCTTATGCCTACCTGATAAAAACGTTTGATGCAAGAAACTTTAAATAAAGCCAATTATTTGCAGTTAAACTGGATCATTGTGAATAAAGTCCTATACATACAACGGAGTAAAGCGTCAAAAGCCTATGGGATTCTATCTCACCTCGGCACGCCTCGGTAGTATATTGAATCCCTTGGCTGTAATGAGACGCTTTCCACCTCGGTATGTAATAATACTGATTACTACTGTATTGTTTGTATTATTGTTATATTGTTATTGTTACATCGCTTTTATTCTGACGTGTTCAACACAGTGGCGGACTAAGGGAGGGGCGGCGGGGGCGGTCCGCCCCGGGCCTCGGGGCCTCAATCATCTGATGGGGCCCCCAATTCCTCTTGTTTGTGAAAAATACTGCAAAAAATTGGGATAAAATCCAAAAATTTCAATTTTTTTCCTCAATGATCTTTATTTTTTCGAATATTACTTTGGTGAGAAACATTATTTTCCTATATTCCTATTCCATTTTAAAGTTACCTTGGCAGGCCCCATGACAACAGGTTTGAGGGCCTACACACAGGCAATAGAGGTGTGTCTGTATCACGGAGTCTCTGCGGATTATTTTCACTTAAGGCTTCAGGGGCCCCGGCTCCGGATATCACAGTGCCAGGGGCCTCAAGCCTTTTGAAATTTTGTGTTCTATTATTTCTTTTCAAAAGAGGGAAAGACAAAACAACAAAATTATCTTGTCTGCGCGCTGCAGGTAGTAGAAATTCATATTATTCCTAATTTTGTATATACGACTAGATTGTAGATTGTAGATTAGAGGTGGTCGTTTGGTCTCGGAAGATCCTTTCTGCGACTTCCTTTATACGACTAGGTTTTAGCATTGAGTCAACAGTCCAAATCCAATTCAACATCCAAAGCTGGAACCGAGAACTTCTTGTAGGTACTGGTGGTCAGTGGCTTAGCCAAGGGGGGCGAAAGTGGGCGAATGAGACTACCTCCCAAGCGCCCATGGCACTTCATTCCACACTAAACCGATACAGAAAAAAGTCTGGCGAAAATTTTCAAGAAACGCAAAAATTTTCTGAAATAAAGTTTGATTATCAAGTAATTTTGGTGAAAGCATCGAAAACCGAAATCGCAAAACGCACGAAATATACCGATTATCAGCATCATTATTATTATCATGCCCAAAAAATTTCGCCTGCGGCGCTACTTTTCCCTGACTTGCACCCTCACCGTTGCCTTTGCCCTCTACGCCCTCAAATTCTGACTGCGCTACTGTGTGTTTTATAGTCAAGTTAACAACACATTTTTTGTTTCTTAGGCTTTTGCTCAATTACGGCGGGGCAGGGCGGGCCAAAAAGTCTGCCGGCCCCCCTTTATATTCTCAATTTTCACTCCTTAGGGGCCCCATCTCACAATTCCGCCCCGGGCTCCCAATTCCCTTAGTCCGCCACTGGCTCAACAGCAATTGTGTAGATTTTATATATACCTACTTGTTATTATTATTTTTTATACACGTTATATTGCTTTTAAGAACTAATAAATTATCTATCTATCTATCTATCTATCTATCTATAAAGACTTTTATATAAGTTGTATATGGATTTTACAGTTTATGTGCTTTAATTGACACTTGTCAAATTTAACCTCAAAAACTACAAAAAATTTACAATTTGCAATGGAACAAACACGTAAAATGTTGTACAACGCTCGTGGCTTCTTACACAAGATATTTTCCGACACTCAGCCTCTTACAGAACTCGGGCTGCGCCCTCGTTCTGCAAATTTCGGCTTCGTGTCTGAAAACCACTTATGTAACAGCCAACTCGTATCGTAAACTACTATTTGTTTATAGGTAATGAAACAGAATAATTGCAAACAACTGAGCTATTCAAAACAGAATTTCAACCATATTTTCATTGGGGAATACTATATATGTATTTGTTAATAGTTATAAATGTTCCGCGTAATAATTGCCTGACTTATAATAAATAAATAATTTGAGCAAGTTATTTCATACAAAAGGCAGATGTTGATGCAGTGGCGTATCCAGAGGGGGGGCGCCCCCCCCTGGACTAAACTAAAGGTTGCAATTATTGCTCTTAGCTTGTCAGGATGCTTTTCCATGTTACAATATTCACTCGAGTATCTTTCACTACGCGTATTACTATTCGACTCTCAAATGTACACAAACACACACAAATACCACCCAGTCAACCCATCGAGTCAGTGGCTGGTGGCCGGTGTCCTTCTTCTATTTTCACACAAAACGTATCAAACTACCCTGATAAACTTTCTAAAAATATCACACAAAACGCGCCCCCTGCGCCTTTCTTCTCGCCCGCGACAAACAAAGAATTCACATCTGTGGTGGGAGCACGCCGTCAATCGGTTACGAAATTCGTGTTTGTATACGAATTTTGCTAGCACGCCACTTTCATGTTTCGTAAATAGTGAATATCGCCCAATCCCTTGCGTCTTCTGCCCCGTGCAGAGCATGCGTTCAAGCGGTTACGAAGTTCGTTTTCGTATCCGAATTTTGCGAGCACGCCACTTCCTTTTTTCGTAGAAATCGACCAGCCCCTTGCGTATCCTACCCACAGCCGTGCCTATGCACAGCCCGCAAGCTCCGTGCGAATACGAAAACCTTGGGTTTTGCGGAAAGTGTCGATCTTTCTTGTCTTTGTCTAGCAAAATATATCTGCATCTTCCCTCTTCGTCGCTGAAATTTTAGCAATATGGCGGCCTTCATCCACGGGCACGACTTTTTACGATCGTTTCCGATTGCGAAGACGAACGAAAATACGCAAGTTTATACAATAGAAAATACGCAAGCTTCGTATACGAAATTCGTAAACAGACGGCGTGCTCCCCGCACTGGTATCCATACTTACTATCATAAAACACACCAACTCACCTACCCGCCTGAGTGCCTGCCTGCCCAACACAATAAATATTCTATGAAAAACAAACAAAACGGTACATAAGATTTCAAAAACGACGACTGTCAAAACTGAAGAGCCATTATATACCTACCTATCTTCTCGAATAATTATACATATGATTATTTAATTAGGTATTATACTTAGGGTTGCTTCTGGATGAGTTGCTTGTTACTTCATATTTCGCGGCACAGATAGCTTTAACGAACGACTAGTCAATAGGTAGGTAGGTAGGTACCGCATAATCGGCTTTGAGGCTCAATTATTGTATTTGTAATTCTTTTAAATCCTTAATTAGATACAATACCCGGAAAAAATTGGCCGGTGTGCCGATGTGTAAAGCCGGGTCTAGTACAAGTAGTACTTACAGCCCAGGCATTTTAGTCGAAAAATCGTGGTAACCCGTAACAAATTCCCTCAAAGCTGAATTTTGGTATATACAGGGTGTCCCAGAAATGGCGCATAAACTCTCCAGTACGTTGCTGGGAACTCATCATAGAGTCAGGGAAAAATAGTAGAAAAATTCTTTGGCTTTTATTTATTAAGTTATCGCCAAAAAACTGAACGGTCGATTTGGCAATCGTGCATGACTGCACGTGTTCACCTACATACGTACCGCTAGGTAAATCCAATATAAATATGGTCATCATAGAAACGGTCATTGTTAAGGCCAATTTAGACATTTTCTTGTAGGTACTGATACTGGTGCCTATTGACATAGCTACTGGCTTTGATAGCTACCGATCGCACCTCTTCGTAATTTCAACAACTTTCGCGCATTCAGAAAATAAACTTGTAAAACTGCGTTTCTCCCATTTTTATTTAGGTGTTACTAAGGCTGTCTCAGAAAGAAATTCACTTTAAAAAAACACAACACCCTTTTCACTTATTTAACTTGTTCTGAACTAACAATCCAAAGAAGAATCCTTCAAATCATGTGTGTATATCAACATCCGTCAGGCTCCTTTGACGATAGGCGTTGGGACTACTCGTATTCGAGAAAAAAGTAAGTGCATGCAGTCCCGGTGAAACTTTGTGAGCCTTGCGATTTGGTAGATTCTGAAGCAGTTCGAAAACGTCCTCTTCAGCATCAGGCATCAGGTACCCTCACATGACGAGGACGGCCGCGATCTGCTTGTAATAATACTGATGCTACCTGTCTGGTCCTTCTGGCTCTGTCTTCTGTTCTCATTATCACATAAGATCCCAGCACATAAGTACGATCGGGATGCTTTCTTTGACGGTATTGCTGGGGGTAAATAATGCGTTCCGCCTGGAAGTGATTGATGCCGCGACGTTCGCCCAAAATCAGTAACACATCAGTGTATTCGCTTGCCGCATACATTATTCGCGGAAAAGTGAAAACGAGGCAGGAATAATGATGCAAAATGACACTGACTGATCTTATTGTCAGAAATTGACTTCATTCGATTTTTTATTTATTCAATGTCAGATTGTAGGTATACCTACTCATTTGTTTTTCACCGATGATGCCAGATCCATTTTCTGGGTAATTTGATTGAGAATTTGCAAAATTCAAAATTGGCTGTAGCCGTTAATCAAAAGTTGTTGAGGATTATTTCACCAGAAAATGATAAAAGAGCTTTGTCCCCATTAAATAAATATTGCGGTTTTGAATAAATCACAGAAATAGAGAAGTTGAGTTTTCAAATTCAAAGTCTTATATCTCGAAGAGTGGTCCAGGAGGAATTTTTTTACTATTTTTCTAGAGTTCCCTGGAAGGTCCGCTACAACGTACTGGAGAGTTTATGCGCCATTTCTGGGACAGCCTGTATGTTCTATTGGACCTACGGAACAACATATCAAAAGACTCGGACTTACACCCTCGTGCGTCCTTTGATTTTCATCCTCAAAGGTCAAGTTCTAAGAATTAGAGAGATACCTATCTCCAAGTTGTTCTTGCAAGTGAACGGAGTATCCGATCGATATAAGATATGTTTCAAATGAACAAAAAAGATTTGTTGTTAGTGCTTAAGTGTGTGAGGGAGCCTTTGTAGCTCTTCCGATTGGTTAGTTCTGCGGGAAAGGCGGCTGAGTGTTAATTTGTCGCCCGGATGTTTCAGGAAAAACCATGTGAGAATTTAAAGCCTCAAGCAATGTCGCACAAAGTTGAATATTGATACATAACTGGTATGATCCCTAAGGAAGAACATATCAAAATATTTGGACTTACACCTCTGTGCCTCCTACGATTTTGGGGCTTTGAATATCTAGTCAAAAAATTCACCCAGACACTCTTCTCTAAAACTGTTCCTGTGGACGAACCAATCATTTTAACAATATAAGGTGGGTCTCAAAGGAAACACGGTATATTGTTGCCTATGAAGTGGACTCCGGTAGCCATGAAACATTTCTGCTTGATAGTGGCGTGAATAGTACGCGCAAGGTGGAATTTCTCTCCTGGATCTTTGAATGAGAAACATGTAAGAATATTTTGTGATGGCCAATATAGCTGAGTATTGTTAATAGGTTCTTCTTCCCATCTTCGAAACAGACCCACGTGATGAGACTGATGAGTGAACAGTTGATATTTACAGTGCTCATCCCGAAAATAATGAATTCTCTACAAAAAAATTGTGGTTTCTTCATTTAGGGGCATCATTGTCTGAAGCTGTCAAAAATGAAAATTACAGACAAATCCTATATTTCTGTTTATCTTGGACAAAAACAGCATCAATTGCTTACGCCTATTTATATTACAAAGTCAGAGCATCAATTTTTCATTAAACAAGTTACACCTACTTTTTTTTCTGAAAATGGAATAACGGCTACAGAAAAAATGATTTTATGTTTCTATTGTCCAATAGATACAATAGCTTTTGGTATTTTCTGAAAGAGGAAGAACTTCGCTTAGTATTACACACAAAAACAGTGGAACCCCTCCATCATTCATCAGTAAAGAAAAAGAACTGCAAAAATTGTATGCATTTTCGGGAGAAAATTGGGCATATAATCACTTTCACAACAGATCAATTTTCTGATCTTGTAATGATACAGGCACATTGTTTTTATCGTTTCCAGGTATAAAATGGTTAAGAACAATGAATTCTTTTTGAAATACTCAATTGAGATGATTCTAACCATACGGAAACCGAAATTACAAAACGACAATTTCAGGTGGCAAAAATCGTCGTTTTTTCAGTAAAACTTGTTTAATCGTATTTCAATTCAATTTTAAACACCATATTTGATATCAAAGGCCAAGATTTAGTTAGAAACGATACCACACTTGCCGATATCAATTCAAGGTTTTTGAGAGACAAACAAAATAAATTTTGCCGATCTTCTTTTTTTTTCCAGGCAACCCAAACTACTTATCAACTTGTGGTGCTTGTGGTGTGGTTAGTTAGCGCGTTCGACTACCACTCCAGGGGCCCTATTTTCGGTACACGTGATCTGTTCCCCGGTTCTAAAAGTGGTATTTTCGTGTCCACTTTTCGGCTATACTCGTACACACCTCGTACATGTCCGTGTAATGTCGAAGCTTGGCTGTCAGCTGTCATAATGATATTTGAAATCGAATTGTAATCTTTTAAGACTTTCAAAAATAACACCAACGGGTCTTCTAGCCTCCCTGTGTATTGCTACTTGATATCATAACTCATAACGTCATATTATTGTATCAGGAAAAACAGGATTTTGGTAGGTACTTGATTGTCCAAACGTGGTACCTACTTTACTTGCTACGGTCAGCCGGCTTCCTTCCCCGGGTACTGGGATAAATGGCGTGACTAGTTCTGTGATGTGCCGGGCCAAGTCTTGTGTCACGCGGAAATACTGCACAAACTGCACTTCGGAAAGTTCCTCATAAGGATTCTCCCCATTATCGTCCACAAATCGTTTGCCGGGTTGGCGCGCATCTTCTTCGGCCGCTTCCAAGTCCGCGATTACATGGACCGCCAATGCCGCGTTCAATGGATCCATTTTACCCAAATTATTTCAAGAAACTTTCGAAAAATTGGAGATTGCAACGTAAAATTGAAATTATTGAAAAGACGCCGAACGAGAATTTCAATTGTCAAAGTTATATCTGTCATCTGTCATTTGGCAATTGTTTTAGTTGTATTTTTGGTGCATTCAGCGTTGCCAACCTATGAACAATGTGCTTTTTTTAGTGATTTTCAATTTAGACTATTTGCAGTCCTTTGCTTTATTTGACATAAGCGGGGAATGAGCTGTTCTCTCGGTAGCTCCTAGGAGAACAGGGGCCCTATTTTCGGTGCACACGTGAACTGTTCCTATAGGAACTGTTCCCTCAAAAACAGGGGAAGCGGCATTTTCGGGTACATTCACGCGTGATCACGCCCGTTCTCCTAGGAGCTACCGAGAGAACAGCTCATTCCCCGCTTATGTCAATCAAAGCAAAGAACTGCCAAGAGTCTAAATTGAAAATCACTAAAAAAAGTAAAAAAAGCACATTGTTCATAGGTTGGCAACGCTGAATGCACCAAAAATACAACTAAAACAACCGCCAAATGACAGATATAGTTTTGACAATTGGAATTACATCCATCTCCCAATCTCCAATTTTTCGAAAGTTTCTTTAAATAATTTGGAAAAAATGGATCCATTGAACGCGGCATTGGCGGTCCATGTAATCGCGGACTTGGAAGCGGCCAAAGAAGATGCGCGCCAACCCGGCAAACGATTTGTGGACATAGAAGTGCAGTTTGTGCAGTATTTTCGCGTGACAATTAAAAGACTTCAGTGTGACTTGTGAAGGCCCGGCACATCACAGAACTAGTCACGCCATTTATCCCAGTACCCGGGGAAGGAAGCCGGCTGACCGTAGCAAGTTGACAAGGATATATGGGGTTCTTGGCCATGAGTTCGGTCAGTTTTTCTTTTTGAGTTTCGGAAATCGCATCCAATCATGGCCTCTTGAAGCTTGGGCCGGCAGATTTCATGTTAATAAACAGCAAAAGTAGGTAGGTTTCGAAAAACTACAATTCGATTTCAAATATCACAGCTGACAGCCAAGCTTCGACATCACACGGACATGTACGAGTATAGCCGAAAAAGTGGTCACGAAAATACCACTTTTAGAACCGGGGAACTGATCACTTCACCGGCGTTCCCCGGTGATCGCCGGGGAACAGATCACGTGTACCGAAAATAGGGCCCCAGGCGTGATCACGCGTGAATGTACCCGAAAATGCCGCTTCCCCTGTTTTTGAGGGAACAGTTCCTATAGGAACAGTTCACATGTGCACCGAAAATAGGGCCCCAGAGGTCGCGGGTTCGATCTCCGCCGGGGACGGATTTTCGGCCTCGAAAAACAAGCTTCTTGGTTTAGTTGGAATGCTTGCTAAATGCAAGACGCGCCGTGTGTCGCATAGCACGTAAAATACGAACGATGGTGCCGACCCCATGCGATGTTGGTGGTCGTTAAAAATCCCTACCCTGTGTTGGAACACACAGGGGTTCGGCAAAATTTCTGGTATAGTGGAGGAAAGCATTCACCGGCGTCGGTGTTAGGCCTCGTTGCGGAAATAGGCCGACGTTAGATAAACGAATAAAAAAAAAAAAAAAAAAAATTCAAACGTCAAGCAAATATTGTGAAGCCTTGAGGCATCTAAATATGATTTTTTTTCATTTATATAAGCTACAGGGTGTCATTTACGCATTTAAAATGGAAATATTTCACCCCCCCCCACAATCAATGACGCACAAGGGTGTGCCACCGAGTATTTTGATACTTATGTTATTCCTTAGGTCTTACAAGGCCCGTATACCAAATTTCAGCTTTGTGGGAATTTGTTGCGGGTTAAAACCTAATATGCCTGGGCTATTATATCATTGGAAATAGAATTTAAGCTGGAGATAGTTCAAACAAAAACTTTTTTTTATCATGGCAAGCTTCCAGTCCCCTCTTCAACATGTCAAAAGTCCGCATCCCTGGCACTGCGACAAATCAGTATACAGGGTGTTTCGGTGACCTTGCATAATACTTCGAGAGGTGATTCCCCTCAAAAAAATAAGTCGAAAAGTGAGAGTAACATTTTAACCTAAAATGCTTCCTAAGGGAGTTACAGCCCCTCAAAAGTACGAAGTTTTTAATTATTTGCTGGAAAACCGTCAAAGGTAGGAACTTCAAATTTGGCATAGAGAAGTTTCTCAACAGTGCAAATGCACATGCAAAGTTCTAAACAAATCTAACCAGTGGCAGCGAAATTAGAGGGGATTGGGATTATGTTGAAAATTATTCATGACACGTCCGTGTTTTTTTCACTTTTACGTCAGAATAAAGCATCCAACGGAAAAAATGCAAGAGGAATAAAAGTTTTGGATTGAACGAATCTATTGAAAAAATTACATTTGAAGCTCTTACCTTTGACAGTTCTTGAGCAAATAATTGAAAACTTTCTTGCATTTTCTACCTTTGAGGAGCTGTAACTTCCTCAGGGAGCACTTTAGGAAAAAAATTTACTCTTACTTTTTGACTCATTTTTTGAGAGGAATCACCTCCCGAAGTATTATGCAAGGTCACTAAAACACCCTGTATAGGGTGAAAGTTTGTTATTTTTTTTTACTTTCTTTCTTTCTTGGAGAATTTATGACCGTTTGCTGTGCATCAAGTTACAGGGTAAAATGAAAACTATTTTTCATCTTCAATTTTTCTTGGTGGTATTGATATAGATTGAAGCCGGTTTCGATTTTTTGCAAGCTTATAATGTCATGCTGAAAATAATATAAGAAAAATACATCCCTCTGTGACTGA
The DNA here is from genome assembly GCA_949128115.1 of Anaspis maculata. NCBI lineage: Eukaryota > Metazoa > Arthropoda > Insecta > Coleoptera > Scraptiidae > Anaspis > Anaspis maculata. Next base: position 978,396 of record OX421968.1, on the reverse strand, counting down.
TGATTTTCAATTTACAGAGTGCAAAGTCATTTTTACCATTTAATTTTTTTCTTGGTGAAATCGGCTTAAACAACAACTGCGTGTGATTTTTCGGTGAACTTAGAGTTTCTAGTTTAACATATCAAACATAGACATTTTTACTACAGCTGCATTTTTTATTTGCAGATTCAAATGCTTGGCTAAATTGCCTAAAATATTTTCGCCTGCGGCGCTTCTTTCATGGCATTAGTCGCTGTTTGTGGTGTTGTCCGCTTTGTCAGGAAATCGTTTTCCTGCGTCTGAAAATATTATGTCACCAATAAGCTGGGGCGCCATTTTTCGATCCCTGAATTTCTATAGGGCGGAAAATTGCCTAATCCGGCACTGGGGATGTAGTATATTGGAAATAGAAAAAAATAGGTGCTTTGCTGGAATTAATTCAAACAAAAACGATTTTTTTACCATGGCAAGCTTACAGTTCCTTCTTCAACATATCAAAAGTCCTCAACTCTAGGACTGCTACAAATCAGTATACAGGGTGAAAGTTTATTATTCTTCTTTACTTTCTTTTTTTCTTGAAAAACTGATGACCGAAACAAACGGTTTCAGGCTAGTTTGATAGGCCATAGTCTTCCAATAAACATATAAAAAATATACCACCCAGCAACTGCTGCGTATCAAGTTACAGGGTGGAAACTATTTTTCATCTTCAATTTTTTTTCTTGGTGGAACTGATCTAGATTGAAGCCGATTCCAGTTATTTTGCAAGCTTATAATGTCATACTGAACATATGAAAAAGACACATCTCTGCATCTGCTGCTTTTCAATTTACAGGGTGAAAAGTCATTTTCACGTTTCAATTTTTTTCTTGATGAAATCGGCTCACACAACAATTGCGACTGGTTTTTCTGTAAATTTGGAGTTTCTAGTCAAACATATCAAAATAATACATTTATGCTACAGGTACGTTTTTATTTACAAATTTAAATGTTTGGTTGCGTCCCAAGATTTTTTGAATTTTCGATGCAATATACCCAAATATACCCAAACATTTAAATTTGTAAAAAAAACATAGCTGTAGCAGAAATGTATTATTTTGATATGTTCGACTAGAAACTTCAAGTTTACAGAAGAATTAGTCGAAATTGATGTGTGAGCTAATTTCACCAAGAAAAAATTGAAACGTGAAAATGACTTTTCACCCTGTAAATTGAAAAGCAGCAGATGCAGAGATGTGTCTTTCTCATATGTTCAGTATGACATTATAAGCTTGCAAAATAACTGGAATCGGCTTCAATCTAGATCAGTTCCACCAAGAAAAAAAATTGAAGATGAAAAATAGTTTCCACTCTGTAACTTGATACGCAGCAGTTGCTGGGTGGTATATTTTTTATATGTTTATTGGAAGACTATGGCCTATCAAACTAGCCTGAAACCGTTTGTTTCGGTCATCAGTTTTTTAAGAAAGAAAGGAAATAAAGAAAAATAATAAGCTTTCACCCTGTATACTAATTTGTAGCAGTCCTAGAGTTGAGGACTTTTGACATGTTGAAGAGGGAACTGAAAGCTAGCCATGGTAAGAAAATCGTTTCTGTTTGAATTAATTCCAGCAGATATTCTATTCCCAATATACTAATGTCTCTGCAGTCTGCAGCTCATTCTCTAGATATAGATGTAAAGTAAGGTGTGGGGGGGTCTCACAGGATAATCCGCCCCGGGTGACAAATATGCTAGGTACGCCACTGTGTTGCGCTCCCCCCCCAGCACAAATCCTGGATCCGCCACTGTGTTGATGTAAACTCTGTTTTGATATGTGTTATTAAATTGTCTATTAACAAATATTTGTTGCCTATAATTGAACACTTTCTCTTAGTGTGGTAGGTGCGCTACAGGCCCGCTTGGAGACCTAAAGCATTTGTTGGCTTCAACATTTCTTATGCCATATGCGAAAAAACCTACGTTTCTTCGATAAAAATTGTCTTACACCGACTTCTGGGAGATTCCTGTCGTTGACTTGTTCGAAACCCAGCTTCCATTATTTTTTTAATTCAGCCCAAAAACGCCACACGTTCAGCAAATGACCGCTCCGCGAAGCGAACACTCTGAGCACAATAAATAATGAGTCAGCGAGCAGCTGACCCACTCGCGCTGCGCTGTGCGGGTTCGAATCCCGCTACATCCATGGATATTTTGTTCTGTCCCCGAGGTTGCATGGTAGAGCAGCTGATAGCTGAATGTCGCCTCGTTAAATAAGTCAATTAAATAAATAAATAAATAAGTAAATAAATAATAATAATAATAATAATGTGGCAACGGTGCTTTATGTCAGCTGCGGTCCTGCTTCAAACTCTGGTAGATGGATTTAGGCGCGTATTCAGTTTTAAACGGATGAACTATGACGAGCCCAATTTCAGTTCTTTTCCGGGTCCGATTTTTCCTAAACTTCACAGTAGGTATTTTGTTTCATCTACTTGAGCATCAATTTACGCTGGTGAAATCGCATTTGGTGGTTTCTGTGTAAGACTTCATTGTCATTGTTTCTTGACCTCAAGAAATCGCAATATTTTTCGTACAATCTAAAGGTGAGTTTGATCCGGCTTATTTAGCCGTAATTTTAGCTCTAGTCGTAAGCGTAGCATCGCTGATTGCTCATTGATTTCACATGGGCACGACAGCCAATAATCGATGCTGCGCTTACGACTAAAATTAAAACCACAGCTAAAATATAAGGCTGTCTAAATGCACCTTTAGATAATACAAAACTTATGATGCAAACAAGAAATTGTGTAGTGTGATATGTGTAATACGCGTACATGACAACTTGACGCGAGACAACTTGACGCCAGGAATTTTAAAGCGGCCGACTTGACGCCGGGACAACTTGACGCCAGTATAACTTGACGCGGGACAACTTGACGCCGGGACAACTTGACGCCGGACAAATTGACGCCAGGAATTTTAAAGTAGCCGATAGCCGACTTAGCGGCGGGACAACTTATCACCAGTTGGAGCTATAGGACCCCGAGCAATACATGAAGGCACAAAGGTGCTTACTAAAGTTACGGAAGCAAGGGGAAGACGCAAGGGGGCCCGATAGACCTTCGAATACCAAACAAAGGCACAAGAGTGCTTACTAAATGTAAATGGAAAAAATGCAAGGGAGCTCAGCGGGGCTCAAACAACATCAATTATTGAAGACACAATGAGGTCCAGTGGGGGCTATGAACAACACATGAAAGCAAAAGAGAGCTTTTTCGGCATATGAGGACACAAGCGGACCAAGAGGACTTTGAATACCAAACGAAAACACAAGTGTGCTTTCGATTGCTTGAAAGCTCCCTAAGACACGGAAAATTGCAAGGGGGCTCATCAGGACTTCAAAAGACATTGAAAGCACAAGGGGGCTCAATAGTGCTTTGGATTACACAAAAAGGCAAAAGGGGCTCACGGGAAATCTAAACACGTGAAAAACATAGGGAGACTCACCAGGGCTCCAAACGGTACTTGAGGTTGGGGACACACGGGGGCGCCAAATGTTACACGAAGGCACAAAGGTGTTTACTTAAGCTTTGAAAGCGACGGGACATTGTAAGGGAACCCAGCAGGGCTTCAATCGACATTGAAGAAACAAGGGGGCCAGTAGGGCTTTAAGAATCAAAGAAGGCACAAGGAGGCCTAGTGAAATTCTGGAGGAGCGAAAGATCATGAAGGGCTTGAAACAAGAGTTTCCAATTGGTCTCTGAATAAGGGTGCTTACAACGCCATATGGAGACATAAAGGGTAGATACTACGATTCTGGAAGCAACATGAACACTCAAGGGAGCTCATCAGGGCTCAAAACGACATATAAATACACAAAAGGATCCACTGGAATTCAGAGTTAACACAGCAAGACAAAATGGGAGCTGCTTGAGCTCCAAAACATAGTAAGACATAAGGGGGCTCCTCAGAATTCCGAAAACCTCAAGTAAACACAAGAGGGTTTATCGGAGCTCGAAACGACACAAAAAGACACGGGGGCTCATCGGGGCTCCGATTGACAAAGAAGAACTCAAGAACTACAAAATCTAAGAAGATAGATTGTGGCTCGATAGATTGTGGCTCGATAGAGTCCCAAAAGCAACATGAAGACACAATGAGGGGGCTAGTCAAGGCTTGAAGCAACACATCAAATTGTACACGCGTTAGCTTGTCCTGGCGTCAAGTTGTCCCGCGTCAGGATGGCCGGCGTCAAGCTGTCCTGCTTCGACCAACTTGACGCCGGAACAACTTGACGCCGGACGATTTGCGCCAGGGATTTTGTGAGAACAGAGAAAGGAAACATTCGAAGAAAATGACAAAACGGGACTCATCGGTAGTCGAAACGACACATTAAGACACAAGGGGGTTCACTGGGGCTCCGAATCACACAGCAGAATACAATGAGGACCTCTAGATCTCCAAAACACAAGAAGACATGAGCGGGCTCGCTTAGACTTCCGAAAACCTTGAAAAAACATCAAAGGGTTCATTGGGGACTCGAAACGACACAAAAGAACACAATGGGGGCCAGTAAGGCTCCAAAGTAAAAAAGATACAAAGGGGCTCGATAGTGTTCCGAAACTGCCAAAAAAATACAAAGCGGTCATCGGGGCACAATACGGTACCTAAAGACAGAAGGGGGGCTTCGACTGACACAGCAAGACATAATGGGTCGCTAGAGCTCCAAAACATGAGAAAAGTGAGCATAAAGGGGCTCGCGTTTTCCGAGAACCACAGAAAACATGATTGGGCTCATCGTCAAAATGACAGAAAGACACGAAAGGGCCTATTGAAGCTCCGATTGACAAAGCAAGGCATAACGGGGGCGCCCGAGAGGGCGCCATATAGGACTAGAAACATAAGAAGATACAAGGGGGTTCATCAGGGCCTCACACAACACCACATGAAGACACGAGGGGGATTATCAGGTTTCAAAACGACAAATACAGACAAAGGGGGTCCGTTGCGTCTCCGATAAACGTAGCAAGACACAACGAGGGCCGCTAGGATTCCACGACATGAGAAGACAAAATGGAGCTTGTTGCGGGGCTGGAAGCGTCAACATAGACACATGGCCCAGATTGACCCAGCAAGAAAGAATGGGGGCCGGCAGGGTTCCAAAGCACAAGAAGATACAAGGGGGCTCGATATAATTTAGAGCTCCACATGGAAACACAAAAAGGTCATCGAGGGGGTTATCAGGGTTCTTAAAAACACTATGGAAAAACAAAGTGGCTCCATTAAAGTTTCGAGAACAACAGAAAGACACAAGTAGGGGACTCATCAGGGCTTGAAATGACACATAAAGTCGCATGGGGGCTGTGACTTCGAGTTATACAAACTGAGGTCATTGGGACTCAAAAACATAAGACACAAGTAGGCATAAGGGGTTTGCTACTTCCGAAAAACTACAGGAAACACAAGGGGGCCAGTTGGGGGACAAAAAGACACAAACTGGCTAACTAGAACCCAAAATTATGATGACTCCAACTGGTATTAGGTTGTCCCGACGCTAAGTCGGCTATCGGCTACTTTAAAATTCCTGGCGTCAAGTTGTCCGGCGTCAAGTTGTCCCGGCGTCAAGTTGTCTAGCGTCAAGTTGTCCTGGCGTCAAGTTGTCCTGGCGTCAAGTTGTCCTGGCGTCAAGTTGTCCTGGCGTCAAGTTGTCCCGCGTCAAGTTGGCCGGCGTCAAGTTGTCCTGCTTCGGTGTAATACAGCTTTTAGATCGGGTAGGTACGGTACAAAACAAGGGTGCAGCGCGGCTGGCGGGATAGGCTACTTCGTTTGGGCAGATGCGCATTCTTGAAGGCACCAAATTTTAAAAACTTTCGTACACCTGTCAGTTGAATGGCAACGCTGCATGCTCTGTCTAGCCGCCTGACCAACTACTGGTTCCTGGCTGTCACTTTTACACACACCGTAACTGCATCTCTTCGTAGCTTCTTTGAACTTCCTTCTCGGTACAGCCATTTTCAACAAGTTGTGTTCCTTCGTCAAAACATGAGCAAATGAAATATAGGTCAGGTGGAAACGAGAAGTGTCATCATAATTGTCACAAGTGACAATTGGCGCATGGTTGGCGCCGATGTCTTGTTGTTCTCAGCGCTGTTGCCATTTTCGTTGTTCCTGAACTTCCACAAATGATCATTGAACTTCATTTCAATGAAACATTCCCTTTGAATATAAAAAATGGTATCTAACATTCAACCAAATTATATGTGGAATTTTAGGTGCACTACAATTTTTTTTAGTGTTAATTTTCAATATCGGTGTACGAAACTATGAAATTTGCGCCATACATGGGCACTCAAAAAAACCGAAACGAAGGGACCTATTGTACAAATCCCATGCCGATGCCGACGTATGTACATTCAAGCATGGTCACACTGGTGACCAGTAAGGCAGTAGGTCGTATCGATGAAGAGTCAGGGCCGATTCTGAGTGGTGTGCTAGGAGTGCCTCTGCACAAGGGCGGCCAAAATCTAAGGGCGGCGGAAGATCGCCCAATTTTTTTAAACGGAAAATTGAGTGTCAAAAAAGAAACTGATATTATGATTTTCGAGACCCAAGGCGGCCGCCCTGCGTAAATTGTAAATTTTTAGTGCCCGAAAAATACAATAGGTTGTCAAAAATGGAGGCGAGGTGGCCGCCCTGCGGTTTTAGTCCCGCAAGGTGAAAAAAAAAAACGTCAGCGGCGCAATTTCTAGGGAACCCGGACGCCCCCGCCAGAAAATTGCTGCGGGGCTACAGCTGGCGGGCGGCCAAATATTTTCTGCACAAGGGCGGCCGACAAGCCAGAATCGGCCCTGTGAAGAGTTATTATTTTAAATTTCCTACGAAATAAAGTACTTGCTGCATCCCATACATTTAGTACTCCGTATCCCGTAAATTAAAAGTACTGCCGGCTTATGAAATTTAGTACCTACTTCAGTGACGACGCCGCGCTACACTCAGTGTTATTATTGTAATTGTTTATCGTTATTCAGGCAATATTTCTATCAACTCGACATGCAAGAGAAATAGGCTAAGGTCGATTATCGTTTAGGGTAAAGGAGGGCGTTTGTGTTATAGGTTTTTAATAATTATGTGACTTTGAAATTTCATTATTTGTAAGAAAAGTGCTAGACTAGACTACTTTTGGGTTTGCAGGTGCAGTATGATATTGTAAATCATTTGCCTATTGGTGACATAGTAAACGGCAAGGTGTTATTCATCCACCAAACTGTGATATCAATTTTGGTTTTTACCGACTTGTGATTCTCGTGTCTTCAATTACCCCCCTTCACCCTATGCCAAACTGATAGCTCTCTTTTCTGAAGAGGAGTTCCCGTGACGGACAGATGGATGGAGAGTGGATGGACGGACAGACCGGCAAAGTGCAGCTGAAAGAGTCATTCCCTTTGGGGTGTGCAATGTGCATACACCCCACCATAAGTCCCGCTTCATCTTTATAACTGCTGGATTGTTCACGAAAATGAGAAATTACCTAGTTTAATCAGTGGACTATGAATCGATAAAATAAGTAAATAACAGGTCATTGTTGGCAATAGTTCCTATACAGTGTTTCAGGGTTGATAGCAAAAAATTTAACTGTGAGTAGATCTCGTTAAAATATGACGAAAACCTCTGTACCATTTTGCAAAGTTTGGCCTAATGACGAAGATACAGCCCTCCAAAGTTCACTTTTTTCGGATTTCAAAATTTTTTAACTCAAGAACGTTTCTACAAATTCAGCTTTAATTTAGCATAAGCTGGTTTGTCATAATTAGCTATCAACCTGCCAAATTTTGAAAGAATCCAATCAGTGGCGTAGAAGTTAAGAGGGGTCACCTTAAGTCAACTTTTCTTCGGATGCTTTTAAATTATTGACCCTCATAACTCCTGAACCACTGGTTGGATTCTTTCCAAATTTGGCAGGTTGATAGATCATTATGACAAATCAGCTTTTGCTGAATTAAAGCTAAATTTGTCGAAACGTTCCTGAGTTACAAATTTTTGAAATCCGGAAAAAGTGAACTTTGGAGGGCTGTATCTTTGTCATCAGGCCGAGCTTTGCAAAATGGTATACTATAGGTTTCCGTCATATTTTGACGAGATCTGCCCACAGTTAAATTTTCCGCTACCATCCCTGAAACACTCTGTATGTTGATAAAATACTAGTACATCCCCCGAAATAATTAAGCTTTGTAGACGCCACAATGTAGAGTAAAACTATTGATATATTAATTGTGATGGATAAATGTGTGTTTTCGGCAGAGTTTAACCTAACGGTAGGAAGATCGGTATCTATATCGGTATTTGTAGCTACATTTTTCCTCATTTTATTCTGACATTTTGAAAAACCCGTGTAATAAACATAATTTCTAAGAAGTTTGTTATACGGTCAAAATAGAGTGATGATGTAATTACGCAATAAAGTTCGCCGTGATTTTCTCAGCCAGACTTGCTACACAGGGGTCAAAAGTGTTTTGAACATCAACACATTTCATGTGTTTTGTGTTACTGCAGTTGATAAGATCTTTTCCACTTACATGAAAATTTCTGGTTCAGGTAATGTTCATGTAAAGAATGTTCCGGTTAACTGGGCTCCTACATAACACGCGTGAGAACTTTTTAATTCATTCGTGCGAAGTGAATCTATTGATGTTTAACTTGACTGCTCAATGCTCAATTAAACAATTCTCTTAATTCCGTCAAATAACGCCCGAAATAAGTCAAAAGATTCTCCAGAAAAATATATTGAATATACCGGGTGATGATTTAAAAACTAATAACTATCCACCCGTAATAACTCCCGATTCCTAGTAGATATCGCATCAAGCAAAAACAGGGCGATTTCTATATCAAGAGGAACATCTAAAAAACATACCGGGTGGGCCATAAAAAACCGTGCTCGCAATTTTTCGTTCTAAAATTTTTATTTCGTCACCGATTTTATCGAACTTTTCAGCATTGGCTAGCCAATTGAATAAGCTATCATTTCCATATTTTAAAATGGCCGACACATCAAAATTCAAGATGGCAGAAACAATTGAAAATAGGCCTTCTTTTGTCCTCGTTGCTTTTTATTGAAAGTTACCAGAAAGTCAAAACCAATAATGTATCATGAAGAAAGAGGCCTTTCTTATCAATTCAAGACCACAGCCAATAAAATCGGGTCATTGACTGAGGAGCTATTGCGAGTTGAAGCGAAACCTACTTTCTGTTTTTTTCATTTCCGCATAATCGACCCAAATTTAGGTATCCTGCTCGACAATCCGCCATATGCTCATTTCTCAACCGATTTTTTCAAATTTGGTATCAATGGCTGTAGTCGTAGCGGTACGGGGCTAAAATCGTCCAGGTTCTGCACTTCTAACGATTTCGATTATTTTCAGCACAGATGATCATTGGACCTATTCAAGAGTTTTTACCCGGAGCACCACCAAAAATTTGCCCCTTAGGAACGGAGGGGAGGGGGTATCTCCAGAATTTTAAGCTCCAGGTCTAGTATAGTCTAATGAAGGCCTGAAAAGGCAAGCGAGTAGTCATTTTCGAATGCTTTTCATTCGCCAATGTCGATTTGGACGTGGAAAATGGGTTGCGCAGTCATTTGACAAAGATAATTGGTACCTAGTGTTGCCGTCTAGAGTTAGACTTTCTAGACTCTTGTCTTGAAAAGACGTCAAGACTTAGACAAGACCTCTAGAAACTCTTGTCTTGAAATTTCCAGACAAGACAAGAGTAGGGCTGTCAAGATCAAGAGTCTTGATTAGACTCTTGAAAATAACAATATAAAAAAATCAGATATATTCCTCTCTGTTGACGCTTTTTATTGTCTACTAAATGTGTTATCTGCTTGGAGATTTCTTACAGAACTTATTGACAACATAAAATAACATAAATAGGGGTGAAAGGTATATTATACAGGGTGTTTGCAAACTTTGGGGAAGAAAATCGAACCGCAGTTACGAAAATGCTTCAAAAGTATCATACAAAAAATGTTGAAAAAAATGTAGGGTTCTTATTTTTGAAAATATGGACGGTCGAAAGGTGGTCCTTCGACCCCGTCTATTTTCGTTATTTCGAAAGATTTTAGTGAACTGTTCTCTACAGACCAAGAAGCAATGTTTTTGAACCTTTGAATGTGTTTTTTAATTTTATTTGCTATACAGGTGAGTCGTAAATCCTGGAAATCCAGTTTTCTTGAAAAATGCATGCAGAAAATTTCATATGAGAACTATTTGTTCATAACCTCTAGAATTTTTCACGGCCATTTTTGAGGAAACATTGATTTTTGCGATTCATGACTCACCCTGTACACTCACTAAAACTACAAGACATATTCAAAGGTTAAAAAGATTTGCTCTTTGGTCTGATGGTAGAGGTGGTCGTTTGGTATCGGAGGATCCTTTCTGCACTGCGACCTATAAGATCTTTTGTGCGTTGTGCGTTGTGGTCTGATGCTAAGAGTTTCCTAAAATCCTGAAAAAAACGGAAGTCGAAGGGGTCGAAGGACCTTTTGACCATCCATATTTGTAGAAATAAAGATCATAGTTTTTTTTCAACATTTTTCCGGCACTTTTGAGGCATTTCTTCAACTGCGGCTCAATTTTCTACCTCAAGTTTGCAAGCACTCTGTATATTCACATGACACCTCAGACTCTGTATGTCTTTACTGTTTTTTTTCCGGTTCTCATGCGAAAGTTTCCTCCAAGTGATTTTTTTCAAGGGCTGCTCCAACATCTTCATTTTTTCTTCTCCAAAAAATAGCTGCGCCTTCTCAGATAAAAACTTTCGAGAAATAAGGTCGCTCAATAAGGCTTTTAAAAAGATTTTCGGTCAATAGCTGCAAAGCAAAGTGTTTCTCGCCAATAGAAGGAAAATGATTCAGACAATATGCTGCAGTCAGATATCATTTCAATGTATAGGTACCAAGGCAAACTACCGATTAAGCTGGTGTTCTTTTCACAACTTGAGAAAAGTGAGTCTTCTTTCCCGCGTCAGGTTGACACAAGGGGGAACCTGACACAGGTCTTCAAACAATCGGTATATTTTCGACAAAAATATTTGACCACGTCCGCAGCACGACATCTGGGATTCTGGGAATTCCGAGTCCTGCTTAAACCCGATTATTTACATTTCTCCGTGCAGCAGCATGTTTCGAACACCAAACAGCAAAAATTGAAGTTGACTAATCGACTTTTTTTCAACTGTGACTATTTTTCGTTGACTGTTTCTCTACGTTCATGTGGCAACCTGATACTGTTTTTGGCTTGCTTACTCACTCGATTTGAGCAGATGGACTGCGGTGAGCTGAATTTCTATCTCCTTTCGCGGTACCAGATTTTTTTAATACTTTTTCAACTGAACAGTAGAACAGTACTATATTTATTTAGGTATCTACTCACGGCAATAAAATCGTATCGTGTAATTTTATACCGGGTGATCATTTGAAAACTATCCACCTGCAATAACTCCCGATTCTTAGTGAATATTTTCTCGAGCGAAAACAGGTCGATTTTTATATTGAGGGGGACATCCAAAACATATATTGGCAAATTTCTATATTCACCCCCCTCGCCCCCACTAACCTCAACTTTGAAATTTCAAATGACACTACCTACCTTGCGGTACATCAAATTGAAGGAAATTGAATTTTCTTTCTGAAAAAAATATTTCAAAATTTTTTGACCCTAACCCCTTTTCCCTAAAAATTCTCTGACTGTCCCATTTTATATTCTGGACCCCTAATTTTTTTCTCAATTTAGTCGGCCGTCATCCTAGATAGCATCGAAGAAGAAAATTTTTGGTGGAAAAAGTGCTACCCAAATTCTCCCCTTTGCTCTCCCTCACCTCAACTCCCAAATTTAACAAAACACCACCTACTTTGTGATACATCAAATTAAAGGGAATTGAATTCTCTTTTCGAAAAGAATTTTTTTGAAATTTTCTACCTCTCCCGAGATGGGGGGCTTTGAAAATTGTGAAAAAAATCTTTTTCAGGAAGAGAATTCAATTTTCTTCAATTTGATGTATTACAAAGTGGATATTGACATTTTAAATTTTTGAGGTCAGGTGGGGGGGAGCGAAGGGGTAAATTTGGGTGGCACTTTTTTTATAGAAATTTTTCTCTTTTGATGCTGTGCAGGATGACGTTTAATGTATTGAAGGGAAATGGAGGTCAAGAATATTAACTTGGACACTCAGAGAATTTTAGGAAGAACGGGGTGGGGTTGAAAAATTTCAAAGTATTTTTTTAGAAAGAGAATTTAATTCTCTTTAATTTGATGTATCGCAAGGTAGGTGATGCGTTCGCGCAATAACGTTCTCAATAACAATAATAGACTGCTGGACTTGGTTCTTTCTAATTTCGACTGTGTGATTGAGCGAGAAGATCTGCCTTTGGTGCCCGTTGACGCGCACCATCCTGCACTTTCCCTTTCTTTTTCTATGCGGACCGAACCTATTTGTTTTCGTGGTGATTCCTCTCGATTCAGTTACAATTTCCGTAAGGCCAATTTTCACGGTCTTTATGATGGGATCCGGGCGGTTGATTGGTCTTTTATTTCTGAGTTCTCGGACGTGAATGTGGCCTGCACTGAATTCTACAATCTTTTATATAACATTATCGATCTATACGTTCCTAAGGTGAGGTCCCGCAAGAGAGTATATCCCACGTGGTACACTGCAGAGATTATCAATGACGTGAAGCGTAAGTATAGGCTTTTCAGCAGGTTGAAAAAGTCCGGAACAACAAGTCTAAAATTGCAGTATAAAAATGCTCGCAAAAACTTAAGACGTAAGATTTCGACAGCCTATAAAGATTACGTAGGCTCTTTACAGACGAGGATAAAGGAGGATCCTGGTGAATTTTTCAGGTTCGTGGGGAGTAAGAGGAGTAACTCTAGGCTGCCCAATGAGTTTTCAGTTCATGGTAGACGTCTGTCCGAGCCGCAGGAGATTGTGGATGCCTTCGCTGATTCCTTTGCCGAATCATTTGTCGCGTCTACGCCATTTCAGCGTCAACCTTCTGTGTCGGACCGTTTTTTATCACTGAATTCTTTCACTCATGATAGTGTGCAAAAAGCACTGAAACGGCTCAAGTCTGGAAGGACGGCTGGGCCTGATGGAATCCCTGCCTTCCTTGTCAGGGACTGCGCCTGTGTTCTGGCCGAGCCCCTCGCAGCTCTGTTTAATTTGTTTTTGAGGAGCTCCACTTTTCCTGACGCGTGGAAAGGGAGTCGTGTTGCTCCGGTCCATAAAAAGGGTGACAAACATCTTATTGAGAATTATAGACCAATATGTCTTCTATCTAATTTTGCCAAAGTTTTTGAGTTGGCAATACACAGCAGCCTTATGGTCGATATTGGTCATACTATCTCTGATAAACAGCATGGTTTCTTCCCGGGAAGGAGTACAATTACTAACTTGGCATGTTTCACCCAGTACCTTTGCTCTTCCATGGATAGTCGTTTACAGGTCGACGTAATTTTCACTGACTTTTCCAAGGCCTTCGATCGCATGGACCATGGCATTCTCCTCGAGAAGCTATATGCATGTGGCGTTGATGAGGGGTGGCTCTCTCTTCTCACTTCGTACTTGACCAACCGGAGCCAGTATGTTGAGATTGACGGCCGCCGCTCATCAGACTTTTCGCCAACCAGCGGTGCACCTCAAGGTGCAAACCTTGCGCCGCTGATGTTTGACATATTCATCAATGACATAGTGGATCGGGTGGATGGTAGGATACTGATGTACGCCGATGACGTGAAATTGTTCAGGAGGGTCCGTACTGGGGAGGACTGTGATCTGCTGCAGAAGGACTTGAATGGCGTTTCTGAGTGGTGCCGGGACAACGGGCTTCATTTGAACGTCGACAAATGTAAGGTGATGTCCTTTACCAGAAATACCTCGCGTCTTGTGAGCTACGAGTATGTCCTCGATGGTGTTCCGCTGGGGTCCTGCAGCACTTTTCGGGATCTTGGCGTCCTGTTTGACACAGAGTTATCATTTGCACCTCACATCGATCAGGTCTGCAAGTCGGCTCTCAGGATGCTGGGATTTATCATTAGGAATGGCGGATCTATCGCAAATATCGACTGCCTCAAGTCTCTCTATTTTACTTTCGTTCGGTCGAGGCTAGAATATGCGAGTCTGGTGTGGGCGCCCATCTACAGGAGACAGAGCCTTCAGCTCCAGCGTGTCGAAAGAAAATTTTCGAAATATCTCTATTTCAGACAGCATGGTGTTTTCCCGGACCGAGGCTTTGACGGTGACCTTCTCTTGGGTGAGTTTGGTATAGATTCTCTTGAGTCTCGGAGGTGTCGTGCGTCTCTTGTCTTTATTTATAAACTCTTTAGCGGAACTGCGGACTGCAGTGAGCTCCTGGGGGAACTTTCCATATTGGTACCGCGATTGAGTACTAGAGGCTGCGGATTTTTCAGGCTCCCTGCTGCCGCCACGAATGCGATCATCAGATCTCCGATTTATGCTATGTCCAGATCCTTCAACGACGTCTGTCACAAGACAGACTTAAGCTCCCCCTCGTTAAGCGTTTTCATGCGAGCCCTCCAGGTTGCCTAGATCTGTCTCAGGACAGTGGGCTTTTCCCTTGTCTTTATTCTTGTGCTGTATTTTGTTTTTATTTGTGTGCATTGTTTGTCGCATCACTCATTATGATATGCTAGTATTGCTACTTATTTATTTTAATCATTTTTCTTGTCCTCTTTATGACTTCTTTTTGTTGTTGGACAATAAAGCCTATTATTATTATTATATCTGTATAAAAATACTGAAGGGTCCCTAGAGGGACGAAACACGAGAAATGTTAACCAGATAACATATTCGTATGGACAGACTTCAAAATAGTTTTATCCTCGGTTTCATCCGAAGATGTTGACCGCGAAAATTTGGGGGTGAAGAAACCTCACAGTTCCCTCTAACAGGCACCTGGTTTACCACTGGTAGCCCACCGTTTCCCCAAATCGACAGAAATATCTTATTGAATCTTGAAAGCATATGGCTTGATGGAAGAAATCAAAGAAATTATAATATACCTATCGACTGTTCTGGAAATGGCGACCACTATTGCGTCGCGACGTCATCCGTCGGAACGCGTGGTGCTCCCTCCATATTTGGAAAGTGACTAATAATGAACAGCCGTACCAAGTTTCATGTATTTATCACAAAAAAAAACAAGTTCCTACAGAGTTCAGTAGATGACCACTTGCTTTCCTCTTTATCTTTTATTATTACCAATTATTTTTGTCAAATGACTGCGCAACCCATTTTCCACGTCAAAATCGACATCAGCGAATAAAAATCATTCGAAAATGACTACTCGCTTGCCTTTGTAGGCCTTCATTGGACTATACTAGACCTGGAGCTTCAAATTCTGAAGATACCCCCCACCCCTCCGTTCCTAAGGGGCAAATTTGGTGGTGCTCCGGGTCAAAACGGAATAGTTCCGTTGAATAGGTCCAATGATCATATGTGCTGAAAATAATCGAAATCCTGCACTCCTGCATTCAACGAGAGAAAAGAATGCGCTACCCAAATTCTCCCCTTCGCCCCCCCCCCTGCCTACAATAACTTCACAATTTAAAATTGCATCACCTACTTTGTTATAAACAAATAAATATATAAGTTTATTTTCCAACAGGCTGTACACTCAAATACAGGAAAAGAATAACGCAGAAACAGGGTTTAAACACAAACACACTAAGTACAAATAAGTAGGTAGGTATACAGGTGGTCAAGAATTGAAACCATTCTCTTTCTGAGGAAAGTTCTCAAAATTTCAAACTTTCCCCCCAATAAAGATAGTTGGAAAATTTTATAAGGAGAAGGAGAGTTTGAGAATTTTAGGAATATTTTTCTCAGACAGAGAATTTGATTCCCTTAAATTCAATGTATCACAAAGTAGGTGATGCAATTTAAAATTTTGAAGTCGGTGGTGGAGCGAAGGGATGAATTTAGGTATAGTCGCGAAAATTTTGCAAACGATGTACGGCATCAATGACGAGATTATACCAATCAACTTGAGAAACATATTTGCTCTCATTTTTCTCACAATCTCAAGTATTCCCAACTCAAGTACAGTACCATGCAGCGGTCTTGTAGATTTATAAACAACTTATGCAGTTGTTAAGTTAACATATTTAAAATATTTTCGTACTGTCGGTACTCCATTCCATACTCCACAAATTCTTGAAAAATTTTTATTTTTTGGATTTAATTTGAACGTTTCCATTATATCGCGATGTTTGATGCACCCTTTGGCAAATTCTCTGCACATCTGAATTTTACAAATATTTGATAATATGATAATTGATAATAAATAAAACTAGTAGGTACATTTTCAAATTGCAATCCAAAATGGAATCCAGACACGCCTGTTTAAAATTTGAAAACATAAATTCTACTGGGTTTTACTGACTCTTCCTAATGTTTTCAAAGTTTCAAAACCAATTATAAAAAATAAAAATAATTGTTTCTCTCCTTTTCAACCCTGTTTGGGTTTTAGGAGTTTGACACTAAACTCAAATCTAATTATCTCCGAAACGAAGCCTTTGTTCAAAATTTTGCAAGATAGATAGATAGATAGATCTTTATTTCATTCCATGTTTATCCAATCAGGTGTGGAACCGTCACAGTATGTACATTGTACAGCAGTGCGTAATATAAATAAATATAAATCGCATTTAAATATGAATAAATATCTCAAATAAATAACCATATAAATATATAGATATACAATATAAATAGATAACAACACAAATATATGCAAAAATACAGAAATTTATAGTAAACAACACATGGTATAGATTAAACATCATCATGAAAACATTTTAAAACACATGACTATGACTTGATCGACGTCTGCATCATCACTGAACTCCTGTACCGAGTAATAAGCTTTATAGTGCGGTCGGTACGCTGAATGATACTGCACTTTTGGTTAATGGGACGAAACTTGGCATAGAGGTTTTTGAGACCATTTCAAGTAATTTCATCCGATGAGCCAGAAAAAAAATCGATGGGGGGCGCTGTACAGCCCCCTTTTTTCAAAATGGCGGCCTAATTTGGAAAAATCACCAAATTGGTCGTACAATTGCCGGACAAGTATCATTTCCATCTATTTCGAGGTTGCTGGATCGATTGGCAGAAACATTGACTTCATTGGACCAACGTGGTAGTCGGAGAACCGTTATTTTGGATCCAAATTGTCTAAAAAAAAAACGACCTCCACGTTGGTCTAGTCAAGTCAATGTTGCTGCCAATCGATTCAGCATCCTCGAAATCCATGGACATAATGTTTTCCCGGCAATTGTACGATAATTTGGTGATTTTTTCAAAAATCGGGCGCCATCTTGAAAAAAGGGGGCTGTACAGCGCCTCCCATCGATTTTTTTTTCTGGCTCATCGAGTGAAATCACTTAAAATGGTCTCAAGAAACTGTGTGCCAAGTTTCATTGCATTAACCAAAAGTGCAGTATAAGTCCAATTTATGTATTCTACCACCGACCGCACTATTACATGCTAGAAACCCCCCGAGCAAGTGCCGAACCCGAGGTAAGCGCAGCTTTTTAAAGTCGGAAGGAAATTGATTGAAAATTTGTAGTGCCGAATATGGAACATTTTTCTGAAGGTAAGTATATTGCAACTTATCCATTTTGAGAAGATCTTTGTTTCGCGTTGCATATGCATGATTCAATTTGCATCCCTCAAACAAATCCTGGTGTTCTTCAAGACAAATATTGTGAGTTCATAGATATATAGAGACACCGAAGTGAGAACGCCGTGCTCAATAAAATATGGCCTGCATGTATCTCTACATTTGATTTGAAAAACGTTTCTTAGCGCTCCTTTTTGCAGTCTGAACACTCTGATGGCAAAAGCCGAATTTCCCCAAAAAATTATTCCGTATCTGATTCTAGATTGGATATAAGCATGGTAAGCTGCTAGTGCCGCCTCAGTGCTAACCAGCGCAGCTAATGTTCTCAATGCATAGCAACACTTCGCCAGGCCCCCAGCAACAAACTCCACATGAGCCCTCCAATCCAATCTGTGATCGACTATGACACTCAGAAATTTAGCGTTAGGTACCGACTTTACATCAGTGTCTTCAAACCCAAGGGTATACAGTGAGTCGCCCTGACTAAAATTAAGCCTGATAAGATTTGTCTTAGACATAAATTGCTCAACATTTGAAATGTCGGTATGAAAAATTTTGCCCTTATTCAAAACGGTATTACTTTGGATTGTCTCAACCGATTCCGATTTTTTTTCCACAGTTGTTAGGATACATTCTCCAGCCATCTACTCGGTTGGTGAGATTTTTTGACTTATTTCAATTACATTCGTTACAGAGTGGAATGTAAAGCATTGCAAAATTGTGCTTAGTTCAATAGATCCCCATTTTTGTGAAATTTTTTTTTTCGAATTCTTACGATATAATCATGAAGCCTGATGTCCCTCTCGAAACAGTTTTCGAATTTTCCAGATCAGAAGTCCAACAATGATGATGATGATGATGATGATGATTTTGTTTAGTAAAAGTTGCATTTTAGTCATTTCGGTTGGCAATAAGATCGCATTTTTGATGATAAGAACCTGTAATTTTGCATGCTTGTTGCTTGAACAGTTAAAAACTACTGTGCCTTCAGAAACCTCTGTTTTACTTTCCCGCTTCGCGTTGTCGAATGAAAAGGAAAATATTTTGAACCCCCCAAAAATTTGTTCCTGAATTTCGAAGAATAACTGTTTTTAAGGTCCACCCAATCGATTTATTTGGACCATTTTCAGTTCAAAGTTGGTCCGTCTGCCTGTCCGTGTGTCTAACTCTGTGTAATCGCCCATGATAACTCTCAAACGGTACATCCAATTGAGCTGAAATTTGGTATGCGGCCATGGTATAGGCGTCTAATAAACTTATGTGATTTTGGTTGAAATCCGCAATCAGAGATTCAGAGGGCGCACTTATTGCATCGTATCAATATCGGAATTTTTGACGTACGGACCTCAAATTGAACATGTATATGTTTTGTTGGTTCAGAAATACATTCTAAAATTTTAGTTTGAACACATTTCAAAAATATAACCCCAATTTCTTATTTTTCCAAGATGTCTAAAATGCAACTTTTACAAAAAAAAAATCATATCATCATTGTTGAACTTCTGATCTGGAAAATTCAAAAACCCTCTCGAGACAAGACATCAGGCTTCATGATTGTATCGTTAGAATTTGTGGAAACAATTGTTCAGAAAAACGGGGATCAATTGAACTAAGCACAATTTTGCAATGCTTTACATTCCACCCTGTAACGAATGTGATTGAAACGAGTTGAAAATTCTCGTCAACGGAGTAGACTGCTGAAAGATGTATCTAAGCAACCGTGAAAACAAAATCGGAATCGGTTGAGACAATCCAAAATTACACCATTTTGAAAAAGGGCAAGATTTTCGATACCGACATTTCAAATGTTGAGCAGTTTATTTAGCTGCAAGCCACTCGCCCCGGGTTGCGTTCGAGAACTATACTATTCTGCGATTGTTGCAGAAATGACCGTTCGAGATCTCTTCGTTGACAGTTCTACAACCTGTAAATGGTTTTATGGAAGACAATAAATGTATCTATCTATCTATGTATCTATCTATCTATCTATCTATCTTCTGTACGCACTATCGGTAACGCAGTAAACCGTTCAAGAACTCAAAACGTGTTGTGTTGAAGTGACAAAGTTCGCAGCACCTCCGACTCCTCTGAGCGCCGTGAAAGTTACTCGTCATGCGCATCTCAGCACCCACATATTTCTCTGTCAGACTTTTTTTTATTTTGACCATAATCGTTTCGATTGGGTACTTACGTGGTAGGCAGTACCTATAAAAATGGGTATTTTATCAGAAAAGCTTACTTTACATTGAAACTAAACAGCACTGCGATCGCCAATCAGTGTGATTGACAGTGACATTTCCAGCACAGCGAAAATCGTTCGGAAAGTGGTAGTTACTTTGACTTACTTGATACCCCCACTCCCTACCCCACTCCAAAAATGTAAGAATCGCAGAATAGTGTAGTTCTCTAACGCAACCCCGAACCAGCCCGAAAGCGTGTCAAGAGCGTTGAGTCCAGTGGCGCCGAATAGATTTTATTTTGTGGCGCTCGCCATACCTCAAAATGGGGGGGGGGTTCGGAGGTAAAAAAAAAAGGGAAAAAGGAGAAGAAAAGAAAAATGGAGAAGAAGGGAGGAAAAGAAGAGGAAGAGAGATTCACCCAGCAAATCATTGGATATTAGGATTATGAGGCACTTTGAATCTAAATGACAGTTATTTACGATGTTTACCTAGGTATAGGTACCGTATGAGCAAAACGATTTTACTTCAAGAGTGCTATGACTTATTTTTCTGCCTTTTCCAATTGTTGGTAGTAGTATATCCTGCAATTCACCTCAAAATGACATCTGCATGTTGTTTGGCAATCTCCAATGCTTGTTGGGAGGGAATACGACCACTCTCCGTTTTCCAATTTTGTACCATTTCGAAAATAGCTTTTGATAATGAAAAACTTCTTATTCAGTTTTCAACATTTATCAGAGACCGACACTGGCATTCAACAGTTTATTCAGTCATTATGGCCTGGATTACGGCCAACCTTTGATTTACATATAAAATGATAATTTCATAGCGCTCTGGACTAGAGGCAAAAAGGTTTTGATCATACGGTATTTGAACAGCCAACTAAATGGACTAGGAAAACCTCACGATCTTACGATCTCACAAAAAACTTTCGATTTTTGTGTAAAAGATAATGAAATCTATGGACAATTTGGTCAGCGGCTTTTTTTTGCTTATTATTGTTATTATTATTATTTTTATTATTCTGAAAAAATTTCGCCTGCGGCGCCAGCTGCACGAGGGGCTCTTAGGCCCCCAGGCCCGACCGTAGCGTAGCAATAGGGGGGGGTTCAAAATCTTTTTCGCCATAGTAACTTTTTAGGAGTTCGGCGCCACTACTCTCAGACCCGCCCCCTCAAGGTCAACACTGCCAACAACCAGAAAGGTGTCATCTGCAAACTGAATCACTGGTTCTTCTATAGGTCGCGGGAACAAAAATGGCGTGCTAAAGATGGGTATATGGTATGATGTTATTTTCACTAGTACGTACTTGTTGATACAATTTTCTTCAGTTGTAAAGTTGTAATAAATATATAGATAATTTATTTAACAATTATCGCTTCATCATAAAAATTAATGTGCTAAACTCAACATTTAACAGAGTAATGTCAAAAAAAAGCTAATCTCTACAGCGGTACTTTGGCACCCCCTCAGGCGCAAACGCGGGCAAGAAGCTGGCAAGAGGCGCTGCGTTATCGGCTTCGTTGGGCCGGCGTGCCTGCAACGTTGCCATAGCGGGTGCCAGGGTGACGGTTATGTTCCCGCGACCGATAAGATTGGAAATTTCATTGGTATAGATTATGTAGAAGAGTGGGCCCAGAATGGACCCCTGTGGAAACCCTCTTTTTATAAATAATTTTCTTGATCTTACTTTTATGTCCTTATCCCTATCGAATTCCAAAACACATTGCGGTCTGCCCTCCAGGTAGGATCCGAGCAGTTCAAGGGCTATCCCTCTCACCACAACACGCTTAAGCTTTTTTCACAACATATCAAAGTCACAACATATCAATTTGTTTTACACCACTGGAACGCTTGGCACAACTCGGATGAAACAGACTTCCACAGTTGATACACTTGATGCCGTTCACCAGATTCGATCTCTTACATTTCTTACAGACTGCCTCTTACATTTCTTACAGACTGCCGATCCGGCACCGCCACACGCGCCAGCCGCCATCTTGAAAGCGGCTGGCGCGTAACTTTAAAGAGTGAAGAGAGTAACTCAAAGAGTAACTTTTTCTTCTAAATTGAACGTAGAATCCGAATATATCAACAATTTGAAAAAATAATAATGGGAGGTAAAAATAGGGGACGAAAAAGAAGGCACCCCCCTATTATTCACCCCCTAAATTTTTGGATAAATCGTGGTATTACTGTTCGACGAAGACTTATTTGAGTAAACTTTGGTCCAAAGTTCATTTAAATCGGTTCAACGGTTAAAAAGTTACGGTGAAAAAAAAAAACGATTTTAATATAGAATGTTCAATGTTGGAAAACTTCTCTACGCTAAATTTGAAGTTCCTGCCTTTGACGGTTTTTCAGCAAATAATTTGAAAACTTTGATGCTTTACTGCGTACCTTTGAGGGGCTGTAACTCCCTTCCCTTAGGAAGTACTTTAGGAAAAAATGTTATTCCTACTTTTCAACTTATTTTCTTGAGAGCAATCACCTCCCGAAGTATTATGCAAGGTCACCGAAACACCCTGTATACCAACATGAATGACTGCTGCGAAGTAAACCCATTTTCTGGACGAGGCTTCCTATTAAACACACCGCAAGGTGAGGAGATGGACTGGTTTTATCATACCTTCATGTGTGATGAGAGGTAGTCAGAAAAAAATTACAGACAAACGTAAAAAAAAGTAGTTGTCCACCATTTTGGATGCGTGCTAAGAAAATCCTCGAGAAAATCGCTTCTGCACCGTGTATGTAGACAGATAATTGTACGTCAAAGTAAAAATGTGCAGCTATCTTGCAACGGCGATCCACCTTTGCGAAACACACTGGCTGGCTATAATGACATCCACTGACGTTTCGACGATGGCAGAATACCAATAACGAACAACTATAATATACCGATGCGATATCATCAACAGATAGTGGGTTAATGACCGCGGAATTTTCTCAATTAAATGTACCTTTACCGATAACTTCTTTAATTAAAATTATTGTTCTTTGTTGATGTTTAGAAACACAAGCAGGGCTAAAGGGCGACCGTAACAACGTGATAGAATTCAATGGTAGTGGTTAGCAACGGACCTCGTTTTATGCAAATTTGATGGCCGCTTACCTATAATGGCCCTTTGTGGAGGCATAAAATACATACCTATACATTTTCGAGGCATATTGTCAAGGGTTAAGCTGTGCTTCGCATTATTCACAATGAATTCATGAAGTTTTTTTTTTATTCGTTTATTCAACGTCGGCCTATTTCTGCAACGAGGCCAAACACCGACGCCGGTGAATGCTTTCCTCCACCATACCGGAGATTTTGCCGAGCCCCTGTGTGTTCCAACACAGGGTAGCGATTTTCAACGACCACCAACATCGCATGGGGGTCGGCACCATCGTTCTTATTTTACGTGCTATGCGACACACTAATTAACTAATAACACTGCATTTAGCACGCATTCCAACTAAATGAAAGAGCTCTTTTTTGAGACGAAAATCCGAGCGCCCACAGTGGAACTTTAACCCACGACCTTTAGTGTGGCAGTCGAACGCGCTGACCACCACACCACAAGCTACTCAGTTCATAAAGTATTAGATTAGAAATTAGAATCCCAGAAATTGTTGTTCACTTGCGCATCGTGTCTGATAAATATCACGAAACAATCCTATCTATGGCCGTGTCGTATGATGAAAAGTTTAAAAAGTCAATTTATATCAGGCAACATAATATAATTCGGTATTTGTGTGAATAAGTAATATGACATATGAAAATGTTGCGATTTATTTCGACACATTAAAACTAATCAACGCTCCCAGAGACATTTATTATTGGTTGCCACGTCAAGGTGTCTCTACTTATCAGGAATTGAGCCTTTGGCCTGCGCAATTAATTCAAAATACGTACTCAATTGTCGATGAAAAATCTTTAAATGTGTGAATATCATTTATTCCAGTGTTTTTTTCTTTGTAAACATGTCCTTCGCTGGCCTTCACATTTCCCAGCAAACTCCGTCTTGATATTATCTTGCATAAAATTAGTGTGTTTAAAATTATCAAATACGTTATTTATATTTTTAACACCCAATATAAGCACACTCGTATTTTATATGGAAATTCTATTATAAACGATACGATATAATTGATTTGTTCGTTCATACCTACAGACAGATACTTGAATACAAATTAAAAAAAGTTCAAGACAAAATTTTCATCTCACATTATAAAACAAGACGTACATTGGGTGATCGGGAAGTTTCAATTTCCTTGCATTTTTTTTAACGGGGGGGGGGTTGTTCCAGCGGATTTTTTTTTTTGGCTCACTTGTTTTTTTCTTGAGTTTTGCCATTGATTGCTCTGTGGGGAACGTCGTAACGTCACCAAGTAGTATGGTTTTACGGTGATTACTGATTATTATCAAACACACACACGAGAAGCCCAATCAAGAGTTGGTTCTATCGTTTAGTCATCTAAGAAATGTATAATTCGACGCGTTCGTCACAGAACACTTATCTCTGCGAGTGATAAAATATAGTTTTGTTCTTGACGAAGATAGAACCGGTCCTGACTCCTGATACACAAATCAAAACATTGACATTTAGTTTATGGTAATATTTTTTAGCTTTTTTCTTTCTTTTTTAATTCCCAAGAAATCTTGAGCTAACCATGTCAGTCTACGGCCGTACAGGGCATATAAGGTACCTTACCTACCAGGGTCAAAAAAGCTGATCAAAAGCTTGCACTTTGACTAGAGCATTTAGAAACAAAATAAGTGATTTCCTTAATGTTTTCCAGTGTATGTACATGGAGCATGAAACCATTTTCACCTATCAGGTGAAATGATCAAAGTTGCATTAATGTGCGGACACCACAATCATGACGCAAAATCATTTTTGGAAGTTGGGCTTCAAGTGTGACTTTCATCATATCGAACGACTATTCTATCTACCTGTTTATTTTTTGTTTGGTGTTGCGTCTCTCTTGCGCCGTTTTCGTACCGGCGTGGTTCTCTGTTTACTGCATAGAAGCTTTATGGTAAACAACCGAGGTCTCACTAAACTACGGATGCTCATTAGTTCAGATTTTTTATGGTTATTTTCCTTACCCTTCGTCTTAACGTACAGTCTGTTGAAAATTTTATTTATTCAAGTTTAATTGTCAGAAAATAAAAATGCTGGCTGGACGATATTGTGGCAATTAACTGGGGTTTTAGTGATTTGACAAGCTATTAAGGTTGCTCTTCCAAAATTTCACTTTTTTTTTGCTATTAATGCTTAGAAGAAAAAAACTGAAGAAAACGGTTAGGTATCTGAAATTAAACTGACTAGTCCAATGGCAATTTAACTTGCTAAAAATTATATATTTTTTTAATAAAGTGGAATAGGCAATCAATAGCCGGCATTGAGCAATGAGAGCACCGAAACTGTAGAAAACAAGTGAATATCCCCTCACGTGCGTGAGTCGCAATAGCGCATTTTCTTAGTGCAGGTCTGTCACTGATAGGAATGAAGTCCAGCTTGAAAATTAATAGTACATTATTCAACAAGCGGGTAATGATTGCTTCTTTCTCATGAGGATGCAGTTTGCCGACACGAGCCTTGGCGAGTGTCGTAAAGCATCCGAATGAGTAATAGCCATTACCCGCGAGTAGAGTACTATGCTTTATCCAGTCTTATTGAAAAATGCAGGCATGTATGCGCGTGATAATGCGTGTGCATTATTCAGTAGGATTGGATAAATGTTCATACGAGACAAGAGTAAGTTTCACGTTTCATGACAATCGTTCCACTAATGGGAAATCTCAATATGGCGGCCAAGATGGCGGCGGAATCATGAAACTCAGCTTGAAAATAAAAAGGTTCATACAAGACAAGAGACAAGAGTAAATTCCAAGTTTCATGACAATCCCTCCACTAATAACAGATTTCAATATGGCGGCGGAATTATGAAATCCAGTCTGCCCACTGGCCACCCACGAGGAGCTAAGCTATCCATTGGAAAAAGTTCCAGGGCTCTTAGATGTATTCCCCGAGGAGGAATTCAACTTCTAAGAAGTGCACAGTAAATACCTGTTTTTTGATGATAATAATAATGATAACTATGTATGGATAAAAAAAATTGTCCATTGGCCACCCTTGGGGACATCAGCTATTCATCAAAAAAAGTTCTAAGGCTCTAGCTTCATTCCTCGAGAAGGAGTACAACTTTTTAATGTCTACACGGACAGACAGCCAGACGGACAGATGGACGGACGGACAGACAGACAAACTGGCCATAATA
This sequence comes from Anaspis maculata, assembly GCA_949128115.1. Lineage (NCBI taxonomy): Eukaryota > Metazoa > Arthropoda > Insecta > Coleoptera > Scraptiidae > Anaspis > Anaspis maculata. Next base: position 952,286 of record OX421968.1, on the reverse strand, counting down.
AGCGTCATTTTCTTACGAAAATGCGCTAAAAATCTATCTCTATCTCTTCTTCACATCGCCAACTCCTTAAGAATATTCAAACATGAATGAATCTTTGAATTCATGATATATTTCGGGGAAATTTGTTCGCACGGTAACATTCTCAATGCAAATGATGCTTCTGTCAGTTCGATGAAAGTGACACTAATGCCATATCACGTTCTATCAAAGGCTGAAAAAGCAATCGGTATTACTAAACTAGAGGAGCGATGGTCTCTGTGGAAGGTGGCAGAGCATCTGGGTTCCAAGAAGTCCACAAATTTTCAGCCTGAAATGTGAGTGGAACAAAAAAACACTCCTTGTGACGGTCCCGTGGCGCAGGCGGTCGAGTGGCTGCCTGCGACGCGGAAGTCCCGGGTTCGATTCCCGGTAAAAAGTCTGGGTGTTGTGTTGTCCGAAATTTGCACTTTTCCGAATATGTTAACTTGATAAATAAACGGGCAAACTCCTATGGCGAGAAAAAGCCGATAAGGAGAAAAACATTTTTTTTTTCAACACTCCTTGTACTCCTTGACACGCGTTGCCGGTGCAAGCTGGAAAAAAGTTCACACAGGAGGATGACGACGATGATGGTCTGGTCAACTCAAGTGTTCGTCATATCAATTGGTCCACCCCAAATTTCAGTCGCACTCAAAGTGCCATATTTCCCGAAGTTGAAGACTATTTTGAATGACTCTTACTTTTCGGAATAGCTGGCTTCTTAGACTACAACATGCGATTAGTCATTTTTCGTGCAGATATTCTCATTAGTTACACAGGGCGACACAATTAGGTGGTGCAAAAGTGTATAGAATTCTACTAGGTTCCAATGTACGAGAAAAAATATCTACACGTTTTCTAAGTGGTTCAGGAGAGACATTGTATCGATACCTCGAAACGGTTTTAGATATTCTCACCTATCTCGCCTAATAACAGGGTAATTTCAAAAGAGCAATTTCTTGGTCTTGCAGTCGTTACTTCATTCTTAACTGATATCCAAAATGTAGAGCTCATGTTGAAGCTCAAACTTCAGGCAAGAATGTTTAGGAATCAGAGTTGACCTACGATGCATTTTGAAAGTGAGGGGTCGGGGCGGCGCAACAAACGTGACTTGAATTCATCAAGTCACCTCTGAAAAAGTTTGAAGAAAAACTGGGATGAATCCATACGTCTGTTGAAAAGACCTATTCAATCTGAACATTTTATGATACTTCTGTACTTTGATGAGTCATGAGTCAAAAATTACGCTATTGAATCCAAAACTCAATACCATGTTTTCGGGAAAAAATCAACGCCTGCGGAAAGACTTACCAATAAGAGAAAAAGAGTAGGTATATGGTCACAAAGGTGAGCTATTTTTCCCGGTACATGATAACTGAGCAATGAGCATCAATCAGAACGACGATAATGACTTGGGGCTCGATACCAAGTTGCAGGTGCAAAAGTTAGGACGGCGTAACTTGCCAAATAGAGCGGTCTGATTGGCCGTTGCTATAGAGTTTCTCATACACCTAAGGACTCGAGGCGCAGGGTAACTTGAATGGGCCAACGTGATGCCTGGTCGCATCCCCACTTGGCTACAAACGCGCGAATATTTTGCGAACTGGTCTATATGAAGACCTGCGCACGAGCTGCGAGCAAAGGGAACCGCCTCTGTATGAGAAAGTCTATAGTGACCGCCGTGTCTCAGCCCCAACTTGGTATCGAGCCGTTAGATTTTGTACACTTAGCTTAGGTAATTCATGCCAACTTTTGCCCGCTGGTGGTTTGACACAAAGTGTCCATTTAAAGGATTAATAAAGCTTTTCATTTCAATTATTGCTTACAAAACAACCCCGCAAACAACTTGCAACTCATCACCTTACTTATTATTACCTATTATTACACCTATTATTTATTATAATTGAAAGAAGTGATCATAAATATAATTATGACGTCGAGTTTCACGAATATAGACCTATCTAAATATTTGGGTATACCTGGGTCCACACTGCGGTAAGGAATTTGAAGTCAGTGGTGATAGTTCAATTTTAAATGAACTTTCTAGGCAAGGTCGAAGTGAGGAGGTGTCCAGTGTTATCTTGTATAATAATAACAATAATTATGGCCGTCAGAATTTTCCGTGGTCGTTAAATGGGCCCATTAGGTTTTCTAAAGTCAAATTCTTACACTTAAATTCTTCGTAATTTATGCTCATAAAACTTTGCTTAGCTTTTTCTGATGGTGGTGGTGATGAATCAAGGGCAACATCGTATTTTATGGTTCTGCACGAGCATATCCATGTGCAGTAGGAAACGGAAATTTTTTAACGATTTCAAATCAGGTCGCATTGATTTGTGAAAATTTGATTTTTGTGAAAATGCTCTTAAGTCATTTTTGACTATTCATGAGAATGCGTTGTAACGAAATCTCATGAAAAGTCAAAAATGACTATGAAAGCCCGCCCTTTCACGAAAATTAACTTTCAAAAATCAATGCAACCTGATTCAAATTGTTGAAAATTTTCCACTCCCAACCCTACGCTGTACAGCAGTGTAACTAATGTTTCGACCAGCTACGATGAGTTATCATGCATGCATTAGACAGGCAGGACTGCCAAAATACGCTCAATTAGTGACGACGTGGAAGGTAAGCCTAGGTCAGGGTGTCACTTTTCTATGAAATGACATGAAAATTTCAGGCCGGGGCGAAGTACCAGAAATAGTGGAGATTCATGTGCACATTTGCGAGACCATAAGTGGAAAACACCCTGAAAAAGTGTTTAAAACAAGAATCAGCCGAAAAGGACGTTTCGCTCTTCAGATATGATTTTTTGAAAATAAACGGCGAGTTTTGTATATTGTGCATTCATCAGTGAATTCGTATTATGGGTCCATGACACTCAACGGCCACACGCAAATCGAAACGAAAAAATAGGCAAATCACTCAGAACGGCGTATGGTTAATGATAATCATAAAATCAACGTCTGTCAATGAAAAAATGTCTATTTGCCTCTGCGGAAATTAACAACTGGACGAAGAAGAAGACGAAATTTTATGCGATGGATGCAACACTTGGAGTCATGGTAAATGTGTGTCCCTGTCTTCGGTGGACATCGCAGCTTTGTTTTCCCGCAATGAACCGTGGATGTGCAACAGATGTCTACAGTATGGATCAACTCAAATCGCTACATCAGACTCGGACGTTGTAACATGCCCTCACTGTTCCCAAGAATTATCCCATAAGAAATACAAGAAGAATAGGGGTTTGAAAATACTGTGCAAAAGTTCACCCCAATGTCAATTTTGACAGCACTCAGAATCAGCCCCAACAATTTATTGGTCCAGTTAATATGGAAGAAAAGCTAGTACAATATAAGCAAAATATTAGAATCCTTAAAAGGATACCAAGAATCATAGCTGCATACAAACTATCCGAGATAATTGATACTTGCGTTGAAAGAAATGACGTTCAATCATGGGAAGACCTTTTTTCGTTCTCCTACTCTGCATTTAAGGTTCCAGCAAAATCAAATAAGTCTCTAGCAGCTTTGGGTTAAAAGAACATCAACGATCTGGTAGTTGTACAGTTCACAGACAAAAAGAAAAGAAGTTTGACATCCCTTTCAAGCAGAATTGAATCAAAGGTTTCGGAAGGAGACATACATGGAGCGGTGAAGACAACAAAACGTTAGAATTGTTGAAAGAGAAACATCCATGTCCCTCAAGACCTCTTCTATTTCCTGAAAATCCGGACAGCAATCTACACGCTTTTTCTGTCGATGAAAAAGAAGTTCAAGAGGCAAGTTTATCGTTCAACAATGGTTCATCAGGAGGAATGGATGGGATAAGACCGCAGCACTTGAAAGACTTGACAGCAACATACAATGGAGATGCTAGTCAGAAACTCCTTCGCTCTTCAACAAAATTATGTAATTTGATGTTCGCAGGGAAAGTTTGTGAAGAGGTTTGCAAAATCATTTATGGTGCCTCTTTATGTGCATTATCTAAGAAAGACGGTGGAGTCCGCCCTATCGCCGTGGGATCAATTTTTCGACGTCTCGCAGCAAAATTATCGTGCAGAGCTGTTCGAGACGAAGTTGGAAATAATTTACGACCTTTACAACTTGGCTTCAATACTGCAGGTGGAAGCGAGGCTGCTATCCATGCTGCTCGGACTTATATTAACAATAATCGAAATTCAAACGACGTTATTCTCAAGATAGATTTTCGGAATGCTTTCAACAGCATCGAAAGAGATGTGATGCTTAATGCTATTAAAGAAAAACCCCAAAGATATATAGCTTCCTGTGGCAATGTTATTCGTCGTCTTTTTTGTTATTTTTTGGAAACAAGATGATCCTCTCTCAGGTTGGAGCTCAACAGGGAGATCCGTGCGGACTAATGATTTTCAGTCTCACAATGCAACCAGCAATTGAAATTTTAAGTGCAACCCTGAACATTTGGTACCTTGACGATGGTTCCTTGGCTGGCTCGCCAGAAACAGTATTGAATGATTTCCAAAATATAATAAATGAGTGCCGCACTCTCGGGTTGGAAATCAATCACTTGAAATGTGAATTATACTTCCTTTCGACTCCATGTCCAAATATCATTGCAGACTTATCTTTTACGGACAGTTCCTTGTTGGAAATATCCTGAACTACTAGCCCCCATGGATGCCGATATAAAATCAACGCTGGAAGGCATAATGAATTGTAGTTTGTCCGAAGAGCAATGGATCTTTGCAGCATTACCGGTGCGCCTTGGTGGCTAAGGCATACGGAAGTTGGGCATACCAAAAGCCATCTTGGCGGCAACACATTTCCTATCTCAAGAAATCATGCAATCACGGTTTATACCTAATGAAGATTATATCCAATCACTCTTGGGAAGCAGATTATAAAACTCTGCTATTGATCTATCAAAGTCTCATTACATCTAAACTTGACTACGGAGCAATTGCCTACATGACCGCAAAGGAATCCTATCTCAAAACCATCAATTCCATACAGACAACAGCTAGAAGAATAGCCACCGGAGCTTTCTGCACTACTCCAGTTGAAAGTCTACTAGCACTTGTAAATGAACTCCCGCTCGAAATTCGCGCCAAGCGCTCCACATTAAATTATGTTGTAAACACATCATAGAAACACATCTTTCAATCCGGAAAGCATTTACCACAATTTAGTCCTCTCTCAAAGGTTTGAGGGCGTGTTCAACTCAAACACCACACCTACAATACATGAAAGGGTTAGACGTATCCAACAAGAGCTCGACATCGAAATTCCAAAAACTCTTCCTTGGTACAACTGTTCAACTCCTCCTTGGAAACACTCAAAAATTCGGATAATACTCAATTTCAAAAAATACAACATAACAAAAATTAGCCACTCTCTAATTAGAGCAGATTTTCATGCCATAGTCTTCACTCTACCAGACTACAACCTTATCTACACAGACAGCTCAAAGACTGAAAACAAAGTGGCTTCCGCCCTATTCCCATCAACATCAAAACAGGCCTTCAGACTCCAGAATCACAACAGCATTTACACAGCCGAACTTTACGCAATTCTACAAGCACTTCTATTCATAAAACTTCACCCAGAAGAAAGGTACATAATCTGCTCAGACTCACTAAGTTCTCTTCAGTCCATCAACCACATATACCCCCGGCAACCCCCTCGTTCAACAAATAAGAGAAAAGATATTTGACAAATCCAATAGAATCATCTTGATGTACACACACCCCTTCTCATGTTGGCATTGATGGTAACGAGGAAGCAGACCGTTTGGCAACAGAGGCCAACTCTTCACACGACCTTCCAATATGCAAAATTGACCCCCCTGGAGATTTTAAAGCTTTCATAAAATGCAAAACCACATACTTCTGGCACCAAAAATGGGAACTAAAAGACACATACCTCAGGGAACACAAACCATCCATCAGTGCCATGCTTTTGAATCCCGAAAAGAGAAGGGATCAAATCATACTAAACAGGTTACGACTCGGCTATACCAAATTAACTCATCCTTTCTTGATAACAAAACAAGACCGACCACGCTGTTCAAAATGCAGTTGACTGACTGTCAGCCATATTCTACACACATGCCCGGACTACGACGTTCAGAGATCGCTAAACAACATGACACACTCTCCAGATATCCTAACAAACCCAGCCAAATACATCAAGGTACTAAAATTTTTAAAAGATATCGGTATACAGGTGTCCCGAAAATATACCGACAACGTTCTATGGCAGCTTCCTCTTATCAAAACAAGAAAAAAAATCCTATGAACATGAGTCCGGAAACGCTTCCTAAGGGAGCTACAGGCCCCTAAAGGTGGGACCCTGAAGAAGGTTTTTATTCAATATCTCCGAAACCGTTCAAGGAAAATCAATCAAACTTGACACATCCACTAACCTTCTTATGCCCACCAAAATGAGGCAAGATTAATTCCACAATAATTTACCAGGGGTGGGTCAGGCTGAGGTGTCGGGGTAAAATTAACCGTAACTTTTTTGAATGTGAATTGTTTCAAAATTAACCAAGAAATTATGGAATATTGGAGTTTTCTACCTAGAAAAGGTCCCTCTGTTCAACCTCGATAGACGCGTTTACGAGATATTTGAGTCTGAATGAATGAAAACGTGGTCAGAGATGCTAATTTTCAATCACGATATTCAAGATGAAAGAAAAACTATCTCAAAGCAACTTCATTTTTGTTAGGCATTCAAATTTTGCTAGGCATAAGAAGGTTATTAAATGTGTAAAGTTTGATTGATGTTCCTTGAACGGTTTTGGAAATATTAAATGAACAACCCTCTTCAGGGTCCCACCTTTAGGGTCCTGTAGCTCCCTATGGAGCGCTTCCGGACCCATGTTCATAGGCACTTTTTTTCTTATTTTAATGAGAGGAAGCCGTCCTAGAACGTTGTCGGTGTATTTTCGGGACACCTGTATATGAAACTTTATGATGATCCAACGCACAGTGGGCCAAGTGCCGTAAAAAATGGCCAAAAGTCGAGCAAGGTCATTTTGATATTTTGGTCCAAATTTTTGCTATTATTTAGGAAAAATAGTTGATTTATAAGTTACCAAAGTCTTGAGATTTCAAGGCAATTTATAACTTTTGTGTGATGACTCAAACATAGGACTTTAAAATGGCTCTACTGATAACACTTTCATAGCATTTTGTGACTGAAATACTATTGCCGACTGTGCTTTTCAGAGGCCAGATATCATTCTATAAATTTTACCATAGCTCACTTGAAGTTTTTTGGAAGTAAATCATACTTCACACATGATATTGTGTTATGTTATTACTTGTTTCAGAATTATAATTTTTTTCAAATGGCGATGTTCGGTTAATGGTTAATTTGTTTTTAAAGAGTTCCATTTTTGCATTGGTTTACAAAAAATGTTCCACCTTGCTCCAGCCTACAACTCCTTTCACAAGAAGCTACACCTTTTTCAAGTTGATTCCAAAAGAAATTGTATGCGTCCACCTGCGTCCCCGTGATTAACTTTTTTTTTCAAATATGTATATGTATAGTATGGGGGCATAGGTCGTGCCGTGTGCAGCTTCGTGAAGATATATAGAGTTATGTCTTAGTCGATTCCTGGGCGATCAAGGATCATGAAAAATTATGGTGGAATATTCGTATCTACTGCAGGCAAATATGGTGGAGGCGCCAAAATGGGCTTCATCTGATAATAAGAAACTGGCTGTAGTTCGTTTGTTTTTCAACGGATTTCAACATCTGAAACGTCATTTTGTAGACAAAAAAATTCTCTTCCTATTTCATGCCTAAATTTACAAACGTCATTTCGTGAAACTGTCAAAACTGTATTTATAAGACATGCTAAATTCCGCCCTTTTTTGAAGGTTATCCGATATTTTTGAAACCTGGCAGTATCATAGATCTTGAAGTGCTCTTTCCGAATTTCTACTTTTCCATTTCGTATCTTTGCTGTTTTGGCCGCCATATTGAAAAGATGGCGCCCAAAAAAACAGTTTTTTGTCAATATCTTGAATTCAACTGACTCAAGATTGAAATGTGTGTATGCGGAGGAAAGCTCATTCCAATCTCTATAATTTGACATATCAGTTCATTCATGTGCGATTTACGGTTCTTGAGTTAGAGCTTTCAGAACTTCCGGAAGCATCAACTTTCGGCATTCAATCAGCATGTTAAATTGATACCACCGTCATGGAGTAGGCAAATAACCCATCAATAGCTCTTGGCCATTAACCATAGATAATAAAAATTTAGAAAATCGATCATGATGATGTTATTTGTGTAATTACAGGGTGAATTGTGAAAGCAAACTGACTTTAGAAAGAAATAAAGGTAATATAGCATTTGAAGGATATCAGATACATTCGAAACATACATGATGAAATTTGGGGTCATCATTCAGAATATTCACTTTTCCATTTCGTATCTTTGCTGTTCTGGCCATAATTTTGAAAAAATGGCGCCCAAAAAAACATATTTTCGATTTTTTTTTTTTGGAAATTCGTCATAAAATTTCAGAATTCATATTAAAAGTGGAGGTCTATTAAATTCTCTATAATTTGACATCTGAATCACTCATGTGCGACTTACGGTTCTCAAGCTATACATTCTCAAAGTCAAATTTCCCTTAGAGTTCACCCTGTAGTTGCATAGCAACCGTTACCATGATTGATTTTCTGGATATTAATGGTCTGTGGTTGAAAATTTATTATTATTTATGGTTAATTTGACTGCCACGGGGAGCTAAGCTCAACTTGACATGCTGATTGGATGACAAAAGTTGATGCTTCAGGGAGCTCTAGAAGCCATAACCCAAGAACCGGGAATAGCACGTACACGAGTAAGGTGTCAAATTGTAGAGAATTGAATAAGCTTCCATTTGCATACAAACGCTTCCACCTCACATCGACTGAAATAAAGATATTGACAAAAAACTGTTTTTTAGGTGCCATCTTTCCAATATGGCGGCCAAAACGGCAAATATACGAAGTGGAGAAGTAGAAATTCGGAAAGGGCACCTCAAGATCTATAATACTGCCAAGTTTCAAAAATATCAGATGACCTTGAAAAATAGCCGGAATTTAGCATATCTTATGAAGACAATTTTGAAAGTTTCCCAAAATGACGTTTGTAAATTTAGGCATGGAATAAGAAGAGAATTTTTTTCCACAAAATGATGTTCCAGATGTTGAAATCCGTTGAAAAACAAACGAGCTACAGCCAGTTTCTTATCATCAGATGAAGCCCATTTTGGCGCCTCCACCATATTTGCCTGCAGCAGATGTCAATATTCCACCATAATTTTTCATGGTCCTTGATCGCTCAGGAATCGATTAGGACATAACCCTATATATCTTCACGAAGCTGCACACGGCCAAGCCTTTTCTGACCCTATGCCCCCAGACTAATATGTATAAAAAGACAGAAATTTTAAATTTCTGGAGAACGCTGATTTTCACTGGACTGCTGCGAAATCGTGTTAGGATTGTGAATAAAACATTATCTCAATGATATTGGAAGAGCAGGGTTGTTTCTAGGGGTGTTTTACATGAAAAGTGAAAAGTTCTGTTTTTCGTCACGAACATGTTTTCTATTTTGAATTCTATTATCACTAAGCACTTGAAGTCAGAATTTTTTTCAATATTTTCCCCATAATCACCTCAATATTTCAGGACGATGTGATGAATTTCAATTTTTTTTCTCGTTAATTTTTTTCTTCAACCCTTAAATCTCACCCCCAAGGGTCAATGAATTTTATTCAATATTTTCCCCTAATCGCCGTGATATTCTGAGGAAATTCGCTGAACTGGAAGTGTTTCTTTTATTTTTTTCTTCAACCCTAATTTCACCCCCGAGCAAAATTGAAAATTTTTCAATATTTTTTCTATAATGACCTCAATATTCTAAGACGATCTGGTGAGTTTCAGACTTTTGGCCGCCGACAACTGATTTTGTCCCACTGTGCAAGGCTTAGGTAGATTTGATCCTATGTAAGTCACTTAACCCATCATCCTTTTCCGTGGTCTCATTTGTTTGTATGTTTGAAAGTCGCCAATATAGACCCATTGGCATTGGCGTGAAAAATGTGTCCCTGTCTGTTGCTGTCCTTATTGTTCGATTATCCCAACCAGCTGTTCATAGATCAGGTACTTATTAAACCTCCTTGACAGCGCTAATAACCCTTTGATAATTAAAAAAATAAAATAAATAACTACTCTTTCGCTCCCTTTGTAATGAAAACGGTAATGAACTTGATCGAAGGACCATTTTTCCAAGATGGCGGCTCCAGCGGATTAGGTAAAGGTGGGGACTTTTAGTATATTTATGAGCTCGTTTATTAGGATACCTTAGCGAACACCCCTGTCAAATTTTTGAAACTCCGACAGTTACTTCTATCTACTTTTCCTCATGTGACTGGCTTAAATTTGTAAAGTCAAGTATGAGGACTAATAACTTTCAAATACATGAATCAAATAATCTTGTTCTTTATTTCAGCAATGTAAAGGCCGTATTTTTGGCATCAGGTATGCTGTACTACTTTGATTTTGTATTGTTACTTTTTGTTATAGGGGTGTATTTTAACATTTTGATTGATTCTTTTGGATTTTTTTTGGATTAGGCACATTAATATGGGGCTCATATACAGTTGGATAACCTTTGGACCTCCTGTATATCCTTTGCTGATGTCCTTTGACTCGAAATGTTTCCTTCAGAACCGATCGACAACACTTTTTGGACTCAGCTGTTCTTATTAGTTCAATTCATATCGAGCATTCCATCAGCAGAAGCTCGTAAAGGCACAATACTAATGAAATCTTGTTTTACAATATGTAAATATCAAAACTGATTGATAGAAATGCCGCCTTGTTAGAAATGTCAAACTCGAAAACCAAATTTTTGCTAATTAAAAAAAAAATTAAAAATATTTTCGCATTTTTTGATCTCAACAGTCACGTATCTCAGCTTTGATGTAGACTGCCAACATTTTCACAAATTGTGAAGACAATCTCTAGTCATAGGCAAAAAATCGCTCAAGTATATCTTTGATTTTTTTTTTGTTAAGTAAATTTTATATATTAACAGATACGAGAAAAAAATCGCTATGAAACAATTTTTGTGGACAATTTTACAACCTTGATTCTTTTATGGAACTTAATTGGATATCTCCGATTGTTAGCGCAATATGAGCAGAAAACTGGATCGAAGGACCATTTTTCAAATATAGCGACTTGAGCTCAATAGGTAGAGTTGGGGACTTTTAGTATGTTCATCAGTACACCTTACCGGACATTTCTGTCAAATTTCCAAAACTCCGAAAGTTTTTTCCCTCAAACGGTAAAATGCGTACATGGCTACAACTGCCGATGCCATGGTGTGTCTCTTGTTATTGAGATTTGATGTACCTAGAGTAGAATGATTATACTTTTTGAGATGCGTGCGACATTAATTGGTGGTTTGTTGGGAGTTCCTGCAACTTCAGTTTTCAAGGGGGTCGCTGAGCCCCCCTAATGAGAATATGGCTAGGCGCCATGTCTACATTTGAAAAGGGGACCATGAAGACAACTCATATACCAAATGCATGCCTCTATCACAAAAAAAATCGGTTGTGTCACCCCAAAACTTCCCCGACTAGTATCCAGGAACCTATGGAAATTTTTGTTCGAAACGTCCCTTCGGGTGGCAACGAGGGTGGTGAGTTGGAATTACAGAAAAAGATTGAAAAAAATTTGGAGAAAATCATTTTCAGCCGGAAAACTCCCGGGAAATTTGAAAAAGTTGTTGGAAAATGTTCAAGAACCAGTTACCTCTTGTTTAGGTGGAAATGGTTGAAATCGGTCCACGGAATAAAAAGTTAGAAAATTTGCAGTTTTTCCAGAGAGGAAAACTCGGCAACTGTTGATCCGATTTCGAAAATTTTCCCTCCAAAAATTAGCTCAATCTTTTCTCCAACTTTTATTCACAGCATGTCTGCACCTAAACTTAATATTTCGTGGGGCCTACCGCATGTACCGAGCGTTCATAAATTAAATGGGTCAAGGGTGCCTATGAGTTTGAAAACATCTGTCGGAACTAGCATCGTTCATTTGATGTCTGTAATTTTTTGGTTATCGTAATTTGTCAAACCAGTCGCAGTTTTCGTTTTTGGAACATTTTAAATGTGGTTTTCATGGCAGGGCACAAAACCTACATGATCGAGGAGTATTTTTGAACTTTAAGTATTCTCGTGCACTTATGGCAGATCAGAAATCAATACTATGGGACGTGACTTGTCAAAGTTTGACAAATTTATTACAAAAGGATTACGCTAGTTTCGACAGACGTTTTTGAATCCACAGGCACCCTTGACCCATTTAATTTATGAACTCTCGGTAGAAGTTTGCATTGCGTTTTTCTCAAATTCACGGAATGTGCAAATTTCATTTTGAAAAAATTACAGTCGGAAAACCGAAACCGTGTCAACTTTGAAAACAGACCTGCACGACGCTCAATACCATCTACTTTCGATATCAGTTGAAATTTCCAAAAAAAAAAGTCGATCCCCGGCGAGCAGGAATAAATTTTTGAGTGGAGTCCTGCTACAAAAGCGAGTCGTGCTGGCCGAAACACCGGCGAGAGCCCCTCCTGAGTGGCAACGGCCAGGAGAAATTTTGAAAATTCATTACGCCCAACTGGAGAATGGTGGAAAACTGCAACTGCGGCCTCAATTTGACTCTTTTGTTGTGTTGCTTCCTGCCAAATCTGGTTCCAATCCTTAGGATAGATTTTGAATAATTAATTGGTAAAGTTTTGAACTTCAAATTTTTTTATTATTTGACAGATGACAGATAGGGCAATGTTTCCAACTGTTCTGAATACAGTTTTTCAAGGGCTTTCAAATGACATATTGCAAGTTGAGTTCCGTGAGATATAGCTTCTGACATTTGATGATAGTGACAGTTGGGTTTGACAGATGACAGCCAAAAACTAATGGGCTCTTTTCAGGAAACAACCATGTTTGTATACCAAATATCAAGTCGATCCAGTCAACGTTACGGCAGTTATCGTGGAAGATCACAGACACACACACTCAAAACTTTTTTTCTGCAGGATTACAATACTTCCCCTTACATGTTGGTGGGGGGTCGGGGAAGTAAAAAACAGATTTTATTAAATTTGGTCATGCACTACTTAATCCCCGCGGACTACAGTTGATTAACACTGGTAATTGCAGATTAAAGCGAGTTACGTGTTTTCCTTTGTGGGAAATGGGATGTCGGCGGTTCAGACGACGTTATGGTCATGTCCTGGAGTATATACCAACAGCTCTGAGCTAACAATATAGCTCTAATGTGACAAAAGCGAGGATACAATTTTCGGACTTATTGCAGCAAACATGATATACTTTGCCAGCGCCGCAAGAAAAATGCTCAACTGGGATTTTCGGGGATTTTGAGGACATGGTAGAGGATGAAATTCTGAATCGATAACAGCTTTGAAATTTAATGAATTAATTTTTTCAACCTCAAAACCTATCTTTACTGCACTATTAGTCCGGGTACTAAGGGAAAAAACTCTGCACTTGGTGATGATAAAGTTTTGAAACTTGACACACATGTTCTTTGAATTATTCTCAACAAACCTGGGTGTGGGGCAGACTTGACAGGTAGCGTATACAGGGTGAAAAATGAAGTTGAAAAATTAAAAAATTCTATCAGAAGAACTAAAAGTGCTGGAGTCTTGTAAATTACAATATATGTATAGTTTAATGCTCAATAAGCTGCCCAAAACAGTTTTCGGTATATCTTGCTTCTTCCCTGAGATATTTTGAAAAATGTAAAAATGCTCGAAAAAACGACTTTTTGCCCATAAATCAGCAAATTTTTGAGATTCCAAAGTGCAACTTAGTATTTCTACCATGTGTGATGTCAGAAATTAAATAAGACCAGGAGCCAATTTCTAGGCCTCCTATTTTCAGAAATACGGTAGTCAACTTTTTGTTGTCTTCACGGCGGCCATTTTGAATTTTCTTTTAATTGAATATTTCAAAACGTGGTCGGCAATTGTGAAGGAGACTATATTGGACCATTACATACAGAAAAAGACATTCTGCAAGATAAAGTAGTTATTTTTACGTAAATTAAAATCAGAGTTAAAATCTGTAAATCTATAGTTTTTCCTTGGTTCTGCACATTTTCAGTGTGGATGACGGGTGATATGGTACTTGCAGAAGTGAAATACAACCAGAAATTCAAACCTCCATTTTTTCCGAGATCTTGTGCCAAAATTCGCCATCAACAGTTCAAAAATTTCTTGTGAGCGACGTCTAAATAGAATATTAAACTTTTTTAACAAAAATGAAAATCTCATAATCCTCTTCACTCGATTGAAAAAGGTTCCTGTTTCAGAATGTCTTTTTCTGTATATAATGGTCCAATGTAGTCTCCTTTACAATTGCCGACCACGTTTTGAAATATTCAGTCACAAGAAAATTTAAAATGGCCGTCGTAAAGACAACAAAAAATTGACTATCGTATTTCTGAAAACAGGAGGCGCAGAAATTGGCTCCTCATCTTATTCTATTCCTAACGCCACACATTGTATAAATACCAAGTTTCGCCCCAAAATCTTTAAAAGGACCCACATTTTATGGGTAAAATGGTTCTCGGTCAAATTGGCTGAAATTTGGATATTTTGTAGCTTTTGGTCCCCAAAAGAAAAGCTGTGAAGCATCATCTATTTGTATGACTAGTTTGCCCCCTGCAGGGGGCGAAAGGGTGGCTCAGTCATGTTTTTGTGGAATCATTCAGGAGCATAACAATACTTTTTCGAAAATCGCCGACACAGGTCGATTTTCTATTTGAAGGGTCCAACTTTCTGTCACAAATTCACTCATTTTAGGTCAACCCCCTAAGGGGGTCACTCACCCCCTTAGAACTTTATGAACAACATAGGTCGAGTTGCATATCGTTGAAAAGGTTTTTCAACGCTCTTTGCAACAGTGCTACGCTTTTTCAATTTAAGACAGTTGTTCTTGAGATGATGAATGACAAACTTACAGGTAGTCGATCATTCAAAAAAAAATTAACTGAACTCAGGTTCAACGATTTTATTTAGCTAGTGTGAGTTTCTAAACCTTGAACTACTGACATTTCAACTACCTTAACGACTTAACTAGGTCTGTTACCCGCATTCTTACACAGAAGAAAAAATACTTTGGCGTTAGGATGTCCGGATCTTACCAGGTCCGAGGAGGGGTTTTAGCGGGTATCCTTTCGGAACTGCGAGTCTCACACTACCCTGGTACCATTCAGCCAGAGTGTGCATGAGTGCATTTTCCCTTCTCCCAAAAAAACGCCGCCGTCGGTGATTCAAGATTCAGAGACTCCCACATTGACAAAATGAAAATTCTTCAATCTTCAACCTAAATTCGGTCAATTCCTTTGAAAATGATCGAGCTAAAACTTTGAAATTCATTGTCTCAAGAACGACTATCTTGAATTGAAAAAGCTGAGCTAAACTCGACATGAACTAAACGCTGTTTGCAACAGTGCTCAGCTTTTTTAAATCAAGATAGGTAGTCATTCTTGAGATAATGAATTTCTATGTTTCAGGTAGTCGATCGTTTTCAAAGAAATTGAACGAATTCAGGTTGAAGAATTTTCATTTTGTCAATGTAGGAGTTCTGATGAACCTTGAATCACCGATGGCGGCTTTTTTTTGGGAGAAGGGAAGATGCACTGACGCACACCCTGGCTGGGGTGGTACCAGGGTAGTGTGGGGCTCACAGTTTCGAAAGGATATACCCACTAAAACCCCTCCTCGGACCTGGTGAGGTCAACAACTTAACGCTAAAGTAATTTCTTATTCTGTGCATTAGACTGTGGATTACAGATCAAGTCAAATTGTTACGATAGGTTGAAATATCGTTCGTTCATAGTTTAGAAACCCACACTAACTTAATAAAATTCCTAAACCTGAATTCAGTTAATTTTTCTGAAAATGAACGACTGCCTGAGAGTTTGAAATTCATTATCTCAAGAACGACAGTCTTGAATTAAAAAAGCGTAGCACTGTTGCAAAGAGCATCGAAAAACCTTTTCAACGATATGCAACTCGACCTATGTTGCACATAATGTTCTAAGGGGGTGAGTGACCCCCTTAGGGGGGTTGACCTAAAATAAGTGAATTCATGACAGAAAGCTGCATCCATCGAATAGAAAATCGAACTGTTTCGGCGATTTCCGGGAAACTATTGCTTTGTTCCTGAATGATGCCGCAAAAGCATGACTGAGCCACCCTTTCGCCCCCTGTAGGGGGCAAACTGGTCATACAAATAGATTTTGCTTCACAGCATTCCCTTTGTGGACCAAAACCTACAAAATATCCAAATTTCAGCCAATTTGACCGAGAACCATTTTACCCATAAAATGTGCGGGGTTCTTTGCTGATTTATGGGCAAAAAAACGTATTTTTTTCGAGCATTTTTACGTTTTTCAAAATGTCTCAGAGATAAAACAAGATATTCCAAAACTGTTTGGGGGAGCTTCATGAACATTAAACTACACCTAAATATGGTGACTTGCAAGACTCCAGCACTTTTGGTTCTTCAGATGCAATTTTTTAATTTTTCAACCTTATTTTTCACCCTGTATACGCTACCTGTCAAGTCTGCCCCACATCCAGGTTTGTTGAGAATCATTCAAAGAACATGTGTGCCAAGTTTCAAAACTTTATCACCAAGTGCAGAGATTCACTTGAATTTGTCCCTTAGTACCCGGACTGATTAACCACAAAAAATGCCTGAAATCTGTACTAGCCCATCATCTTTTTATTACTGACAGATAAATTAGCATTTTCATTGATCATCCAGTCAGCTACATATTGACAAGCAAAAATCGCGAATCAACTGATCTCGTATTATCTTTTTTTGTGGAACCCGCACGCAGGGCCGTTCCTAACAGGGCGTTCAAGGCGTGCAACGCACGCGGGCGCACTTTGCCAGGGGCGCAAAAACTCGACCGATTGGAAAAAATTCAAAAAGGGCGCTTTGCGCCCCCCACTATAACCGGGCGGCGTTTCAGCGCCCGATGTGAAAACCAATTATACCAATACGAAGCAATTTTCCGCTGTTAAGCTTAGTTTATGGTCGACGCAAGCGGATACGGAACCGCATACGGTTACGCAAACGGTAGCGTAAGCAAGTCGTAGAAAACGTATCAACCGTATCACAAGACAAAGACAATCACGGACCACGGTAACTATGACAGCCAGCCCCGGCCCAGATGAGGAAAATAAACAGAATGCAAAGAAATGGTCCAATCCCTAGTAGCACGCGAACGTTCATTTGGTTTTCGGTTCGGCTAAGAAGTTTTTGAAAACCTCCCACCGTGTGCGCACAAGTTGAGACCCTTGCGTATATACTCGTATATACGCTTGGAGCAGCTTAACCTTGAATCGTAAATATACGTCCAGAGCAGGCAACTACTGAATGCTAAAATTCCGCTGAAAAACAGGTGGGCCGTACTCGTTCATTTATAACAATTATCATCAGATGAATAAATAGATCTCTTACGTTTCTACTCTGTTTGCTCCCTCAAAGTTTTTTTCAGACGATGATTGATTGTTTTTAGTGTTTTAGTTTTTCATTTATGTATTTTCAAGGCAAATAAGATCAACATTTTCATGTAGTTACGTACTGAGTGATTTTATTCATTGATTTCAAATCCAAATACAATGGATAAATATGTAGAAATCACAATAATTTAAAAAATACAAAATTGAAGTTTTTAATTAGGTGCTTTTCTTTCATCACAAAACTCACTGATCTGATCTAAGTTAAAGAGAGAAAGAGCAAGAAATCACATGCGCGAAAGTGAGATACCACTAACAACTTAGGTCAGAGTACTTAGTTTAGGTTGTAAGAGGAGAGCACCTATTATTTCAAAAACAAAACAAATCCTGGACTTCTTGGTCTTCATAATTATTCCGACATTTGATGCAATTAACAGTGCATAGTTTTGTTAAAAAATGCGAGTACGGCCCATCAATGAGCAAATAATTTGCCCAACTTTCGCGCGTATATGTACGTCTGGAGCACTTAGTTGATAAACAAGACAAAAAGTGCGATTAATGCAAAATATGTTATTTTTTGTTCTTTATAATGATATGGCACAGGAAAAATGTCTGAATTCCAATCGGTACAATTATGAGGCTCTGGCGTATATATACGGCTTGAGCAGGGAAGCCTTTCACGTATATATACGGCCGGAGCAGTTTAAAGGTTGGGTTGAACAATTGCTTTTGCTTGAAATCTAGCAGCAAAAAACCGAGAAACATTTGGGAATGAGACTTTGAACCATTGTTATTATTTCAATCAGTTACTCAAATGTTCAATAAAACCTGAATCAAGGGATTACTTGAGGTTTCTGATTTCTGAGATTTTTTTTTAAAACAGAAAATCAAGCCAAAGCAACTGCTTAATCTTTATTCATAAGGCCCAATGGATCATCTTTCAGCATCTGGATAACTCTTAAGCTTCATTCTCAGGACAAAAGTGTAAAATATGTCATTCATCTGTCGTTCACTTTCATGTGGCGGCAATAGTAGGTATCTACTTGCGATCCCCGAAAGATAATGGAAAGTTCCCAGCGAAAATGCAAGAATATATTTGAAAACCCAAGATTCATTGATATCCTGGATAATCATGTTCTTTTCAATTCATTCACTGAATTGTTATTTTTTGTGAGATTCATATTTGTTGATTCAGTCAGATTTTGTCAGATTCATTTTTGTTGAAGCTGTATTACACTACACAATTTCTTCAACAATCTGTCCGTTGAACAATCAAGTTCGTTGTTTTTTGACAGCATTTTGGCAAATTGTTCAATAAATTGTACAAGAACTTTTGTAGTGGAGATAATACAGCTATTATATAACTTATGTAAAAAAATTGAACAGTGACATGCATTCTGATTTCTTCCATTTTTCTGGTCCAGTATAGAATGGGGGAGGGGAGGGCGCAGACAAGAAGCTTTGCACACGGGCGCTCAAACCCCTAGGAACGGCCCTGCCCGCACGGCTAATTGCTGTAAAAATAGATCATCAGTCGCATAATAATATGGTCCCATTATCACTGTTATACACCCAGCAGAAAACAAGTAGGTACATGCATGGGTATTGTTGATCAAATTAATTTTTATTTCAGACAGGCTGTTCCCTAGCCAAATGCAACTTCGCGCCCCTGACTTTGACCAGACCACAGCCTGCCTAAATTAAGAATTCATTTGATCACACTATAGATAGGTATTTATGAATGTGGTGGGGTGGTAGGATGCTGCATAACATAATTTTATTAAATTGCTTCTTCTGAAAAAATATTGAACGACGCTTACGCCCTTGTGGGAGATAAATGATTAGCGACATTATACATTATTATATGTACCTATAAAAAGGAAGATGTGATTGTGAAGAGTAGGTATTAAGTATACTGGCTTTTTAAAGTTATAAATACGGAGACGATCTTTGGTTCGTGCTCTCGTCCATCGTTAAAGTCTCCGCGCGCATCAGGACAGAACGTCGCATAATAAAAGCATCTTTAATAACTAACGGATGACAAACTTCGATGCCTTGAAATGCTGAAATAATTTGGATGCGAACTGATTTCTTCATTTCTTTACAATGCAATAAATGATGTGTGATATGGGATACAATTCGACGTGTGAAGACGGGGACGTGTATGTATAGGTATAGGTAATATTATAAAGGGTACACACTACACCAGGGTGCAGCGCATGCAACAGCGCGGGCGCGCATGCAATCCGTATTGAGAATGCTGGAATTGCTGCGGGCATGTCTGGGATTATACTTTTACTTCTTATTGTTCCTATTTTATTTTTACGTCATTCTTTTTTCGATCGTTTTGTTTCCCTCCTCTGTTGTTGCCATAGGATATCTGAGTCGGTTCGATCGTCTAGTCATGCAGGTGAAACTGGTCGTGTCTTTGTCTCGTGGATGATGGTATGTGGTAGTGGCGTCTCGCTCTTCGTCTCCCCGAAGGTGAGATTCCCCGCCGCACTACCTGGACAGCGGCCATGATTTCATGAGTGCTCGATGCTGCCCTCGCACCCAGCTGAGTGAATTCAGTCGGTCCAGCGACACCGTTTCACCTTCTATAAGTGGGCATTGGCCAGAGTGAGACGGTGATTTCCAACTTGTGCGCACAGTGCGGGGGCCCGGAGGCATCGCGGCTACGACACAGCGAGTGGCCCCCGAATCTATCAAAGACACAAGTCTTGGCTCGGCAGTCTCCTTCCATCAGCACCAAGAAGGATAGAAAGTCAGCTGAGGAGCGGAGATGTTCTTCACATTCGATTGGCTTTGAGCTGCCGCAACTAACAGTCAGTAGAGTATTAGTTCGAAACACCTGTAGACGCTAGCATGTGATTGAATCCGGCCCCGAACTGCAAAAGCATGTTATCAGAACGTGGTGGCCACGAACCTCTGGGGCAGTGTGTCGTGTAAAAGTGCGGTTCTGTGACCATTTCTTCATTTGGAATCCATCACCGAAGTCTAAGAACCGCCGTACGCAAGCCTAGGTAAACACACACACACACACACAAAACAAACGCACACATACACGATACTCGGTGCTTTAAGCATTCAAACCCTACTAGCATTCGCACTCAGCTGCTTGCTTGCTCGTTGAGCCAGAGTTAAATCTCGACAGGGGTACAACACCGGACTCACGCGTTTTGTGCAGCGTGGTGGCTGAACATCGGCCGATTACAATAGTACCTGTTATCCGGGAGCCGGCAGACCTGTTCATCAACTACTGCTCACACTTGATCTTGAATGGCGACCTGGTACGCCCCCCTACTAGTTTAGATACTCATCATACCTGTTCGTCTGTTCATGGTGGCTGTGGACGCAAAGCTGTGCCCTTCCGTTCCCCTTTAACGTAATATACTGATTCCTACTAGCTTACCGTACTTCCCCATTATTGAAGACGCCAGCCACGATACGATACACGGCCGCTCGGCATCTATCCTGAGCCTGACAGATCCCAGTTCCACCGATCAATGTCGATGGCGCCATTTACGACCAAAATCAAAAAATCACCACGGAAACTGTTCACGCCCATAATATCGTACGTACTTGACCAATCACGGTTTACGGTCGCGACTTAACCAATCGCGATCGGCGGCAACACATGAATTTCAAATTAGAGATTATTTATACTTGTATGAAAGTGTCTGATATGTATACATATAGGCATGCCAAATGATATGGGAGAACAGTGAGATAGAAGCTAGAAGCGTATGTACCTATATAAAACTAAAATTTTAGTAGGTGAAAGGTGTATTATTCCCAAAACAAACGGGATCATCAGAATAAGATGAACATGGCCGTGAGAGATTCGGCAAAAATGGGTTTTGGCTTTGGCTACTCGTGATCTGATACCTAGACGGCCCCATGGCCCATAGGGAGTCAGTATACCTGCCTGCGGTGTGGATGTGACGGGATCGATTCCCGCTGTAGTTTGTGTTTCTGCCTTGTCAATAAGCCACTTCTCGATTCATCATTATTCTTTTTATTTTTATTATTGTTTTCATTTGAATTCATCACGTACAGGTCGAAACCCATGTATACAGGGTGTTTCAGTGACTTTGCAAAATACTTCGGGAGGTGATTCCTCTCAGAAAAATGAGTCGAAAAGTGAGAGTGAAATTTTTTCCTCAAGTGCTCCCTGAGGGAGTTACAGCCTCTCAAAGGTGCCAAGTGCAACTAAGTTTTCAATTATTTGCTCAAGAACTGTCAAAGGTACAAGCTTCAAATTCAATATTTTTGATAGACTCGTTCAATCCAAATCTTTTATTCCTCTTACATCTTTTCTGTAGAATGCACCGTTCTGAAGTGAGAGTGAAAAAGCACGAACGTGTCTAGAACAATTTTCAACATAATCCCCATCTCCTCTAATTTCACTCACTACCACACGTCAGATTTGTTTAAAACATGGCATGTACATTTGCACTGTTGAGAAACTTCACTAGACTAAATGTGAATTTCCTACCTTTGACGGTTTTCCAGCAAATAATTGAAAACTTTGTTTTACTGCGTACCTTTGGGGGGCTGTAACTCCTTTAGGAATCACTTTAGGAAAAAATATCACTCCTACTTTTCGACTAATCTTTTTGAGAGGAATCACCTCCCGAAGTATTATGCAAGGTCACCGAAACACCCTGTATAAGTCTGTCCCGAGGGCGAGAATTAAGTAGAGTCTTCTGTCGTGTTATGAGACGAAGTTCAAATCTCAATGCCAGAACCCGAAGAAATAGCCTTGAGAAACTTACATGATTTGCACAATGTACATAGATATGATGAAATTGAAACTCCTATGACCGACAAAGGCCGATGAGTAGAAAACAATTGAACCTGCTATTACTACGGCATAGTTGAGAAAGTATTATTATAGCTGGGGCGCCAGATTAAATCCCGAAGCGCAGCTAACAGATATAAGGCGCTGAAGCTACAATGGTTTTCTCAAGCGTGGTTTATGTATTATGTAGGATTTTTTCTACTAGAAAATCGACATCGCGATTCAAAAATAGATTAATAACTGTTTGGTGTACTTGACGCCTAGTAGTACAAATAAAAAAAAAGTGTCTGTGACAATAATCCTAAGCTTTCTGACGCAAAAAGATCCTCGACAAGCAAAAACATGCGTTTGCAGACCACAATAACTCTCGTAGCGAATACACTATCAGCAGTGTCCAGCGTCTTCACCACTTACTTTATATTACTTTCGATGTAGGTATATGTAGAGCGCGGTTTTTGATATACAGCTGATATTGTCTCTCTGAACCATGTCAGAATCAAAAAATAATTCGGGATTAGAATCAGGGTAAGCACAAATAAGAAACATACTTGTATGTATACAGTTATATCTAAAGGAAAGTGGGGAACCGGTTCAAGCCACCCCCTTTGCCACGTGAAGTGCGACGAAGTACATACTAGATGCGAACGTATACTTTCGGCCGGCGGCATCCAGCATCGTCATGATGCAGGGAGATTCTTCCGAGCTTCGAAGCGGCCTGAGCGGTTTCCATATGGCAGTCAAACCAGATCTCAGGCACAACTCTGGCACGTGGAGGTTCCGGTTTACTACCGTCTGGTCCGCCGTTGCTTACGGGTTACGGGTTACAGGTTACGGGACATGGGCGTCTGCCTCCTCCGTAGCGCCTCCAGCTATAAGTCCTTCCTCTTCTCGTTCGTCAACAACCGGACTTTTTTGGATCTTCCAAAATAATAGACCTGATCTAAACCGGTACTTGTAGTAAACATGAATCGTCTCAATCCCAGACGTAGTACTACTGTTTCACATATTTGAACAAGATGGAGCAGATTACCATGTCTATACTATATCTAACCTTTTTGGGGCGAACAATAGAATTGTTTCAAGTATGTTTGTTTTTCATTTGCAGCTGATGGTCCACTGGTCGGGTTGCAGTTCCGCAAATCAGCCATTTAAAAGTGCCATAATATCGGACATTAAGATACGTAGGAAAGTGCAATTATTAAAAAAAAGTAAACTGTGATACGCCATACATTCCACTTCATCCTTATATACACACGCCATAATGACCCGAAGAAACATGGAGGACATGCCACTGAATTCGTCTCCGTCTCTCGAAACTGACGGCAGCATGATGTCTCCGCCGCCTCCTCAAGCGTCTCCTGCTGAACGGTCGCCATTGCAGGACGCACCCGAATCGCCCGCGATGCTTGCCACGATGACCCCTGTCAACGTCATCGAGCTCAAAAAAGAAATGGATGAAGAAAGTGCCATGGGACGTGCGCCCCTTTATGCTCAAGTCAAAACGGAAGTCATGTACGACAAGGACGAACTGTACGCTCAAGCCATGCCGGACAAAAACGACACTCCAATAGACCTCATCTACGAAGACGGTAACAAAACCGTAATCTATACGACGGCCTTCGACCAGAAGAGCCTCGAAATATATTCGACAGATAATCCGGGCGAGATTACAATCAACAATCTGAGCGCCCATCAGATTCACGGCCAACATATCGCGGAAGGACTGATCGAAACAAACGGCGGTGTGATACCGGGGGGCGGCGACGGCGCGGCAGGCAGCCCCCCAGGGACGGTTTCGGTCGTACTCCAAGGAAACGGTCAGGGTCTCCTGCAGTATCCCCAGGCACAAGTCCCCACTGTACTGGTGCTCTCGTCGGAGATGGCAGATGAGGAAGGAGTGCCCGTCACTGGACTAAGGTAAAAAAACGCACTATCACAATTTATGTTAAATAGATTTTCCTTTTTATATTATTTTGTTATGAATCCATTTCCATCTCGACAAAGTAGGAGACTATAATCAGCTATGTACAAGTTTTTTTTCCACAGTAAAAACTAAATGCGCTTGTCGCCTAATTGCTGTGTCTAAAAATATTGTGCATGATACGAGTGCAGGCAGAACTGAAAACGCCGGAAAACGACCTGTCCTATAAAGCTAGTTTTGACCAATAGCAACTAGCTGTTGCCCTTGACTGGAATATCTATCTATATTAACTTATTCTCTCTAGCAGAAGCCTTATTTTTACATGAATCAGTTCCAATTCTCCAGTAATGAAATTTGGCGCATGAAGTAAAATATTCTATCAGCAGAAACCGTCATCGCATCGCTTCTAAGTTTGAACACCCGGACTACTACACGCGTAAATATTCAAGGTCAAGGTTATAGTTTAATAACCCTGCTCAGGTAAACTTTTATCTATTTGATCAGGAATCAATGCTGAACGATATCCCTCTAAAAATCGAAAAATAAGCCTGAAAACCAAAAACAAAACAGACGCACATCTGTTCTCAATGCCTATCCTATACCTTTGAATTTGACTTAATTCATAGTGATGTTTCTCAAACCTAGAGAAGACGTATAAACAACGTCATCAGATTTGCGGATTCCCGCTAGACATACGAACTGAAGTTACTCATAAAGCTGGATAAAATATTTTACATGGACCAGTGAATCATCCGCATTTAACAAACAGTAGCCATTTCACCATCGCATACCATCGCAACAATTGACTCGTACAATATATGTATAGGGTGTTTCGCAATTATGGTTACAAATTTCTAGGGGAGATTCGCCATCAAAAATGGACCAGGAAAAACTATAACTTCGATGTCCAAAAATGTTCCGTTGAAAAGTTGCTGGGTGTTCAAGTTGAATATTTAAGATCGATTTTTTCACCTAACTTTTGAACCGAACCGTTGAACCGATTTTGTTCAGGTTTGTTGAACAGTTGAACCCAAATTTGCTGAAATGGTCTCTATCGAACCGTGGTAACGTGTTTTCTACGAAAAATTCAGGGGCGTAGATAATGGTGGCAGTCCTCATTCCCCTATTTCTCACCCCCCTGATAGCTATTATATTGTTATGAATTATTTCAATTTTTGGATTCTACTTAAATTCAATTTAGAAAAAATGTTACTCTTGCAAACTTTTGATTCGAGGCTTCATTTCGGAAATATTTGGACTTGAAACTTTTGAAAACATCTCGAAGTCGCCACTTTCAAAGGCCTGAAAATAAGAATCCAAGAAAACTCATGATTCTTCGATTGAATCAAATGTTCTAGAAGTTTTTAGTTCATAAACCACAACTTTTATGCTGAGAAATGAGGAGTTTTCAGGAAAAAACAATCTGGGCTCTGGAAAGTGGCGATTTCGAGATGTTTCCCAAAGTTTCAAACCCATATATCCCAAAAATGAAGCCTCTAATCGAAATTTTGCAAGAGTAACTTTTTATAAAATTGAACGTAGAATCCAAATATTAGAGGAGTTCGAAAAAATAACTGGGGGGTCAAATAATAGGGGAGAAATGAAGACAACCCCTCTACGCCCCTGAGTTTTTGATTTTTTTTTTGAAAAACTTTACTGTTTGATAGCGATCTATTTCAGTAAACTTAGGTTCAAATTTGGACCCCGCACGATTCTTATGGAAAATGGCTCCCGGTTAAATTCTCTGAATTTTTGATATGCTGTAGTTCATGAGATACTAATCAAATTCCGTGAACCCCAAACTCAAATGATGGACAGTTTTTTACCCACAGGGGGTTGAAGTTGGAGGTTTTGACGGCTTCAAAAGGATATTATGACGTCGATAAAAGCTTTTCATTTGGTTTCTCTTCAAGTTGTGTTTCATGCTAAATGTATTTATTTGACAAAAAAATATCAACCCCCTCCTCCACCCCCAACCCCTATCTACCATCATAAAATTCGTGATTACTCTCAAAAGCCATGCGGATGGCTTTTGTGATTTAAATTATGAATTTTGACATGAAAATTATTTTCCACCCCTAATGTTAGGGTGCCGATTTTCCAATTTTCCTCGGTTAATTTAGCTGAATTTTTGGTATTGTGTCCTTCATATTCCACTGAACAAAAAGTTTTCATATCAAAACTCATTCCTATGAACAGTTTTTGTTCTGCAGGGGACTGAAGTTCAATATTTATGCTCTCAAATCTTCAACTTCAGGTAGAACAAAAACTGTCCATAGGAATAAGTTTTGGCATGAGAACTTTTTGTTCAGCAGAATTAGAAGTACACAATACCAAAAATTCAGCCAAATTAACCGAGGACAATTGAAAAATTGGCACCCTTACATTAGGGGTGGAAAATAATTTTCATGTCAAAATTCACAATTTAAATCACAGAAGCCATCTGCATGGCTTTTGAGAGTAATCTCGAATTTTGTGATGGTAGATAGGGGATGGGGCTGGAGGAGGGGGTTGATATTTTTCTGCCAAATAAATACATTCAGCATGAAACACAACTTGAAGAGAAACCACATAGAAAGCTTTTATTTACGTCAGAATATCATTTTTAAGCCGTCAAAACCTCCAACTTCAACCCCCTGTGGGTAAAAAACTGTCCATTATTTGAGTTTGGGGTTCACGGTATTTAATTAGTATCTCATGAGCTACAACATATAAAAAATTCAGAGAATTTCACCGGGAGCCACTTTCCATAAGAATCGTGCGGGGTCCTTTGGACAAAATCGGTTGAAAATTCAACGCGAACACCTTTTCAACCAACTTTTCAAAATTGCGAAACACTTTGTACAATGTTATAAATGAATACTACGTCGTTAAATGAACTCTACAAGCTTCATAACGTTTAAAAGGTTTCAGAGAAACATGAATAACATGAAAACATGATAACATCACATAAGTCCTGTACTACGCAGTACTAGTTGAAAGTTGAGCATTACCGGTCGTCGCAGATGAGAAATAATAGGTTTGTTTTGGCAGCGAGTTGCGGACGGTTTGCTAACTGTGATTCAGCGCGCATACTCGACTCCAACCAGTTTTCAAGTGGTTGGAAAGTTTTTGCTGCAAGAACGCGTAGCGAGCGGTTCCAGTTGAAACTAGGGACACAACAACTTGTCAAGTTTTCCCCGCCAAGCCGAGGTCTTATTTAAGGGGTTTCTGATGCGACTAAAAAAGTTGTCGACGGAAATCGGTTTTATTTTATTTTTTTCGTCAAGTACAAACTCATCAAAAAAGAAAATATATAGACATTGATATCAAATTTTGAAAATTTCCAAAATATTTTGAAAATATTTGAATTTGATTTTTGAAAATTCAAGAACTAGATAGCATTGACAATGTATCTTTCCTCAAGAAAGTCGCATGCAATTTGAACTTTCTATTTTTAAAAAAAAAGGTACCAAAAATGACTTCTACTAATTCACTTTTTCATGTCTACGAGAAATCATTTTTGGTGCCTTTTTAAAAACTAAAAAGTTCATATTTGGCATGCGACTTTCTTGAGGAAAGACACATTGTCGATGCTATCTAGATTTTGAATTTTCAAAAATCAAAATCAAAAATTTTCAAAATTTGATAGCAATATCCGTACATTTTCTTTTTGGAGGAGTTTCTACTTGACGGAAAAAAAAATAAAACCGATTCCCGTCAACAACTTTGTCAGTCGCATCAGAAACCCCTTGATAAATTTACCGAATTAATGTAAATATGTAACTTTCAGCAGGTAAAACTATTTTAAATTAACCTCGAAAATGCGTCTTTATTTACCTTTACTGTCACACTGTCACATTACGCGCCACGCCATCAATCAAAGATCGCCCGATTGCGAATAAAGGCGTACGCATGCGTCTGATCACCAGTTTCTTTTTAATTCTCAAACTCCTCTGACCGTCCACAAACTGTTTTCGAACCGTTGGAGGCACCTGCCCAAACAGCTTACCAACAGTTGGCAACTCGAAGTTTACACTGCCCGAACGGCTTAACGGAAGCGCGCAGAATCCAAACGGTTGGAAACGGTTGTGTATCGCTGCCAAAACAAACCTAATGCATGTAATCGGAAACAAAACCAGTCCATCTCCCCACCTCGCGGTGTGTTTAATAGGAAGCCTTGCTCAGAAAATGGATTTACTTCGCAGCAGTCATTCATTTTGGCTTTTGGTACATTACTACAGAAAGTATAGTATATATACAGTATAATTATATAAAACAGATGCACGCATACAATAAATATAATTATTGTTTTGTCACCCTGGAAACTCCTAAAAAGCTTGTTGGCAAACAATTATTTGCTCTAAAACTACGGTGAAGCGCAATATACTTACCAAATGTCACCTGAGATGAAATGGCCATTTATGCAAAATGTAAGAAAACGAAAGCAGAATAAAAATTGTATGCAACACGTAAAGAATACGGCGGATTATAATTTTCACTAATTTTAAAGTTTGAGAGACATTATGAACAAAGCATGTCCGAAATAGGACCTTTTCGATGTAGAAATTAGCTGTGAATAGTTTCATCTCCATCATACCTATTTAAGTCAACACCATTGCACCGTTGAGGGCGGTTTTCGCCCCCATAACTCGACTTGCCTAAACGGATGCCTTCTTTTTTTTGTAAAGAGCTATTATCTGATTATTTCTGTAAAAACTCAACTTTAGGTATATGAAAAATGCCCACTTCAGTAGTCAATGTGGTGCATTTTGCACACTAAATATAAGTAGTGGCATGCGCGCACCACTTCTTCATAACGAGTTGTTGGTTGCGTCAGAAAAAAAATCATATCTAACCCAGTCCATCTCCCCAACTTGCGGTGTGTCTAATAGGAAGCCTCGCCCAAAAAAAGGTCTTCGCAGCAATAAATCATTTTGGTAGGTACCTACATACACGTACACACATACAATAAGTATTGTCACATTGTTTTCTTGTTAGCTTGGAAACTGTTTGAAACTTGCTTGGCAAAAAATTAATTATAATACATAGTACACTCTAAAACTTCAATGAAGTTATATCAAAACGTATTTGCCAAATGTGACCTGGAATGAAAGGAAAAGAGAAATCGTATGTCGTATGTGAGATGAAGAATACCTCTCATCTGCGATTTGCGGTGAAGATGGGAGATAATTCAACAAATCTGAAAGTTTGAAAGACACGAGCAGAGCAAATGTTTGGAATAGGACCTTTTCGATGTAGAAATTAGGGGTGAATAGTTTCTCAAGGGCGGTCTTAGCCCCAAAAAATGTCTGCACTACTTTGGCTCCAATCGCTTCGCTGGTTGTATATAGATAACTGTGAAAAATTTTCCTCGCTGATTGAAAATCTGGATGCATTCATAACCGATGAAAATGTTTATTAACTTAATAAATAATAAACCATTGTTCCTCAACCGCTGTCACACTGTAAGAAAGGTCTGGGTATGTAATTCAATTTAAAAAAAAAAGAGCACATAACTTTATTAGATCAAAAAATATGATGATGTATACGTTGGTATCTATGCGTTTTTTCTATTTTAGATGAGTGCCGCGAGTTGTGCAATCTTAATTGTTGTTGAAGATTGTTCATATTTGACCGATCATCTTTAAACGTCGTCGGTATCAACCCGCAATATTTGACATTCGATTAACGAAAGAATGAACTGGATATGTTCAACCGTTCGGAAGATACGGAAAATTTAGGTGAATCTTGTTGGGACGAGGAAAAAAATAATCACGAAAAAAAAGCGGCCACAAATAGCCTCCGCCATACTACGTTTGGCGAGGCTTAGAAAATAACCACCAAAAAAAAAGCGGCCACAAATAGCCTCCGCCACTACGTTTGCGAGGCTTAAAAAAATGCATTTCTGGGTCCAATTTTCCCTATGTGGGGAAACGTGGAGATCCGTCGTATACATATTACTTCCCCGACCCACCTCACCACGACCCACGAAAAGGGGAGATATTGTGAACGTGCTAAAAATTTTTTTCGAAATTTCGACGGACATATCCGTTTTGAAGTCTCCTATGCATGACGATTAAGACCATTTCCAGAATGATGTCTGTCTGTATGTATGTATGTATGTATGTATGTATGTATGTATGTATGTATGTATGTATGTATGTGTGTATGTCTGTAACCTTCCACGATAACAGCCGCAACGTTTATCCGATTGACTTGAAATTTGGTACACAGACATGGTTTCACCGTCGAATGAGCCCATTAGTTTTTGGCTGTCATCTTTCAAATGGAAGTGTTACTATCAAAGAATGACAGAAGCTATATCTCACGGAACTTGACTCGCGATATGCCGTTTTGGAAGCCCATAAAAGAAACTGTATTCAGAACAGTTAAAAGTATTGCCCTATCTGTCACCTGTCAAATAATAAAAATGTCAAAGTTCAAAACTTTACCATTTAATTATTCAAAATCTATCCGATGGATTGAGACCAAATTTGGCAGGAAGCAACAAAACAAATGAGTCAAATTAAGTCTGCAGTTGAAAAAAGGGTTGGGATTGGGCCAGCGACGGCGCCAGGGGGTGGCCAGGGTGGGCACGTGCCTCCCCTAAAATCATCGGTGCCCACCCGCGTGCCCACCCGATTCCTCGGAAAATGTTATGGAAAAATCACATTACCTTATTAATTGCATAACTAAGTAGGATATACTAATGAAAACAACCTAAAATAAGAATGTATCCCGTTGTTTTTTCTTTAAGAGAACTTTTTTGCGCTTGTACTGTTTTTTATATATAAAAAAAGTTGTTTGGAGGATGGGAGGTTGAACATATAACTGAATGAGTGCCCACCTCCATGAATAGTGTGCCTTTTTGTGCCCACCCGTTCAAAAAATGCTGACGCCGCCGCTGGATTGGGCTTAGCCGTGATTCTTGAGATAAGCCCTGTGAGGCCAGCCGAGGCCCATATAATTTGCCGTTAATCTTGACCCGAATTGCCCTATTTAGGAAGAGCTTGACCATGTTGAAGGCACATGTTTCGGGGATTCCTATCCATACCCATTTTCTCAGCAAGAATTTTCCGATATACATCATCATACGCCGCTTTGATGTCAAGAAAGAGTGCCCCGATGTAGTTGTTTTCAGAAAAGGTGTTTGTTCTGTGCGTCGCATACGAGCATAGTTAAAGATTCCGTTGTTCCCCGTCCTTGTCTTAAATCAAATTATGAGCCAGAAGAACGACATATCCAGGTCCCTGCCATGCTCCCTTGCAGAGGCTTTACTGAGGTTTTTGTTTGTTGATTTGACGGATTTCGGGGTGAAGTACCCGACTTCGGTTGCTAACCTACTCAGTTTTGGTAACGTTGAGATCTTGAGAGCTCTTCTTCTGTCATATGAAGAGAATAGGCCTCGAGGTATGAGAAAATGGTATGTTTTAGTTTTCTGTTTGAATAGAATAGAATAGAATTTTATTTGTACGGGGCCGAAGTGTCGGATGTACACGTCAAACAATAAATAAATGAATGAATAAATAAATAACATCATGAACAATGTTAATTCGACAGTAACATAATATCACAGATAACAATTACAAATCACATAACATATACTCGGTGCCTAGTGGAATAGCTGTGATGATCACAGTTTCTTTCAAGAGTGTGTACATTGTTTTTAACTAGTAATAAACATTTATAAATGTAGATGCAGGGCAAAGGCAGAATTTTCTGCTCCATGGAAACCGGTCTGCATGATTGTCGATACGAAAGATCAAAGATTAGTCTCATGATTCTTTTTTGGCCTACAAAAGCCCAATCACAATTTTGCTAAATCGCTTCAGACTGAATGAACCGATTGCCTTTTTTTCAAAAGAAAACCGCAAGAAAAAATGCGTTTTGTTAGTTTTGTGATCTGTTTTGATTTGCAGTAAACTTGTTTGCTATCCTTCTTTTTGTTTTTCTATTCCTTTCACATTTTTCCAACTTCGTAATCAAAGTTCTCTGCTTCTCTCTTTTTCTTTGCACATTTTCCAAAATTCGTAATCAAAATTCTCTGCTTTCCTCGCTTTTTCTTTTCACATTTGTCTAATTAACGTCGTAATCAAAATTCATGGCTCACTTCCTAGCGATATTTTCTTTTTGTTTTTCAATTACTAGATGTTTCCATTATATAGCTCCCTTTTGTGGCCAACGAGCTAGAACTCTGGGCCAAAAAAAAAAAACAACAGTCAAGATATCTACGTTTTTGACGTTGAGCTCATCAGGGGCATCAAAAACATGATCATTGTGCCTCTCACGCATCTAATAAATTCTTCCTTTCCGGAGGGTGTGAGGGTGTCTCTCCGGACGAGTTGAAGACGGCAGACGGCGGTTGTTATTCCTATATTCAAGAAGGGTAGTCCTGATAGTATTGAGAAGTACAGACCAATGGGCCTTATGAATAAAGATTAAGCAATTGCTTTTGCTTAAAATCTACCAGCACAAATCGGAGAAACATTTGGAAATTGGACTTAAAACCAATGTTATTATTTCAATCAGTTACTCAAATGCTCAATGAAACCTAAATTAATGAGTTCCTTGAAGTTTCTGAGTTTTTTGAGAATTTTCTAGGAACAAAAATCAAGCAAAAGCAATTGTTTAATCTTTATTCATAAGGCCCAATATCTCTTTAGCCCATCTTCTCAAAAATCTATGAAAAGGCTTCTCAATATGCTCAGGCTCTTGAGTCTGTATGTGTCGCGGTCGACGCTAAGTTATTTTGCCTTATGTCAGTCACTCATGTCGTACGCCATGATTGTGTGGGGTCATACCAGCGTCAGCGATGAGGATTTTTTTTCTTGCAGCGAAAGGCTGTCAGAATTATTTGTGGGTTAGGCTATCGCGATTGCTGCCGACGGACTTTTAAAACGTCTGAAATTCTCACTTTTCCCAGATTGTATGTTTATAAATGTCTGTTGTATGTGAAAAAGCATGAGACCAGCTTTGTCGAGCATTTTAACGTACACAACTATGATACAAGAAATAACCAATTATTTGTGTCAGATTTCTACAGGCTTAAGAAAGGCCAGGGAAATTGCAAGTACCAGGGAATCAGAATGTTCAACAAAGTTCCCCTACATATAAAATCTTTACCTGTTCCTCAATTCGAGAAAGAAATTGAACAAATTCTTATAAGCAATGCTTTTTATTCTGTTTCTGAATATCAGGATTATATATTTTGATGTTCTCTTGTGTTCCTTGTTGTAGCTATACCGGGTGATCATTTGAAAACTATCCACCTGCAATAACTCCCGATTCCTGGTGAATATTTTTTCGAGCAAAAACAGGTCGATTTTGATATCGGGGGGGACATCCAAAACATACATCGTCAAATTTCTATATTCACCCCCCTCCCCCCCGCTTACCCCAACTTTGAAATTTCAAATAACATTACCTACCTTGCGATACATCAAATTGAAGAGAAATTAATTTTCTTTCTGGAAAAAAAATTTTAAGAATTTTTAACCCCACCCCCTTTTCCCCAAAAATTCTCTGACTGGTCCATTTTATATTCTGGACCCCTAATTTTTTTCTCAATTTAGTCGGCATCATCCTAGATAGCATCGAAGAAGAAAATTTCCGGTGGGAAAAGTGCTACCCAAATTCAGCCCTTTGCTCTCCCCCCTCTCAACTCCCAAATTTAACAAAACACCACCGACTTTGTGATACATCAAATTGAAGGGAATTGAATTCTCTTTCTGAAAAGAATTTTTTTGAAATTTTCTACTCCTCCAATAAATTGGTCATTTGGAGTATTCTAGGGGAGAAATGGGGGGCTTTAAAAATTGTGAAAAATCTTTTTCAGGAAGTAAATTCAATTTCCTTTAATTTGATGTACCACAAAGTGAGTATTGACATTTTAGGTTTTTAAAATCAGGTAGGGGGAGCGAAGGGGTGAGTTTGGGTGACACTTTTTTTATTGAAAATTTTCTTTTTTGATGCTGTGCAGCATGTCGTTGACTGTATTGAAAGGGATGGAGGTCAAGAATATTAACTTGGACACTCAGAGAATTTTAGGAAGAACAGGGGGTAAGGTTGAAAAATTTCAAAATATTTTTTTTAGAAAGAGAATTTAATTTCCTTTAATTTGATGTATCGCAAGGTAGGTGATGTCATTTGAAATTTCAAAGTTGGGGTGAGTGGCGACGAGGGGGCTCAAGATACAAATCCTCCAATGTATATTTTAGATGCCCCCCTCGATATAAAAATCGACCTGTTTTTGCTCAAAGACATTTGCACTAGGAATCGGGAGATATTGCAGGTGGATTGTTTCCAAATGATCACCCGGTATCTACATTATGTAGATTACTGTTCTTTATGGGTCGAGCACACTCAACGGCTACATTGTTAACACTTTTTACAACCACGAAGCAAACTCTGTTGCCTTCTACTCACGATGATTAGTCCCGACCGAGGGGGAAATTACGATCACACCTCGGATCACACTTATAGTTTCTTTGCAGTTGAATTGTTCACGTCGTACTACTCTTCTATGCGGTGCTCATCTCAGGCCTACGCACAACATTGCGCAACATTGTTTTGTTGGTAAGTCATGAGTCACTGTACCCCGTACGAGTTGGAGTTCTAATTCTCCACTGAAGTGATGTAGGCAACCAACAATACAACAACATCCAGAAACTAAAACTGTTCTTTGAACGCGTTGTTCCTTCTTTATTTTTTTTGCAAAACCTTCTGGATAATCCTCAAATTTTCCTCGGCTCCAATGTTCCTCGGCTTTCCTCTAGATCACACAGTTTATTCCACCTTCCCACAGCTAGAACCAACATCCTAGTGGCATCTCCTCTCTATCAGATGATTGTCAATTACTCTGCTTATGAGAGCGAGGTTGATCTCTTCAACTGTTCTCTGTCCGTCATAAAGGCAAAGGTTTTTTCCTAAGTATGTTCCCCCCCTCGGATTTGTCTCTGGTATCCCTCACCCTTTAACTGGGCTCTTCTGCCGGTTGGGTGCAGTATAATAATAACATTAATAAAAATAATAAATTTTATTTTAGATTATCATTTTACACGACCCTCTTTATACCGGAATAAGTGTTACAAAACTCACAGGGAGATAGAAAATTGAAAAATAAGAGGACTTTTGTTGATGAACATACCTTCGCAAACGTATAATAACGGAGATAGAGGCCTTCAAAGTTGTTTTTTTTCAAGTTTTTTTTTCAACAATAATAACGAATTTCATCACATTTTCAGGGGCGAACATAATAGGAGGTACCCTCACCTTTTCCCCCCTATTTTAAACACCCCTGAATATTTTTGGAAATTGTTTCAATTTTTGAATTATGCGTTCAATTTGAAGATAAAAGTTACTCTTGCAAAATTTTGATTATAGGCTTCATTTTCAACATATTTGAGCTTGAAACATTAGATGACATCACGAAATCGCCACTTTCCAGGGTCCAAATTGTTTCTTCTCTGAAAAACTCTGTCTCTCAGCGAAAATGGTGGTTTATCAACTTATAACACCCAGAAAACTTATTCCAGTTAACGAATCATGGGCTTTCTGGAATTTTAATTTTTAGGCCCAGAAAAGTGGCGATTTCGAGATGTTTTCCAATATATCAATCCCAAATATCTTGAGAATGAAGCCTCTGATCAAAATGTTACAAGAGTAATTTTTTTCTTTAAACTGAACGTAGAATTCAAAAATTGTAACAATTTCCAAAAATAATCGGGGAGGTCAAAAATACGGAGAAAAGGGGGAGGGGATCCCCTATTATCTTCGCCCCTGAAAATGGTTGATGAGATGCGTTGTTCAATAGAGACCTGTTTCAGTGAACATTGGTTTGAATTTGACTGAAATCGGTTAAACCGTTCAAAAGTTATGCAAAAAAAACTGTTTTAAATAAACAACTCTGAAGGCCTGTATCTCCGTTACTATGCGCTTGCGAGGGTATGTTTATTAAGAAAAGTCCCCTTATTTTTCAATTTTCCATCTCCCTGTAAGTGTTGTAACACTTATTCCGGGACACTGTTTCGCAATTACGGTTACAAACTTCTAGAGATGATTCCCCATAAAAAATGAACCAGGAAAAAATATAAATCCCATGTCCTAAAATGCTCCGTTGAAAAGTTACAGGGTGTTCAAGTTGACTTTAAAATCGATTTTTTGACATACTTAACTTTTGAATCGTTTAACCGATTTTGTTCAAATTTGAAGCAAAGTTAACTGAACTAGGTCTCTATCGAATAATAGCAACGTGTTCCAAAAAATAATAGTTCAGGGGCGTAGATAATGGGGGGGTGTCCTCATATTTCCCCCCCTATTTTTCTTTTGAAACTTTGGAAAACATTTCGAAATTGACACTTTCAATAAGCCCAAATTTTGTTCCCTAAAAATTTCTCGTTTCTTGGAAAAAATGGTGGTTTATCAACTTAGAAATCCTAGAGAACCTATTTCTGCTGAGAAATCATGAGTTTTTTTTTTAATTCTAATTTCAAGGCCTTTGAAATAAGGACGGGTCAACTTTGTTCTCAAGGGGGACGTTCAACTGCTATTAATTTAACCGTGATGATTCACCCGGGTAGTGAGGGTGGCAGTACTAGCAGTCACTTCGAAAATTTTAAATGACAATTATTGGGATTGAGTGAAACATCATTTTAAAGCTGGTTCAATTGTCTTCACAGGTGTTATAATTTTTTATCCATTCGATGAAAATTTTTCAAGATAATGCTAATTTCAGTGTTTTTGGAAGGTCGACAGCCCCTTCTAGGAAACTGGCTCGAAGCTGCCGAACCCATGACGGGGCTTATGTCCCTTCGTTTTGAACCGCTCTGTATTTAGTATATTGGAAATAGAATATCTGCTGGAATTAATTCAAACAAAAACGATTTTTTTACCATGGCTAGCTTTCCGGTCCCCTTTTCAACATATCAAAAGTCCTCAACTCTAGGACTGCTACAAATTAGTATACAGGGTGAAAATTTATTATTTTTCTTTATTTCCTTTCTTTCTCAAAAAACTGATTACTGAAAAAAACGGTTTTAGGCTAGTTTGATAGGCCATAGTCTTCCAATAAACATATAAGAAATATACTACTAAGCAACTGCTGTGTATCAAGTTACAGGGTGAAAACTATTTTTCATCTTCAATTTTTTTTCTTAGTGGAACTGATCTAGATTGAAGCCGGTTTCAGTTCTTTTGCAAGCTTATAATGTCATACTGAACATATAAAAAGGATACACTTCTGCTACAGCTATGTTTTTTTTTACAAATTTAAATGTTTGGGTATATTCCGGTATATTGCATCAAAAATTCAAAAAATCTTGGAACGCAACCAAACATTTAAATTTGAAAATAAAAACGTAGCTGTAGCAGAAATGTATTATTTTGATATGATTGACTAGAAACCCCAAATTTACAGAAAAACCAGTCGCAATTGTTGTGTGAGCCGATTTCATCAAGAAAAAAATTGAAACGTGAAAATGACTTTCCACCCTGTAAATTGAAAAGCAGCAGATGCAGAGATGTGTCCTTTTTATATTTTCAGTATGACACTATAAGCTTGCGAAAGAACTGGAACCGGCTTCAATCTAGATCAGTTCCACTAAGAAAAAAAAATTGAAGATGAAAAATAGTTTCCACCCTGTAACTTGATACGCAGCAGTTGCTGGGTGGTATATTTTTTATATGTTTATTGGAAGACTATGGCCTATCAAACTACCCTGAAACCGTTTTTTTTGGTCATCAGTTTTTCAAGAAAAAGAGAAAGTAAATAAAAATAATAAACTTTCACCCTGTATACTGATTTGTAGAAGTCCTAGAGTTGAGGACTTTTGATATGTTGAAGAAGGGACTGTAAGCTTGCCATGGTAAAAAAATCGTTTTTGTTTGAATTAATTCCAGCAAAGCACCTATTTTTTTCTATTTCCAATATACTAATTGTGTTGACGGGAAGAGAATGTGAATACAGATCCAAAAAGTTGATAAAAAATGGATAAAGGAAAGTTTTTGGATGACAAAATATGTTTAGAATGGCAAGAATAAACGGAGTACACTTTTAAGCTAGACACTCTGCAATAATTATACACGGTGTTTCAGTGATGATAGCAAAAAATTAACTGTGGGTAGATCTCGTCAAATTATGACGGAAACTTGTGTACCCATTTGCAAAGTTCGGCCTAATAATAAAGTTTCAAAGTTGACTTTTTTCGGATTTCAAAAATTTGCAACTCATCAGTGACGTTTTGACGAAAATAACTCCAATTCAGCATAGACTGATTTGTCGAAACTATCTACTGACCTGCCAATTTTGAAAGAGTTCAACCAGTGGTGTAGGGCAGGGCCGGCTTTAGGGTGTGGCGAGGGAGGCGACCGCCTCGGGCGCCAATCTTTGGGGGGCGCCCGAGCGCCCTTTATCTCTCTATTATCTCGGAAAAATTTCGCTTGCGGCGCTTTTTTACTCACAATTTCTGCAATTTTCATTTCTTATCAACATTATTGTTATCATTTGGAAAAAAAATTGCTTGAGATGCAATTTTTTCATTCATAAAAGGGCGCATCACAGAACTTCGCCTTGGGCGCTAAAAGCTGTAAAGCCGGCCCTGGTGTAGGGAGTTATGAGGGTCAATAATTTAGAAGCATCCGAAGAAAGGTTGACATAAGGTGACCCCTCATAACTTCTACACCACTGATTGGATTCTTTCAAAATTCGGCATGTTGATGGAATTATGACAAACCAGCTTAATTATGCTAAATTAAAGCTAAATTTGTCGAAACGTTCTTGAGTTACTAATTTTTGAAATCCGAAAAAGATGAATTCTGAAGGCCCGTATCTTCGTCATAAGGCCGAACTTTGCAAAATGGTATAGTGGTCATATTTTGACGAAATCTACTTACAGTTAGATTTCTGCTATAATCGCTGAAACACGCTGTACAATTACTAATACATATTTTAGTTTAATTTTGTTACAACTTTGGGTCATGTTTATGCGTAGTACTGTTTTGCCAGGAAGTCGTATTCGGCAATTGTAATTTTGAGGTATTGTGACAAGCAATAGATCTTTTGTTGTTGTTGTTGTTGTTGCTGCTGTTGTTGTTGTTGTTGTTGTTGTTGTTGTTGTAACTATAGGAAATTTGTATTTGAGAAGATTCAAAGAATAATTGACCATATGATGATGATAGATAACTTCATGAGCAATATTTCGACACCTTGGTCAAAAATCGCCAAAAATTTAGATACGTCTCCTGATGTTAACAGGACGTAACAGTTTATATTATTATTGTCTTGTCAAAATAGATGCGAACTCCATGTAACTCTCCACCATCTTAAGCAATAAACATATTGTGAAATAACACAAAATTACGCTGATAGTTCGAACCTTGACTTGTTTGCTTACGTATATTCTTGTTGTTGTGTGACAAGGAGTGTATATGGTGTTGTACTGTACACAGTAAAATACAATGAGTACCTTCTTTTAGATGTATGGTCTGGACATTATTAATCTACAACCGCATATTATAGATTCTTCATGATTGCTCAAGGGCAGACGTACCAAAAATGGAACGGCTATTTTTTGAAGTTCGTGTCTGAAGGCGTTTCAATGTTTTCATAATGTGTAGTAATCACGTGGTTACTACAGTGCGCGCTTCGCGGTTTGTATAAAACCCATATTATATACTACACACATTATGTATTGTTTATAGATACTAAATACGGCTATATTATTAAGATTTTCACCCTTGGGTGTCTTATTCACTCGACGTATTGCTTTTAACTCAATTCTCTCCAAATTATTCCTATATGCAGTGCAAAGGATAGATACATACCTAGTGCAACAGTACTAAACCTAAGCTTACTGAGAAAATTCAAAAAGTAGATACAAATATCGTGAACTATATATTTCCGTAACCAGCCGTAATTACGCTTAAATCCACTAAGAAAAACGATTGCAGTTTAAACTAATCAATAATTATTTTGTGACATGAATATTTATCATTACTATTGTTGTATCAAAATATACAAGGAGGCCCCACGAAAACATAACAGAGTTTTTCGCGCACTTTTTTTTTAAAGCTGACAGGTGGATTTTGTTTTCAAGGGGGACACCGTTTGTCGAAAACTTGGTGACATTCCCATTAATTTATCGTTGCAAAACCAAAAAAGTTAATTTTTTGATCACCCCGTAATTAAAAGAGATAGGCGGAAATTTGAAAAACCGTTTGGAGATATTGGTTTGGTTGACCTTTCTGTACCAGTTGAAAAAATTTCGAGATTTTTTTACAGAATTGATAGCATGTCAAACTTTTCAGATTTTGCAAATCCTTTCGCGACGCCCTGTATAATAAAATGGTAAACCTGTATTCCGGAGGGAGCTATTCGCAAGAAAACAACATTTTCAATTAATCCACTTCCTCGAAGAGCTATAATGCCATTTCGAACTCCACTGAAGTTTTTCGGTGTTCCACTTCAATTGTCCACCAGTTCAATAGTGTATTTTCCTAGTTGGTGAACTTTATTAAAAAAATGTCTGCCCCTAACATCACAACAGCGTTAATTTTTCTAATGCTCATTATCCTCTTAACTGCGACTCCTGACATTTCAAATGTAGGTATAATGACTTAAGGCGTTTGTTGACACCAGTTGAAGACCTTGATTCCTGAATAGAAAACGATCAATTGCAAAAACCATATAGATTCAAAAACTCACTCTAATGATCTTCCGTATTCAAACGGATATAAAGCCACTGATAAAAAATTATGAATTGTATTTCAGAGGATTAGTAAAGTTGACTATTCATCTCACTCTTCAAAATAGTAGGCTGTACAGGTATATCACCACAGAAGTCATTAGTGGCAGGGGCGGACTGGACAGGGGGGCTAGGGGGCCATCGCCCCCGGGGCCACTTACATCGGCGGGGCCAAATTTTTGTCCTTTTTTTTTGTAAAATAATAATTGTTGGCCCCTTTTCTTTTGTGCATTTGAGTCGGAAAAAAGTGAACACTCCGGAAGCCCCTTGTTTTAATTTTCATCATTTGGCATTGGCCCCCTGTTCTTTTTATTTTCGCTCCCATTACATTAAAGTGAAAAACTGCAAAAAATTTCTGCGTCGCATTATCTTTGACAATTGTCCCCTCTATCTAGTCCCAATAAGAAAAGCACCGAATTTTCATTATTTCAGCTTTTGTTTTGACCCTTTTCCGGGATCATTCCGGGAAAAGTGTGTTTTTTTGTGAAAAATCAAGCCAAACATGTTAGGTTAACTGCACAGGGTAGTGGTGAAAATTCATATTTTCCGACAAAATTGGGCATGAACTTTGCCTCCAAACCTCACCTGAATGTTGGGGGTTTACGTTCCAGGCATTGCTTGAGTGATATGCCTTGTGTGGGGCTAGGTATGTACCTCTTCGGTTTGTGCTTCCCAATCACCCAAATACTTGAGGCCCAGCTTTTACTGCTGGATTAAAGAAACAAACAATAGTTTTTGTTTATATTTTATATTTTAAAAGTGCAGGAATGTCTTCACTTCGGTTGTAGAATATGGACAGAGGCAAAACATGAAAGTTTAACTCAAACAGCTGTTCGGCCACCGAAGATGTAATCGGTCACCGGAGCCCTACTTGACAGAAATTTTACACTTGATTCAACGATATTGAATTTTTAACTACAACTTGATTGTGTCAAGATACATTTCTTAAAAATACAAATATTTATTGTTCTATTGAGGATTCTAGGCTCCAAATTGTGGTCGACGTAGCAATTCCTCAGTCCGTAGATTTTCCCATTTTTAGATTGCCGAAGGCCACAATTCTTGACACAGGTACTTCCTGAAACTAGATAGGCTTAGCAACAGATAATTTTGTGCAAACATCATAACTGTATTACAGCAATTTAGTTACCCATCCTAATTGTTATCGGTCCAACCTCCGTATATTTTTTCAAGTGTATTCCTTCTTTCCTCCTTTCCATTTCTTGGCGCTTTAGGATACATTCTGTGATGCCTCGTACTTCCACGAGCCCCAGCGTTTCGAGAAAACCATGAATTTCTCATTTTTTCCTCAAAAAAAAAGATTCAACCACTCCAAACTCCAACCCAACGTTCACGTTCATTGAGCCCTCTACATCTCTAGTCATGCTTTCTCCATTGCTTTCACAAGCCTAGATGTTTGAATTGACAATAGTTTCCATTTTCTACTTCACTATAGTTGTAATATTTGCTGTGATATAAGCACATGTGAACCACATGGGATCGGCTCCGAGTACCTTCATCTTCTGTTGACCAAATCGTACACCTGACTTGACAATCTTGAATTTTCAGTTGATGGCTTCATCGCGGCAAGACAAATCGCTTAAAAAATCCTGAAATTTCTTCTTGTAAGCAGGATTTGAGGTAACATTGTGGTCAACTTAGAAATTCCTTGGTCGCTGGATTTTCCCCATTTCACGATCGCCACAGGTCACAGTTTTTGCCACAGCCATACTTTCTGAAATCAGAAGGGCGCTTAGTAATGATAATTTGTAAAATCATCTCACATTTATTCTGTATTCTAACAATTTAGTCAGCTTTTTACCTTATCGGCAGGATAATAAACTGGCATATTTTCTCCTTCCCAGATGTCTTTAAGTCGCATTTCTTGGCACTTTGAGATACTTCCTGAGATGCTCTTCTCTTCCAGGAATCTAGTTTTCCGAAAAAGCCACGGATTTCTTTCTTTTTCGACGAAAATGATTTAAGCACTCCACCAAACTTTCTTGTTTATTGAGCTATTTGGGGCAGCACATCTCCAACTATCAGTATTGATCGAAGCGCCAGAGTTTCGTGAACAATTATCACGCACAAACTTGCTTCCTACTGTATCCAAAATCCCAAAAAAGTACTTTTTTCACAATCATAACAACGCGGGTTGTTCCGTAACACTTTTTTGACGTTATAAATTCAACTAGGTTGGCAACACTGACGAGCTCGTGACGTCAGGTGGAAATGCCTAATTAGGATATTGTTATTTACGATATTGTTCATTTTTTGACTGCACGCACAGCTGCCTGCATATGATCTCAAATGTTGATAAGTGGTGGGTAAGCCGTACCACAGCCTGGGCTTATTTTAGGCAAAGCTTAAGCATCCCTAAGCCACAGTTTGTTGATGGTGCAGTCTACTTTTAAGTTAAGGACCAGTAAAGATTCACTTTAAGGTTAAGTGTGAGCGGTGCAGTTGGGCCTAAGTACATTTACTCCATTCTAAACTAATCTTAGCGCCTGGTCTTCCAATTCAGGGTCCCTTAAAGAAAAGTCTTATCTCGGTTCTTGTTCCTGGTGCATACTGTTTTTTTTTATCCGCCTCCCCTCCCCTTCTTCTTAGTCCGTCACTGCTCTGGTTTGAAAACGTCAACTTATTCACTTATTACTTCACTTCTTGTGCTTTTTATTTTCAAACTTTCAGGCATTTCGACTTCTCGTGGAGTGGAAGATACAGCGAACTGCCGGCTATGGCTGCTGGATA
The DNA here is from genome assembly GCA_949128115.1 of Anaspis maculata. Taxonomy (NCBI): domain Eukaryota; kingdom Metazoa; phylum Arthropoda; class Insecta; order Coleoptera; family Scraptiidae; genus Anaspis; species Anaspis maculata. Next base: position 908,516 of record OX421968.1, on the reverse strand, counting down.
GCTGACATTATATTGGACAGTATAATTCTGCTCAAGTAAAATTTAATAGTAGTATGTAGTATTATTCATTTATTTATTTATTTAGAACACATACAGGATACCTACATCCTAATGTTGTGCAAGAGTTTCTTTGCCAAACGCTGCCGCTCCCACACGCCGCCCCCAAAGTAAGAGATAAATGTCAAACATGAACCTGAAGAGATAGCGATCTAATTCTTTCATTATATAGATAGCGGACTAAAAATGGGAAAAGATATGCTACTTTTGATAAGTCGCCGTCTCCAGCTCCCGCCCCCAAACAAAAAAATCGGTTGTGTCACCCCAAAACTTCCCCGACTAGTATCCAGGAACCTATGGAAATTTTTGTTCGAAACGTCCCTTCGGGTGGGAACGAGGGTGGGAAGTTGGAATTACAGAAAAAGATTGAAAATAATTTGGAGAAAATTATTTTCAGCCGGAAAACTCCCGGGAAATTTGAAAAAGTTGTTGGAAAATGTTCAAGAACCAGTTACCTCTTGTTTAGGTGAAAATGGTTAAAATCGGTCCACAGAATAAAAAGTTGGAAAATTTGCAGTTTTTCCAGAGAGGAAAACTCGGCAACTGTTGATCCGATTTCGAAAATTTTTCCTCCAAAAATTAGCTCAATTTTTTCTCCAACTTCTATTCACAGCGTGTCTGCACCTAAAATTGATATTTCGTGGGGTATACCGCATGTAGAAGTTTGCACTGCGTTTTTTTCAAATTCACGGAATGTGCAAATTTCATTTTGAAAAAATTACAGTCGGAAAACCGGAACCGTGTCGACTTTGAAAATGGACCTGCACGACGCTCTATCCAATCTACTTCCGATATCAGTTGGAATTTTCTAAAAAAAGTCGATCCCCGAGCAGGAATAAATTTTTGAGTGGAGTCCTGCTACAAAAGCGAGTCGTTCTGGTCGAAACACCGGCGAGAGCCCCTCTTGAGTGGCAACGGCCAGGAGAAATTTTGAAAATTCATTACGCCCAACTGGAGAATGGTGGAAAACTGCAACTGCGGTCTCAATTTGACTCTTTTGTTGTGTTGCTTCCTGCCAAATCTGGTTCCAATCCATCGGATAGATTTTGAATAATCTAAAGTATAATAAAACATTGTACATAATAAAGGTAGGTATACAGGGTGGTCCAGGTTTTAGTCGACAAACTTTGCAGGCTGATAGAGGATGAAAAAAAAGTCGACTCACCCCAAAAAGTACATATCTAAAATGCATATTAAAAAAGTTACAGGCCTTCAAAGTTGCAGAAAAAAATTGTTTTTTTCTTGATAACTTTTGAACAGCTTGACCGATGTCGCTCAAATTTTGAACATATGGTTAACAAACACGTCTCTAGTGATTTCTTGATTTTTTTTTGTCAGAATGACTCAGTGTTGTAGATATGGAGGGGTACTAACCCTCTTACCCCCCTACTTTCTACGCCACTGGATATTTTGGAAAACCGTTAAAAGTATTGAATTTGGCGTACAATTCTGAAGAGAAAATTGGCGTGTTATTGCTACATTTGGAGCAGCGGTTTCGGAGATATTTGTGTTTAAAGGTTCAAAAACACCGAATTACGCAAATGTTTCAAAATTCGAGCAAGCTTTGATCCATTAACTTTCAACTTTTTTTTCAATTCAAAGTTTATTGATCCATAATTTAGCTCATGAGAAATTAAAAATTGGTTGTGAGAATTCATAATTTCAGTAACGTGACCAATAACAAAGGGCCCCTGGTTCTTGTTCTTACTAAACTTCCTAACTATCAGTAAGTGAATAGGTACCCACCTATTGAATATTTAATTGTTGCTGAAATTATGAATTTTCACAACCAATTTTCAATTTCTCGAGCTAAATTATGGATCAATAAACTTTAAATTGTAAAAACTTCAAAAGTTGAAAGTTGATGGATCAAAGCTTGCTCGAATTTTGAAACATTTGCGTAATTCGGTGTTTTTGAACCTTTAAACACAAATATCTCCGAAACCGCTGCTCCAAATGTAGCAATAACACGCCAATTTTCTCTTCAGAATTGAACGCCAAATTCAATACTTTCAACGGTTTTTCAAAACATTCAGTGGCGTAGAAAGTAGGGGGTAAGAGGGTTAGTACCCCCCCATATCTACGGCACTGCGTCATTTTGACAGAATTTTTTTCAAGAAATCACTGGAGACGTGTTTGTTACCCATATGTGCAAAATTTGAGCGACATCGGTCAAGCTGTTCAAAAGTTATCAAGAAAAAAACAATTTTTTTCTGCAACTTTGAAGGCCTGTAACTTTTTTAATATGCATTTTAGATATGTACTTTTTGGGGTGAGTCGACTTCTTTTTTCATCCTCTATCAGCCTGCAAAGTTTGTCGACTAAAACCTGGACCACCCTGTATAAGAATTATATAAAAATAAACTATAAAATGTAAAAAATTTCTTCCATCGAATGGGTGTGGGGGAAGGTTCCCATGACACTGGCAGCGTTGCCGCGCTGGATGGCTATGCTGATTTTCTGCTTCAGGTACAATTTAGATTTGGTATATGGTATTTGGATTTTGAATAATTAATTGGTAAAGATTTAAACTTTAACATTTTTTATTATTTGACAGATGACAGATAGGGCAATGTTTCTAACTGTTCTGAATACAGTTTTTCAAGGGCTTTCAAATGACATATTGCAAGTTGAGTTCCGTGAGATATAGCTTTTGACATTTGATGATAGTGACAGTTAGGTTTGACAGATGACAGCCAAAAACTAATGGGCTCTTTTCAGGAAACAACCATGTTTGTATACCAAATTTCAAGTCGATCCAGTCAACGTTACGGCAGTTATCGTGGAAGATCACAGACAGACACACACACGCACGCACGCACGCGCACACCCACAAACACACACACCCACAAACACACACACACACAAACACACACACACACACAGACATCATTCTGAAAATGGTCTTAATCGTCTTGGGGGACCTCAAAACGGATATATCCGGTGAAATCTCAAAAACTTTTTTCTGCACGATTACAATATTTCCCCTTACATGTTGGTGGGGGGTCGGGGAAGTGAAATTTTCAAATCGGGCGAGAATCTTTATTCTCGCAAGCAAGCAAGTTAGGTATGAATAAATGTCACCGGAAACAAATGGCCGCCATTTTGAAAGTGGCACCAAAACATTTCGGTATCTCCACACATAGGACTATAAGAAACGAAAGGTCTCTTGCCCCCTTCACGAAGGAGCCCACGGGATACCAGATGACCCCTGACTATTGATTATACTGTTGTGGATGATTGACAGAGTTTTCATTCAAATCTATTTCATTGGCAAGTACCCCATTCCGATAACAAAATATCACAATGAGTTTCGATTGAAGAGAGTGGGCAAAGAATGGTGTTTCTCCTTCAACCAAAGTACAAGAGTAATACTTGTCTAACAGATTGATAGAATCAACTGAAATTTGGCAGATTCTCGTATGTTCTAGTACTGAACTACTTAGTGGCGTAACTAGAGGGGGGGGTTCGGGGTCAAAACCCCCCCCTTAGCCATCGATTTTCCTGAAAAAATTTCTAATGCGGCGCTTTTTTGCTCGCTTTGCTCGCATTATAGCATATTTTTCAGTCGTGACCCCTCCCATTGGACACTTCTAGTTACGCCACTGGAACTACTGACACTTAAACCACCGCACTATCGATCAATTCAAAAACTTCAAAGCCGGACTTGCAATTTTTGTCTTTTAAGTTTATGTATATCAAAGAGAGCACCTGTAGGTATGCATATTTCTCAAAATTCGGTTCGAAATTTAGAAACTACTTCAAAAATGCAATGACTCTGACAAATAAAACTGCTTAGCACCATAATTGACTTGTGCTGTATTTCCTCCCGTTTAGGCGTTAAAAATGCAACTTTTTTCAACAAATTATTGATGACAAATAATAAAGACATTGCGTCCTATCATTGCGTCCTAACCTGAGTTTTCAGGCTTGCTTGTATGAGAATCCCCTTTTTTTTTATCATTGCAGGAACTTCTTAGAAAGATGTCCTCAGTAACAACCAGAAATTCTCGTAAAATCCTCGAAAAAATTCAGTACTGTCCTTAGTTTATTCGATATCAAGTCCGGCCCTGAATTTTTTGCATCAGTTTCCAAAATGATCGAGGGTGTGATGAATGAAGTGGATCTGGATGTGTTTATATGAGTGATCCATTCCTAAGCAAGTTGATTTTCATTTAATTATTTTCTCAACGGAATTTCAGAGGTCACTCATATTTATCTTGAATCGTCTTGTTTCTCGAATCTTCATCTTCATACCTCAAGTTTCAGCTCTATAGTCGTTGGCGCAGAAGTTGAGCCAGGGGACTCGAATGGTTTCTACCTTGGGGACTTGACGTGTCAAACCTTTTGGGATTCCCCACAACACCAGCATGAAAATAAGCCATGATCCGTTTTTGTATCAAGTAGCTTAAGACCGCCATCTTGGAAAAACCGCGCCAAATATGTAGTTCTTGTGGTTTGTATTTTTTTTCGCATCAACGGCACTTCCAATTGGAAAAATGAAACTGAATAAAATTAAACAACAAAATTTACTATAAATATCGTTTAGCACCGTTTTTTGACAGGTTTCGTTATTCTAAATATGACAGTTCATAGTTTAGCTATGGCAAATTTCTTTATTAACACATTTTCGAGTACACCCGATGATATTTATACAAACCGAGCCTCACGCCATTGTCTTTCTAGCTTACTTCACTAGAAATGCTACTCTTAGCGGCATTTTGATGTCCGTCTGTCCATCGGTCTAACTATCTGTCTTATCAATTATTTGCCCCTGAACCAAAAGACCTAGCGAAAATCGACTTCTTGTGTGTAACATGTAGTCACCGGAGAATGGAATTAAGGACAAAAAATACTCGAATCGTCGCCATCTTGATCCGCAATGTCAAATTTTCTCAAAAGTGATCAGATTTTTATGAAACTTGAAATACACTCATGTTTTATATGTAAAAGTATGATTTTAATGTTTTCTTTCTGATCCGCCGCCATTTTGTCCGCCATGTTGAAATTGGTTCAAGTTGTCCGATTTTGATGAAAATTGGAGCCTAATCGTGTCTTATGTATGCATTGATGGTTTTTATGTTATTTTCACGATTAGCGCCATATTGCCGTGCCATATGGAAATTAATCTTCAGCTGTCACAAAATCATTTTATTCAAATATTTTCTGAACAAGAGGTTTCCGGTGTGACTGAAGAACTTGTTCATGGAAATTGGTTTTTGTTAGTTCTTTTTTACAAGTAGGAACTCCTCCAAAGAAAATATACGAAAAAAGTGCTATAAAATTTTCGAAATTGGCAAAAATTTTTGAAAATATTTCAATTTTTCTTTGAAAATTTGGAAACGAGATAGCAACGCCTATACATATTTATTCAAGAAAGTCGCATACCGAATTTGAACTTTTTATTTTCAGAAAAAGGTACCAGAAATGGTTTTCCAGTAAACATGAAAAAAATCAATTAGTAGGAACCATTTTTAGTACCTCTTTGTTTGAAAATAGAAAGTTTAAATTCGGTATGAGACTTTCTTGAATAAATATGTATAGGCGTTGCTATCTGGCATCCAAATTTTCAAAGAAAAATTCGAAAATGTTCAATTTTTATGCAAATTTTGAAAATTCAATAGCATTATTCGTGCATTTTTCTTTGGAGGAGTTTCTACTTGTAGAAAAGAACTTACAAAAAACCGATTTCCATCAACAAGTTTTTCAGTCACATCGGAAACCCCTTGTTCAGAAAATATTTGAATAAATTGATTTTGTGACAGCTGGAGATTAATTTCCATGTGACACGTCAATATGGCGCAAATCGTGGAACTAACATGGAAACTATCAATGCATACACAAGACACGACGAGGTTCCAATTTTCATCAAAATCGGACCACTTTGACCAATTTCAACATGGCAGACAAAAAGAAAACATTAAAACCATACTTCTCCATATAAAACATGAGTGTATTTCAAGTTTCATGAAAATCGGATCAATTTTGAGAAAATTTGACATTGCGGATCAAGATGGCGACGGTTTGAGACAATTTTTATTTTCCTAATTCAATTCTCCAGTGAATACATGTTACACACAAGAAGTCGATTTTCGCTAGGTCTTCTCGTTCAGGAGCAATTAATTGATAAGACAGACAGTTAGACCGATGGACAGACGGACAGACGGACATCAAAATGCCGCTAAGAGCAGCATTTCTAGTAAAGCACGCTAGAAAGACAATGACGTAAAGTTCGGTTTGTATAAATATCATCGGGTGTACTCAAAAATGTCAAGTAAAGAAATTTGCCATAGCTAAACTATGAACTGTCATATTTGGTGTAACGAGACCTGTCAAAAAACAGTGCTAAACGATAATTATAGTAAATTTCGTTGTTCAATTTTATTTAATTTCATTTTTCAAATTGGAGCAATTGGTTGATGCAAAAAAAATACAAACCTCAAGAACTACATATTTGACGTGGTTTTTCCAACATGGCGGTCTTAAGCTACTCGATACAAAAACGTATTATGGCTTATTTCCATGCTGGTGTTGTGGGGAATCCAAAAAGGTATGACACGTCAAGTCCCCAGGGTGGAAACCAAAATCGTGATTTTTGGCTCCTGGCTCATCGACTATTAACCTGGGTCCTAGATTGTGACTGACGCTGAGACGCTGACGCGGAAAAACTTATAGCACTGTAAGTTGACTTTTTTATTACCCTATAAAAATTGAAGGTCCTTTGAAGTCCTGAAGGTATAAGGTTTAACTTAGTAACTTCAGATAGAAACATTATGTTAAGTACCTGAGGGAATATTTATAGTGTTGAGTAGTTTTGTATGTATCCGTGATGAATGTGATATCAATAATAATAGAATCCCATCTTCATTCATGCCTAGGCCTATAGGGTACCTAGTACCTACTTATATGCAAAAGTGAAATTATTTTCTTAGCGTAATAATTGGAGCTTAATTTTTCGGAAATAAAACTATCAAGAAAAATTACGCTTTTGACACTCTTTTAGCAGGAAACGTGCTAGGTTACACCGATCGATGGTTTTAGCTTTAGCAAACCTAAAAAGGAACAGTTCGTGTGAGTTCATGTGGACACTGGTGGTTGTTTAGAAGCAATTAAGTCGACTTGGTCGGCTAATTAAGCTTGGTCTCAGAGTGTCATACCAATCCGGCCTTTATTTGTTCCATAACTGCGGCATCGACTGCTCTTTTTGGATTAAGAACACTTTCGAATTCTTCACGGACATTGACTTATGTAAGAGCTGGTCGACATTTTTGAAATGTTCCACCTCAGCCGTCTCTCACATACATACTCTGTGTATCTGCCAGACATGGGCGAGCGGTTAGCTATGGAAGATAGCCCAGTTTGAGCAAACTGCCATCACTGGAAACTCCTTCAAATACTTTAAAAGCTCAGTTTTTATGAATTTAACCTAATAAATTGAAAAAAAAGTCTTGTGATTAAGTGAGTTAATTCTTAAATTATTCTTCTCCGATTAACAATTTACATTTATGAAATATAGCGTACCTAATATCGATAACAATAAATATGCATACCTAAATCAATCTGCACACATGATTAGTTGCTACTATAAACCTGTTTGGAACTAGCGTGAACGATAAACGGTAGTATGTACTTGCATAATAATTATTCACTACAGACTAGTCACACGTAAGGGGTATGGTTAAGGATGAAGACATTCGTACTCGTACATTCATAAGGTAAGAATAAGGGGTGAGTCAATTTTAATCTCTTCTACTGTAAATTTACAGGGTGTCGTGTCATAGTTTACAAATAAAAGATTGAGTTCAACTAAACTGCTCAACATTTTAAATGTATCGAAAATTTTGCCCTTTTCCAAAACGGTATAACTTTGGATTGTCTGGAACGATTCCGATTTTTTTTCACGGTTGTTTGGATACATCTTCCAGCAATCTACTTTGTTGGTAAGATTCTCTGACTTATTTCAATTACATTCGTTACAGGGTGGAATGTGAAGCATTGCAAAATTGTGCTTAGTTCAATAGATCCCCATTTCTGTGAACAATTTTTTTTTCAAATTCTAACGATATAAATCAAGAGCTTGATCCTGTCTCGAAACGGTTTTTGAATTTTCCAGATCAGAAGTCAAACAATGATGACATGATTTTTTTGTAAAAGTTGCATTTTAGTCATTTCGGTTGGCAATAAAATCGCATTTTTGACAATAAGAACCTGTAATTTTGCATGCCTGTTGCTTGAACTGCAAAAAACTGCTGCGCCTTCAGAAATGTCCTTTTATTTTCCGGTTCGCGTTCTCGAATAAAAAGGAAAATATTGTGAACGCGCAAAAAATGTGCTTCCGGATTTCGAAGAATAGCTCTTTTCTAAGGTCCACCTAATCGATTCATTTAGACCATTTCCAGATCAAAGTCGGTCTGTTTGCCTGTCTGTGTGTCTAAATCGTCCATGATAACTCCCAAACGGTACATCCAATTGAGCTGAAATTTGGTATGCAGCCATGGTATAGGCGTCTAATGAACTTATGTGATTTTGATTGAAATCCGCCATTAGAGGGCGCACTTATTGCATCGTATCAATATAGGAATTTTTGACGTACGGACCTCAAATTGAATATGTAGATGTTTTGTTGGTTCATTCTAAATTTTCAGTTTGAATGTGTTTCAATAATATAACCCCAATTTCTTATTTTTTAAAGATGTCTGAAATGCAAATTTTACAGAAAAAAATCATATCATTATTGTTGAACTTCTGATCTGGAAAATTCGAAAACTGTTTCGACACAAGACATCAGGCTTCATGATTATACCGTTGGAATTTGAAAAAAAAAATTGTTCACAAAAACGGGGATATATTGAACTAAGCACAATTTTGCAATGCTTTACATTCCACCCTGTAACGAATGTAATTGAAATAAATAAAAAATTCTCGCCAACGAAGTAGATTGCTGGAAGATCTATTTAATAAAAATAATAACAATAAGAAACGGCCCCGTGGCGCAGGTGGTTCCGTGACTGCCTGCGGTGCGGAAGCCCCGGGTTCGATTCCCGGTGGAAAGTCTGGGTGTTGTGTTGTCCAAAATGGCACTTTTCTATGTGAACAATTGTGAAATGAATAAACGGGCAAAACTCCTATAGCAAAAAGCCGATAAGGATGGTTTATTATTTATTTATAAGGTTTATAAACATTTTCATCGGCTATGAATAGGCTACTGTTGATTAGTCGCCGCTCCCATCTCCCGCTCCCATATTGATGATTGAAAGAATTTTCATTCAAATCTGTTTCATTGACAAGTACCCCATTCTGATAACAAAATATCACAATGAGTTTCGACTGAGCAGAGTGGGCAAAAAATGGTGTTTCTCCTTCAACCAAATATTTTTACATTCACAATATGCCTCTTTAAGAAAATGCGCTACTGAGACTCACGCACGTGGAGGCATACTCACTTGTTGTTTTTGAAATTGGTCCAGGGATAAGCCTGTTAGTGGGGGGGTCAATTTTAACGTGAACACCTGTACATACACTATTTTTTGTTCAATTATACGTAATTACAAAATTTATTAGTTTGGATGTGCCTATAAGGAGTAACTTACTGAATTAGAATGAAATCCCTTCAGTATACTTCTCGAGTTATAGAACGTCAAAGTTTTGACTTTGACGGCTTATAACTTTTGACAGATGACAGATGAGTAATAATAACTTTTACATATTTCGAATAGTTTCTTAAGAGCTTCAAATATAGGAATGTTGAAAGTCAAAATCTTTTGTATCATGCCAAGTTCTAACGCAATATATTTAGAAGTACCCACGTCACAGAATAAGTAATTTTGAATTTAGAGATGAGTTATTCCCGACTTCTTCGACTTCAATTGTAGTAAGTAGGTGCTCATTCTGATCGTGTAACAACAGTAACAATAACAAGAACAACAGAAGTCAATAACTTGAACTCATGGATTGAATGTGCAAAAGACATTGACGAAATAGTACTTACTATTTATTTTTCTTATCGATCGATATAAATGTGCGCCATGATCTCGCCGATCATATATGCAAATTAAAATTAAAGTTTTGTGCAGCGAAAAAACGCTAGGGCAATAAACGACGTTGTAAAGTAGCGATTTTATTTGTTATGCCTGTGTATGTAAGTGTCTGTTAACAGATTACTGTCAAAGTAACTTACATCTCAATCAAAAAAAAAAAGGATAATCAGAATATGTCCATTTGCATGCGAATAAATTGCGATTTCAAAATCAAAAGTATTCCGAGACATGCTACAGGCGATCGGTTTAAGACTGTCGCTAAACCTCTTGAGCTATTAATTAACTGTTTATTACCGCGGCTATATAATTTGGAAAGGAAAATCTGACATTCTGTATATTGTCAGACAGACTGGAAATACACCTAGAGAGTCTGTGCCTATAGGTATAATTGCTTATGTATCGATATTGATATAATTGCCACACCCAATGTATTCGTATTCAACGTCCCACTAAATAAACAAAAACCTACACCAGTAGTTATTATTACTTAATGATAATAATACACAGATCAAAATTCCGAGTTCAAACTCTATCGAACTCAATACAATAGAGTAGAGTATACGGGGTGTCCCAAAATTATTGCAACAAAATTCACATGGAGATGGGAAATTGAAAAATAAGGGACTTTCTGAATAAACATACCCTTGTAAACGTAGAATTACGGAGATACAGGCCTTCAAAGTTATTTTTTATAACAGTTTTTGAACTTTGGAACCATTTAACCGATTTTATTAAAATTTGAACCTCAAATAGCTCTTCTTTGGCAGCTTTTTGAAATAAACGACTCCTAGTATTTTGCGAAAATGGAAAAAAAAGAGACACACGCTGTAATCAAATATTATTTTTTGAAAGGCCTCAAGTCTTCACAAATAATTGAAGACTTTATGAGAACTTGGGGGGAATCGGCTCCATCGAACGCAACCGTTATAATTGGTACAACGAATTTAAACGAGGTCGTACGAGCCCGAGTGATGAACCACGATCTGGAAGGCCAAATATGGTCACAACAGCAGAAATGGTCCACAAAATCCATGGTATTGTGTTAGACGACCTTAAAGTGGAGATGTGCGAGATTGCTAAAGCTGTGGGCATCTCAACTGAACGTGTGTTCAACATCTGCACGAACATTTGCAAAAGAAGAAGCTGTCAGCGCGATGGGTGCCGCGATTGCTGATGAAAATCGACCAAAAGCGCACTCGAATGGACATTCCGTTGCAATGGCCAAAATACACGAATTAAACTTCGAATTGGTTCCCACCCATCGTATTCTCCAGATTTAGCCCCATGTGACCTTTCCCTATTTCCAATACTGAGAACTTGGCTCGGTGGAAAGAAATTCACATCGAATGATGAAGAATTCGACAACGAAAACAAATATTTTGAGGGCAAGATTTTTCTTGCTTGTGTGAGTCAAGAATTAAATTTTCTATATCGTCCAAAGATCCTGATTACAACAGAAGGTTTTCATGGCTGAATCAGTCCCTTGGGCCTTGGGCAGTTGAGAATAATCGCAACCTAAGCTAGAATAACCAGAACAATCACGGTTTTTCTGTTACCTACCCTTTTTGACTGATTGTTGTGATTTTCGTAGCGTAGCGTAGGTTGCGACCATTTTCAGCTGCCCAAGGGACTGAATCAGTCATGAGAACATACAATTATAATTAGTAGGTATCCTTGGCCAATAATTTTTGACTAATACAAGCAAGAAGAATCTTGGATTTTCATTTACATGTTTTGCAATAGAGACTTGTATAGCTATAAATTTTTTTGATTAGGTGTTGAGGGGCGCATCAATTACTATCTTATTAGCGCCATTTTTTCGGTGATTTCCTCCGTTTTATCTTTTTACCCTTAACGTGACCGCTTGGTTAGTACACGCCAAAGTATTAGAGACCGCGTAGAGAAAAGCCCTGCTCCGGTGGGATTTGAACTCCGGACCTCTTGGTTTGAAGCCAGAGACGAAGCCCACCGATCTACAGCCAGGATAGCTAAAGAATTGAACTATTGAATAGTTTGTACAGAATTCAAAAGGTATGTAGCAAACGACAGTTACCTCAGTTTAAAAAGGCGCAAAAGTTTGTGGGGTGTGGCATCATCATTTTTGCGAAGTTATATTTTTCAATCTACGTAGTATGTTTTTTGGCAGTTTGGAATTTGGAAGTTTTCCAGTACAGTTTTTCTGTACTAATAGAAGTTGATGTTACCTACTAAAACTCATAAATTGTGATCTAATTTTGTTATTATTTGAGTCAAGGATCTGGAACGATTTTGTTTCAACTTGATTTCAGTTCCCCTAATGTTCGGCTACAAAGATCCGAAGCCCGTTTTTTGGTGTCATTTTCATGAAACCTGTTCAAGGTTCAGGCGCACTGTGCCCGGCAACTGATTGATTAGTGCAGCGGGCCAAACCGTTTATTTTCGTCTAAGGAATAATTGTGCCAAATTTGTTGCTTTTATTACAATTTGCAGTATCATTTTGTGTTTCGTGAGCCGTTAGCACTAGTACCAAAAACTATCAGCCCATCACCATTTCTATTCTGCATCAAGACCAATACAATCAGTGAAATAAATGACTTTTCGGAGGAACTCATTGCCGAATTATCCGCTGTTGAAATAAAATCAGAAAAGCTAGCAATACTATCTGTTTATCGATCACCCTCTGGTGATTTCGAGAGATTTCTTGCTACGATGGAGGACGCACTCGACCTACTGACTAAATCAAATAAATACAGACGAATCGTAGTTGCTGGAGACTTCAACGTTGATTTCTTGAAAGACAGCAAAGAGAAAAGGCAACTTTTGGAAATGTTTTCTACTTTTAACATTAGTCCAACGATGAATACAGCCTCAAGAGTCACACGTCAGAGCGAAACTTGTATAGATAACATCCTAATCAATTTCGGCATAGAAGAGAACAAAGGACAAACAATAAACCTTCACTTAGGAGATCACTACTGCCAAATACTTTCGATACCGTTAAAAATGAGACCTGTCAACGGGATAAAAACACAAAAAATCTGAACAATGACGGACAGGGGTATTCTGCAAACTAAATTTGAACTTGGCTCCATCGACTGGCAGAATCTTCTGATGAACAAAACAGCCGCTGTATCCTTTGAGTGTTTCTTCGATATATTCCTGGCTCTCTTCTATAAGAACTTTCCCGAAAAGGAAATAAAAATAAGTGCTGGCAAAAAGAAGGTCGACTGGATGAATAATGAAATATCCACACTCAGAAACACATTGGATGTCCTGGACATAATCAGGAAGGTGAGAAAAGACCTCGCTGCACAACACTCTTATGACGACTGCAAGCAAAAACTCTCCAAAGCAATAGAAAACGCAAACAAACTTCGCAACGAAGAAATTATCGTGAATTCCGATAATAAAATCAAGGCCATATGGAAGATAATAAAAGAAGAAACTGGGAAAAGTAAGGTGACAATAGATAAGGGCCAGCTGAAGAGCAATGACCTCAGCGAGTCCTTTTCGACGATCGGCGCAAAGATAGGCTCAAAAAGTAAAAATCCAAACACAACAGCCAACGATTTTTTACAAAACACAAAGCAAAAACATTTTAATTCGTGCTTTCTGAAACCCACGGATGAATGCGAATTATTTGAGATAATAACATCACTCAAGAGTGAAGAGACTCGAGATATCTACGGTATGAACACTAGACTTGTAAAATCTTTGTCGGAGGAGCTCGTTGGCCCTTTATCAATTATTATAAACAATTGTCTAGAACAAGGATACTTCCCAGAAGCCATGAAAAAAGCGAAAATAATACCAATTCATAAAGGAGGGAACACTGAAGACCCAGAGAACTACAGGCCTATAGCTATACTCCCGGCCCTCTCTAAAATTTTCGAAGAAGTGACAAAGAGGAGACTTGCTGACTACTTAGAAAGTAAAAAAATACTAGATAATCAACAACACGGGTACAGAAAAAATAGATCAACCACTACAGCTTTACTGAGTTTAATGAATCGTATAATAGAAGCACAAGACGATAAAGCGCCCGCCGAACTCATTTCTTGCGATTTGTCCAAAGCGTTCGATTCGGTATCGCACGACATTCTACTGGACAAGCTGAAGCACTATGGAATTCGAGGTCCCGCTTACTACATCCTGAAGAGCTACTTATCAAATCGAAAGCAACAGGTCTATTGGATGAATTTTCTGGAGAAACTTTAATCTCGTGTGGTGTACCGCAAGGCTCAATATTAGGCCCCATTCTCTTTATCATATACCGGGTGATCATTTGAAAACTATCCACCTGCAATAACTCCAGATTCCTAGTGAATATCTTTCCGAGCAAAAACAGGTCGATTTTTATATTGGGGGGGACATCTAAAACTTACATTGGCAAATTTCTATATTCATCCCCCTCGCCCCCACTCACCCAAACTTTGAAATTTCAAATGACACTACCTACCTTGTGATACATCAAATTGGAGAGAATTAAATTCTCTTTCTAAAAAAAATATTTCCAAAATTTTTAACCCCACCCCCTTTTCCTAAAAATTCTCTGACTGGCCCATTTTATATTCTAGACCCCTAATTTTTTTCTTAATTTAGTCGGCGTCATCCTAGATAGCATCGAAGAAGAAAATTTTCGGTGGAAAAAGTGCTACCCAAATTCACCCCTTTGCTCTCCCCCACCTCAACTTCCAAATTTCACAAAATACCACCTACATTGTGATACATCAAATTGAAGGGAATTGAATTCTCTTCCCAAAAAGTATTTTTTTGAAATTTTCCACCCCTCCCCCAATAAATTGGCCATTTGGAGTATTCTAGGGGGGAAATGATGGGGTTTAAAAATTGTCAAAAAAATTTTTTCAGGTAGAAAATTCAATTTCCTTCAATTTGATGTATTACAAAGTGGGTATTGACATTTTAGATTTTCAAGGTCAGGTGGGGGGAGCGAAGGGGTGAATTTGGGTGGCACTTTTTTTATAGAGAATTTTCTCTTTCGATGCTGTGCAAGATGACGTTGACTGTGTTGAAGGGAAATGGAGGTCAAGAATGTTAACTTGGACACTAAGAGAATTTTAGGAAGAACGGGGGGTGGGGTTTAAAAATTTCAAAATATTTTTTTAGAGAGAGAATTTAATTTTCTTCAATTTGATGTATCGCAAGATAGGTAGTGTTATTTGAAATTTCAAAGTTGGGGTGAGTGGGGGCGAGGGGGCTCAAGATATAAATTCTCCAATGTATGTTTTAGATGTCCCCCTCGATATAAAAATCGACCTGTTTTTGCTCAAAGACATTTGCACTAGGAATCGGGAGATATTGCAGGTGGATAGTTTTCAAATGATCACCCGGTATATTAACGACCTTAGTGCTGACGTGGAAGATGTTTTTCTCTATCTCTATGCAGATGATACCACCTATTTCTTAAAAGCGAATACAATATCGGACTTGAAAAAGAAAGAAGCTAAGATTTTGGAAAATAGTAAAGCTTGGTTCAGCGCAAATAAACTCCAGATTAATGAGAGCAAAAATCAGTTTCTCCACATATCACCTTCTCAAGAACATAATCATCTGAAATTTCTCGGATTCACGATAAACAATAAGCTTGACTGGAGGGTTCACATCGAGAATATTAAGAAAAAAATCACCACAGCTATCTTTATTGTCAGAACCGTCAAGAAGTATAGTACACAAGAAGCAACGCGCTTAGCATATTTTGCGAACTGCCATAGCATCCTAACATATGGAATTCTTCTGTGGGGAGCCTCACCAGCCGCGAATGATCTCTTCATCCTGCAGAAAAAAGCTGCACGGGCCTTGTGTGGTTTAAGACAAACAGACAGTTGTAGGAACGCCTTCAAGGAAAATGGAATACTCACCCTACCGTCCATGTATATTTTTGAATGTTTGAGATACGTACATGGAAACATTGGGGCTTTTGAGAGAAATGGAAAACACCATGAGTTCAATACAAGGAACAGGGATAAGCTTCAAACACCTCTGCACACTATGAAGAGAACCCAACAAGGAGTGGATTATTGGGGCTCCAAGCTATATAATCGGCTTCAAAGTGAAACAAAGACACTTACCCAAAATCAATTTGAACGGCGGATCAAGCAGTTTTTGAAAGAGACCGTATTCTACGATATAGAAGATTTCGTAGACGGAGAGGGATCGGTTTAGTACCTTTAATCGCATTATTATTTTAGCTGTACATAAAATGTGTTCATTGTATTTGTCTTGTTGTGTACAACACACTGTAAATTGTATAATGTGATATATTGTTATACTTATTTGTGACTGTGACTGCCATGTAATTTTTGATGGTTGAATACATTATTATTATTATTATTATTATTATTATTATTATTATTATTATTATTATTCCTACCGCAAATTTCACAAAGTCTTGTTGAAAACTTGATAATAATCGCGTATCGCGCTTCGCTTTCTTCTAGCCTGTAAGAGTGTGAGCGAATTCATTGTAAACGACTGTGTACATTCAATGAAAAGAGCGATTTAAAGCTCGCGTGAAGCATTCTATGAAAACGTCGACCACAGCAGTCAAGGTTACTGAGAAGAGAAGGACACCATAATACAGAGTAATAATTATAATAATAAACCGCAGGCACAGACTAATACCCTGTCTCTGTCCAATCCCTACGGTATATTCGTAATTTTTCTATGGTTAATCTAAATGTTGCAAACTGATGGGCAATAAAAATGAAGAATATCTAGAGCTGGACTGGTGTGGGTGTGGATGGAAGCGCATCAAGCGTGCATTACCTGATAATCAAGTTTGGAACACCCTAACAGTTGGCGTTTATTAACCAGTTGCATTATTGAAAACCTACCTCAACACACTTTAAGTAGAGGTTTTACTCTATTATAACAGGTTTGCTGGTGTAACTAGTTTTGGAGTTAGGTACGGATCATTCAATTCTTGAATCAGGTTCCGTACCTGCTATTTGTTACTATAATAATGCGTCATAGAAAGCTAATCTGCACGGTTTTTTCTCAACGTGATCACTCACAAAATTACACTTTTTTTTGGCACGTGCCAAAAAACCTGTTCATAAGAGAAATCTATGAACTCTTCCACAATTATTATTACCGACCTTACGTATATCGTGTAGGAGGTAACTTCCGATTTACTTTAATCTTTAAATGTTTAATACACATTTTGTAAAACATGTAACAGAACAACAAATTCAATCCAAAATTTTTACCTCGAGGGCTCATTTGAAAGAAAACAAATTCCACGAAACTGAAATTCTGTTTGATCTTTACTTGAGCCCTAAGAGCTCGACCAATAATAATAATCCTCCTCGCACGTGTAAGACCTGTTGATTGCGTCGTTGGACACTCCCGCCAATTATTATCCGAAATAAATAGTTTTTTCTTTCTCAAAAACAATCTTGAATTTGTGTTAATTACTACATACATATATTATTTTTCGACCTTATTTATGCAAATAAATTCAAATTTGGAACTTCCCAAGGCCACCCATCGGAAACAATGAAACTAACTTACACAACATCTCACAAAAATATCTTGAATACGTCCTTTGAATAGATCTGACTTGATTTTTTTAATTTAATTAAACTTGATTATGTACATAACAAACGTAGATAACGTACAGAAATGCAATATATAATAGTAAACAACACACGTGGTCTTCCAGTAGCTCCAATCTGCATTGTGTTTAATGGCTTGATAATAGTATAAACCATCCGTGAAATAATCACTACACGGTAAAAAGTACTATTATCCTACGATAGTTAATTTCTATTTGTTTAGGTGTAATAGGTACCTAACGTCCATACAAATCTTTCAGTTACATTTTTTTACGTATGAACTGATCCTTCAACAAAATGCAAGCTATCCCATCAACTCGTTCAATCATTCGTCATCAAATGCCGTTCTGTCAACAGTGAACTAAATAAACACGGCTACAACATCTCTATGCATATAAATCATTTATTACGAGCACAATGAACCCCATCCCCTATCCTAACACCAACGGTTAGATACCCCAGTGCATCAGTGCTTGATCGTCGCCTAAACTAAATTCTAAATGCAGAGGGCTGAGGGTTCGATTCGATTTCATGTTGGCAATACAGGTTTCCTCAAAAAAGAGATGGAGAACCCGCGCAGCCGTTTTTGGCGCCTTCTGCGCAGTGTGCCACGAGTGATCGAGCCATTTGTATTTCCGCTGTTCCGCCGTGTTGAAAGTGTGTTTAAGTTTTTGAATTTTTAAGCCAGCCATGCTGGAAAAGTCGCTAAAAAATATAGCTAACTTCTCTAAGAATGTTGCGAATCAATATTTCGCAGAAATAAATTTGCCAGGGAGGCATTTGATGCGCAGATACAATTACTTTTGCATTGGTAATAATCCGCGATATATGGACTACCGTGCACATACTATGCAAAGCTGACTCGATGGCCAATCCGATGGTGAAACAAAACAAAATGACTGTCGCAATTTGTTTGTTTTTGATGATTTGCGCTGGCTGTGCCCTTGAATTAATTTTTGAATGGACTAAGGGCTAAATTTCAAGTCCGATTTGCAACCCGCGATAAGCTGCGTCACCGGCGCAAGCCATCGATATGCTCTGGCCATTGGCTGAAAAGGATCACGTGACTCTACTTGCGCCGCTGCACGGGTTGCAAGTCGGACTTGAAATTCAGCCCTAAGCTCCTTACTATAACCTCAAAATGCTGTCGCCTAACTTACCACTTGCCTGTCGGAGTGTCGGGTCGGTTAGCCAATAAAAAACTACAACTTGTGGACTTGAAAAGTGACACACAACATTTATTTACCATGAATATATAGTTGTAAAAACTCTATGAACTAAAACACCATTAAAACACGGGTTTGGCGTTGAGAATCTGAGGCAAAATTCAAAAAGTTTTGCCGCCATGCTGCTCAAGAAGTTCACGTCTAGCCAACTTCTTTTGCAGCAAAAGCAAGCTGACGTCTGTCATTGATGCCAATGCTGACCTGACCTGACCAATGAGAGCTCAGCAGCTGAAAAAGCTGCAGCATTTGATGCTCAATGTAGAGCCACCATAAGGCAGAGAAGAATTCTACTAGAAGTAAGGCGGTATTTGAAAAAAAAAACACTCATTAATGAACACGTTATCATATTTTCGCTCATTTACTGCGTTTCTATCGCAGTTTTCGATCTGCTCGAGTTTCGATCGAATCCAGAGTGGCCTTCAGTCAAGCGCGTTTTTATCGTCGCACGTTCGATCCACTTCACTCAATCCTATTTCAGTCCTTTAGAATTAGGTTAGAATTTAGGAGCGACAACAACATGATTCAAAACGCGTCAAACTGGACCAAACCGAAAACTATTCAATGATTGAATTTTTTGGTGCATTTATTTCTCAATTACTGGGAAGCATCCCTTGATATTTAGCAAAAATTACGCTTTGTTTACAAGTCGGCCATCTGTCACTTCGATCCGATCCTGTTCACATCGGCTAAAATACGAGCGGATACTAGCCTCGATCCGCTCGACTCAAGTCAAGCCGGCCAAAGCACCGAATCGACTTGAACTGCTCCATCCGACTGAAATCTCAATCCTGACCGTTTACATCGGCGATTTCAAGCGGATCGACTCGATCGGATAGTTTCGATCGGATCCAAAGCTGCGATAGAAACGCAGTCACTGTGTAGGTACCTGAAACTAATCGGTCACTGATGTTCTTGAACACAATGAAAAATCAAGAAACGTTTTTTTTTCGTAACTAATTTGACGCAGAAATGGCACTGAATTTCACCTATTAAAATAACGCCTGTTAAAAGTGAGGAAGAGTTTATTCCCAAAAATGTATAGTGTCTCGGCCCCGTTCATTGAAAACTGCATTCGTGTGCACTGAGGGTATGCAACCCAAAATATCCCTGTGTTGTCCAAGTCCTCACCCCTCACCCCCTGTTCGGTGTGCCTGGCACTTGGCTGTCAGGCGCAAGCGTAAACGAGCTCCAGCACTTTCTTCGGCCGTCTTCGGCATTCTTCGGCTTTCTTTCCGCTCGTGCTTTTGCCGCTTCGTTCGAAGCGGTGTCGATCTCCGTACGTCGAGCGGGAAGCCACGCCGTCTTTTTTTTGGTCATCGTTCTCGCGGCCATCTTGTCGTGCCATCGGCGTACATTCGTACTCGACCAGAAGCCCATCCAAGGCCCATCGCGTCCGATAGTGACTCCTGGAGGATCTCTGCAGCATCTCCAAGTCCAGAAAGCGGCAGTTTTCACCGCTTTCACCGGGGAGCGGCTTGGACCAGCCATCCGCACACAAAGCTCCAGTTTCGGACGGGATCGAGTCGTTCGTCCGCCATTTTGGTGACGAACACGGGCACTCGTGCATTTCAAAAGGAAATCCACCACCAGAACGGCCATCCACCACGACGCCGCCTTCGGACTCCGCCAGGACGACGCCGCCACCGAATAAGATCCCGTAAGTTCCATATTTTCCATTGTTTTTACCATTTACCGTTTATTCCCGTTTGCCGGGGTGTATACCTTCAGTGCAGTTCGTCTCGTTTTCAGGACGCCACTCGGCGCCAGCGAATCTGCCCCCGATCAGAACCACTCGGATTTTTCATTTCATTTAATTCACATTGTTTTTTTTTATTGTTTTGTAATTCTGTCTGTTTGTGTTTTTTTTTCTTTTGTTTTGCATTAAAGTTTTTTGATTGTTGTTGTGAATTTTATTTCTGACTGTCGCTTGCTGCTTTCCTAATCCAAGAGTTATTGTTTTAATGCAGCCTTCATCGGAAGGCTGCCGTCTTTATGTGTACCGCGCTAACATATAAATTGGTCCTTCGTAGCCGGATACAGGCTAAGCATGGTACAGTCAGGAATTTAATTCACCTCACTATTGAAACTTTAAAGTCACGGGTCAAACCCACGTGACACTTGTGCGTTGGTCCAGCGTGTTGATCAATTCGTTTTTCGCCCGTCTCATTCGCACTTTTTCACCTGGGTTGGGTTCGCCATTCAGGTACGCCAACCTAAGGGTCAGTTGCTTTGTTTTCATTTTTCTTTGTGTCGTACACAATGGACGCAACTTTATCGTCCATCGCGATAGCTATTGCGCGCCTTGAGCCCCTTCTGGAACAAGGCGTCACAGCTACCACCGAGCCAAGCCTCCAACCGGCATTTTTAGCCACGTTTGACATTGCGGCGGAAATTTACAACGGTTTCAAGAGCACGGTCAACACTGCCCCTCTCCCCAGTGCCTCCGAGGAGCAGAAGGCTACATTTCTTGAACGTACACTCCGGGCAGACAGCTTGTATGGCAAACTTGCTGCGGTAAAAGCCTCGTTTTCGAATTCAGAGCCGACTTCCTCGCTCTCTCGCCAAGCCTCGCAAACTTGGTTCGAGACAGGCCGGAGCAATGTCCGATTGCCAAAAATCGCGTTGCCGTTGTTCGACGGAAAGTTAAAATCATGGCCACCATACTATGATCTGTTCACGGCGTTAATACACAGAAACCAGTCTCTCTCAGATATTGAACGGTTTCAGTATCTGATCTCGTCTTTATCTGGTGAACCTCTCTCAATGGTTAAACACCTGCCATTGACGGGAGATAATTACATAATTGCGTTCGACTCGTTGGTTGAGAGATACCAGAACGACCGCGTGCTAGTCACTTTTTACTGGCAGTCGATGATGAACGCCTCCTCCGTCACATCTGACTCCGCGCAAGCGCTTCGCCATCTTGTGAACACGTTCAACGAAAATTTAGTGGCGCTCGAGCAGTATCCGCATATCGACCTGTGGGATTTCACCCTGTCGAGCATGCTGCTCCAGAAACTCGATGAGTCGACGCGAAAACGTTTCGAGGTGCAGTCAGCTGGCACCCCCTTCCCCAAATACGAAGACGTCAAGTCTTTCGTGCTCGACCAATGCAAGGCTTTCGAGGCAACTGCCTTAAATTCTAAAACGCAATCGAACTCCCGCTCCACACGGGCAAACACCGTTACCGTGAAGCCCGAGGTCAGCCGCAAGTCGTGGGCCTCACATACGTTGGTGTCTCAGACTTCATCTGCCCCAGCGACGTCGCATGAGTCAGCATGTTCTCATTGTGGGGCGAGAAGTCATAGAGTCACCGCGTGCAAGACTTTTCTGTCAATGTCCCCAAATGACAGATATTTGGCGGTCAAACAGAAAAGGCTCTGTCTCAACTGCTTGAGCACCAATCACGGCGCTCCAAAATGTCCATCGTCGTATTCGTGTCGGCAGTGCCACGCAAGGCATCACACCTTGCTGCACTTCCCCAAGCCACATAGAACTGCAGGTCATGAGTCACCCAGTTCTTTATCGAATCCAGTTGAATTACCGCAAATCGTTTCCCCTGGTCTTCCAGAAAATGTCGCGAATTCGGTGACGAATCTCGCCTCAAGCCTCAAGGCAGCTCATGTTTTGTTGGCCACGGCAATCGTTCACGTTCGTGACCGGTGGGGAGGCTACCAAAGCCTCCGTGCGCTCATAGACCCTGCCAGTCAGGCATCGTTTATTTTGGACTCCTGCGTGCGCAAATTGGGTCTATCCCCATCAAATCACAATGTGCCCGTTTTTGGCTTGGGTCTCACCCCCGCCAATTCGACGTGTGGCACAGTCACTTGCCAGGTCAAGGCTGATGATGAGTCTCTCCCAATCCCTGAATTGGAGTTAATTGTCCTGCGCAGGATTTGTGGTAACCTGCCAGACACCGCTTTGAACCCGGATCAATTCCACTTGAACTTATCGAATCTGGCGGATCCCACATGGTTCAAGCCAGGCCCCATTCAAGTGTTGTTGGGCGCCGACGTTTATCCGTCAGTCGTGAAAGAGGGAATCGTCTCGTCAGGTCCGTCACAGCCTGTTGCCATAAACACCATTTTTGGCTGGGCTCTTCTCGGTCCCTTTCAAACCCCGTCAAAACCTCTGCATTCCTTTTTGGTTTGCACTCCAACTGGAATCGACGAGTCTCTGCACAAATTTTGGGAAGTAGAGGAAATCTCGTCACCATCGTCCAAAACACGTTTGTCCCCAGATGATGAACGTGCAGAAATTTGTTTCCGGGACTCTGTCTACCGTTGTCCGTCAGGTCGTTTTGGGGTTTCGCTTCCCTTCAAAAGGGAGTCCCCCACCTTTGAACATTGCAGGTCTATGGCTGACCGCCGTTGGTTAGCTATCGAACGTCGCCTGGTCCGTCAGGACACACTCCGTGATCTGTACATAGCATTCATGCGCGACTACCTCGACCTAGGTCACATGACCTTGCTGGACGCAGAACCTCCAGATTCTGAGGCGTATTACATCCCTCATCATCCGATCGTCAAGATCGAAGACGACAAGCCGAAAATTCGCGTCGTTTTTGATGCTTCGGCGCAAGCGCCGAATCATTTATCTCTCAACGAGACGCTTCTCGTCGGTCCTAAGTTACAACAGGACATAGCAGCTTTGCTACTGCAGTTTCGGTGTGAGCCGATCGTTTTTACTTGTGACATCCGTCAGATGTATCGGCAGATACTTATCTCGCCCGAACATCGCAAGTATCAACTCATTCGCTTTCGTTTCTCCCCTGATCGACCCATTGAAACGTACCAATTGAACACCATTACATATGGTGTTTCTTCGGCACCGTTTCTAGCGGTTCGCACGTTGCTTCACTTGGCAGAACAAAACGCCTCGAAGTTTCCATTGGCTTCGCAGGCAATTCGCCGTAATTTGTATGTAGACGATCTACTTTGCGGTGCGAACTCCGTGGAATCAGCACGGGAATTACAAACGCAGCTAATCAACCTGCTCCAATCGGGTTGCTTTGAATTGCGCAAGTGGGCAAGCAATCACCCTGATGTGCTGCAAGACATACCACTTGATCACGTTCGAACTCAGCCGTCCACTTTCAGTGACGTTGCTGACAATACTGTAAAAATTCTTGGCCTCCAGTGGCAAGCGGCAACAGACACCTTTTCATTCACGGTTCATCCAAATGAACTACCGTGCACAAAACGGTCCATCTTGTCGGAGGTGGCTCGGATTTACGATCCGCTCGGCTTTCTGTGCCCTGTTGCATTTTTCGCCAAACATTTAATCCAACGGTTATGGAAACTTGGCCTTGATTGGGACGACACCCCTCCAGACATCGTATGTCAGCAGTGGTTGCGTTTTCAATCCGAGCTATCGCAACTTTCGCGGTTGCAAATTCCACGGCATACTTTTCCGTCGCCTGCAGACAGGTGCCAGTTGCACGCCTTTTGCGACGCATCTGAATCTGGGTACGCGAGCGTGTTGTACGTTCGTTACCTTCGAAATGGTGTTCCCACCATTCGTCTCCTAACCGCCAAATCAAAGGTGGCTCCAGTCAAATTGCTGACCGTACCCCGTCTCGAATTGTGTGCAGCGGTCCTACTTTCCAATCTCGTTGCCTTCACCGTTGCAGCGCTCGCAGGAACCGTACAGTTCGATGCCATATTTGCGTGGACCGATTCTACGGTTGTTTTCAGCTGGCTGCGTTCCTCTTCGCACCGCTGGAAAACATTTGTTGCTCACCGTGTTGAGCATATTCAACAGCGTGTCCCGCCTCAGTGTTGGAGACATGTCTCAACATCGGACAATCCCGCCGACCCAGCTTCGCGCGGATTGTTTCCCGAAGACATGCTTTCGTGCTCCCTCTGGTGGTCTGGCCCACCTTTTCTGTCATCAGCGGATGACACATGGCCGGATGACAAATTCTCCGTGTCCTCCCCAGACATTGCGTCTGAAGAGCGAAAGCTCGCTTTGGTCGTGCGTGTGCCGCAGCCGCCGCCGATTGACATCGACGACCTCTTTTTGCGCATATCCTCCTTACGGAAGATTCAGGGCGCTGTCGCCTATTTCTATCGGTTCTGCAAATGCAAGTCCGATGAGAAGTTCACAGGACCTCTCTCGGATACAGAGCTCCATTTTGCCTTGTTGTACATTGTCAAACATGTACAGCAGAAGGTATTTGCCGTCGAAATCGCGTCGTTACGCAACGGCAAACCCTGTTCAAGACCCTTTCGAAAACTTTCACCCTTTCTCGATCGTGACGATGTTCTCCGCGTCGGCGGACGTTTGAAGCATTGTCATGAGTTGCCATTTGCAACCAGACACCCTGCTCTTCTTCCATCTCGTCACGTCTTGACAGGACTCGTTATTCGACAAGTTCATTCCCGACATTGCCACCCGGGACTCAACAATACCTGCTATCTCCTGCAGCAAAATTTTTGGATATTGTCCACGCGACGCGCGGTACGGCACTATCTTGCATCGTGTTACCGGTGCTTCCGGACTAAGCCGCAAACTTTTTCTCCCACCATGGGCGACCTCCCCTCGGCGCGAATTTCTCAGCTAAAACCTTTTAGCTGCGTCGGGCTCGACTATGGTGGCCCTTTTCCAATCCTCATGTCACGCGCTCGCGGTGTCAGAACTACGAAGGCGTACATCTGTCTTTTCGTGTGCTTCGCCACCAAGGCATTGCACGTCGAGGTTGCCTCCGATCTCTCAACAGATGCTTTCCTCGCCGCCTTGCGCAGATTCATTGCCCGGCGCGGTCGTTGCTCTACCATCTATAGCGACAATGGCACAAACTTTGTCGGAGCTCATAGGCAATTGACGACGTCAATGCAACTCGCCGCGGAATCCGAAGCCATCACTTGGCGCTTCATTCCTCCCTCCAGTCCCCACTTTGGCGGGCTGTGGGAAAGCGGCATAAAAGATGTCAAAACTCATCTATCTCGCGTGATAGGTGATCAAATACTCACCTTTGAAGAGCTGACCACGTTGGTCACCCAAGTTGAAGCGTTGCTCAACTCACGGCCACTTTCGGAGCTGAGCTCGGATCCAAATGATCTGTGCCCATTGACGCCTGGTCATTTTTTGACGCTCGAGCCGTTAACGGCCCCACCTGACCCAGATTTGTCCCACCTCAAGATCAGCAGGTTGTCGCGATGGCAGTTGGTCCAATCCATGCAACAGCGTTTCTGGGCGCGTTGGCGCGACGAATATCTACACACGCTGTACCAACGCGGCAAGTGGCACAAGTCACGTCACCTTGAATCCGCAGATGTGGGGTCTTTAGTCCTCATCAAGGACGAAAACGCTCCCCCTCTGAAGTGGAGGTTAGGCAGAATTTCAAAACTCTTCCCCGGCAAAGATGGCATTTGTCGTGTCGCAGATGTCCGTACTCAACGCGACGTTCTGCGACGCCCAATGGTCAAACTTTGTCCCCTCCCTTCAGGACAGTGAGCATTCTGTGTTTTCACTTCCGTCATTGTTCTCACTATGCTCTTTCTTTTTGTATCATGTTTGATTTCATTAATTTTTGAACTTTGAAAATACCCCGAGTGGTATTTTGGTGGGGAGTATGTCTCGGCCCCGTTCATTGAAAACTGCATTCGTGTGCACTGAGGGTATGCAACCCAAAATATCCCTGTGTTGTCCAAGTCCTCACCCCTCACCCCCTGTTCGGTGTGCCTGGCACTTGGCTGTCAGGCGCAAGCGTAAACGAGCTCCAGCACTTTCTTCGGCCGTCTTCGGCATTCTTCGGCTTTCTTTCCGCTCGTGCTTTTGCCGCTTCGTTCGAAGCGGTGTCGATCTCCGTACGTCGAGCGGGAAGCCACGCCGTCTTTTTTTTGGTCATCGTTCTCGCGGCCATCTTGTCGTGCCATCGGCGTACATTCGTACTCGACCAGAAGCCCATCCAAGGCCCATCGCGTCCGATAGTGACTCCTGGAGGATCTCTGCAGCATCTCCAAGTCCAGAAAGCGGCAGTTTTCACCGCTTTCACCGGGGAGCGGCTTGGACCAGCCATCCGCACACAAAGCTCCAGTTTCGGACGGGATCGAGTCGTTCGTCCGCCATTTTGGTGACGAACACGGGCACTCGTGCATTTCAAAAGGAAATCCACCACCAGAACGGCCATCCACCACGACGCCGCCTTCGGACTCCGCCAGGACGACGCCGCCACCGAATAAGATCCCGTAAGTTCCATATTTTCCATTGTTTTTACCATTTACCGTTTATTCCCGTTTGCCGGGGTGTATACCTTCAGTGCAGTTCGTCTCGTTTTCAGGACGCCACTCGGCGCCAGCGAATCTGCCCCCGATCAGAACCACTCGGATTTTTCATTTCATTTAATTCACATTGTTTTTTTTTTATTGTTTTGTAATTCTGTCTGTTTGTGTTTTTTTTTCTTTTGTTTTGCATTAAAGTTTTTGATTGTTGTTGTGAATTTTATTTCTGACTGTCGCTTGCTGCTTTCCTAATCCAAGAGTTATTGTTTTAATGCAGCCTTCATCGGAAGGCTGCCGTCTTTATGTGTACCGCGCTAACATATAGAATTTACAAACATTTGTCAAATGTGGCTCCAGTAAGTTCCTAGTTTCAAAAAAATCCGTCGGATTAAGGCTCTCAAAATCAAAATTCACGAGCGCCCTAGACTATATGTATATTTTTGTTTTATATACAAAATATTTACATACTTAGATGACCATTTCACACATACACCTAGCATACAAGATATACAGGGTGATTCATTAGTAACCTTACATAGGCTAATGGAAGATGGAGGACTCCGAGGCGAGTCAGGATCCAAAGAAGAAATTTTGTTTTCTCCATTGGTTACGAAGATACAGGGTGTTTTGTGTGTTTCGTATGAAACTTTGATAAGCGATATTTCTGAAACGGCTAGAGATATTTTGTTGAAATTTTCCAGTAATATTTCTCTACCGGAACTTATCCAGAAGCCATACCGGCTGAGTCAAAATCAAGGGTCGGGCTAGAAAAAATGTGCCCTTTTTTGATTTGATCAAAAAGTACATTTTCTGACCGCTTCTCAAAAAAATTGCTATCGGATTCGAAAAGCTAAAGAAAAATGCTCCAAGAATCACTCTTCAATTTAGATGGCACACTTGAACCGTTTCGACAATAAAATTAAAAATAAACTGCGCAACAAATATGTTGTCGCGAGGGAAAAATTGGTCCGACTTTGAACCACAATAACTTTTGAATGACACAAACTATTTCGATTTCGTTTTCACGGTTAGTGAGATCAGTCTTTCCGTTATTCACCTTTAAGAGGTGAAGATCAGGAAGCTTCATGTAAAATATTTACAGGGTGAAATGTAAAACAGTGCAAAATTTTAGCAAATTAAACGGACCCCCATTTTCAGAATAATTTTTTTTCACAAATGCAAATGAAAGGATCATAAAGCGTGATGTTTTGGCTTGCGCTCAATTTAAGAATTTTTAGAATCGGAACTGTGGTTCTGACTTCATGATTTTTTTTCTCCTTGAGGATGCTGAGTTATCCTATCGCTACAAGAAAGACTATGTTAGCCCAGGGAGCCTGTCATCATCAAAAACTGAAATTGACCATCAGCATCATGTTCAGGAGGTCAAAATAACAAAGAAAGTTTGTTTCAGTTGTAAAAATCTGATTAAATTCAATTTTCAAGAAAAACAGCTGTGTCGCCCATTTCGAATGGGCCCCTTTCTTGAAGTCTTGATCAAGGTATTTCAAATGGTCTGTAAGTCAAGTTTCTGAGAACCGTTTAAGCAACAATATTCGTGAATTGCAACCTCCCATCATCGGAATAACATAGTCTTTTTTGTACCGATAGGATAAATCAGCATCTTACAAGAGAAAAAAATCATAAAGTCAGAACCATACTTCCGATTTCAAAAATTTCGAAACTGGGCGCAAGCTAAAACATAACGCTTCATAATCCTTTCATTTGCATTTGAGAAAAAAAATTATTCTAAAAATGGGGGTCCGTTTAATTTGCTAAAATTTTGTACTGTTTTACATTTCACCCTGTAGATATTTTACATGGAGCTTCCAGATCTTCACTTCCTGAACGTGAATAACGGAAAGACTGATCTCACTAACCGTCCAAGCAGAATCAAAATGGTTCTTGTCATTCAAAAGTTATTGGGGTCCAAACTTGGACCAATTTTTCCCTCGCAACAACATATTTGTTGCGCAGTTTAGAATTTGTGGGTAAGTTTCCATTTTGAACCGAAAACAATCGACTCATTGTTTGATTGAATTCATTCAAATTCATTTTTTAGAATAGAAGGGCTTGGTTGAAAGAAAAATTCCAGAGCCGACAATTTTTTTTTAATGACAAATTCGAGAGTGGAACACAAAATTGGACTAATTTTTCTTCAGCTTTACGAATTCGATGGCAGTTTTTCAGAAAAACGGTCAGAAAATGTACTTTTTGATTAAAAAACAAAGAGACACATTTTTTCTAGCCCGGCCCTGGATTTCGACTTCCCCGGTATGGGTTCTGAATAAGTTCCAACAGAGAAATATAACTGGTAAATTTCAACCAAATATCTTCAGCCGTTTCAGAAATATCGCTTATCAAAGTTTCATACGAAACACACAAAACACCCTGTATCTTCGTAACCAATGGAGAAAACAAAATTCCTTCTGTGGATCCTGACTCGCCTCGAAGTTCTCTATCTCCCATTAGTCTATGTAAGGTCACTCATGAATCACCCTGTATCTTTAATACTTTGTTGTGAAGCAACTTGCTTGAACGGCAAGCAGCTCCTATTTCTTTCCACAAAATTTTTAGCTTCTCCCTGTTTCATTTATTTTTAAAGTTTGGAGATACCTACCTTTCTACCTAGAAGTTGGAATTCAATAAATTCCAAGAATTCCGTTGATATTATATCAAATCCCGACGGTCGACTACAAATTCTCAATTTTTTTCTCGGTCGGGTCCCAAGACTACGTGGATATGGCTATGGGAAAATTAGAGTTGACTTTTTTCAAAAAAAGTTCTTTCGTCTAGGATTAAGTGTTGTGACGGACGGACGGACGGACAAAGCAAGGACATACATATCGGCCTGATTCTACTGGCAATACTTGGTAGGCATAAATGAATGTGAGTTTGGAAGGTGAATTTCGTGAAAGTTTGTCACACTCGAGCAGCTTTAAATAAATACTATGTATTATGTATCCACACTTTAAATTAAAATGGCATCAAATCAAAAGGGCAAATGTCAGAAATTTCGAGGCGTGGACCAATTCGAGCTTGTAGGATGTCGGGCTTGTGTTACGTTTTAATTATTGGCCTTTATTTGTTTTCGGCGATAAAAATCGATTTTCACTTTCACCTGATTCAAACCAGATGAATTAAAATTAATGTGTAACAAATTCAATTCTGTGCTGCAACTGCATGCCGATTTTAATGGATTTTGATCTTCATCACTAGTCACTAATTTTTATTTCTTATTACAGGTACGTCTTTATGTTCGCCTTGGATGTTATCTACTTTGCTATACCTCATTTCGTAAGTATTAATTAAAATCAATGCACGGTGCAATTAAAAAGATCAGTTTTCAGCATGTAGGTATCTACACTAAATTTTCGAAACAATTCACCGGGTTAATCATCTTCGATTTCTGAGAAACCGGGGCGTTAGATTAGGATACAGCGGATATTAATTGATCGTATTTTTTACTATCCATCCCATTAAAATTGGTATATTGCTGGAGTAGAATCTGATGCTGTGTAACAATTTATTGGGTCTTTAATCTTGAGTTTCGGCTAATTTATGCGATCACGATAGAGAGAACCGTTCTGGTAACTGTTCCATGTTATGAAATCAAGAAATATCCTATTATATAAAAAAGAAATTTTAAGTTTCACTGATGATAACGCTGCAAGCGATTTTTGTAAACCATCAAAATATCGAAAATTTATCAAACCATTAAGTAGGCAGCCATACTAAGTATAGTTTAGTATCACTAACATTCATTAGCATCTTTTTGGCGGAGTACTTGAAATATACCACTGAGGTTGCTGAAAATACAAATTTGTTGTCAGTTCGAAAGAAAATACAATTCAAGTAGCAGTAAATTGTTTATTTTTACAGTTTTTTTGTCAGCCGGCTGACGTCAAAAATAGTATATTATATACCAAGGTTGAGAAGTGAGCTATTATAGTGTGAGCACTATTTAAATCCCGAGCCGAGCCGCGTAGCAGCGAGGGAGATATGTGCGCAGGCTATAATAGCCTCCTCAAGCGCGGTTTATAAACAATTTTTTCCACAACTAGCCAAGTAGATCAGATTTGTGAAGTTCCAAAATTTTACAAAAAAAACTCTGCATTCATTGTAGATGCCAGCATTTTCAAAGTTTCCAACTTCAAATCAAATACCTTTCGCAGGGTTGATGACAATGAATGACGGTCGCGGAAACCTTTCGAATTGTGTGAGGCAGCAGATAAGGTCACCAATGACTTACTGTCAGCAAAATAAAAAGCCAAAAACGATTTAGGTAGGTACATAGAAACATATGCAACTTTCAAGAACTGGTCCCTTTTGAGAACTAACAGATTGTAAATGATATGTGTGCCAATCGAGAAGTGAACACAGGTGATTGAGAATAATTTCAAAAAAGTAGATAATGTGAGGTTATGTGTTGTACTGACCAACTGACCATTTGGCCTTTAGCTGCTTTTTCACAAAACCAACCGAATTCACGGGCACCACGTCAAGTTCTGCATTAAATAAGACCCGGTCAAACATTTTTTCGACCTTTTTGTGTGAGTGAGCTGCCGTTTTCCAAAATCTGATGAGATTGTTGCCAAACGTCATTCACACGAAGCGGTTAATATTATGCACGGCCTGTTTGATATTGCACGTCAATCGGACGAAGCGGTTAATAATATGCCCAGCCTAGCTGATTCTACAACAAGTTGTGAAATGTCATTTCACGACCTCTAAGCAGGTCAATAATACTTCACAGGTAGTAGTGAAAAATAGTATATTATATACCAAGGTTGAGAAGTGAGCTATTATAGCGTGAGCACCGTTTAAATCCCGAGCCGCGTAGCGGAGAGGGAGATACGTGCGAAGGCTATAATAGCCTTCTCAAGCGCGGTTTATATACGATTTTTTTCACTACTAGCAAAGTAGATCCGATTCGTGAAGTTCTAAAATTTTATAAAAAACGCTCCGCATTCATTGTAGATGTCAATCAAAACCAAGTAGGCTCTTCGAGCATTTTGTGAGTTTTCAACTTCAAATGATACTTATTCGCCGGGATGATGATAATGATCGAAGGTCGCGAGACACCTTTCGAATTGTGTGAGGCAGCAGATAAGGTCACCAATGACTTACTGCCAGCAAAACAATAAACTAAAAACAATTTAATGAAAACGTACGCGATTTTTGAGAACTGGTTCTTTTCGAGGAAAACTGCATACACTAACAATGAATCAACTAGGCCGGGCATATTATTAACCGCTTTGTCTGATTGACGTGCAGAATCAAGTTGGCCAGGCATATTATTAACCCCTTCGTCTGATTGACGTTTGGCGACGTGGCGTTTGCGTTTGAATCACATCAAATTATTGACAATATCGGCAGCTCACTTACACAAAAAGATCGAGAAATGGTTTGACCGAGCCTTATTAATTGCAGAACTTGTTGTTTTGTACGTGAATTTGGTTGGTTTGGTGGAATAGCAGCTAAAAGTTGGACGGTCAGTACAACCTAACCTCACAATATGTCTATTTTGAATTTATTTTCAATAAGCAGTGTTCACTACTCGATAAGCACACATATCATTTACAATTTGTCATTGTTAGTGTATGCAGTTTTCCTCGAAAAGAACCAGTTCTAAAAAATCGCGTACGTTTTCATTAAATTATCTTTAGTTTTTTGTTTTGCTGGCAGTACCTAAGTCATTGGTGACCTTATCTGCTGCCTCACACAATTCGAAAGGTGTCTCGCGACCTTCGATCATTATCATCATCCCGGCGAATAAGTATCATTTGAAGTTGAAAACTCACAAAATGCTCGAAGAGCCTACTTGGTTTTGATTGACATCTACAATGAATGCGGAGCGTTTTTTATGGGATTTTAGAACTTCACGAATCGGATCTACTTTGCTAGTTGTGAAAAAAATCGTATATAAACCGCGCTTGAGAAGGCTATTATAGCCTTCGCACGTATCTCCCTCTCCGCTACGCGGCTCGGGATTTAAACGGTGCTCACGCTATAATAGCTCACTTCTCAACCTTGGTATATAATATACTGTTCTACCCTACAACATAACTCTGGTCAAAATATTGCTGTGTGTATTAAACATTACTATTGAACTATTGTAAGGTGAATACATAGACCAGGTACCTATTATGTTTCCTTCAATTCACTACGAACATATTATCCGTTTCACCTTTATTTGCCACCCAGCAAGCTATGAAAAATTTCAGTTGCATTGGTACGCCTGCGACTCACAGGTGGTTTCACGCAGTGGAGGTTATGTAGCTCTGTCAGTCTGACACGTGGGTGACGCCGCACTGTGGAAGAAAATTCGGACGGCGAGCCTAGCCCGGAAAAAGCAAGGAAAAAATGGCGCGGCAGGTGCGGGGGAATGGGTTTTCAAGATTCGGGTGCGAAATCTTGACCCCCTAAACATCCAAGCCGGGGGGGAGAAGAAACTTCTTGCATCCGCAGCAAATACCACTGTAATTATTCGCAGTACTACCAGGTGTTGGATGCATAATTGGGAACAAAACTATGTGCTTTTATAGAGGTGATGGACAGGAAGCAAGTATGGACTAGGTTTTAAGGCACCAGCTCCCTGTCCATGAAGCAAAACGTGAATTGCTAAGCTTATCCAAGTCGAACTTGAGCTGAGAGTAAAGGTACCGTGGGTTTTGAGGTAGGTTTGTACTTACCCTACCCCCTAACGCGGTTCCACCCACTGCCATGTTTTGGGTCATGTCTGTTTGCAGGCGTTTAATATACGTACTGGATATGCCGCAGAACTTGCATTTTTGTCATGTGCGGAATAATTTTTGGCATGTTGTGATTTGACGTTGTCAAAATTTGTCAATCAATTCATGAGCTGTCGTCACTAGGTATGCTAAACCTAACAAAACAATATCATGGCTTGCTGCGTGGCAAATAAGGGTGAAACGGATAATACAGGATGTGTTCCGTGATTTAGCGTTCACTACTGGAATGGAGTATTATACTAAAAAAAATTTTTGATTGAAATGAAAACTACATTGAAAAATAATTGACCCGTGTTTTTTTATTCAGTCAAAAGCCGTATCGTTTGGGCGCAATAAATAAATAACATTAACTATTTCTGACGTCACAGCGAGTCACCGCCTATACCGCCTGTGTAAATGACGTCAGAAATAGGCAGAATATAAGAATTTCGTTTATTTATTGCGGCCAAACGATACGATTTTTGGCTGAATAAAAAAATACGGGTCAGTTATTTTCCAATATAGTTTCTGATTCCATCGAAAAAATTTTTTTTTTTTCAAAAGTATAATACTCTATTCAAAAAATGACCGATATGAGATCGTTCTAGGAATAGTTTGGAAAAAGCCTTTGGAAACCGTCAATTTTCTGAAATTCCTTATGGACAGGGAGCTGGTGCCTCAAAACTTACGTCATAAGGTACATACATAATTTTAACCCTGAAGGTTTTATGTGCGTTGATAAGGTTGTTGAAAATTTCGTTGTCTTACATGTCGAACCGAGGGTTTTAGGCTGGTATGAGCTTGTCAATTTTCGAAAAAAGGGCCGAAATTTACGTCATAAGGTATATGAATGAAGCCAACGGGCTTTCGTGTGGGAACATCCCCTTAATCAAAAATCGGGTTGTGAGACAAAATTTCTGGGGGCTTTCGGTCAATAGAACAAGTTTTGAAATTTAAAAAAAAAGAATCAAAATTTGTTGTCTCAAAACCCGATTTTTTATTAAGACGTTCCCACACAAAAGCCCGTTGGTTTAATTCATGTACCTAATGACGTGAATTTTGGCCCTTTTTTCGAAAATTGACAAGCTCATCCAAGCAAAACCCTCGGTTCGACATGGAAGACAAAGAAATTCTCAACAACCTTATCAACGCACATTAAACCTTCAGGGTTAGAATCATGTACCTTCTGACGTAAGTTTTGGGGCACCAGCCCCCTGTCCATCATGTTTTATTTTTATCGTTGCAGAATGTATTTTGAAATTTTGTACTTTGACATCAATTGTTTAATTTGATGGTACAATAAAATAATTCTTGTTAGGTTTACTGAGTTTCCAAGGTTCGAAAGCCACCAGTCTTCTCGACGCGACGGTGGGGTATTATTTCAAGTCTGTCGAATTTAAGAAATCCATTCTCTTGCGCCACATTCAGGGTAATGAAAAAATAAATTTCCGGTAATAAAAATAAAAAAGCGAATCTTGCCTGAGTGCACACCGACCTTTAAGCCGATCTTATTTGGGGCGCTTATGGTGTGCGTCGATGTGCAAGTGCTTCCAAAAAGTATGCATGCACGTACGTTCGCTTGCCTGTCTGCCTGTAGTGAAAGTCTTCAGTGAAAAAGATGAGAGAAATGAAGTGAAAATTGCGCTCTAATATGTCTATGGTGTATATATTTATTTATAAAGGTGATCCTTACTCTAGAAAAGAGATGTCCACCAAGATTTGACTAGGAAAATGCGCAGTAGGTTCGGTCGGTACTTCCTTTCTTTCGCACTGAGTACGATCATTCGTCTCACTCACTCTTCAGCTCAACGAAGGTTACTGTTGTATGTTGTGTTGCCTATTATTATGCTCCAAGTTTCATCGAAATTCGAAAATAAAATGAGTACCTAGGTGCATCTCATTCGATTACGTTCTTATCGAGTGTTAAAACGGTCAATCAGAACACTAAAATTGCAATAGTGACTTTGTGAATATCTGGAATAACTGATCTGAATTGAATTTTTTAAAAATATTCTTGAAACATTTCTGTTACTTATTTTTTTTATCTTCGAATCAGCCAAAGTGGCCAAACAATCGAAGAATCGCATTTCATAGCATGTTTTATGGTGGCCTCCGAATCTTATATCAGATGTTGGAAAGAAGAAATTTGAAGCTATGAAATGTTAATGATCTCAAAAATTGATTTCTTTTTCATTGTGTGTTCTACAATAACGGATGAAAAAGTAATGTTTAGGAGAAATTAAAATTCGAATAATTTCAAGGGTGAGTATTCATTCTTTGAGATTATTCAATTTTCGAGATTATTCAGTTTTCCAGATTATCCAATTTTCGAGATTATTTAATCTTCATGTTTATTCAATGTTCAGGACCACCTGACTTTTGGTTAAAAGCGCGCTTGCGCGCCTTCATGACCTAGTTCATCAGAAAACGATGGCAAAAGGATGGTCTAATGACAAATAGAAGACTTCAAGGTGTCATTGATAAATTAAAATCTGGCTTAGTGATAAGTCTTGACGAACCGATTTGAAATAAAATGAAGAAAATTAGGAAAAATAGCATAATTTTCATTTACAGACCATTTTAAACAATTGAAATGTGGAAGGTGAAGGTGATGGCTGAAAGGTATATTGCGCTGACTTTTTATTTTCAGGCAGAATGACTTTTTGGAGCAAAAATAAAGTGACAAGCTGAAGCGCTGGAGGGATACGGCTGATGGCCGCTGATAGTTTCGCTCAAAAACTTTGCAGGCGCCATCAGTCGTAGCCGTAGTCTTCCAGCTTTATTTTTGATCTAAAAATTCTTTTTATACTGAATTCAAAATGCAAGTGCCATCAGTCGTAGCCGTAGTCCTCCAGCTTTATTTTTGCTCCAAAAATTCATTTTATACTGAATTCAAAACGTGCACGACATAGACCAACTTTTCTTTCAATGAAACCCTTCCCCTTGTGTCGAGCTCTTGTCCTTCGTAATCAATGGAGACAAAAAAAAATCACCTGTGGATTTTGATTCGCTTTGAAGTCCTCTTTCTATCTGCCACTAGTCTATGTGAGGCTACTCATGAATCACCCGTAGTGCCTTTATGAATCGTCGGTTTTGGTCTTCGACTACCCTTGAAAGAATTTCAGATGCCTGCAGCATTCTCATCCACTTCATTAATTAAACGTTACTTTGAAGCGTACATTTAAATAAGTTATTATGTTTTGCTGAGCTGCAATTTCTATATTACCGTCCGCATATAAATACTTGGGATCGTAACAACATTTTTGCTGGAAACCGCATTCATCCTTAAGGAGACTTTCGGGATTTTTCACCTTACCTAAATTAATTGTATCGAATTTAAGTCTACCCGCCTTTTGGCAACGCAATAATAATGACAGCTGACTGATTTAGTACATATTTAGGTATAATTACGTTTTGTGTGTCTGCTTTTTATTTATATCATTTATTTCTGCGCCTTTTTTGTTTCGTTGCGGTTGAAACTATAAGAAGAGCAAAAACTTGTTTTCGGCCGTTCAGGTATGGGTCATTCCACTCTTTAATATGCACCACGCATGTCCGTCTCAAGACCAGCATCGCTGCAACAGTAAAATTTGGAGGACCGCAGGAGAAAGGTTGTTATTATTTTATTGAAGTCGCAGGATTCGAAAACAATTTCGATGTGTACTGTACATAGAGTTTTTGAAACATATCAAAGTAGATAGATTGAATCCAATACGAGTGTAAGCTATGGCATATACAACAAAGCATATATTCCTGAGGTTATGAGGTTGTCTAATAGGGTATTTCAGAAATAAGTATGTACTTAGCTACATATCCTCCGATTCAGCTCTCAAAAATATGAAGTTTGCGATAAGAACGAATTGCAAGAGGTTAAGAAAGTTATGGCCTCTCAAAGTTCAGTTTTGGGAAATCATTTTTTCAACCCAACTTCCAATGAAAGTTTACTGAAATAATATCTATCGAACAATGACAACGCATTTTATCTGTCATTTGAAATTTCGAAGTTGGGGTGGGTGGGGATGGAGGGGTTGAAGATAGAAATTTGCCAATGTATGCTTTAGATGTCCCACTCGAAACAAAAATCGGTAGGTCTTGGGAAGTTTTCTAAATTTCACCTGACAAAAATTTATTCAGGGCGGCTCGTTTCCATTGAAACACCCTGTATATTTCGATGTCACAGTTTTTTGGAATAATAAACATTAATCTATTCTATTATAATTAGGGTCGTTTGCCCAGGCCCACCCGAGGAGTTTCAGCCGACTTAGAGTTAGATGAGACCCGCGCTAATCCACTCGTAATGAGATGGTCAAATGAGTTCTGGAAGCAAGAGCGTTTCTCGATCTTTCATTGTATTTCATTATCGGTCAAAGAAACAACAATATAAAGAACTAATACAGAGAACGAGATATAATTACAATCAAAATTTCATCAACGGGTCAAGAAACACGACGAAAGCTGTTTGGGAGATCATCAAAAGAAAAACTGGCAAATCCAAAGCCTCGAAGACGTCTGTGGTACTCGAGGTAGATGGCAGTGAGTGCAGACTGCAGACATCCGCGGGGGGTAGCAAGCACCTTCTGCGACTACTTCTCTGGGAACGCAGCTAAGTCCGTTGAAGAGCACTTCCGGGGAGGAATGTCCGACAAGTGTACGGCATCACCGACAGCAATGCAGAGCATTTTTGTGTCGGAGGTGACCTGTGACGAAATCCAAACCGTGATAAACCAGCTCAAACCTAATGTGTCTCCTGGCGAGGATGGTGTGACTGCAATGGTGATGAAGAAAGTGAGTGACTGTGTTGTGCACCCTCTGAGGGAGCTCTTCAATGGTTCACTGAGAAGTGGAAAATTTTCGGCAGCTCTCAAGACATCATTGGCGCTGCCTGTATTGAAGAAAGGCAATCCTTCTGACACCTCTAACAACCGTACGATCAGCCTTATCAGTGTATTTTCTAAGATCTTTGAGAAAATTGTACATCAACGAATTCGTAGATTTTTTACTAAATTTAAGCTTCTCAGTGACTCGCAACATGGTTTTCGGTCCTCTGGCTCTACCGAAACGGCCCTGTTTAGTTTTGTTAACTATATACACAAGAATCTTGACGATCGAAAATTTGTCGCAACGGCATATTTTGACATGTCTCATGCCTTCGACCTTCGACACTATTGATATAGAATTTGTAAAATATAAATTGGAATGTTTGGGCATTTGGGGTCCAATGAATGATTGGCTGATATCGTTTTTAACCGATAGAAGGATTTAAGTTGTTGTGGGTGATTCAATGTCGGATGCTGGCTTCTTGGGGTTGGGTGTTCCTCAGGGGTCGGTGCTGGGGCCTTTGATTTTCATATTATTCATCAATGACTTGCCATCACGTGTAACGGACGGAAGCACGGTAATATTTGCCGATGACACCTCTATTGCTGTCTCGGCGCCGACTCTTGGGGAGCTGAGGTTTCGGTTGTTGGGGGTTGTGAGTGAGATGAACCGATGGTGTCACGATAATAGAATAATTTTGAATAAAAATAAGACTCGATTTGTCGTCTATAATAAAACGATTGACGGTTTTGAAGCGGAAGATATTGATCTAAGTTCGACTGCAGGTGTCTAAAAATGACACATTATGTCTCATATACTATTAATAGCCCAAGAGACTGATGTAGTTCTTTTTTATCATAAAAAAAAACATATCCAAACCGTTGTTACAGTTTTAAATCGGCTGTGAATGCATCATGATATTCAGCCAGCGAGGGACTTTTTTTGTTTCCACAATTTTCTACATACAACCAGCAAAGCAAATGAGGCCAAAGTATTGGAGAATTTTTTTAGCAAAAATTTTTGATTGAGCACTCATCATTTTTTAGATATGATTTTTTCTCTGACGCAACCAACAACTATAAAGAAGTGAAGGAGATGGATTTATCCACCGCTAATTTCTACATCGAAAAGGTCCTATTTCGGACATGCTTTGTTCATCATGGGCCGTATTCATACCTCGCTTCTAAGCTAAAAGCGCTATTAGAGCGATGCGCATTTAGGGGCATCATATTTCAGTGTTCAAAAATACAAATTAACTTGCAAATTAATTGCAATTAAGTACATACAATCGCTCCCAATCGCAATAATGTATTTTTGAACACTGAAATATGAGAAATGCCCCTAAATGCGCATCGCTCTAATAGCGCTTTTAGCTTAAAAGCGAGGTATGAGTACGGCTCTAAGTCTCTTAAGCCGAAGCTAAGTCGCATGACATGCCGGTTGCGGGAGATAGAGATAAAATTTTTCTTCTACAGTTTCGGCGCTACCTATGCTCCAAATACAAAAAGGGAAAAGAGAGGTTGTATTCCTGAAATTGAACTGGCCAATTCAATTGCTACTTCTTTTTTTCAAAAAATGCAGTTTTTTGTTTGTTATATTTTCGTTTTGAAAAGAACAAAAATTGCTATTCGACTAGGCAGTCCAAATTCAGAGATATCAGCTTCCTTCAGCTTTTCTTTCAAAACAATGTTAGCAATGGAAATGTAAGAAGAAAAGCAACATTTTGATAGGTCAGCCCTAATGCCAATCAATGAGTGTTTGTATGACGTTTAAAAGGATTGTTATGTAGAGCTGACACTCAGACACGTTTATTTATGCGAGCAATTAGAAAAATATCTCGAATCATTTACTTCATTGCACATACGGAGATAAAATTCAAATTTATGTAGATCTTACGTATAATAGTATAATAGGTTTGATGTACAGGTCAGGCCTCTGGATCCGCGATACAAGTCGTCGCCCTCGTGATAATTCTTCAATTTCGAAAATTCTTCACTTGAATCTGGCAACATTATTTAGCAAATCAAGAACTAAAATTATGAAAATGGCTCATTTTCTCATCATTTTCGATAGACATTTGTCATGTTGTGTTATGACGCCACTTAGGCGTGAAGAATTTTAGAAAAAAGATATGCATCAATGAATATACCGGGTGATCATTTGAAAACTATCCACCTGCAATAACTCCCGATTTCTGGTGAAGATGTCAGAAATATTACTTTTTTCCTGGATTTTGGAAAAGCCAATGCCGTCAAGGAATAAACCCACAGGGATTGATTTCGCAACGCTTATTTTACCAATTCAACTCCGTCCTTAAAGTGATACACAGAAAAGTAACGAGTGCAAACGTATTACATAAGAACGCTCTTGAAATTTAAAAACTTGTTGAACTTTAAAACTAGGCGTATCCTTTTCACCTGAATATGATTCAAAGTTATTAAATGGATTGAACGAAA
This sequence comes from Anaspis maculata, assembly GCA_949128115.1. NCBI lineage: Eukaryota > Metazoa > Arthropoda > Insecta > Coleoptera > Scraptiidae > Anaspis > Anaspis maculata. Next base: position 867,410 of record OX421968.1, on the reverse strand, counting down.
CTCATTAAGTCATAACCGAAGACAATATTTACAGGATGTTTCACTACTAGGTGCAAAGATGTGATCCACGGAATAGTGTGAAATTACCAAAAGTTCAGTACGAGCGCGATTTCTTTCTGCAGACAAAATTTCCATGCAGTCTAATATCACAGTTATGAAGATTGGTGCTTTAGCTTCAGGACCGCTTTTGAATTTTGAAAATTCGAAGTGAAAGGCCGACGATATTGATTATTTTGTGCCGTCATATTGAACTTTTGAGGAAGTGATCCGATTTCAATGAAACGTGAAACTCAATCATGTCTGATTTGAGCAGTTGGAATTTAAAAGTCAATTGTCACTTTCGGTCACTTTCGAGCCGCCATGTTGAACTTCCATTTAATGATAACATGTCTTGTTTATGGATAAATGCAGGGTCGAGGATATACAGGCTGTTTGCAAACTTGGGCTAGAAAATTGAACAACAGGCAGAGAAATGATCAAAAAGTGCCAGAAAAATGTTGAAAAACATTTATGATTTTTATTTTTGGAAATATGGAGGGGTCAACAGGTGGTTCTTTGACCTCTTCTACTTTCGTTATTTTGAAAGAATTTAGTTAACTCTTTTCATCCTCGTTTTCATCAGACCAAAAAGCAATTGAATGTGTTTTGTAATTTTGTTCAGTGTACAGGGTGAGGCATAACTCCTAAAAATCTATTTTTCCACGAAAATGCTCGTGAAAAGCTCTAGAGGTTATAAAACTGATGTAGAGCAACAAATAACACAAATAGTTCCCGAAATTTTCTGCATGCATTTTTGAAGAACACTGGATTTTCAGGATTTACAGATCACCTGTACAGTAAATAGAATTAAACAAGCGAATATGCCTCATGGGCATGAGGCTCAGTAGCGCACTTCCTTTTTTGAAGGATTAGTGAACGCAAGATGTTAAGTAACTAGGGTTCTACTCTACCGTTATTTGGGCAAACAATTTCAATATGGCGGCCAAAATTTCGGCAGAATAATGAAATTCGGCTTGAAGATCAGAATGATAACGATGTATGGATAACAAAAATAGTGCTCATTGGCCACCCTTGGGGACATCAGCTATCCATCGGAAAAAGTTCCAAGGCTCTTGCTTCAATTCTCGAGAACGAGTACAGCATCCTAGTTTCTACACGAACAGACAGACAGACAGACAGATAGACAGACGAACCGGCCACATAAGCGTCATTCTGTTACTTATAAAAGAATGTTTTCCAACTGATTTCGACCTCCTGAACACGAATATCAGGTTTATTTTTGAATCGGAACAATTCTTTTTTATCGAAAAACCGAAAAAATGGTAGTCTGTCACATGATTTTTAGTGATGCCTACCTACTTTTTTTTTGTTATTGGGCGAACATGTTTCATAGTTTGAGTGCCATTATCCTTCAGGTACCTGGTAATGCCTATTTCAAATTGTTGAATAGTGTTAATGGCACGTCTGATTTTAAATTTGTAGGGACGCGTATATGCGCTGAGCCGTAGTTTTGCGGTCGTTTTCAAAAATTCATAACAATTGACCCGAAGTCGTATCGCAGTGGAGTTTTTGTCTAGAGAAAGTTCAAATTGTTCTCTAAATATAATTTCCCACATGTAGTAATGTATCTTCATGAAAACATGTAGCTACCCGCATATCGTAACTTTCAACATCTAACTGCGAATTCCAGCACTTAATCGGCGAAGCCGCCTTACAGCAAAATGTTATTATTGCAATTGTTTATGATTATTTCGGAAAGATTTTTTTTGGTTCGCGTACCAAGGCCATGAGCTACCCATTCAAGTTGAAATATTTTCTGTATTGGATTCCGTTTTGTTCGGAGAAAAGGATATCAAGCACCAGCAAGCAACGAATAATCTTTTGCGGCCGAGCCGTATAGTATATTGGAAATAGAATATCTGCTGGAATTAATTCAAACAAAAACGATTTTTTTACCATGGCTAGTTTTCAGTTCCCTCTTCAACATATCAAAAGTCCTCAACTCTGGGACTGCTACAAATTAGTATACAGGGTGAAAGTTTATCATTTTTCCTTATTTCCTTTCTTTCTCAAAAAACTGATGACTGAAAAAAACGGTTTTAGGCTAGTTTGATAGGCCATAGTCTTTCAATAAACATATGAAAAATATATCAGTTACGCAGCAGTTGCTGGGTGGTATATTTTTTATATGTTCATTGGAAGACTATGGCCTATCAAACAAGCCTGAAAACCTTTTTTTTCGGTCATCAGTTTTTCAAGAAAAAAAGAAAGTAAAGAAAAATAATGAACTTTCACCCTGTATACTGATTTGTAGCAGTCCCAGAGTTGAGGACTTTTGATATGTTGAAGAATGGACTGTAAGCTTGCCATGGTACAAAAATCGTTTTTGTTTGAATTAATTCCAGCAAAGCACCTATTTTTTTCTATTTCCAATATACTAGTAGCTTCGGAGTCATTTTCAAAAATTTATAACTATTGACTGGTACCTCGCACCGATGTGGAATTTTCATTAAAATTAAGTTCAAATACTCCTCTAAATATAACTCCGCATATGTATTATTGTAAAAGGATAAGATCGGGTACTTCTTCGAATGTGAAAACTTTCGAGAACAGGCCGGCTTCTGAAATGAAGCATTCAACGGCGATGCCGCGTCACACTAATTTGTTATTATTGTAATTGTTTATCATTATTTCGTCGAGATTTTTCTTGTTTCGGGACACAAGGTCCTGAGCTACCCATTGGAGTGAAAAATTTTCGCAAAAACATTTTCGTCTAGGACTAGATGCTGTGACGGACGGACGGACGGACGGACGGACAAAGCGAAGACAAAAGCGCCTTCCCGTTTGGAGAAGTGCGCTAAAAACACAATCAAAGGTTCAAAAACATTGCTTTTTGGTCTGTTGGAGAGAGTTTACTGAATTCTTTCAAAATGACGAGAAAAAAAGGGAGTCGAAGGATGACCTTTCGATTTTGACCCTCCAGCCTCCATATTTCCAAAAATAGATAAAAGTCCTATTTTTTTTCAACATTATTCTGATACTTCTGAAGCATTTCCTTAATTGCGGTTCAATTTTCTACCCCAAGTTTGCATACACCTTGTATGTACATTGTATAGGGTGATTCATGAGTGACCTTACATAGGCTAATGAGAGATAGAGGACTCCGAGGCGAGTCAGGATCCACTGAAGAAATTTTGTTTTCTCCATTGGTTACGAAGATACAAGGTGTTTTGTGTGTTTCGTATGAAACTTTGATAAGCGATATTCCTGAAACGGCTAGAGATATTTTCTTGAAATTCACCACTAATATTTCTCTGTTGGATCTCACCCTGACGCCATACCGGATAAGTCAAAATCCAGGGCCGGGATTGAAAAAATGTGCCCCTTTTTTATTTGATCAAAAAATATATTTTCTGACCGCTTTTCTGAAAAACTGCTATCGGATTCAAAAAGCTAAAAAAAAAATGCTTCAAGAATCACTCTTCAATTTGAATGGCACACCTAAACCGTTTCGACATAAAAATTGAAAGTGTTTATGGGTAAGTTTCCATTTTTGACCGGACATAATCGACTTATTGTTTGTTTGAATTCATTCAAATTCATTTTTTAGCTTGTCACCGTGGAATAGAAAGGCTTGGAAGGAAGAAAAATTCCATAGCCGAAGATTTTTTTTTGACGACCAATTCGAGCCTAATTTTGGTTTCACTCTCGATTTTGTGATGAAAAAAAAAACTCGGGTCTGGAATTTTTCTTTCAGCCAAGCTTTTCTATTCAACAGAGACAACCAAAAAAATGAATTTTGATGAATTCAATCAAACAATGAGTCGATTACGTCCGGTCGAAAATGGGAACTCACCCACAATTTTACTGTTAATTTTATTGTCGAAACGGTTTAGGTGTGCCATCTAAATTGAAGAGTGATTCTTGAAGCATTTTTTCTTAGCTTTTTGAATTCGATAGCGGTTTTTCAAAAAAGTGATCAGAAAATGTACTTTTTGATGAAACAAAAAAGGGGCACCTTTTTTCTAGCCCGGCCCTGGATTTTGACTCACCCGGTATGGCTTCGAGATGAGTTCTAACAGAGAAATATTACTGGTGAATTTCAACAAAATACCTCTGGCCGTTCCAGAAATATCGCTTATCAAAGTTTCATACGAAACACACAAAACACCCTGTATCTTCGTAACCATTGGAGAAAAGAAAATTTCTTCAGTGGATCTTGACTCGCCTCGAAGTCCTCTATCTCTCATTAGCCTATGTAAGGTCACTCATGATCATGAATCACCTTGTACACTGCGCATCTTTTGAAGTGGATAATTGGAATTTGGCGGAATAAAGTAAAAATATTCAGTCGCAAAATCAGCAGGGCCGAAGAAAATACCATAAAGTAATGTAATCATTTGTCGAAAAAGAAGAACATTACTTGAAAAACACAAGATTTATCACAATAACTAAACTAGTCAATTGAAGTGAGACGCCAAAAAAAAAAAAAAAAAAAAAACAACTTTGGCAACCTGTAACTTTTGACTTGGATGACCGATTTCGAAAACTTCTTCACTGTTGAAGAAGTGGTCACTTCTGTCTTTGACAATTCACTCGCCATACCATTTCTTTATCTAAGCACTTATTGGGCTCTATATACAGTGTGATTTATTAACACGTGTTTTTTTACTCCAACTTTGCTCAGCATGTTATACAAAACAATACAATACAGTTAGCCCAGGTATTTTAGGTGCTATTCAAGTCAAAGCGTGAACTAATTTATGGTCGGCCAAATTTTTCATAAAACGACAGTAACGGGTGTCTGCTGTAAGATCCCGTGTCGGCGTCCCCCTTTTTGGGGCGTTTTTTTCTGAAATATGACAGTTACGCTATAAGTATAACACACAGATATTGGGACGCGCGCCTGTCACCTGGAATAGCTCAGTGGCAAAGGCTTTGCTTTCCGATTGATGGATCGCTGATTCGAATCTCGTTCAAGACACTTTTTTTTTTCGTGGAAGTGATTCTTTTCTTTCCCTAAAAATTATCCAAGGTATGAGAGTGCTTATTCTGAAGCATTTTGGACTTTTTTCTTGAGAAAACAAATCTATTAATACGAGTTCTGGACACATAATAAACAATAAGCTGTGATGCCATCATGGCTTTTTCGTCACATTTTTCAACTCATGAAATGTAGTTACCTGTCCATTGCGAAATTGTATTTAGGTATTTTCAATTCCAACGAGCATTTCCACTTGTCCTTGTCAATCAATTATCAATTATCGTTATCAATTTAAAATACAGGTGATTCCAAACTGTCGGGCTATCGCTAGGGTGTTGCTGAAGGGCACCCGTTCGAGTACAAATGTGCAAAATATTCTATTTTCGCGATATCCGAAATGTACAATAATGATTGAGGAAGAGTAACAAAAATAGACCTTTTGAAAGCAAGGCCTAAAAAAATAAAAGCCAGTTTTGAACCAAAAATAAACTTTGTAGAAACATTTTTGTGCCCATAGGTTAAATAACAAGAATTAATTGAAGAAGTCATCCTCGTCTTCGTTCGTTCGTTCGCCAAAAATTTTGAGGTGCCTCCGTACTCAGAGTTTTAGTGGAGTAGTTTTGTTGACATATCAAATTTGATCAGAAAAACCAGCTGAATCCAACGGTCTTTACCGCAACTCGCTAGCTTTAACGGATATTGAGAAAAATGGGTGTGGACATCTTTTTTGAATGACCTGTATATAAAAAAAGGAAGTGGTTCAGATTGTAGATTAGAGGTGGTTGTTTGGTCTCGGAGGATGCTTTCTGCACAGCGACATATAAGATCTTTTCTGCGTGACCATGCTTCTATTTAATGTCCCAGGAAATCCACCTTGTGTGAAGTGGTTCAAAGAAATGGGACAGTATAACAAGCTAGAGGACAAGTGGAAATGCTCGTCCAGCATTATTATTGAAAATACCTAAATACAATTTCGCAATGGACAGGTAACTACATTTTATGAGTTGAAAAATGTGATGAAAGAGCCATGATGGCATCACAGTTTATTGGTTATTATGTGTCCAGAACTCGTATTAATATATTTATTTTCTCAAGAAAAAAGTCGAAAATGCTTCAGAATAAGCACTCTCATCCCTTGGATATTTTTTAGGAGAAGGAAAAAATCACTTTCACGAAAAAAAAATTTGTGTCTTGAACGAGATTCGAACCAGCGATCCATCAATCGGAAAGCAAAGCCTTTGCCACTGAGCTATTCCGGGTGACAGGCGCGCGTCCCAATATCTGTGTGTTAGTATAACGGAACTGTCATATTTCAGAAAAACGCCCCAAAAAGAGGGACGCCGACACGGGATCTTCGCCGACAACAGACATAGGGTAGTATTAATAAAAAATAAGCATAAGCATTTGCTTGGATTTCATAGGCGTTGCTAGGGAAAGTCTGCTTAGCAACTCCTCAAAAATCTGAGCAAATGCTTATGCTTATTTTTTATTGATACTACTCATAGTCTATTACATGGCATAATGTAGAAAATTTACAAATGTTAAATACAAAGAATGCTAAATATACAAAAAAGCGAGAAGCACCTTGTTTCTCGCTTATGTTCAAATTTTATGGTCACCCTGTACTTATGGTTTGTATCTCATCTTATGAAGGCATGTTTCAACTACAAACTCCTTTTTGAAATTTTGCTTTGCCTCTTTCCAGTCTTGAGATATGACCTCATATGTAAGATAGTGCACTAATTTAATTTCATGAAAACACTGTGAAAATTATTGAATCAGAAAGGATTAATTTTGTTAGGCGCATGCAAACGTGAAACAGTATGTCAACTTATAATCAAAATCAATAACGAGTGCGACCTCCTGCAGCCTCCCTAACTGTTAGGCACATTTGTGACAACCTTCTGATGCAGTTGTCAATCAAGTGCTGTAGAAGAGCGCTGCAAAAGATCCCATACGTTCTCAATGGGGAACTATAGGCAAAACGGATTGTAGAGGGCGACGTGTTCCATGCACCCATATCGACAGTTAACGTACATAACCTCAAAGAAATGCAAACAAATGTACGGAGAGTGGAAAGTGCTCAATGAAGAGTTGAGGCGGGGAGGGAGCCCCACTGAGAGGGAATAAAAAAGGGATAGTGCAAACTGCAAAGGTATGGTCCTTTGGAACTGTTGCAGTCTGATACACAACACGTCACTACCAATTTTTTTACCGCGATTTTTGGCTTGTCGGCGTTTCTACTTTTCAACTCGCGAAGTAACGCAAACCGCTGGTTCCTATGCTGAGTGCTGACAAATGAAAATGAAATGACAATTACAAAGTTGAGGTTATGTACGCTTAAAATGACACTGATGATAGCTGGGGTGCATGGAACACGAGCGCCATTACTTCAGGCGTTTGCCACTATAGTTCCCCATTGGTTTAATATCAGGTGACATGGCCAGCCATACTATGCGCCTGGCACTGTTTCTCTGATTCTCTCAAAGAACTCGTTCATCACCGCGACTGGGTGCAGCTGAATGAGGTATTGGAGTCTGTGATACTACCTCTAGCGAACGAAATTGGTGAACTATTTTTTTGAATAGACGATAATACTCGCCTACGGCTCAGGATCTAATCTCGGTGCCTCAGCAATAATAGTCTACTTGAAACGGCTTTGAAATACTATTTACGGGCCATGAATGAAATGAGAATTTTCATACAGGAAAATTTAGTACCTACAAGAAATTTGGAATATCCACTTCAAAACCATATCAAACATATCATTATCATTTTTCATTGTACATGTTAGGTTGTGAATTTCTCTCTCGTGTGTTTTGATTGTTTTGGGTGGTTTTTCGGGGGTGTTCTGTTTCGCGATTGGTGCCGTTCGGTAGCGTAGATGACTCTCCTGGATCTTGTGGCCTCGGTTTGGGCCGAGAGCCTCTGATTTTAGCTTAATTCCGTGATTCTTGCTTTATGAAATTGTAATAAGTTATCGGTTGTGTTTTTTGTGTTGATAGCCGGACCCGTTTTTCGCTGATACCGGCCGCGCGTTGATACCTCGGTCTCACTATGTTTTGTACTCTTCCGTGGCCTATCTCTGTTTGTTTACATTTGTGTTAGTCACCTTGACAGGTCCCTAGGTGTGAAGAAAACTTTTGTCCCTGTCCATTTTGCTGTGTTGTGTCCATTCATTTTTTATTTTATTACTATTGTTTCGACATTTTTCAGAGTTTGTGGGGTGTAGGTAGGGGGGCTGGTGGCCGCGATGGTGACGTGCAGTGCTTGCGCTAGCAAATGCTCTCGTTACGACGATGCTGTCAGCCGTTGCCAGTCATATCAAATGTGTTGATATGTCTGTAGTGACTCTCGAGTCTTTGACCAAGAGCAAGGGTTCCTGGACCTGTCAGGGCTGCGCTGGGGATGCTGCGGCTGATGCCTCGGGAGTCACCGTGATTGGGGACAGCTTCGCATTGTCTCCCGCCGGTCTGGCTGCACGTGATGGTAAGGGTGCGGTGCTAAATTACTTGGAGGCGTTTAGGAGAGACTTGTTTGTTGAGTTTGGCTCTCTCGAAAGTGAAATTAATGTTTTAAAGCTGCAGGTAGAGTTGCAGGCTGAGGAGCTGAAGTTGTTGCGTTCTGATAACCATAACTTGCGGGATTCATTAAGGGATACTGAGTCCAAGTCCTCATCTTCGCCTGATACTTCTGGTGTGCCCCATGTCAAAGCTCTATACGTTATAGTGATATTGCTCCGAGAAAAACTACAGTCGTTATTAAACCCAAATCTCAGCAGAGTAACACGCGTGCTAAGGCTGATCTTATGCGGTCAGTTGACCCAGCTGATTCTGGTTTGGGCTTGGTTGGAGTAAAGCATACAGGGTGGCCAAACGAAAACAGAACAGAGGGGTTTTCGGACATTTCACCTAATTTTTTTTTAAAAAGCTCAGACAGGTCGATTTTTATATCGAGGGGGACATCTGAAAGATACATTGGCAAATTTCTATCTTCAGCCCCCTCACCCCTACCCACCTCAACTTTAGAATTTCGAATGACACCATCTACTTTGCGATACATCAAATCAAAGAGAATCAAATTCTTTTTCTGAAAAAAATATTTTCAGAATTTTCAACCCCACCTTCCCAAATTTCTCTGACTGTTCCATTTTCTATTCTCGATCCTTCAATTCTCTTCAGTTTAATCAGCGTCATCCTAAATAGCATCTAAGGATAAAATTTTCGGTGGAGAAAAGTGCTACCCAAATTCACCCCTTTCCTCTCCTCCACCCCAACTTCAAAATTCAACAGACATCACCTACTTTGTGATACATCGAATCCAAGGGCATTGATTTCTCTTTCTGAAAACCTTTTTTTTTCAATTTTTCAACCCCTCCCCTAAGAAATTGAACATTCTGAGTATTTCAGGGGGAAAATGGCTTTTTGAAAATTCTTGAAATATTTTAAACAGGAAGAGAATTCAATTTCCTTCAATTTGATGTATCACAAAGTAGGAAGTGTCATTTTAGAGTTTGAAGTTGGGGTGGGTGAGTGAAGGGGTGAATTTGGGTGACACTTTATACACAGAAAATTTTCTCCCTCGATGCTGTGCAGGATGACGTTGACTGTATTGAAGAGAATTGAGAGGTCAAGAATATTACATTGGACTCAAATCTGTTGGTTACGAAAATTACATACGTGACGTTGAGAATAGCCTTATCTCTGAACCCAACAAGATCTGGTCCTATATCAATTTGAAAAGAAGTCGCACACGAATACCTGGGGTCATGAAGTATGACAATTCTGAACTTTCCACGCCTCAGTCTGTGGTTGATTCTTTCGCCAGTTATTTTGGTTCTGTTTACATTCCTTCTGATCCAAAAAATATGCCTGCCTCAAATGATGTCTCTTCCTATCCTACAGTTTCCATGCATCATGTGTCCAATGATGAAATCTATCAAGCCTTGAGGCGGGCAAAGAATTCCTTTGAAATCCCGAGTTTTTTGCTGAGAGATTGTGCTTCTGTCTTTACCATACCATTGGCTAGTGTCTTTAACCTTATTCTCCGGCACTCTTTATTTCCTTCCCTACAGTTTTCAAGAAAGGCGACAAATGTGATATAAGGAACGATAGACCAATATCTCTGGTATGCAACTTCGCTCAAGTGTTCGAATCAATAATGTATGCTCAAATTTACTCCTCCGTCAAGTGTTATACAGGGTTATTCAAAAGTCCGGAATAAAATTCATAATTTCTTCCCATATTTATTTCGGAAAAAACGCTCGAACAGGTCAATTTCTAAAAACGGTGAGCCGTTTTTTCATGACACGTGTCATGTTCTACCGTCAACCCCCTAACCCCAAGCCACCCTTAGTATTTTTTCAAATAGCACCCTATGGCTTGTGGGGGCTCGTTGGAAAGCTTGTCAAAAACTCTATTCAGATCTACCATTGAAAATCGGATCGGACGCTTCACCATGAAGTTTTGAGGAACCCCAGTTTTACTTAACAGTCCGGAATAAAATTCATAATTTTTTTCCATATTCATTACGGAAAAAACGCTCGAACAGGTCGATTTCTAAAAACGGTAAGCCATTTTTCCATGACACGTGTCATATTCTACCGTCAACCCCCTAACCCCAAGCCACCCTTAGTATTTTCCTTCAAATGGCACCCGGCAAATGGGTGGCTTGGGGTTAGAGAGTTGACGGTAGAACATGACGCGTGTCATGAAAAAACGGCTTACCGTTTTTAGAAATCGACCTGTTCGAGCGTTTTTTCCGAAATAAATATGGAAAAAAATTATGAATTTTATTCCGGACTCTTAAGTAAAACTGGGGTTCCTCAAAACTTCATGGTGAAGCGTCCGATCTAATTTTCAATGGCAGATCTGAATAGAGTTTTTGACAAGCTTTCCAACGAGCCCCCACAAGCCATAGGATGCCATTTGAAAAAAAATACTAAGGGTGGCTTGGGGTTAGGGGGTTGACGGTAGAACATGACACGTGTCATGAAAAAACGGCTTACCGTTTTTAGAAATCGACCTGTTCGAGCGTTTTTTCCGAAATAAATATGGAAAAAAATTATGAATTTTATTCCGGACTTTTGAATAACCCTGTATTTCGCCTTGTCAGCATGGTTTTATGCAGAAGAAATCTACTATTTCTAACTTGTCTTGCTTAAAAAAATATGTTGCAAAAGTTATCGATAACAGGGGTCAGGTTGATGTCGTTTATACCGATTTCCAAAAAGCTTTCGATCAGATTGATCACTATGTTCTCCTTGATAAACTTGACAGAATGGGTTTCTCACCGGCACTGCTGTCATTGTTTCAGTCCTACTTGCTCGATAGAGAGCAATACGTTAAATATCGCAATTATACCTCAAAAGTTTTCAGACCCTCTTCCGGTGTTCCTCAGGGCTCAAATCTTGGGCCCCTTCTTTTCCTGCTTTTCAATAATGACATTGTCAGTAACATTTCTTGCGAGAAGCTTCTTTTTGCCGACGACTTGGAGCTGTTTCTCAGGGTCAGCTCGGTGGATGACTGCTTAGTGTTGCAGCACAATGTTCTGGCTGTTGAGCGATGGTGCACATCTAATCGTCTTTTTCTCAATATCCAGAAATGTACTGTCATGTCCTTCTCTAAAATCCAATCCACAATTTTCTATTCCTACAGCATCAATGGTACTATTTTGCAACACTCCGAATCAGTTGTGGATCTTGGCGTTACTTTTACTCCAAGGCTTGATTTTACAGATCATAGAGCGAAAGTTATCAGTCAGTCATATAAAATGTATGGTATGTTGTACCGGAACTGCCGAGAATATACTAAAGGTGCGTTCAGTTGAGTGGTTTTACAGTAATCGTCCCCCACAGGACGGACAACAGAGCTTGCTGGAGATCAGCATGAGACATCGAAAGGAATTGGGAGGAAGAAACCATGACGGATTGTAATGGTTTGTCGAAGTTTTTCTTTCGTACAAAAATAAATCTCACACACTGAAAATGGCTGCCTTTTTTCTCTTTGTTTGTCACATTTCAGATCCTATCCAAAAACACGCTGTTCAACTAAACTTGAATTGGTTATGGCTCCAAAAAGAGACAAAATACAAAATGTTTTGGACTGGAGCCTGTATAACTGGTTGCCTGCATCCACTAGCCATAATTTTCAACTTCTGGGCATAAAATTGAAACTCAAACGGTATACTCGCTTTGAATAAGGCACAGCTGTGCTCTTTTATCTTTTTCCATGTATCTTTTCTCACGCATAATCTCAGCTCAGCTTTCCATTTCCAAATTTTATTCAATTTTTTGTTTGACACTCATGTCAGCCGTCATTCCAGACACGTCTCTATTTACGACTTCAAATAGCCTACTATTTGATAACGAAGCTAATTTGCTCCCGAAGAAATTTGACCTTCTTGCAACTTGGGGTGAGGGACCTTAACTTTGTCCGGGGACACCTGAAATGTCAATTTTATCTACGACATCGCAACTGTCAGTTTATTGTTACGTCTCATGTGACATCGTGTACCAAATCGAAGATGATCGGTTCAACGGTAAGAGAGCAGGTTGAAAAAACGATTTTAAAAATTGATCTTTGAGGGGCCATAACTTTCTTAGGGAGCACCTCTGGCAATTCGTTCTTATGGCAAACTCGTCATATATTTGAAAGCTGAATACGAGGATATAACGGGTGATTCTTTTAGAGGTATAGAACTTTAATCAGCGATAGCGTTTGTTCTTGCGAAGATTTTGCCGTTATTTTTTCATGTAAATATTCGTTAAGGCTTGCCATTTGATCATGCACATGAACAATCACACAACTTGAGACAATTTTTTCAAATAAAACTTGGTTTTCTGTACGACAATTTCTGTGCTTTTTGTGGAGTTTTGTTTCAATTTCCAATTACCGGCCGACAAGATTCTGTATTTCAACTCCCTTAGACTTCTTTCTTTGGGGACTTGTGAAGTCCCTGGCTTCCCTGAATGAGTCTCGAACTGTCTGGGGTCTTAGGAATAATATCGTTGGCCGTATTAAACTGCTGGACAACGAAGTTGTCGGTATCGGAAAAATGGTTCGACTTTGAAGACCAATAACTTCCGATTGCCAGATGCGATTCTCGTTTTGTTTATTGTGTTAATTAGCCTAATGCTTTCGTGACCTATCCTGTGGAAGTGAATGTTGAGAAACTTTATGTAAAATTTCTACAGGGTGATACGTAATATGCTGCAATATTGTACCGACTTCATCGTATTCCCTATCGTACTCCCATTTGTCGAAACATTTTTTTTATGTATTCTAATACAAAATTCATATAGTGTGGTGTCTTACCTCGGAACGCTTTTGGAATTATCCGGATTGGAAGTCTAACATCGAAGATATGAATTTTTATTTTGAATGTTAACAGATTTGCCTTGTTGGCACGCGAGATTAAGTCACTTTTCATGAATGGATGTTGACATTGAGCAAGATTGTTCGTACAACAGTCTAGGACAATTTCACTCTCAACACAACCCGAATATTTGGTGTGGGGCCAAGCAGGGGCCACAGTTTTAAGTGGTTTTCCCTGCTTGTTTTTCGTAAGTTCAATTTCGTCAGAAATTCATCAGAATTTCAGATGTGAAACATGTTCTATTTGCAGATTTCAGCCCCTGAACATGGTAATGATGTGAAACTTCAGTGTCCGAGTGAAGTAAAGCCCCCCTTGACGACTTGACGTTATACTTTTTTGTGCTTGTGCTATGCCTGAGTTTCATAAATCTGCAACATCCAACATAAAAATTTATATCTTCAATGTTAGACTTCCAATCCGGGAAATTCCAAAACTGTTTCGAGATAAGACACCACACTTCATAATTGTTGTATTAGAAAATTAAAAAAATATATTTTTGAAAAATGGGGGTACGATGAAGTTGTTGCAATTTCGCACCATTTTACGTATCACCCTGTAGAAAATTCATATGAAGTTTCTCAACATTCGCTATCATAGGATGGGTTACGAAAAGATTAAGCTAGTTAACGCAACAAACAAAATGGAAATCGCAATCGGCAATCGAGAGATATGGACCTCCAAAGTCGGACCATTTTTCCAATACCGACAACTTCGTTGTCCAGCAGTTTAGTTAGATAGAGCCCGATCCTTGCCAAGAAGCTACCCGAAATCGAACCTATTTAAATTGGAATTTTAAATAATAAATTCGAGCTGACGTGCCATTCTGCGTAGGTATGATCAAATGCTTGGTATGATCCAAGCCTTGATGAGTATTCATGTGAAAGAATGACGGCAAAATCTTTTCAAGCAGCAACGCTATCGCTGATTAAAGTTCTATACCTCTAAAAGAATCACCCTTTACATACCGGGTGGGCCATAAAAAACCGTGCTCGGAACTTTTCCTTCTAAATTTTTTTTTCGCCACCGATTTTATCGAACTTTGCAACATTGGCTAGCCAATTTAATAGGCTATCATTTCCGTATTTCAAAATGGCCGACTTATTAAAATTCAAGATGGCAGAAACAATTGAAAATAGGCCTTCATTTGTTCTCGTTGCTTTTTATTGAAAGTTACCAGCAATTCAAAACCAATAATGCATTATGAAGGAATAGACCTTTCTTGTCAATTCAAGACCACAACCCGTAAAATCGGGTCATCGGCTGAAGAGCTACGGCGAGTTGAAGCGAAGCCTATCTACCGGTTCCTTCATTCCCGCCCCGCATAAATGACCCGAATTCAGGTATCCTGCCCGCCAATGCGCCATATGCTCATTTCTCAACCGATTTTCTCAAATTTGGTATCAGTGGCTAGCCAATTGGACAAGCTGCCATTTTTCATAAAAGAAAATCGTCAACATGTAAAAATTCAAGATGGCGGAAACTATTGAAAATGGGCCTTATTCGTCCTTGTTGGAATAGAAAAACGGAAAGTAGGCTTCGCTTTAACTGGCCGTAGCTCCTCATCAGATGAACCGATTGATTGGTTGCTGTCTTGAATTGTCAAGGAAGGTCTATTCTTTCATAACAATCATTGGTTTTGACTTTCCGCTCATTTTTATTAAAAAGCAATGAGGACAAAAGAAATTCTATTTTCAATTGCTTCCGCCATCTTGGATTTTGACAGGTCTGTCATTTTGTCATATTTTTAAGGTAGCCTGTCCAATTGGCTAGCCATTGATACCAAATTTGAGAACATCGGTTGAGAAATGAGCATATGGCGGATTGGCGAGCAGGATACCTAAATTTGGGTCAATTATGCGGAAATGAAAAAAACGGAAAGTAAGCTTCGCTTCAACTCGCAATAGCTCAGCAGATAACCCGATTTTATGGGTTGTGGTCTTTGATTGACAAGGAAGGTCTAATCCTTCATAATGAATTATTGGTTTTGACCTCGGTTTTGACTTTCTGGTAACTTTCAATAAAAAGCAACGAGAACAAAAGAAGGCCTATTTTCAATTATTGTTTCTGCCATTTTGAATTTTGGTATGTCGGCCATTTTGGCATACAGAAATGATAGCCTATTCAATTGGCTATCCAATGCTGAAAAGTTCGATCAAATTGGTGCGGAGGAATACAAATTTTAGAAGGAAAAATTCAGAGCACGGTTTTTTATAGCCTACCTGGTATAGCTAGGTACTTAATTCTGAAACGCCCTAATGACAGAGCATTGCATACTTTGGTGGAACCCGAGGTACATGCGTGAGGGTAGAGGAAGTAGATGAATTCTACATTTTGGTGGGTTTATTTGAATTTCCCGCCATGTAGGCATGTATTACTTTTTTTACGTTATTCATCTTTGTTCCACAATAATTCTGCTTTAAAATTATTGAGGATTTATCATTTAGTATTAATACAATTTAAAAGTAGGCAAGTAGGTAGTGGGCAAGGGGTTGAGCACCGAGTACAAGTAGAAAACCTACTTGGGGGCGAGCTTGGGGGTTACTTGGGCCATAGACCTGATCCTTATGAGCACTTCAGCCTGGCATGGCAGTCTGAAAGTAGTCAGTTTCAAAAACGGCCATTCAACTTAGATTTCCAGAAAACTGGAAAAAAAAAGAAAGAGAAAGAGATGGAGACGGGTTGTGTGCTGTGTGTCTTGTCTCCCGCAGCAGTCCCAGCCAACTTTACGTAACTGATTGGAAAAACGTGCTCATGATGAGAAATTAGTGGTTAGTTGAAAGGTGGAAATTCATGTAGGTAGGTAAATAGGTCAATACTAACACAATTTTGAACCTAAACACCTTTTCTGATTCTGATATATTATGTATTAGAGGAGCTATCTGGAGCTTTTGCTGGATTTTACCTTGCAGGGATACATACCTACCTACTGTTTTAAAGAAAATGTGTGCCCTAAAATCCGTTTGCAAGACAAACTGGAAGACATATAGCAATATGAAAAGTGATTTACTTACCCACAGTTGTGGATAGCTGACGAAGAAGGTAGAACTCGAAATAACAGAAGCTGAAGCTTGTTCTAGCTGAGTAGGTATGGGGGCCCCCCCTTAAGGCCAGAGGTCCAACAGATAGAAATCTAGTCGCACCAGTCGTTCAGTCGATACACAACACAAGCATAACTCACACAATGCGACAAACCATGAAAATTAATGTCGAAAAAGCACCAAAACTCGAAACCACAAGCACATCTAGACAGCGCCAAAATTTGACATTTGATTTGGAAATATTATGTCAAACAAATGTCAATTTCCAGGGCCGGCTAAAGCTGGATTCCCAGATGCGAATAATCGGGCAGAAAATGCGAAATTTTACGTCAAAGTCGTCATATTGGCCAATCAGAGCCCTCCAATTCAAAATTTGACATACAAAATCGCATTTTCTGTCCGAATATTCGCAACTGGGAACCAAGCTGAAGACTCAAGGTCAAGATACAAAAGATTATTTTCAAGCAACATAACATAATTATATAAAATTATACTATTATAACTTTGCGCGAGCTCGCTGCGTTGCTTCTTTCTCAACCTGATGTGAGCTAATCGCTGGGCTGGGCTGATCTGAACCGTTACTATTAGTTTTTTTAGTTTTTAGTTAGTTTTTTTTAGTTTGTTTTCCTCCTTATCAGCTTCTTCAACGCCATAGGAGTTATTTGCGTTTATTTAATTTAGTATACATTTGAAAAAACCTTAATTGACGCAAAATGTGGACAGCACAAAACACCCAGACATGACTAGGAATCGAACCTAGGACCAACCGTACCACAGACCGATCGATGCACTACCACCTGTGCTACGGGGCCATTAGCAATGTGCATTTGTGCAGTTTTGCCAACCACCCACATTTTCGAACAAAAAATCCCTTGAAGTGTCAACAAGCCGGCTCTTTCTCTCCCACATTCGTTCAAGTCCAGAAACAAATTTAGAATTCCCATCGTTCTACATATAAAAACAAGAGCACAATTTCCTAACACGAAAATTGAATTGAAAATGCCGAATTGCTGAATGCTGATGTCTATGAATCTATGATGCTGATGACCTGCAACCTGCAACGTTGGCTAATGTGCGTTTTAGTGACAG
Source organism: Anaspis maculata (assembly GCA_949128115.1). NCBI lineage: Eukaryota > Metazoa > Arthropoda > Insecta > Coleoptera > Scraptiidae > Anaspis > Anaspis maculata. The sequence goes on along the minus strand of OX421968.1, from coordinate 849,923 downwards.
AGTGACACTTGACACTTGACACTTCGCTTTGTAAAGTTGGTAACAGACCATAAGTCGCATTATTAATTTTTGATGCACTGTTTCATTACCTACTTCAATAATAGTTTTCATCGTAAAAGAAAACGAGGAAGTCTTATTGTGTTTGTGTGTGAATTTGTGAAAACGTATTCGATTGGTGAAATAATCGAAATGTGGATGTTTCTTGTTACTGGAAGTACCTACTGGGATAAGTCAACTTTACCGGCCAGGGGACTGAGTGGTCATCGTTCAGGTTCAGGCTTGTTTTTCAATCCCCACTTCTGCAGTCCTAGTTTTATTCCATCCATCCATAACGCATTTTACTACACTGAGGAATTATCTGGCTTTCCGTGAGATTTCCACCCTTTTGATTGCGAAGTTGAAGGTAATAAGTACAAAAAAAATTTTTTAGCATGACACTATTGACACTCCCAATTGAATAAATAAAAACCGTTAAGTGCCTTCACTGATTTCAAATTTTGTCCTTTTTGATTTTTCCTTTTTGCGAGGCAAATGACGTCAAATGTTAGTGACCTATGGAAAAACCTAAAATTCGAACACTGAAATGAGAAACTGAAGTCGAGAGATGGATCCAAGTATTCCAAGTTGAAGTTTGTTTTAAAAACTTTTTTCTCCTCTTCTTTTACTACACACACAGGCAGTTTCTACCCAAGTTTATACCTGAAACAGGGTTCAGTTCAGTTCAATTTATTGATTTTTTTGTTACACGGACTGTATGAAATAAGTCAAAAGTGATGTCCAACATAAAACAAAATAAATAATTTTAAATCATCAACAACAACTTATTGTAGGTGGGTGTAAATCTAGCCGGAAGTATCCCAAGAAACTCATACAAATTATCACTTCATGAATAATATCATTATTGTATTATATGCCATAATGTAACGTCCAAGCTTAGCAGGTTAAATGGGACCTTGAGATGTGCCGAAATGGACCAGACCTCAAGAGAGCTCAAACTCCATGGCTGAAACCCCTAAGCCTAGAGAAAAATATAAAGGTAACATTTTCACAATCATAATTTCTAAAAAAAATTGCTCCGAATTGAAACTTTTTTCAATTACATTTTGCAATTTTGCAATAGTTGCGCGGTTAAGGGCGTCATTTCCTGGTGCTTCTTCTTCTGTCGTGACCCTCGGCTAACCTGTCTGCCAAATAAAGTGAAATAAATAGGACCCAACTAAAATGGCCTTTTTTATCCACAGGGGGTAAAAGTTGGGTGTTTCATGTTATATTTATTTAAGAAAAAAATGTCAACCCCCTCCTTCACCCACAACCTTTATCTACCATCATAAAATTCAAGATTATTCTCAAAAGCCATGCAGATGGCTTCTGTGATTTGAATTATGAATTTTCACATGAAAACTATTTTCCACCCCTTGTTGGGGTGACGATGTTCTGATTTCCCTCGGGTCATTTGGCAGAATTTTTGGTATTGTGTACTTCTAGTTCTGCTGAACAAAAAGTTCCCATACCAAAAGTCATTCCTATGAACAGTTTTCGTTCTACACGGGACTGAAGCTCAATATTTATGCTCTCAAATATCTTTCCTCAAACCTCAATCTCTCTCAAACCAAAAGTACACAACACCAAAAATTCCTCCAAATTAACCAAAGAAAATTGAAAAATCGTCACCCCAACATTAGGGGGAGAAAATAATTTTCATGTCAAAATTCATATATTAAATTACAGAAGCCATCTGCACCGCTTTTAAGTGTAATCTCAAATTTTATGATGGTAGATAGGGGTTGGGGCTGAATGAAGGAGGGGGTTGATATTTTTAATAAATGAATACAATTGGCATGGAACACAACTCGAAAAGAAACCAAATGAAAAACTTTTATATACATCATAATATCATTTTTAAGCCGTCAGAGCCTCCTACGTCAACCCCCTGTGAATCAAAAACTGTGCACTATTTAAATGTGTTGTTCACGATTTCTGATTAGTATCTCATGAGCTGCAACATATCAAAAATTAAGAGAATTTAACCGGGAGCCATTTTCCATAAATGGGGGGGAGGTAATTTTGACGTTCATCATGTCGGATTGTTTTTTGTACTTGTCATTATTGAAATGTCGGCATGAATGTAAGCTACCACTTACACATCAATAGTGGAAACAAAAAAACTTAACTAAGGTTTTCTCAAGAAATCTAAACTTTGAGAAAGAAAAAAATATCGAACACGAACTTCGAACTTGAAATTGATCCGCTGAAAATGACACTATACATTCAAGTTAACATTTTAGTGATGACAATCATACAGCCATTGTGTATATTTCTGTCGATTTTGAGGGAAAAGCGAGGGGAAAAGCAACATTTTTGCCAGATTCTGTATAAAATGCAAATTTCACAAAAAAAAACAAGAACTCTTTGAAAAAATAGAATAGGTACGATCAATAGTCAAAAACCGTTACGAGATACTGATATCTGCTCTCTAAAACTTGAGAGAAAAAATAGGATTTTTTTCCAAAACAGTTACACGACTTCAAGAATGAACGCTTGTAACATGCCTTCCTTTGGTGTCCTGTATATCATGTACAAAGTCAATGGTAACGTAAGTCAACATAGCGTCTTGCGGCTGTAGAAGAGTTCTTTCACCATCAACTTTTTTCAAACCTGATATTTTTTCCCGAACTTCTTGCTTGAAATTGGAGCAAATTTTGATCTATGCCTAACTATTGACGACCGATTTCTATGTAAATATATCAACAGAAATTTATCATTTATATTCATTATATGGATAAGATTGGAAGAGAATCTTGTTATTGATTTTTTTTAATTCTTCATTTTTAAAAGAAATTGCTTAGCATTTTCGAACAGTAAACTGAATCTGACTCACGAGAGCTATCCTGTCTTGTTGCTGTTTGCTGTTCGCTGAATCTGTCGAACAATAAAAGGCGTTTCATCAAACATTTTCAGGTGCAAAGATAATAGCCGACACCCTCCTCTTTTCTCCCATATTTTGTATTCCCTTAGTTATTTTTGAGAATGGTCCCGATTCTTAAATTCTATTTTCAGTTCAGGTAAAAAAAATACGGTGATTATTGACGACCACTACTTCTCGACTTCAGCCACCAACTTTTCACGGTAGGTAGACACCACCACAACATCACTTTCGTCGACCGTAGTTTCCTGGGGAAACCACTATTTCCACAGATTTTCCAAGTTTTTCCGAATAACCTCTTTTCAAACTAACGGGCCAGGGAGTAAGAAGGAACATTTTACAGAAAAAAACACAGCAATAGGAAAGTGTAAAATGTTCCTTCTTTCCATTACTTATCCTGCAAAGAAGCATCACACTATAACATTGCTAGAATTTTCTGAGAGTTAGGCAACCAATTAAACAGCTATGTAGGACGCTTCCTTCTGCCTGTACTTACGTCGTAGGACATTGGTGGATAAGTAATGGAAAGAAGGAGTTAATCTGTGGAAATAGTGGTTTCCCCAGGAAACTACGGTCGACGAAAGTGATGTTGTGGTGGTGTCTACCTACCGTGAAATGTTGGTGGCTGAAGTCGAGAAGTAGTGGTCGTCAATAATTACCAAAAATACTACATATTGCAATTTTTTCATTATAGGCTTCATTTTCGAGATATTTGAGTTTGAATCTCCAAAAAAATCTTAACAACACTTCTTTTAAAAGTCTAAAAATTAAAATTCAAGAAAACTCATGATTCCTCAATTGCAATAGGTTTTTCCTACGACCACCTACGAAAGTGACCCCTTTCACACGCTATAGTAGGCCCGAAAGTTGTCAATTACGTCAACCTACCCAACCTGTGCTTTATAGCCGTGCGTTATTATAACGCACAGTTCATTCGGATCACGAATCAATACGAATTTAAACGACAAATTAATCACAATTTCGAAAAACCGGCTTTCAACTCTGATTCACAAGCAAATCAACAATAATTCGCACCTACAGGACTGGCCTCAGTCATGTCCTCTCAACCGAAAATATGGGTTTGACATGCTTATATAACCTTATCGAAGGCCTAACCCTAGCGGTGAGATGTATAAAAATAAAAATCCTGCATAATTTCCTTTCAACAACAGTAATTGTAAAGTTATGAATGAAATTCTCACCTACACTTATAAAGCAGAATAATTCTTTAGTAGCAATGCAAATGTGAGCACAAAAGATTAAATGGGGGTCTATTCAGAAATCTTGAGCTGCACCAGCCCCATCCAACACACCTAAATATTTTGAATCAAGTTAACAAACTAAAATGTCAAAATGACGGTTGAAATGTCACTAATTTCATTATTGGATTTTCAATTTTCTCACAAGGAGACGTTGTTAATAAATGAAGTCTCATACACCTGCTGATGACCAAAACGTACCTTTCCCGGCTGGTAGCCGGCTCTTAGGCCGCTATTGCTCTTCAAAGGATAAAAGAAAATGTTCGTGTCCTTTATTAATGACGGTTTTGGCCGGCCGTCGAAAATGCCCTGATAGCTTGATGGTGAGAGACGCCAACTCCGACCTTACCTTCTGTCACAGGCGCGTGGCGTGTGTCCAGCAGCAGGCTCGAGCTCGATTCCTGCGATTTCCCGATTTTTTTTTTATGAAAAAGATCATTTTTAGCGCACTTCTCCAAACGGGAAGGCGCTTTTGTCCTCGCTTTGTCCGTCCGTCCGTCCGTCCCCGCATCTAGTCCTAGACGAAAAGGTTTTTGCGAAAAATTTTTACTCCATTGGGTAGCTCATGACCTTGTATCCCGAACCAAGAAAAATCTTGACGAAATAATAATAAACAATGACAATAATAACAATTTAGTGTGACGCGGCATCGCCGTTGAATGCTGCATTTCAGAAGCCGGCCTGATCTCGAAAGTTATCACATGCGAGGAAGTACCCGATCTTATCATTTTACCATTATACATATGCGGAGTTATATTTAGAGGATGATTTGAACTTTATTTTAATGAAAATTTCACATCGGTGCGAGGTGCCGATTAGTAGTTATTAATTTTTGAACATGACTCCGAAACTACGGCTCGGCCGCAAATGATTTATTCGTTGCTTGCTGGTGCTTGATATCCTTTCCTTCGAACAAAACGAAATTCAATACAGAAAATATTTCAACTCGAATGGGTAGCTCATGGCCTTGGTACGCGAATCAAGAAAAATGTTGCCGAAATAATCATGAACAATTACAAAAATAACATTTTGGTGTAGGGCGGCTTCGCCGATCAAGTGCTGGCATTCGCGGTAAGATGCAGAAAGTTGCGATATGCAGGCAACTACAATTTCTTAATGAAATACATCACTGCATGTACGGCATTATATTTAGAGAACAATTTGAACTTTCTTTTGACAAAAACCCCACTTCGATCCGACCGTTAGGTCAATTGTTATCGATTTTTTAAAACGGCCGCAAAGCCACGGCTCGGCGCATATTACACGACCCTACAAATTTAAAATCAGACGTGCCGAAATCTCGGCCGAAATAGTAATTGAACATTTTGAAATAGCCAATACTAGGTACCTGAAGGATAATGGCACTTAAATTACGAAACATGTTCGCTCAATAACAAAAAAAAAAAGTAGGTAGGTATCACTAAAAATCATGTGACAAGGCTACCATTTTTTCGGTTTTTCGATAAAAAAGAAATGTTCCAATTCAAAAGTGAACCCGATATTCGTGTTCAGGAGGTCGAAATCAGTTGGAGCACATTTTTTTATATAAGTAACAGAATGACGCTTATGTGGCCGGTTTGTCTGTCTGTCTGTCTGTCTGTCTGTCTGTCTGTCCGAGTCCGTGCAGAAATTAAGACGCTGTACTCCTTCTCGAGAATTGAAACAAGAGTCTTGGAACTTTTTTCCGATTAATAGCTGATGTCTCCAAGGGTGGCCAATGGGCACTATTTTTGTTATCCATACATCGTTATCATTATTCTCAAAAAACAGAGATCTCCTGTGCACTTCGATGAAGTTGAACTTCTCCTCGGGAAATAAAGCTACAGCCGTTGAAGATTGAACGTTATCCGGTGGATAGCTTAGGTCCTCAAGGACCAAATAGGCAGGTTGGCTTTCATAATTCGGCCGCCATCTTGGCTGCCATATTGAAATTTCTTATTAGTGGAACGATTGTCATGAAACTTGAAACTCACCCTTGTCTAGTATGATCATTCTTATTTTCAAGCCAAATTTTATGATTGCCCCACCATCTTGGCCGCCATATTGAAATCTCTTATAAGTGGAAAGATTTTCATGAAACTTGAGAGTTACGCTTGTCTCGTACGATCATTCCTATTTTCAAGCTGAGTTTCATAATTCTGCCGCCATCTTGGCCGCCATATTGAAATCTCTTGTTAGTGGAACGATTTTCATGAAACATGTAACTTACCCTTGTCTAGTACGATCATTTTGATTTTCAAGCCGAATTTCATGATTCGGTCGATATTTTGGCCGCCATATTGCAATTTTTTGCCCAAGACGGTAGAACCCTAATCACTTAACATCTTGCGTTCACTAATCCTCCAAAAAGGAAGTGCGCTACTGAGCCTCATGCCCATGAGGCATATTCGCTTGTTATATTTTGAAAGCAATCAAAATTTGAAAGACTGGTTTTTGATGGGATTCTTGATTTGTTGCGATAATTGTGTACCGCTCGCTTGTAAGATGCTCAAGCATAACAACAGCCACAGGCAGGCTTGGTCAGAAAATAGCAATGTTTTTCGAGAAAAAATTGAATTATATGAAAAATTTTAGTATTGATAAATCTGGGTGGTCAGAGAAACTGTGTTTCTCGAGAAAAAATTGAAAATTGTGGAAAAAATATAAATTTTTGAAAATTTCAATTTTTGAAAATTTGAAATACATACACACTTTCTATATAAACCCATTTAAAATTACCCTTATTTATGTAATTATCATTCATCCACTGGTTTTTATAAAAACTATGTTTACAGAAGAACACGAAAATGACGTCTTAATTTGAATGTAATTTTCTCCCGGTCGTAGGAAAAATAGTGTACGTAACTCGCCGTAAAGTGTCTTACTTTCATTCGTGTGATTTCTGCACTTGGCTTGCGTAATGTATCACTTTCAGTACTTGTTACGTAATGTACTATTCCAGGAGTCTTAGGTTGATAAATAACCATTTTGACTGACAAACAAGAAGTTTTCATGGATATTCATTTTTAGGCCCTTGAAAGTGGTGTTTTCGAGATGTTTTTCGAAGTTTCAGACCTAAGTATCTCAAAAATGATGCAAAAACTTGCAAAAGTAACTTTTTTTGCCTGTTGAACGGAGATTATAAATGCTGGGACCATTTTCAAAAATAATGGGGGAATAAAAATAGGGGAGAAAAGGGGAGAGTACTCTCTGTTATCTTTGCACCTGAAAATGTTTGATGAAACGCGTTGTTGTTCGATAGAACATTATTTTAGTTCTTGTTGAAATTTGATTAAAATCGGCTGAACGGTTCAAAAGTTACGGTAAGAAAACGATATCAAAAATTGAGCTTTGAGGGGTCGTAACTTTCTTAGGGCTCTCTCTAGGGAGAGGAGAATTTCTTTAAACATGAATTTGGTTCCTACCTCAGATTCCTACCCAAATTCATGCAAGTATCCAGAAATTGAAATTGTGACTTTGTTTGATCATCTGGAATAGTGTTTAAGTGATTTGAAATCAAATTTTCAAAAATATCCATGACTCGATCCATGAACAATCTCTGGTAATAATTTTTTTCGAATGAGCTAAATTAGTGCCGAACAATTTAGGAATCGCATTTTGTAGCATTTATATGTAGTTCCCGAATATTATTATTATTATTAATAATAATAATAATATGACATCAGATTTTGAAAAAATCTATGCAGGATGACTGTTTCAACAGAAACCGAAAAACAAAATTTTGGGTACGATCCTGTATTTATTTTATAAATGAACAGGGCGCTAAAAGACCTTGGGCCGTATTCATACCTCGCTTTCAAGCTAAAAGCGCTATTAGAGCGATGCGCATTAAGGGGCATTTCTCATATTTCAATGTTCAAAAATACATTATTGCGATTGGGAGCGATTGTATGTACTTATTTGCAAATTAATTTGCGAATTATTTTTGTATTTTTGAACACTGAAATATGAGAAATGCCCCTAAATGCGCATCGCTCTAATAGCGCTCTTAGCTTAAAAGCGAGGTATGAATACGGCCCCTTTGCTTTTAGAATATACCTGCAAAATTTCAATCGATTCTATTGATCTATTTCGAGATACGACCAATCAAACTTTTCGGTTGAACACTTGATCACCCTGTATATCGGAAACAAAAGACTTCAGAAAAATTTCGAATGCAGGTTCTGATTTGCCTTGAAAAAATTCATCTACCCTCAAGTCATGTCGGTTACTTCGTGGAACATCCTGTATAGGTACGCTGTATGGTTCCGCATGCGCCATGCGCTAACGACCAGGGTCCAACGAAGCAGTTTATAAAATAGTTACGATTTTTCATCTCCTCATTACGTTTATCGTTCGTCGAGTCGTTAGCGGATTCTCGAACGATAATCCTTTGCTGACGCCTCATTCATTAAGGAGAAGTACAAAATAAGCCTGTTGAAACGGCCATCGGGATTGCTCCGCCTGATTTGTCAGACTGTTTTCTGAGGCATCAAGTGATGTGACAAGTGGGTAACAACCACTTGATTATTAATTTGAAAAGTGTTCATTCCAAATCCGTAATTCCAAAATGCCTTGAATCTGTATAAATTGACGTATAATATCGACGGTATATCGTGCATAATCTTTTTATCAGAAATTCTAGTAAGTAAAGGACTTGCAAAGATCATTTTCGTGCTGCCATAACCGAAAATGACAATATACGCTCGATGTCCTGCACTGTTATATTCAGAAAAAGATCTAGAGCGGCAAAGTAAAAAGTACACGTGAAATATAAACTAACCTCGCAAAATCATTTACAATTCAAGAGAGATCACGTTTCCAATGTTATAGCTTGAAATTTTCGGTTTGAATCAGTTAAAATTATAAATAATTACTTCGAAAATTGACAATTTAGGGTCATTTTTCTAATATCTGTTGGTACAATTGCAAAATGATTTTTGACGTTTTGTGGCGCGAAGGTTCAAAAGTGATTAATTTATGCCATTTCCTGTGTTTCGTCGTCAGACAAGACACTAGAGCTCAGTGATTTCGGGATTTTTGGGGGATGGCCCTTCTAATTGGGGAGGGGAAGGGCGGTTTTAAGCAAGAAACTTCAAACATAGGACGCAATTTTTCAAATCGGCATTTGACACACAAAAATTTGCATCTAGTAGGTATATGCCTCGTGCCTTGGTGATGGATGGCAAAAGTACAAACTTGAAATGATTATTGCGATATGATCTTATTTATTTGTAATTTTATTAAAAGCAGCTCGAAAAACAATGTATGCTACTCGCGCTGAAAACGGCATAGCATAACTCTCTTACATGCAGCTCTCGGCCTAGGGCCTCGAGCTGCATTCACGTTCGTTATGCTATGCCCGGTTTTCGGCGCTAGTAACATAAAATACTATTTCATTCAGAAGAACTGAAACGGATGAAGTCTGATTTGAATGACAATTTGTAGCTAAAGTCGACGTATCTGGATCAAGGTTATTCTGTCTGAATTGTAATTAATGCTTATCTTAGAATATTATTATACTTATCAATTGACGCGTCAGTCTACTGTGCTGTCCGTCTGTCGAGGTCTTGGCTCGATTTATTCGGCAAAATTTCCAGAAAATTGCCACAATTGCCAGATATTCGCTTACGGCTGTACACCAAAATTGCCAAGTGGTCAACCCCTTGGGGATGCGGCAAAATTTCCGGTATAGTGGAGGAAAGCATTCACCGGAGTGTGTGTTAATTCTGCCAGCGGAAATAGGCCAACTAATAAAGAATACTTATTAGAGTTGCATTTTCCAAGTTCTTTGACTTACTCGATAGTTTCTGAAATACACTGCTGGAGAACGAAGTTGTCGGTATCTGAAAAATGGTTCGATATTGAAGGTCACTAACTTCCGATTGCCGAATGCGATTTCCATTTTGTTTATTGCGTTGATTGGCCTAATGTTTCAGTAACTTATACTGTAATAATGAATGTTGTGAAACTTCATGTAAAACTTCTACAGGGTGATACGTGAAATGCTGCAAAATTGCACAGACGTCGTCGTACCCTCACTTGTCAAAAAAAAACTCACATATTCTAATACAAAAATCATAACTGTGATGTATTGTATAGCAAAAGTTTTGGAATTACCGAGATTAGAAGTCTAACACTAAAGATATAAATTTCCATGTTGAATGTTACAGATTTGCCCTCGGATTTGCCTTGTTGAATGAATGTTGACATTGAGCAAAACAGTTAAGGACAATTTTACTCTCAACACAACCTGAATATTTGGTGTGGGGCCAGGCAGGGGGCACTTCTTTTTTTAAGTGGTTGTCACTGCCTGTTTTACGTACGTTGAATAACGTCAGAATTTCTTTACAATTTTATTTGTGGAACATTTTCTATTTGCAAGTTAAGGCCGCCGAACATCGTAATGATGTAGAATTTTAGTTTACGAGTGAGGTAAAGCCCCCTGGAAGTTATACTTTTTTGTGCTTGTGTTATGCCCGAGTTAAGCAAATTTCTAACATTCAACATAATTTTTTTCAACTCCAGTGTTGCACTTCTCGACTTCTTCAAATTTCACTTCGTGATTTTTGTATAAGAATATAAAAAAAATTTTTTTTGCTACAAATGGGTGTACGAAGTCGCTGCAATTTTGCACCATTATACGTATCACCCTGTAGAAGTTTTGCGTGAAGTTTCTTAATACTCACTATTCTAGGATGGGTTACGGAAAGATTAAGCTAGTCAACGCAACAAACAAAATGGAAATCGCAATCGGCAATCGGAAGTTATTGGCCTTGAAAGTCGAACCATTTTTCCGATACCGACAACTTCGTTGTCCAGCAGTTTAATTAAAACTTGAAAAGGCGTTGAAAACTCACGCGCTGAATCGAATCAGGATCGTTACTAGAAAACAAGAAATTTATAGAAGATTACATTTAGTTATGATGAGCAAATACAACAATATCTATAAATACTTGAGAATGCAGTTTTGTTAGACGCATTGTATTGCAGTTTTTCAATAATAAGTAATGTAATAATAATAATTATAGTAATAGTGAAAATAATTGTATTTATAGTGAAGGTGTGGCTTTCTAGATATCTATTGCTCTTTATTTTTTTTAATATAATGATAGATTATTCTTAAACGCAGTTAAGTTGTTTGTTGGCTGCTACAAAGTGCCATTTAAAAAATGGCATATTGTAATATTTTGCTTTTATCACCCTTGCCTACGTTATATCGATTATTTATTGCTCGTAAATAAGTAGTCGGTAATTTGATGGATATACTTCCTGTTTAATGATACAGTAAACAGAAGTTTCAACAATGCAAGTAACCTTTGAAGGCCATTCATTCCACTGGCATAAAGGCAACTCCCACTACTTGGTAGAATACCGAGCAATCACCCACTGTGCTGTCTATGATTCTAAGATGCCAGTTCACTTTCTCGTACCATGAACGTTAGCGCCGGCATACAGAGAGGCAGATACACCTAAGAGAGAGAAGGATTCAAGGTGGGTTTAGTTAGCTTATTTAGCCGTATGGTTTCAAATTCAGCCGTAACCAGAAACCTTGAACCATACGTCTGGATAAGCTGACTAAACCCACCCTTAGACAAAGATTGTGCATGTAACATGCATGTTACAAGAAAGAGAATAATTGAGCTTGTTTACGCGAGGCTTAGCAGAGATTTTAACAGTGCTTAGTTAGGAGTGTTTACGCGCGCCGACCAAAATTACAGCCGACAGTACCTTAACCTAGGCCGCTATTCTTGAATCGTGTGAGAAAAGACCCTGGCAGTAAAATACATTCCGCAGTACACTTCTGTAGTGAAAGTTGCCTAAAAACCACGATATTAGGCAACATTCGCTACATCAGTGTACTGCGGATGGGCATGGCCGTTTTCGTGCGATTGCCAACACTTGTTTGCTTACTAAATGCAATTTAAAATCACATATAGCTAAGCTTAACAGCTGTTGCGAAACTTGCGTTTAGAGGTGTTTATGCGGACGATAACATTGATGTTATGAACCTTAACACCAGTTTTAAACCTCGCGTAAACAAGGCCATTGACGTCTAAGTATGGACAACGAGTGAACCGAGCGAAATAACAGCTAAGAAACAGCAGTACAGCTAGTGACGCCAAAACTTGTCTTGTCTTATGTCGAGTACAACGTCTTTTTTTCGGATGGCATAATAAGCAATAGACGCATGGAGGTGTAGTGATAGCTGCATTCTTTTTGCCATCTATCTCAGATATTTTGCCTCAGTTGGTAGTGATGTCCTACTCGTTCCTTAACAATTTCTCGTTTTTTTCATATATGATTTTTTTCAATTATGAATTATGATGCATTTCACCCTGATATTTAATGAGTTCGCCACTTGAAAAATGGGACATCATCCTTTTGACAGAGGCTGCAAGGTCAGTCAGTTTTGAACACCCTATATTACTGGATTTCTTCCATCACAACACGTTTTACTATTATGAAAATACATGGTGCCAAATAATTAAATATGAATAAAAGTCACACTGCATTAAGGCCGTATTACTTTACGTGATTACGTGTGCTACGGCTAAATTTTCAACCAGTTTTATTTGCAAATTCAAATCGGATGGGTGGAAGTGGATGTTTACAAACAAGGCGCCTCGAAGACTTGTGTTTTTGCTGTGGACTGCAAGTCCGATGGTCGGCGTGTTTCCACACGAGCCACCGTTTCAAATGTACGACATGACGGTACGACCCCGTATGCTTCTACACAGGCGGCGACCGGCATTATCGCCCCCAGTACCTAATTTTCGTCCAAATTGATGTGTGGCCTTTTTCGTGACGACGCGACGCCATGCCATGCAGAGAAATGCCATTAACCCATCTTAGCCTTAAACCATTAATGAACATTTCACTGTCATTGACATTCCACCGTTTTGTTTGCCGACCGGCAAGGAACGTGAGCATGCGCTCTAGACCTCATGAAAAGACCTCCTCGATCCCAGGCTAAACAACAAGGATCGAGTCATTAGTTCAAGTATCGTAGAAAGAGAAAGTCGATCTGGCACTTTCGGTATAGCCGCATCATAGCCTAAGCTATGGTTTTAGGGAGTGATGTTATACATGCCATTACGCCAAGCCTCAATAGTGTTGATGTTAATGTTAATGGTAATGTCTATGTTGATGGTGTGGTGACATTCCAAATTTCGCGAGAAATGTAGGCGGTCCCTTGAGCAGTCCTTCCGGAGTGACAGTTGATATTTCTGTCTTTAAAATCTTCACGTCGAAGAGGAAGCTGTAATGCTGTTATAGGTCTTGTCCTATATCTATTTAATTAAACGCACATTTGCGTGATCGTATAACTATGGCGCGATGTGACGGAAAAGAAAAGTGTCTTGCCCCGAGCGGGAATCGAATCCGCGTCTTCCATTTGCCGGATTGGTATACTCTACCACTAAGCTACCGAGGAGACAACTCTTCCTCCGCCACATGCCCATATGAGAGCCGCCACACTGTCTTAGCTATATTAATAAGTCGAGTCTGCGACTGTTTTTACATTCTTCGCTTACCGGTAAAACCCAACTGACAAGTGACAGTAACCAAATAACATTACAATAAACGCGCACCGCGCATGTGTCAATAAGCATTTCTGACTGGAAGATGTTAGACGTGATGTTGAAAGTCCAGAAATTTTCTGGGTGCTGTTGCCATCGACATCACCATTAATATGATTGTGAACACCTCCTGTAGTTCCTATACTCTGACTTTCATCAACATTACTATGGACATTACCATTGCCACTGAAATTAACACTGTTGTGGCAAGGCACTTAGGCTGTTTATGCAAGGTGATCATTTGAAAACTCAGCACTCCAGATCTATCCGATCCCTTTGGGCCCTTTGGGAAATGCTTCTTAAGAAATCCTGGAACATCAATTTTATATTCGAGAGGGATATACAGGGTGTCCGAGGTTTAAATCCGGAAACTCTAACAATCCATAGAGAATTAAAGAATAAGATGACTTTGTACAGAAAAATATTTTCAAAAATGGAAAATAACGGAGATAGAGCCCTTCAAAGTAAGTTTCAAAAAAACGGTTTTTTTTAAAATAATTTTCACACTGTTCAACCGATTCTGTCCAAATCTGATACAGGTGATCCTACAATACATTCACATCAAAAGCTTGTGATAACTTTCTCCAAATGATTCCAGTGGCGTAGATATTGGGGGAGCCACTGATATTATCCCCCTATTTTCTACGCCAGTAATATTTTGAGAAAACGATTAGAATTATTAATCTTGCGTTCAATTTGAAAGAAAAAATACTCTTGGTAAATTTTGATTGGAGGCTTCGCTTTTGAGATATTTGAGTTTGGAAATTACAAACACAATTATGGATTAGAATTATTATTGTTGCTAAAAATTCTAATTTCTACGTCACTTGAGATATTGCTTCCAAAATTGATATCATTGATGTTCAAATGATTAGATTCATGAAAAAAATTGTAACTTTTATCAAAACAATCCAGTGGCGTAGATATTGGGGAAGCCACTACTATTATCCCCCTATTTTCCACGCCAATGAACATAAAAAAAATCTATTCAAAACATTGATTCTGCTTTCAATTTTAAAGAAAAAGCTACTTTTAGTAAATTTTGATTTGAGGCTTTGTTTTTTGAGACATTTGAGTTTGAAAATTCCAAACACAATTACGAATCCAAAATCAATCAAAATCATTTTTTTCACTGGAAATTCGCCACTGGACTGTTTTGATCAAAATAATAATTTTTCTCATGGAGCTAAGCATATCAACATCACCGATATCAATTTTGGAAGCAATAGCACAAATGATGTAGAAAATAGAATGATGTAGAAAATAGAATTTTTAGTAACAATAATAATTCCAATTTATAATTGTCTTTGGAATTTTCAAGCTCAAATAACTCAAAAATAAAGCCTCAAATCAAAATTTACAAAGAGTAACTTTCTCTTTCAAATTGAATGTAGAATCAATAATTTTGATCGTTTTCCCAAAATATTCATTTGCATAGAGAATAGGGGGGATAATATCAGTGGCTTCCCCAATATCTACGCCACTGGACTGTTTCTATCAAAGTCATAATTTGTTTCATGGAGTTAAGCTTTTAACCATCACCGATATCAACTTTGGAAGCAAATCTCAAGTGACATAGAAAAGTAAATTTTTAGCTTCAAAAATGATCTTGATTCGTAATTGTGTTTGGTATTTTCAAACTCAAATATCTCAAAACCGAAACCTCAAATCAAAATATACCAAGAACAACTTTTTCTTTGGAATTGAATGCAGAATCATCAATTTTGGTCGTTTTCTCAAAATGTTCATTGGCGTAGAAAATAGGGGGGTAAAAGGAGTGAACCCCCCAATATCTACGCCACTGAAATCAGTTGGAAAAAGTTATCCTAAGCTGTTGATGTTAATGTATTGTAGGATCAATTGTGTCAAATTTGGAAAAAATCGGTTGAACGGTGTGAAAGTTATTCAAAAAAATCGATTTTCAGAAACTAACTTTGAAGAACTCTATCTCCGTTATTTTTAATTTTTGAAAAAAAAAATCCGGACATAGTCACCTTATTTTTTGATTCTCTATCGATTGCTAAAGTTTCCGGATTTAAACCTCGGACACTCTGTATATGTTTAGCGTGAATTCAATGTTCCTACTTCATCCCCTGAGACAGAGTGACCACCCTTTTAAAAATTTTGTGTGGGAACAGCGAGTAATACATACCTCCTTAATTTGGAATGCCTTTCAGCTTTCTTTACTTTGTTGAAAAGAAATAAAATCAAACCACCTGTTTTCAAAATCCCCTAAGGCAGAGTGACAAAAATTATTTTGAAGTACCTATGATAATGATACATCGTTGACTTAGTTGATCCCTATTTCCAATAAAAAAAGTCGAATTTTTGTTCTCTCTTCCTTTTTTCCAGATTTGGGGTTTGAAATATCCAAATCCAAAAAGAAATACGGGTCACAGATTCTGAATCAATGGAAAAGATACATACCTATAATGTGAACATGCCCACTACCATCAAATATTCACAAATCGATTTGACTTACCAGATGCATTATTTTCAACACAAATGGTCACTTTCATGGCCGCCTGAAATGGAAATCATTTAAAAATAACATATATTAATATCTACTTCCATGTCCACTATAATGGTACAAGCTTGTTTTTGACTGTCAATGTACATTTAAAGGATGCTGATTGCTCGCTCTATAAGAATTTATTATTGGTATTATTATTATTATCCTAATCATCAACATCATCATCAATATTCTAATTCAAATTTTCGGACATTTGTGTATGTATATGCAGTTTTTGTAGTTTTGAGCTATATTGCAACACACCTTCAACAGACATGAGTGAAGAGTTATTGGTGAAATAATTTTCATGGAGCATTCAACATATAGGTCATAATCTTTAGAAAGGTACAAGAAATAAACGAATTTAAGCCCAGACAAAAACAAAATAAAAATTACACGGCGATTCGAATGTTGTCCTGTGTTAAATATCAAAGGGTGCTCTCAGTGCTGTTGCGTTATGTCGCGCAAATTGTTTTTTTTTTCTTAAATGTAGCAATAGTTTTAAGTGCTCCCATAAACTTATACAATCAGCTTCGAACGAAATTCACGAAATATTAAAGGTAGGCTCCGATATTCGTTTTGATTAACCAGAACCTTGGTTTGCCTGAAAAATAATATCACAAGCTATCAGACTGGTCGACGAGCAGTTAACGAAAGTATAATCAAACGTCAAGTGCCTGTTAGTTATATTTTTTTTCATATAAGCAGACGCGCAAAACCATTACCTATAAAGCATGAAGTGGAGGAAGTGAAACTGGCGAGTAACCAGCACATAACAGCAATGCAAAAAGTGATGAACTTCAAATATTTTGTAATGAATCTTGTTAGTGAGATTGTTGATTTGACCCTTTTTACAAAATTATTATTTTTCGAATGACTTCTGATTTACAACAGCTTGTTGTTATAGGATGTAAGTTTGGTGTGTAAATGTGGTATAAGTAATTAATTTCTTTCAATTACACACATTTGGGATGACTGATTTTCTTGATATTCCTGTTCACTTTTGAGTAGTTTAGATGATGCTTCAAAACATTAATGGATTTTTGCAATCTGAAGCTACAGACTTGGGAAACCTTGACGTAGTGATTAAGTGAAGTCGAGCTTCCTTGAGATTTAGCCGCTAGTGGTAAACATGGCAACGTGGGGAGCAAACATTAGCAAAAAATAATATTCGGTCCAACATGACGCCACTTCAACATTGCGGATGTCAAATTAAAAATTAAACATAATATACTCGATAATATATAAGATGTCAAAAAGAACAGACTATATATTAAATCACGAATAAGGCGATTTCAGGCCGTGATCAATCGACGGCAGGATATAATTTTTCTAATGTATTAGTATTAGTTGAATTTAGCATTAAGCGGTAACTACGCGTCGCTTCAATTTATAGATTGAAACAAATTGATTTAGCATTAAAAACGTACTTTCAGTTCTGCCATGGCAAGATTTATTTATAAACATAGAATATTTAGGAATTTTTTTGCCATTACCCACTTTTTACAATAAATAATACGTATAATATGTACAAATTTTTGTATCTTAAACTGGTGAATAAATTTATGATTATGATTATGATTAAGAAATAACCAAAATCCGTAGTAGTAATGATAGGCATGGATAAAATAATGGTGTAAGAAAATGAAAGCGCTTTTGTTGCACACGTGATTTGTGCGTGCGTTTGACCATTTGACCTTTTCTGAGACTATCGATCGCGGGAGTTGAGAGTCGAAAATTGTAATTAAGTTTAAGCAGTTTGTTATTCACCGTGCGTCTCCTAGTGTTCCATATCTGCACTATGGGATTATCGAGGGGATTATAGTGCACAAGAGAAACAAACGAAAAGCTCAGGACAGTGTGAAAAGTAGAAAGGCCGAAACGGAAGGCGGCAATTATTTTTGGTTTTGAATGTGGAATAGCCACTTCGTTGAATGACGTAACATTTTGCACACCTTATCTCAGAAGCGAAAAAGTGTAGCAGCTCACTGGCAAATATTCATTTAAAATGTATGCATGTAGGTTGTTTGCACGAATTTTGTTACATTTCCATAATTTCATAATATTCAGAGTGGTATTTGCTGGCGTACATTAATTGAGAACTTTTAAAATTCACAAAACCATAAATTAACATTTAATTGGTCAATTTTTCAGTTTTGTCATCTAGAAGTCGGACATTACCTACACTCGGCAATGAACAGTCAATTATTCGAATACAAATTTGGTAGAATTATCCAAAATACAAGTTTCGCTCAATAGTCGGCTGCCTGTTTCATTCCATTTTAGTATTTGCCCGTTGTCCAGAGGAATGTCCTGCCTGTGCCTGTCTGTGGTGCAAGAGGTCCGGGGTTCAAACCCTGTGGTGGAACGACGAACACTCGACAGTTGTCGATCTCGACAATGGAGTATTATACTATTTTTTTTTTACTTATTGAAATGGAAACTACATTGAAAAATTATTGACCCGTGTTTTTTTATTCAGTCAAAAACCGTACCGTTTGGGCGCAATAAATAAATAACATCAACTAGTTCTGACGTCACAGCGAGTCACCGTCTATACTGCCTGTGTAAATGACGTCAGAAATAGGCAGAATATAGGAATTTCGTTTATTTATTGCGGCCAAACGATATGATTTTTGGCTAAATAAAAAAATACGGGTCAGTTATTGAGCCGTAGTTGATACTACGAGTCTGATAGTTTCTGATTCCATCGAAAAAATTTTTTTTTGAAAAGTATAACACTCTATTTCCCCTTTCCTAAAGGGTGAAGGGTGCAGAGAGGAAAGGGGAAATTAAGGTGAAAGGTGCAGAGGGGAAAGAGGAAATTGTCGAGATCGACAACTATTGTCGGGTGTTCGTGGTTCCACCACTGGTTAATTATACATAATATACAGTTGTCCCGTATTATAACGTTCATTATTACTGGGCTCTCAAAAATGGTAAGAGATACGAAGTCGGCAGAATTACAAACAAGTGAATATGCCCTCACGTGCGTGAGTCTCAATAGCGCATTTTCTTAGTGCCAGGTCTGTCATTGATAGGAATGAAGTCCAGCTTGAAAATTAAATGTTCAAACGAGACAAGAGTAAGTTACACGTTTCATGACAATCGTTCCACTAATGGGAAATTTCAATATGGCGGCCAAGATGGCGGCCAAATCATGAAATTCAGCTTAAAAATAAGAATGTTTATACAAGACAGGAGTGAGTTCCAAGTTCCATGACAATCCCTCCATTAATGAGAGATTTCAATATGGCGACCAAGATGGCAGCGGAATCATGAAATTCACCTTGAAAGTAAAAATGTTTATGCAAGATAAGAGTAAGCTCCAAGTTTCATGACAATCCCTTCACTGATATAACAGATTTCAACATGACGGCCAAGATGACGGCGGAATCATGAAATTTAGCTTGAAAATGAAAATGATCATACGTGACAAGGGTAACTTCCAAGTTTCATGAAAATCGTTCCACTAATAAGATATTTCAATATAGCGGCCAAGATGGCGGTGGAATCATGAAATTTAGCTTGAAAATATGAATAATCATACGTGACAAGGGTAAGTTTCAAGTTCCATGAAAATCGTTCCACTGGCAAGAAATTTCAATATGGCGGCCAAGATGGCGGCGAAATCATGAAATTTAGCTTAAAAATAAGATTGATCATACAAGCCAAGGGTAACTTCCAAGTTTCATGAAAATCGTTCCACTAATAAGGAATTTCAATATGGCGGCCAAGATGGCGGCGGAATCATCAAATTCAGCTCGAAAATGAGAATGATCATACAAGACAAGTGTAACTTTCAAGTTTCATGAAAATCGTTCCACTAATAAGAAATTTTAATATGGCGGCCAAAATGGCGGCGCAACCATGAAATCCAATCTGCCCACTGGCCACTCACGAGGGCCTGAGCTACCATTGGAAAAAGTTCCAGGGCTCTAGATTCATTCCCCGAGGAGGAGCTCAACTTCTTAGAAGTGCACAGGAAATCTTTGTTTTGTGATAATAATAATAATGATAACATTGATAACTATGAATGTATTAAAAAAATAATGCCCATTGGCCACCCTTGGGAATATTAGCTATCCATCGGAAAAAGTTCCAAGGCTCTAGCTTGATTCTCCGAGGAGGAGTTCAACTTCTTAGAAGTGCACAGTAAATATCTGTTTTTTGATAATAGTAATGATAACTATGCATGGATAAAAAAAATAATCCCCATTGGCCACCCTTGGGGACATCAGCTATCTATCAAAAAAAGTTCTAAGGCTCTAGCTTTATTCCTCGAGGAGGAGTACAACTTCTTAATTTCTACACGGACAGACAGACAGACAAACCGGCCATATAAGCATCATTTTCTTACGAAAATGCGCTAAAAAGGTTTGGCCAGTTTTATTGCCGTCACTAATATTCGAATAAATTACACAATCATACATAATGTATCTTTGACCGTACTTGAAATATTCTACAAAAATAACTGAAAAACTTCAATTTAAAAAATTTCTCATCACTTCATTAGGCAGCAATCATTATTTTAAAATTTTGTACTGATGTACTTACCTACCTTACTTTCGTAAGACCAAAAATGAAATTACCTGTCTGTACTCTTTATCTACTATTCTTAATGTTGATTTACTCACTGTACACCCTCCCCAGCTTCAATTGTCTAGAAACCATACGGTTTTATTAGTCCTTCGGATAATAGCTGAAGTGTCAACCTTCAAACATGATAGCAATGTCACATAATAGTAACTGCGGTATTCGGCACCTGTGAAACGGTAATTT
This sequence comes from Anaspis maculata, assembly GCA_949128115.1. Lineage (NCBI taxonomy): Eukaryota > Metazoa > Arthropoda > Insecta > Coleoptera > Scraptiidae > Anaspis > Anaspis maculata. Next base: position 828,887 of record OX421968.1, on the reverse strand, counting down.
GATTCAAAACAGTCTCTTAAATGGAACGTCTGTTTTGTGCTGTTTTTTATTAACTTTAAAGTCTTCACTTTACCATATTTTCCATCAGCGTGCACAATATAAAGCTACTGGTGAAAATTGATCGCACATTCAAGGATGAGAACGCGAACGATTGCGATTAAAATGTACTTAAGTTTGATGAAAAACCGCACCAACGTACTATCATAAATGCATTTGTTTTACATATTTGTAGCTAATGTAATTTTAATGAAATCTGTATTTATTCTGTCTATAAAAATACAACCGACAGAAACGTATAAATTTTACAAATTTATAATATCAGTAATGCGATTTTTCAATCAAGAAACGCCAACGAAGAAAAGTTTTGTCAAGTAAGTGGTGGATTCTATGTTTCAAGGTGCATCACTTCATCAGATTCACGCAAAAAAAAAAATAGACTGTACGTCTTATCGTTCTTGAGGTATCGATTTGTAACTTTTCCAATAAATAACCCTGTAAAAGATCACTGGGCTGATATGGGATACGGTAACTGTATTTCTAGATTTTATTGAAGGAGTTCATAGATCGTAGTTCATAGTTCCATCAGGTGTTCTAGGGCCGCCAAGCGCCAAGAACACCCGAAATTTCACCAGACCCCGTTTGAAAAAGAAATGCGGCAAAACCGTACTGGACATGAAAATTAGACGAAAAAATACTGAAAATACCAATATCAATATCGAAGTAAACAAACACTCCCAACCTCGAAAAGCGTGTTTATTGTATGCGATTGTCCCACTTCCGCAAATTGATTTTCCACGTTTCCACCCTTACTATAAAAAAATATTAAATAAAATGATGTAAATGGCCAGTCCCAGACCATCGGACCGTGCGAGCAATCGCCATCGAAATCCAGCAGACACGTGTTTCGACCTGTTTGGGTCTCATCAGTGCTGCAGTATTCTTGGTGGAAGCTCGGCGATCCAACGGTCTAAGACTCCAAACAGATTGAAACACGTGTCTGTTGGATTTCGATGGTGGTTGCTCGGTCGGTCTGATACTCTGGGACTCCTATTCACATTAATTACTTGTTGCGCTCCGCTTAGCATATAAGCTGGTCGTCTTTTCAAATCTTTTATATAAATTTATTTCGACTTTCAATATTTATAATATCGTAAAAGTTGAGGGATTCTCGTTAATGGAGGCATTTTGTAGAAGCAAAGTTGTATAAATAATCTGTCTCTCCACGTAAATTGCATAAGTATATTTTGCTGACGCGTTTCGGCCTTATAAATTACATAAATCGATCGCTGCGCATTCGAAATTAGTTTTTTTGTGGGATTATGAGAGAAATAGAGAATTTAACTTTGGTACTCGCTTTGGTATGACCATCAACAGATTAGCGCTGGGAAAGAAAAAATATCTCGAAATCATGTTGTTTTTTTTTTCAGAAAAAGCCAATTGACAAGGGTCTTGTAGAGACAATCACATGCGTTTTTCGATGCTTTTTGTTGCTTTTATAAAAAAAAAAAAAGGTTGTGGCACTAGCGCTTCCGGGGTCAAATACAAATAAAATTGGTAAGTACCTACAAAACAGTAAAATCTGAGGAATTGATACAAAGTCACTTGATATCTTCACGAGTTTATGCCACTACAGGGTCCGCCATGTATAGGATGTTTCACATTTAAATCGCGTTCTTTCAAGAAATGTTGGGAAACTAAAAATATATGTGAGAAACAAATAATAACGGAGATAAAGGCGTTTACAGTGGAACTTCAAAAATCGATTTTTCGTCATAACTTTGAAACTTCTCAACCGATTTCGTTCACATGTGAACCAAAGCTTACTAAAATAAGTCGACCAACGATACCGCGTTTCATCGAAATTTTCCAAGGACGTGGATAATGAGGGGTGCCCTCGCTTTTCACCCCTATTTTTTACTTCCCTGAATATTTTTGAGAACGTATCCAATTTTTGGATTCTACGTTTATTTAAGAGAAAAAGGTATTTTGATTAGAGGCTTCGTTTTTGAGATATTTGGGGTTAAAACTTCAGAAAACATCTCGAAAAAACCACTTCCAAAGGCTTCATAATTAAAATCCAAGAAAACTCATGATTCTTCCAGTGAAATAGGTTTTCCAGGTGTTTCAAGTTGATAAACCATCATTTTTTCTCGAAAACAAAGGGTTTTTGGGGAAAACATTTCAGGTTTTAAGATGTTTTCCGAAGTTTCAAACCCAAATATCTCGGAAACGAAGCTTCTAGTTCAAACTTTGCACCGGTAACTTCTTCTTCTAAATTGAGCGTAGAATTTACAAAATTACCGATTGGGGTAGAAAGTAGGGGTAAAAAAGCGGGGGCATCCCCCATTATGTACGCCCTATAATTTCCTGGAAGGACGCGATTTAAATTTGAAACACCCTGTATCGTCGGATTTAGTGTTCAAAAGTATGAGGTTTGCAATAAGAATGAATTGCAAGAGATGCCCCCTAAGAAAGTTAGGCCCGTCAAAGTTCAAATTTTAGAATCGTTTTTTCACCGTAACTTTCGAAACGTTCAACCCATTTTACTCAAGTTTACTGAAATAAGTCTGTATCGAACAATCAGCAAACGAAACAACGCGTTTTATCAAACATTTTTAGGGGCGAAAATAATCTCCCTAGTTCTCCCAATTTTTCTTTCCCTAGTTATAGTTCCAGTAAGTTAGAGAGTGGTGTTTTCCCGATGCTTCTTTAACATCCAGACTTGTTATTCTCGGAAAAAAGCCTTGACAAAAGAGTACAAGAGTAACTTTTCCCCTCAATTGGACGAAGAATCCAAAAATGGCATCAATTTTTCTAAAAATCTAGTGGCGTAAAAGATTGTAGGAAAAGAGAAGCCGGGATATCCAGTATCTACGCTACTGGCTACTGGATTTTTTTATAGAAAATTACTACCAATTAATCGTAGGTATGTATCCAGATAGCGCATATGCCAAATTAAGGTAGAATAATAATAATAATAAACGCTAAATAAATAATTGTACTAGGTACTAACAAAAGACCAACGGTAGGGTTCAGTCCCGGAACTGATCTTCCACCCAACTAGGTAATATAAGCAAAGAAAAAATATTATTGAATATCTAAGTATCTACCACATTTACACATAAACTTGAAAGAAAGTTTCAAGAAAAACCAAATAACAGTTTTAACGAACCAAGTGAGGTGCACACCATAAAGAATCGGTCAAGATGCTTCAAAATTATGACGTAAAACCATGTTTAATTTTTGAAGGCCTATATCTTGGTTATCATTTTTTTCTAAAACATATTTTCTTGAAAAAGTCCACTTATTTTGTAGTATTCCATCATTTCCTGAAAGGAACCCGATACAAAATTGAAACACGAAACACCCTCTCTAGGCTAATGGACCATGCAGTAACGTAACTTCTAAAGTGAGTTTCACATTTCATCTTTTTTTGAGATCCACGACAAACACAATCTAATGAACTCGAATGAAGTTCGGAGTGTTCAAGGTTGTAGTTACCTAAGAAACAAAAAAAAAACGGAAAATAAGAAACAGGGTGCTCTTGCAACAAAAAAAAAAGATTATAGGCAATATGTAATTGACATAATAACCATACCTAAAGTAGCATCAATAAGAATATGGCTATTCAGTGTTTTGGATTTCAAGGCATTTTGGAATAATTTTCGAGAAGAAAAACATTTCTTTGAATCTATTGAAAACAACTCCACCTATCACTCACTAGCCGTCTACAGTTTTGATGTTTGTAATTTGTTTAATATTTTCATTGTATGTACAGATATCTCCCTCGCTCTCCTGCTTTCAACTCCGTTTCACAGGGTTACGCCTTCCTCGCACATACCTTCCTTGAAGCTTTACGTTTAATGAGCTTTAAAAGCTGACATCATTATGATAGGCGCCGAGTGTAAAACTCTTGAGATCGTTTTTACGGTGTGTAGTTTCAGCCCATCCTGCCTATACTGTAATAATTAAGCACTGCTGACAATGTCCAGTGACCGGTGTCAGAATTCTTCAAATGGATATGAAGTTATGGACGGGTCAAAAAATCGGCCAAAGCCAAAATGTTGAGATTTAAATTGTCCAGAAGGCAACGCATGCGTCTGCGACTTCTTCGGTCGCTAAAAGTGCGACGGCTACACTGACTATTGGCACCATGGCACTCATGAAACCACTCATGCCAGTGTTGTGTACTTGACTTGCTGAGCTGTCCACCGTGCGTATCGTCCACACACTCGTCCAGTAACCAGCAATTCTGCTGCCGTAACATAGAACTTGGACAGCCAACTGAAACCTCATATCGAATGTAAAACTCAGGCTCGGTCTCAGTCTCAGTGTGCCTGCAGACCTCGTGCGTATACAACGCATGGAGGTCACTCTTTGCGTAGCCAGTGCCATGCGGTAAAGACAACAGTGCTTCTAAGTGACCACACGTACCATTATACCAAAGAGTGAAGTGACGTTTTACACCCAGTGATCAGTGTCAACGTCGGAATACCGGATAACCAAAAAATACCAAAGTACGTAAAGCTGATGCACCTGATGGACCAAGATCACATCATCGCCGTTTTATCTTCTATTTAACGCGATTTTTAAAGGTCGAGGCAACGAACAAAACGCCAATTATATTTTAATAAATCTCGGAATAAAAATGTTGTATAACAAGCTACAGGAAAATGTGACACAATATGCATATAAATTACTGTTCAATATGTAAATGGGTAAAATTATAAAAATCGTATTGATACCTCCACATAGTTAGCGACTAGATTCGATGAGAGTTTTAATTTATTAAAACGGCAAAAATGCGTTTCGTAAAGATCAATTATCTTATGTAATCCAAACAATTTCAAGAGAATTCAAAATTTGAAAAATTAATCTGATAGTGCATACATATAATACAGGAACGTCTTGTCCTGTTTGGGTGTCGCACGGCCTCGAAGCTTACCGTCCGAATGCTTTGACTGCTCGTCAGAGCTTCGAGGGAAGGGTTCCGACTTGCCGATGACCCGCGGTTTTAGGAACTAGAAGCGGACAGGAGCAGGGATGTGCAGGTTCTATCGTCTCTCATCATTCAGACCCCACTTTCCAAGCAAGCACTTCAAAAAAACAAATAATGTAATTCTGGAATTTGTGAAAAAACCTTGTTGTTTTCGTCGGAGCGTTCAGGTGACAACTTATGGGACAGGGTGTATATTTATTTTAGGTTATAAATAGTGTTATTGAATTCCTCGTTATTAGCATTTTTTTTGTAGCCTCATGAGTATTTTTGTCATATCTATCATATCCGCATTATATAAAATAATACATTATTTACCAAGGTCGAGAAGTATTATTATAGCTGAGGCACCAGATTAAATCCCGAAGCGCAGCTTAGGAATATAAGGCACCGAAGCTGTAATCATTTCCTCGACCGTGGTTTATACGGGATTTATTTCTACTAGAAAATCGACATTGCGATTCAGGAAGAGGTAAATTCTTGATGACATACCTCACAGCTAGTAAAAGAAAAATTTGCCAAAAAATTCATTTATATGACAGACACACCATCCAGGCTTAGTTTATCGGAAATCGAGCTTAGCAGGCAGGTATCCCACTATTCCCACTCGCCTACTACCATCAGGATTAAGTGAATCTTGAAATCCTTCGCAATGGCATTTTATTTAAAGCTGTCGGTTCAAAATGATGTTTTTTTTTTCATGGCTATGACACGCATCAAAAGAAAAACTAAGAAGAAAACGGATAGGTCTCTGAAATTGAACTAGTAAATCGAATAGTTATTTATGTTATTATTTCATGAACAGTGCCAGAAGAAATCTCATTTTTGATTAAAAAAAGCTATTTCACTAGCCTGTTCAGTTTGAGAAATACGGATTTTTCGTTTTTGTCTTTGGAGCATTGGTACTTGGTAGCGCCGAAACCATAAAATATTTTTTCTATCCCCGGCTCTTCCTCACTCCTTATGGTATTTCACGGTCTGTGTCTCTTTGATGTGAATCGTCAATCTTAATATTATAATAATTTCTCTCGTAATTCCTCGTGCTTTTATCATGGCAACCAGTGGTTGGACATCCCTGCTAAGGCCGGCTAGTTTATTAGAGGGGACTAAAGTTAGGATTATGTGTTCCCGCGTCCATATACTGGCCACTTTACCTGCTTCTGTTTCATTCCATCTCAAGAATAACCCCCGTGTGATCGTAATTACGTTTGCGCTTCACTTTCATCATTAACAAGGCATTATGATTCGCGTAGGTATGAGGCCAATGTGAGAAGTCATGCGGTGTTATTCTAGTTGCCTGTATTATACTGTACACACAACCCTTGCATTGCACAGTATACACCAAAACTAATAATTAAATACTGAAAATTTTCGTGAACTTAACCAGCTCAAATGGAGGAGCCTTTTCACTTGCTCGTACCTACTCGAGATAATCGTCGGTTATGCATGGCCGTGGTGTAATTTTGATTATGTAGGCTATGGTCGCTATAGTAAAATACTCGAATATTGTATGGATTAAGTTGTAATTAACTGGAAACTACTCAACCGGCTAATTGACTCGATATATTAAAATAATACTGAACTATTATTTCCAACCGGATGGTCCAACGCTTTATTGTTTATTCACGGAGGACTTTTGCAAAATATCCATTTTGGAGCATGTAAACGCAGGCTAGGGTAACATCTGAAGACTTATTCTCATTTTTTTCACAGTTAATTATAATTAAAATGGCGGCCTTTGGTGCGAGATTTTTTGTGGCACGTCATCGGTCTTAGCAGCTAATCAGTAGACTAATAGTTATAATTTACGGTTTATGGGAGGACCATAAAAATTTTTGAAAAATGCAGAACTTGTTTTCAATCTTCCTTCGTATGATCTAAGCCAGATTTCGTTCTCAATTAGCCTGACTTGATTCCGGTGTATAAAGCTGAGCCTTGCCTCTCTTATCTTCTCATATCGATCAAATATTACTTTGACATAAGTAAGCACCTGTTATTACTGTTTTTGATGGTCTGCAAAATTCAATTTTCAAATTATCTGTTCAAGTATAATTTTCAAGTATAATTGTACATCAATCTTTACTTTGTATTACTTATGATTGTAGCAGTATAGCTCCAATGTCAGGTGTATACCTACCTACTTACACGGTGATTTAAAATTTAATTATAAAAATTGAAGTTCAAGGTCATTCAAAAAGAATCCCCATAATCTTGGTAAATCTATGAGGTATACTTGAAAAACATATAGCTGGTTAGAATAAGAAGAATAAACACCGTTTTAAAATGATATGCTTATATGGATCTAGCTTGAGTTTTAATGTGTGCAATGTGAGAATTTAATCGATAAGGAGAATTAATTACATCTATTATTTGAATCAGTCTCAAGTCTCGGCTTTAGACGTGTTTTTTTGCAGATTCACACTCTCAACGGTCTTCCAAATGCCTTTGCTCGCTGGTTACTGTTGCCGTTAGTTGTATGTATTAGTTATATCAGTGATAAATTGCCATATTCAAAAATTTCATTTTGCGCTATGTGTTTTTGCTACAGGAAGTTTCTGTAAATATAAATTATATCGTGATATGTGTCACATCTCCCCTTCAATCAGGTCCATATTTACAATAAAGAAGCTATTTTTTGTGCAATGGATTAATAATTCTGGGCCCATTTCACATTTCTTTGACCTGAAATTACTGTAAATATTCCTGTACTAAGACTAGAATCAGGAAAACAAACTCGCTGGACGGAACAGGTCCAAATGTTCGATAGCCACGATAGACACTTTGCACGATTACTGCCATAATATGTTTTTTTTGTGCCAGGAAGACACCGAAGATGTCACACAATCTAACCTAGAGAATGCGATCTGAGTCTTTCTTTTTGAAATACAGATCGCATCAAAGAATTTTCTTGGATGCCAATAGACTTTTTTCTACAGCCTTGATATTTTCACGTTAAAATGTCAAAGCAGGAAGTAGAACAGTACAGGTTTGAACGCAAAAAAGTGTATTTTTCACTTCTTTCATTTCTTAACTCGCATGATTAGCAACACTCACCTTCGGCCATAGTGTTCAAATATCATGCTTGTGAAGAATAGATTTCATTCCTTATTGTTTGTTTTGCAATATACTATTGCTTATGCGGAGTCTGGTGCAGTGTGCACTGTGATCTTGCACTGCGAATCATGGGGAATCGCAGGACTGGCTTGCTCCCACAATTTATACCGTAACAGATGATGTGCTCTTCAATCGAGACATTTCTTATTCATTTTGATTTGGAGTTCTGTATTTGGCGTCAATTCCTCGACAATTGTCACGTTGGTGACCACTTCTCGCGACATAAATTTTTGAAGCTTGTACTTCATTTGTTTACAGCGCCGCGCTAGTGTTCCTATAGCATGTATACTAACAATTTTTTGTATGTCTCGATTCCATGAACAGTTTTAGATTCTGTAAAATTGTTGAATAAAAATGGACATACATTTCTCTATAAATAGAGGTACCATTTTTCTTGCGTAACACGAGTGAGATGAGTATATACAGTCGACTCCCAAAACACTGCGGATAGGGAAGATTAGTACTCCCACGAGACCAACGAAAGTCTCGTTTAGTCTCGTGAACGGATTAAGAAGTCTCGTAGTCAAGTTATTCTATCATTCTGATTCACAGCTGTGACACGTAAGTAGCATCCTCTTAGAGCTGATTGCACAATAGAAGTTCAAGGGTAGCCTTACTACCCTTGTAAGGCTTGTTGTAGTAAGTTGTAGTTTCCTAACCTACAAATCAGCGAAAATTTTGTACTCATCTCTCATCAAAACCAATGAACGGAAAGTAATGAAAACAGTCATAGATTTCTAAAATACCATAATTAAGATTATGATACGTGTAGAATTCTAAACGTATCTTCAACGTTCTATCTAAACGTTCTTCAAATTTTAAAAAATAAAAATAGAATTCTTGAAATACCTTTCAAAAAACTCTATCACTCGCTAGCCAGTCACGTTGCAAGGGTCTTTAATTTTTTTTGACATTTCTTGGCGCAAGAATAAGCCCACCCAGGAGTACAAATTGTACGTTTCTGTCTATTATCACTCCACCACTATGAGTCTGTCTTACAGGCTGGACGCCGTTCTTGAGCTCGCCCTGAACTGAGGTTCACATGAAGTGTGCGTTGTACAATCAAGCTTTGGGACGAAGTTGAATTGGTAAAATAAGCTGTGGTCTTATTCCCTGACAGAATCTCACCATTTAGGTCTCTTTCGAAAGCTACAAGGATGTATTTTGGTCTGAGCCCATTGGCATTTCCAAAATCGAAAAACAAACTCCGTCCCTAAGACCTGTGTCTGGTTTAAGCGAGGCTCGACTTGAGTCGCTGAGCTTCGACTTCTACAATGGACCCTTATGCCGAAAACACAACAAACGCAGGTTGCCGGTTTCCGGTATTCGGTGCCGACGATTCCCGTTGGTAAACTGGGTGATTGCGTGCAATAGGCGAAATTCAGTGCCATTTCTGCGCTGGCGCAACCATGCTAGGGGATTTGAGAATAGTGCCGTATGCTAACACATGTAAAAAGCGTAATTTCAACATTGTCTATTATTGAAACGGCTGGAAATTAAACTTTCAAATAAGCTATGGAAAAAAGAGTGTTTCTTGATCTTTCATTGTGTTCAAGACCAGCAATGCTGGATCAGTTCTAGATACACAATGAGCGAAAATATGGTAACGTGTTTATCAGTTGGTGTGGTTTTGAAAATACCGCCCTACTTCTAGTATTCTTCTCTGCCTTACGGTTGCCGTCCTGTCTGTCAGTGGCATGAAACTGCATGTAAACAAATGGTAACTAAAATTTTATCGGGTTATATGTATAATATATCAGAGGTTTTGTGTTTTCTGTTTTTTTTTTTCAAAAATGACGGGCAGTTTGTTGAGTGCCTGGCTGCAAAAACCGTACGAAAAGAACATTACAGTTCCATTTCATGTGTGTTCCAAAAAAACATCACCTTCTAGGCAACCAGTTATACACTAAAAACGGCTTTTTCGTTCTTTTCGGAACACTACGCGCGGAATTCATTTTTTCGACAGCAATGCACATGGACAACATCATTCCACATAATCTAGCATGGAAGTCAGGAGTTTCTTGTCATCTATTTTCCTTTGTTAAATTGATGGCTGAAAATCTGCAGGTTTTGACTTTTCCTAGCTCGCGCAGACGCATGAGTTCCATCCCCTAGCTTTGCGAACCTACAGCGCAACTCGTGCCGCTGAATATCGCATATTTGTCCATGCCAATTCTACGCACGGTACAAAGCTCTTTTCGTTTGAAATGTGCGGCAGAGAATGTCTCTACCAAAATGCCTCAATAATCAATGAAGATTCTGCCTCCTATCTTCTGATAGCCCCATATTTATGCCTTAGCGCGCTCACACACGTACACACACCCTATACCGGATGTCCGCGCGTAAACTTTCACTGGGAATGATTTACACACTTTTCAAGGTTTATTAAATTTCTAATTTGATACTGTTGACCTGCAACGCGAGGGACGTAAGTAAGTGTCATCTGGCTGGACCGCGCCGTTCCATCCCCAGCCATCCCAACTTTCTTATTTTCAATAAGACCCAATTTGTTTTCTGAAGTAAATTGTTATTCTGAATATAGCTGTGAAAACCAAAACAATGTTTTATCGAAACTTCCTGAGATACGACTTAACAAAAAATTAACGCTCAATCTTTATTTGATAATTGAAGCTGTTATGGACATCAATTTGTTTTTGTCGAGGTTTTTGTAAATTCACAGGGGATGTCGAGGAGTAAAAATGTATCACAAACTAACCATCCATTTTTGATATTCTTAGGTTTTTAATAATATCAATGATGAAGGGTGGTTAGGTATGGAAAAGGTAGCTAAAGGGCCGATTGTACAATTCGAAGCTCAGCAGTCGCCTAACTAAGCCGAGCTTACGCTAAACTCAAGTTTATTGAACAGACTTTGCGGGGGGGTCTAGTCAGACGGTAATTACATTCAGTTACGTCCACGTCCCCCGCATTGCTGATCAAGTGATCAACATTGTCGAATTGAAAATGTATAACTTGAAAATTGTGGAAATTATACCCCCCCGCGAACACCCGGTATAATGTAAATTGAACCGTCATGGTCAGGATCTGTCTGCACAAGTTTGTCAGTGCTGATATTGAAAAGAAATCTGGACAAATATCAAAAAAAAGACAGTGACAGAGTTTATAGGAATTGGTAATCGAATCAGTCGTAAGTGTATACTCTCTATTGTACAGTTTAACAATATTTGTGGCGTCTATACTACTGAATAAATTTGGGGTTGGTATTCGCATGAATCTGGATCACGTCGCCTTCAGATAACTGATTGTGTGTTATCTTCAGCATTTGGTCATGCCATTGCTAATTAAAATTGATATGGTATTCGAAGAGGGGAGATGAAGACTTAATTTCGCAGTCCTCGGCTGTCATTAAGTCGTCAAGACTTCAAGGCTTAAAATGATATCGATATGCGTACATAATGTGATTGATATATTGGGGTGAGCCAGTTCGGGGCTGTGCAGCATCATATGTTACCTGCTTCGCACAAACACAATAGTTTTATGCGTGCACACCTTTACTGATATAGTACTCGCACACTAACATATCTCCCTGAAAAACAGCCTTTTGTTCGTCACAATGCTCATCATCATGTTCTTTGTGTTCACCATCTCATCTTGTTCAACACTTTCAAAACCCTATCCGTTTAGACGCATCACCCGACCACCCCTGTAAACATTACGTGTTAGCATTGCACCAAATATGCACCAGAATTATTCATTCGTGATTCATCCCTAGTTTGAAGAGTACATCGAATGAAAAATAAAATAAGTACTACATACTTGGTTGGCAAGTTAAGTACAATAATTCTTTTACATAGTAATAATTATGCTGTTCGTAAAGCTCAGGATTACGGTTTTTTTTGTTCTTTTAGGAATGGTACTCTGTTACTGTTTACTTCCATCTTACAGCACAATTAAAACCTATACCATCATTACCAAGTCAAATGCAACATCCGGCAGATAATTAAAACTACCATAACACGACATGACACTATAAATAGTATAAATTCTGCCATTATAAGCATACATCCACACAGATTACATTTAAGCCCAAATCTGGAATACGTATGTATTATTAATGCTTGATTGGTACGTATTTTGTCCGTGCAGGTTTCATAAAGTATAATGACAAATAGGTGATAAAAGTATAGGTATAATAATATTTTTATGGCATTTACAGTCTACATTACCTTTTTGCTATACAGGGTGTTTCACTTTTTCTGTCAATATTTCAGGAGATGATAAAGCATTGAAAAATACATAAGGGCTTTCGCCAAAAATAAACTTACTTTGTCTACCAAATTTGGCCAAAATTCAGTGATTAAATTTGGAGTTGAGGAGCTTGTGGTGTGGTGGTCAGCGCGTTCGACTACCATTCCAGGGGTCGTGGGCTCTATTCCTACTGTGGGCGCTCGGATTCTTGTCCCCAAAATAAGCTCTTTGATTTAGTTGGAATATTTGCTAAATGCAAGTGTGTCGCAGAGCACGTAAAATACGAACGATGGTGCCGATGGTGGAACACACAGGGGTTCGGCAAAATTTCCGGTATAGTGGAGGAAAGCATTCATCGGCGTCGGTATTAGGCCTCGTTGCGGAAATAGGCAGACGTTAAATAAACGAATAATTTTTTTTTTTGGAGTTATAACAAAAGAAGACATTTTGAAAACTCAACTTCGGAAGCCTCTATCTCCGTTATACATAATACATTTCCAATATAAATATTTCCGAGAAAGTCCACGTATTTTTTGATCTCTATTATCTTCTAAAATATTGACAAAAGAAAGTGTAACACCCTGAATATTCAAACTTCTCACCCCAGATTTTTCGACGCCGAAATATTTTCCAGAGAAACGCCGAAACAGGTGGACTTTTATGTCAAAGGGGACTCTAGGACACGTATTATAAAAATTTGTTCTTCATCCTTTTCGCCCCCACCCTATTCTACTTCAAAATTTGAAGTAACATTTCCTATCGTGTGAAAATTTAAATTGATGGTAACAAAATTCTTTCTGTCAAACATATTAAAAAAAAGAATCACCCTCCAATTATTCTCGAAACTCTCTCATTGTCAATCATATTTTTCCCCTATCAACTCCCGATTTTCGAGAAATGAATTTCCCAGCAAAAACAGCTTTTTATTTCGAGGGGAACATTAAGACACGTATGCCAAATTTTAATCTCAAACACCTTCGCCTCCACCTAGCCCTACTTCAAAATTCCAAATGGCATTAGCTACCTTCTGATAGATCAGATTGGAGGTTATCAGATTTTATAAAAAATTATTTCAAATTTTCTAAACCACCCCTTAACCCTTTTCAGAGATTTTGTCCATCGAGAGGCTATAAGGGGTTGAAGATAGAAATTTGGCAATACGTGTCCTGTGTGTCATCTTAGACCATAACTGCCGAACCGTTGACCCAATCGACTTGAAATTTGGTATGCGGACATGGTTTGTCTGTGGAATGTGCCCATTAGTTTTTGGCTGTCAAACCTAACTGTCACTATCATCAAATGTCAGATATAACATTCGTATCGTATATAACGTTAGTATTTAAAAATTGTGTTTAATTCCATGCTCTATAAATTTAGTACACGTTGAACAATTTCTTGTATGAAAAAACTACCGATTTGGCCAATATCCCATGTAAAACTGAAAATTTGCACGAATCGTTTGAATTGCCGCCTTTTCAGCAAACTTGCTGCTGCGCACTTTTGATCACTCCATATACTAGAATCCCCTATTCTACATTCAGTTTGGGTAAAAAAATTACTCTTGTGAATTTCTGATTAGATGCATAATTTTCGAGATATTTGGGTTTGAAACTTCGAAAAACAATAAATTAAAATCCAAGAAAATTTCTTCTTTATCAGCAGAAATGGTGGTTCATACTCATCCAGCAAACAAACAAGGGTAACTTTTTTTTGAATTGATCAATTTGGAAAATCTTCAGGAGCGTATAAAGTAGCAGGGATAACATGGAAAACCTTCCCATTTCCTACGCCAGTGGGCATTTTTGGCCAATCTTGCAGTGATCATCTCAATCAATCATAGAGATGCATTTCAGCAAACTCTGGCCAAAATTTCAGCAAAATTGGTTGAGCCATGTTAAAGATAGGAATTAAAAATTATTTATATATTGCATGGGTATGGTACCGGTACCAAAATGGTTCTTTGAAACAGCCTGTATGTATTGTATACATCTAACAATAAATTTATCATTAAGCTGCTCCTCGTGTTCGCGCCTGCAATAATTATGATATTTTGTTCAACAGACTGTGTTAATAAATATGTGGGAAAGTGGGTTTTGTATAAAAAGCTGTTCCATTCATTCAACTTTGTTATTAAACAAAACCAGCAATTATTATTTATTATATGGGCTCTAAAAGGTATTATGTCGTCAAGTTGATGCAGATTTATCAATACAATTATTATTGTGGGAAAATCCGGTGATGTGTTACTGATACTAACTAAGGCACTAGTAATATAATATAATATTTCTTTGGAAGGTGTAATCTTGGTATCAACCACCAAAATAGTTCTTGAATAATTCCGGTCATGTCCATATAATTTGTGGTAGTGAAACCAACAGTTTATAAGCTGAATGCCGGTTTTACGTTCTCCACTCTTGAGCTACGGCTTATTTAAATGCAGTAAAACCTAAATATAGGACTGCGTGACTAAAATATCCCCATTTATCAAATAATATTACATTGAATTTCTGATCGTGTACAACAATTTAGTCTCCTACGCTGCAACCGAATTGCATAACAATAATAAGTCGACTTCGTCGCATTGGTCATACATTTTCTCTTTGTGGAAGTCACATGCCGAATTTGATTATTCTGTTTTCAAAAAAGTTCTCGAAAATTGATTCTGTTTGCACACTTTCTCAGTCGCATCAGAAACCCCTTATAATAAGAGTGCCGGAATGACGACGGTGTAGGCGCAAACAAGAAATTGATTTTTCCTTTGATAGGATTTGAAGATATCACAAAAAAAATAGTTCTAGTCAGCGGTCGCTTAACTAAGCCAAACTCACACTAAACTCATGTTTGAAAAGGCATGGGGCCGTATTCATACCTCGCTTTTAAGCTAAAAGCGCTATTAGAGCGATGCGCATTTAGGGGCATTTCTCATATTTCAGAGCTCAAAAATACAAATTAACTCGAAAATTAATTGCAATTAGGTACATACAATCGCTCCCAATCGCAATAATGTATTTTTGAACACTGAAATATGAGAAATGCACCTAAATGCGCATCGCTCTAATAGCGCTTTCAGCTTGAAAGCGAAAAGCGAGGTATGAATACGGCCCATGGAGTTGTACATTCAAGAGTGAGCGGCCGCTTAGCAAAGCCCAAGTTGAGGTAAAGTAAACATTTGCTACGTTGGCAGCATTTCGAACATATCTTACGACGTAAATGCCAAACAGCTTGTCTAAGTCTGACTTTGTGAACAATGGGCATGTTCAGTAAAAGACAGATTTTAAATGATACCATGTTAGTTTTAATTTTTTGTCTGTTCATAAAAAAGCGTTTCTTGTTTGAGTAGAAATTAGAAAGAAAATTGTGAATATTTCTGCTAATATTCTCGATTTCCCGGATCGGTTCCGGGTACAGTTACTCGTGCTTATGTCATCAATACATTGGTGATGATTTTTTTTTTCAACAACTGTGTGGTTTGAAATATCAAAATAAGAAAAATACGTGTTTAATTTTATAAAAAACTTATTTTTCATCGCAAATTCATATGAAAAATTTCGCTAGCAGTACGCTGTCAAGCGACCAGTTTCGTTGAGCGGCGCTTTAAACTCAAGCACAAGTTCAAGCTTTGATTGTAAAATGCTTATTTTATGTAAACCTCGGTTCAGGGCGATCTTAAGGTTAAGCCGTGCTTGAGCTTCTATTGTATAATCGGCTCTTAGGCATTCTGTTTCACGATGAATCCGAAGAGCTATGAGATTCCACTAAAAAAAATCATCGTCATGTTTGCCGCGGAACTTCTCATCGGAGCATCCTTCCTGACAGGCACGCGTTGAGGTTGTATACACAGGGTATCAATATTTCTCTCTAAAAAACAAAGATAAGAAATATAGAAATTTTGATGGGATTCCATTAAATGCTTGTCCACTTTGTTTCCCCCCATTAACACATTTTTTTAGAAGCCGAATAGCCCTTAAACACTGGAAAAGTTTCTAAAGGCTTGCTGGGACATTTTTTGACAAACGAAAAAAAATCAACTTTTTTATAATTTTGAGAGACGTAGAAATTTGAGTACGTACAGTTTTTTGTACAGAGCCGTTTTTTGAAAAAAGTTATGAACAAAAACGAAAAAATATTTATAGCAGTATTGCCCCCCCCCCCTTGTTCGAGGTTTTGGACATTTTGACGGCCTGTACCTGTAGGTGTAACCGTTTCGAGGCTTTTCATAGTAGAAGTTTTGCATGAAAAGTATACCGGTCTTTTTGAGGGTTTTTCGCAAGGCGAATTTCTACACTGACGTTAGAACCTATCACCTGATACCTAGTAGGTACCTATCTTATAAATCTAATAACGGGAAACTTCGACTGAAGTTATTAGGTAATTCCATAACACAACCGAGGTGAAGGGCAGGCACGTAACTGAAAAAATCTTCCTGGGTGGAGCTAAATAATGTAAGTGGTAGTAGTAGCAATTACAAAACAAGAAAAGTTCGCGTGCGTACCCTGCAGAGAACTGGCGGATATTATCGTTATATATTAGGTATATAACTTATAAATTATTATTCTTGTACCAGCGATATTTCACTTGAATGTTTATGGCTTATCAGTAATTAATTTCTGGGAAAAACAATACCCGGTAGTTCTTGTAGTTTGTCAGTGAATTCAAATTTTTTTTTAAACGTCCATATATGACAGTCAGGCAGTCAGTTTTTTTCAACAAATTTCCAAATTCGGAGTTTTCTACCCCAAGTGATGAATTTGGGGATGAATTTCTCATCTATACTCGCACAGGTTCATTTTTATCAAAACTTGAGTTTGGGTAGGTATTGCTGTGAATAAACAAGAGTAGCGAAATCTCAAATCTCCACGTGGTGCGCTACTAAAGCACATTCTCCGCAAGTTAACCCTAGGTTAGTCGCGCGGTGAAGTGAAACGTTAATGGTCGCGCGGTCTACCATCGTAGACCATTTTCAATTTACTATTAAAATTTAATTATAACATTTAGTCTGTCCGTTCTTCATTAGGTATACTCTCTGAACTAGTTTCAACCATATAGACTAGTTTTCACGCATACACATCAACTATCTTGCATGAGGCGAATAAAATACTCTGCAATATTGTCACGTATGCATTTTTGACCGTTTATTGTAACGCATCAATATTTCATACAAAAATAGGTTTCACGTAACTAGAAAGAATGTTGTGCTTCTTAGTAAGAGGAATAAACAAAACTCTGGAAAAAAACAAATTTCTATGAAAAATAAATTGGCCGGCAAATGCCAAAAAATGGTCATTTTTCAGTCGCTCAAACACCAGTACAAATAACTGTAATGTACGCATATCGTCTGTATTTTACACAACATCTCCTTGTAGACTTGTTTTGATTACGTGGACAAAAATTTCACTTAATTTTGTGGTCTTTTTAGGGGTGGGGGCTCTCTCCATCACGTGTCAATTCGTTGAAACCACTTTTGCCATACTTCCGGATCCCTGCTACTTTCCACGCGTCTTTTTTTGTGTTCGACATGATTTTATCCACACCTTATCAGATTACTAGATATATCTTTGGATTAGAAAGAATAATAATAATATATTTATTCATCCTTAGCGCAGTACAATACTAACCCAAATCAATAAAAACACTGTAAATAGAATATTTCAGCCTGCATGAAATTATAACGTCGTTAGTCGCGCGGTCTACGGTTGTAGACCAGTGCTGTTTAGGCCCTTATAGCTATTGCATTTGCACTAATCAACTTCTGGTGACACACTAATTCGATACAACAATATATTATTAACAGCTACTCAGCAGCACGTGCGGCTGAATTGTTTTTCCGGGGAACTAGCACGGTTGGAAAAGAGGTGGTCTACGATCGTAGACCGCGCGACTAACCGAGGGTTTTAATAGATTTCAGTAATAAATGTGGTACCCAAATAATACTGAATAGAAAGAAAGTTCTAAAACACGATGCTATAAAATTCAATTTGGTGGGCCAAGATAGAGACAAATTCTAAAGTCAGTCTTGAAACCATGAATAATAGTTGAATATGCAAGATTGGGTCAAGTTTATTATGCAGTTTTTATTAAGACATCTTCTCAACACATTGAGGTGCTGCATAACAAAGAATACAATAAAAATAGGCGAGTAAACATAGAAAAGTTGAAGAATTAAAGCTCGAATTAACGTGTATAAAAAACTTAATCAAGTATAGATATTATCATGTAAAGTGCAATTTATAAGTCGATTTTAATTTTAGTCGCAATTTTAACGAAGTTCAAAGATACGATTTCCTTTATACCTTTTATAACCCGATTTTAATCGCAAGCCGCAATGGCAACGATTTTAAGGATTTCAAGAAGTTGGCCAATATCCAACTCTTGCGATCCGATCCTTACGATCAATCAATGAAAATCAAGATAATATCAAGATTAGCGAAAATGAACACAGTAGTCTTCTTGATTAGCAGTGTTATGTTAGTGGATTGTCTGGGGACTTTCAGCGACAAGCTGACGGGTGAGCAGTGGCGCAACTAAGGGGAGGTCAGCCGGGTACCCGCACCCACCTGTACAAATATTTGACCGCAACGGCGCTTTTTCAACGTTTACAATTATTATGATGTGTGAGCGTGGCGCGGAGCGTCGGATGTCGGGAGAGCGATATCCGAAGCTAAGCAACGTCAGGCGCAGTCAGATTTCTGGATGGGTGACCTACCAGAAATTTAACTATCAGCTCGCTCATACCGTGCCTCGGACAGCACGTTAAGCTGTCGGTCCACGGCTAAGTAGAGTAGCCATTGGCTAGACTTCGCCGTAGCAAAGACGAAATTATTATATTATACAATTCACACGAACATACATTGATTATACTCATTTTCTGGAAAAATGTTCACTTGCGGCGCCTTCTTGGTCTGTAGGTACTTGCCTGTTCAAATGGGCTAGTTACGCCACTGCACTGCACCCTACGTTTTCTCCCTCCATCATGTCTTGCTTCCGACTGATGCGATCGTTGCGATCGAGTTATAAATTGGCGAGGTGAATTTGCTTACGATCGATTCGACTAAAATTGCGATTAAAATTGGGACTAAAATTAAAATCGAGATATAAATCGCATTTGAATGCTTTCTTGAAATAGATATACTAATCAAGACTAGGGCGGGGAGTATAATACCTGAAGCTCCACTTCAGGAACAACACCGCATGTTTCATCTTGTCGAGATAATTGAAAACGGTACAAAAAACATAGCTCTATGACAGAGATATATGACTCCTAAAGTTGAATAAAACGAAAGACAACAAAAACTTGGTAAATGAGGTTTTTTTGCCTTTCGCAAAAAGCTTTCTATAGCTTTGTTCCATCAGAAATCTTTAACTATTCAGAGCCAATGAGAAGCGTCCAGATCAGTTTGCAAACTGATTTTCTCGATTCCTATTAGGTCTGTTTTGGCAGCAGTTGGATCCAGTCCGAAAACCGTCAGAAATGGGTGCCCAGATCCCAGATGGATATTCATTCTATTGTGCTGGAGGTTCAACGAATTTTTACCTGTGTGCTTGCTTCTGATCATTTGCAAACCGTTTCTAACTGCTGCCAAAACAGAGCTATTGGCTCTGATTACAACGAACAATAAACCACATACATTATCTATCTGCAATTAACAATCGATAACAAGTTAAGATGAATGAAATGTTGGTTGTCATTAAAAGTTTGTATGGGTTTACTTACTGCAACTTTTGAAAATGACCGAGCCTTTTTAAAAAGCATCAAGGTGTCGTGCTAGCGGTTCGCGAAAAAATTCAGGATTATACTGCAAATTGTGATGAGAGCAACAGATTTGGCACAATTATTTCTTGAACCAAAATGAACAATTTGACCCGCTGCACTAATCGATTGACCGCCGGGGGGCCGAGTTTTCAGGGGGGCCAACTAAAAGACAACCACTTTTTTTTTAAATCATCAAATGCCGCTACAGAACGATGCAAGGGGACGTTTCCTTATCAAACAAATGTCTAGATTATGATTTTGTCAATGCCAGACGCTACTGTCGCTGGGAGCCCCAATGTCACCCCCATGTTGAATTTGGGATCTTTTTTGAACTAGATGGCAATGGTATCCGGAGTGGACGTGTGATATGTCATTTCCAATGTTTTCAGGGTCTGCGAATGTGATTCTGCAGACGAAATTGGTTTTTAATTACATTTGGGGGGAGGGGGGGAAACGAAATATTAATAGTTTTTTTTAATGCACTCCGAATTGCCACTGAATTGGCTTTGGTAATGTTATAGCATAAATTTGATATGTAGATGACGATTCCGCCACTGTCGGAGCGGCGCGACAACCGGAAGTCAAGTAACAGCCACCATATCTGAATTCAAATACTATCTCGTTTCTTAGGCATTGATCGACAGAAGGGGTGTGGGGTATCATTTCTGAGGTTTCTGGGGTCTCGGAACCCATTTTTGAAAGTAGAAATGTGATCAGACCAGGATTGGAGGAGCTGGTCAAAATATGAACTTTTTTTTATCAATGCACCCAACACAATTATAACATCATGCTTGGAGACTTCTCTTCATAAATCAACTATGCAGATCACGATGCCGCTATTGCGAAAGCGATGCGACAATCGTGAGTCGAGTTAAATTTAGCATATTCAAGAAAAACTTAATATTTTTATATAATAATAATGGAAATCAAATTGAACGTGCAAAGTATCTTTCCTTATAGTCTCTGGGTCCATGAATTCACGTTTTCACATGCTATCCGTTTTTTAATGAATTTGGAGGGAGAGGGAGAATAAAAAATTAATTTTTTTTCAAGCACTCTAAGATACTTTTGAATCAAGCTTGCTGACGTTGTAGCATGAATTGGATATATGTGTCACGATTTTGCCACTGTCAAAGCTGTGTGACAACCGGAAGTGAAGTTATGGCCGCCATTATATGAATACGAGTAGTATCTCGTTTCTTTGGCATTGGTCGACAGTGGTGGTGTGGGTTCTCGTTTCTAAGGTTTTTAGGGTCTCGGAGTTAATTTTTGAAAGTAAAAATGGGGTTTGGAACAAAATTGAAGAATAGCCTCAAAACACGTGTTTTCAAACCAATTTTAACTCGACTCACAGTTGTCGCATCGCTTTCGCAATAGCGGCATCGTGATCTGCATAGTTGATTTATGGAGAAAAGTCCCCAAGCATGATGTTATGATGGTGTTAGGTGCCTTGATAAAAAAGTCCATATTTTGACCAGCTTCTCCAATCATGATCTGATCACATTTTTACTCTCAAAAATGAGTTCCGAGACCCCAGAAACCTCAGAAATGATACCTCACACCCCTTCTGTCGATCAATGCCAAAGAAACGAGATAGTATTTGAATTCAGATATGGTGGCTGTTACTTGACTCCCGGTTGTCGCGCCGCTCCGACAGTGGCGGAATCGTAATCTATACATATCAAACTCATGCCATAATATTACCAGAGCCGATTCAGTAGCAATTCGGAGTGCATTGGAAAAAATTATTGATATTTTGTTTCCTCCCCAGAATCACATTCGCAGACCCTGAAAACATTGGAAATAACATATCACACGATTCACACGTCCACTTCGGATACCATTGCCATCCAGTTCAAGAAAGATCCCAAATTCTACATGGGGGTGATACTGGGGGTTCCCAGCGACAGCAGCGTCTTGCAGTGACAAAATCATGATCTAGACATTTGTTTGATAAGGAAACGTCCCCTGGCATAGTTCTGTAGCGTCATTTGATGCTTTAAAAAAAGTGGTTGTCTTTTAGTTGGCCCCCTTGAAATCTCGGCCCCCCGGCGATTAATCGATTAGTGCAGCGGGTCAAATTGTTCATTTTGGTTCAAGGAAAAACTGTGCCAAATCTGTTGCTTTTATCACAATTTGCAGTATTATTTCGTGAACCGCTAGCACTAGTGCTTTTGGTCACTTTTGCGGTAATTGCTTTATTACACAATTTTTTTGATAAATCTTATTCAGATGTATCCTAGTAAATGTAAATTGGTCATAAAAAGAAAACATTTGAAAAAGAGTAGTATTTTAGACAGCCGTTTATTAAACTGTAACCAATCCAGTTAATTTCCAGAGAGCGGTGCGCAACTTTTTACCCGCGTATCGGCGCCACTGCCGTTTATACAGCGATTACCACCACGCTATTTATAAAGTGCTTAGGCCTCTTCAGAAATAAACGAACTGAAAAAATCTACCACCGATTCAAAATCAGCATGCAGAAGCTCGCGTCAGTATGCCATTGCGAAAAAAAGGGATTAAAGGACCTTCGGATCGGGTTGAGAAATTAAGGTCAATCTATCAACGTCGACCTTTTAACCGTGAATAATACAAAGTACACAATTCATTAAATATTTCACATCGCAGTTTCAGCCGGCATATTGATAGCTTGCGATAAGCTATGCTTCGTTTTTCATTATGCGATTTTACAGACAGGTAGGTATCATTAAGGATCCTTTTCCCTTCGAAACTCATAGGTGCTTTTCTCCGGTTTTAATAGGTTAAATAAGGCAGTCTTGTTTCATTTATTATATACCTATACCGAATGTTTACTGATCAATTTCACACAGGAAATTAATCTGATTATTATTTTTCTTCGGTTTGGATATATAGATGACGGAATATTTACATGACGATCATGGTCGTCTTAACGGAACGGCTTGGAACAGGTATTTATTATAGGTAGGTAACTTCTGAATCGTATGCTGCGATGAATATTAATTTGGGCATCGACTAAAATCGTTCAGTTGACATTTAAAAGAGATCACTTAGATATACGCGAGACTTGGAGAGCTCTGGCGAGCTGGGAGAGAGACCTGTGCGTTGTTTCGCGAAAGTTGTTTTAAAATGACGAATGGCCATCTAAGTTCTACATGGTGAAAAACACTAAAATCACCACACCCTTTTAATTAATGTCAGAGATTTCAGTGTTTGTCAGCGAATGTTATGTGCCATCTTATATGCAGTAGTATAGGTACCTATACCATACCTACTTTTACATTAAACTTATAGGAAACAAGGAAAAAATACCAAACACGATTTTGTGAAATTTGCTGCAATGTGTGCGTATTTTCTCTATGGCTTTTCTTGGATTACTTTCAAATCACCATCGCAAATCAATTTATTTATGAGATCGTTTCGTTTCATCGTACTTTCCACTCGGGTGTGTTTGTGTGGTTTGTAGAATTGTATATAGTGTATGTATACATGTCCACCTTTTAGTAATGCGAGTCGCAAAACAATAATGTGACACCTACCGTGCCGCATAAATCAAACTCACATTTTTGACTTTTCAAATTCCCATCTCGCCTACTACGAACACTTCCATGCGACATAAGGCATCATCATAAATGAAATGCCCTTTGTGACTTTGGTTAACTAAACTGCATTTGGCCAGCCGCCGTCTTTATAATGCATATGTAATTTGAATATTAATACAGGGTTTTCCAATAAGACTAATGAGAGTGATAGATCAAACACCATCCAAGACCGTTCAAGTTTGAAAATATTTCGTTATCAATTAATAGTTCAAAATCAACAAAATTTGCTCTCGGAACGCAAAACTCTCATGCCTTGGCGGCGTTACTTGGAATTGGTGGTCATACTATCAATTTCTGACCGCCGATATTATTGTGTATTCAAACTCCCTTCACTGTTTTGTTAAGAGGCACCGTCGTGAAGCTTCTGATGTACCCAAATAAACCTTATCTTCCGCTTTATTGATGAAACATAGCCCGGATCTTTGCCAAAAATTATTCGTATCGAACAGCAAAGCTGTTGAAGCCATTAGTTGCCCAATGTAATTTTCCGAACAAATGTCACAAACAGCATTAATTCCTTCCAAAGTAAACACAAAATCATCAGGTATCACTTTAACACCATGTTCAATTTTAAGATCTTTCACTATATATGGAAAACTCCATTACTTGATAGGTACTATGCAGCACCATTTTTGTCGATAGGCAGTGATTTTGGCTGTCATACGGTTACTGTGCCGTGCAGTGCAATTTCTGTCGTTGGAACTGCGATGCCCGAATTGGCCGAAAACTGATGGTAGTGTGGTTTTGTTGCAGGAAAAGGAGAGATAATTTAGAGTCTGAAGGCAATTCGGTGCACCAATCTAGCAGTGGTGGCACTGGCGACTTACCCGTAGTTGTTCCACGGGGTATGGCAGAGTTGCCCGAGGGGGCCGCGCCTCCTGAGGACCAGCACCCCTGGCGTACATACGAGCACCCCCTGACCGCCGCCACCACAGCAATGTTGAACATCAGCGGCGGCGCCGAAGATCAGTCCGCCACGATGGGACTGATATACGAATATTACAAATTCCAACCGCTGCAAGGGGAATCGAAAGAAAAACTCGCGGATATTTGGCCGTAAGTTAACAGTTTTTTTGAAGAAAGAAGTCAAGACGGCCCCCATATTTCTAGCACTAAGCCACATGCCAAGAGGGTCTCTTATTATTGACAAGAAATGACAATCAAACCAAAATCCCTATCACCGGCACACTGTTGCTTAGAGATAGGGTCAAGTTCAAGACAACTAAATAGGCTTCATATTATAATTTATTAAAGTTTTCCCTTTTCCATCACAAACATTTTCTCTGTCACGTTCTCTATCACGGCAAAATAGTCAAAGGGTGGAAATATGAGAGAGTAGCATTTCCACTTTTAAACTGGAGAAGATATATTAGGTACCCTTAGAAGAGTTCTGCAATACGGCACGAAGCATTCATGCATGTCTACCAGTAAGTAATATATGCGAAGTTGATGTAAATAGCCCAGATAGGGGTTTGTGTGAAATGGGGCGAAAGAAACGCAGGCAAGGCGTGATCACACCGGGGGTGAATGTGCTTGTTGTACTCATTGATAAAACTGACAACTTCTACGTAATGCATACGCATACCTGTACACTAGGTCATGATTAAATAATATCGTCATATCGTCAAGTATGCTCCTACATTCCACACTCACTTCTGTTTATACCTACACGCATAACTTTAGTTTTAGCTTAGAAATCTCACCAAAAAGGATGAACGCGTATACGAAATACAGAGATAAATTTGCACAAATTATATGCCAACCGTTTGCAGGGATAGCAAACAGAGGCTATTCAGAATATTTTTTACTTTAATCCTATTGTGCAACATAATATATAGTGCAATAAAGCAGACTACTGCTATAAATTTCAACCATCAAGGTGTTTTTTTTTTAATTCAAAAGATGAGAGGAAAGAGAAGAGGGTCGGTCGAATCAAAATGAATGCTTTAATCTCCCAGCGTGCATATGCCGACTTTTTAACTTCTCTGGGATGCTGTAAATAATTCATGTATCCATAATTTACGACGTGTGGGTGATACGAAATTATCTAAGTTTCCTATGCAACTGAAAACACCTGTTCAGTTTCAGTTTTCCTAAAAGCTTGAAAATCAAGGGAGAATCAATGCTCGAATAGGTCACGATTCATGATTTTGTATACAGGGTGTTACAAGATATATGTGACAAACTTCAACACTAGATAGAGGACTCCAAGGCGAGTGAAGACCAACATTTGTCACGAAAATACAGGGTGCTTTGTACATTTAGTCACTATTTTCTAAATGCAATATTTTTGCAACACTTTGGTATTATCGATTGAAATTTTTGTGTTGCATTCCCCCACTGATACTCCATAAAAAGCCGTAGCAGGTAGGAAAAAATTCCAGGACCGTACACCCATGTCAAAAAATACATTTTTGGAGCGAATAAAAAACAAGTGAGTATGCCTTCACGTGCGTGAGTCTCAGTAGCGCATTTTCTCAAAGAGGCATATTGTGAACGTAAAGAAATTTGGTTGAAGGAGAAACACCATTCCTTGCCCACTTTCTTCACTCGAAACTCATTGTGATATTGTGTTATCAGAATGGGGTACTTGCCAATGAAATAGATTTGAATGGAAATTCTTTTACTCATCAATATATTTTTTTGTTTGAGGGCGGGAGCTGGGAGCGGCGACTAATCAACAGTAGTCTATTCTTTCCCATTATTAGTCGGCTATCCATATAGCAAAAGAATTGGATCGCTATGTCTTCGGGTTCATGTTTTCCATTTATCTCTTACTTTGAGGGCAGCGTGTGGGGGTGGCAGCATTCTGCAAAGTAACTGTTGCACAGTTTGAGTTGAGAGTTTCTGAATGTTTAAGGAAATATGACAATCAATGAAATTGTAAAAGTTGCATTTTTTTGTTTGGGGGCGGGAGCTGGAGGCGGCGACTAATCAAAAGTGGCCTATCTTCCCATTTTTAGTCAGCTATCTATATAGCGGAACAATTTAATCGCTATGTCTTCAGGGTTATGTTTTACATTCATCTCTTACTTTGGGGGCGGCGTGTGGGAGCGGCAGAGTTTGGCAAAGAAATTCTTTCACAGTTTGAGTTGAGAGTTTCTGAATGTTTGAGGTAACATTAAAATGTAATTCAGTGGAAATTATTGAAAGTTGCACTTTTTCTCTTTTGGGGGTGGAAGTTGGAGGCGGCGCCATGTCAAAGGTAGCCTATCCTTTCCCATTTTTAGTTAGCTATCCATATAGCGAAAGAATTAGATCGTTATGTCTTCGGGTTTATGTTTTTCATTCATCTCTCACTTTGAGGGCAGCGTGTGGGGGCGGCAGCATTCGGCAAAGTAACTGTTGCACAGTTTGAGTTGGGAGTTTCTAAATGTGAGGGAAATATGACAATCAGTGAAAATTGTGAAAGTTGCATTTTTTGTTTGTTTGGAGGCGGCAGCTGGAGGCGGCGGCTGAATAAAAGTGGCCTATATTTTTCCAATTTCAGTCAGCTATCAATATAGTGAAAGAATTAGATCGCTATGTCTTCAGGTTCATGTTTTACATTCATCTCTCACTTTGGGGGCGGCGTGTGGGAGCGGCAGAGTTTGGCAAAGAAATTCTTGCACAGTTTGAGTCAAGAGTTTCTAAATGTTCGAGGTAACAGTATCAGCTAAATCAGTGGAAATTGTTGAAAGTTGCACTTTTTTTCTTTTGGGG
The DNA here is from genome assembly GCA_949128115.1 of Anaspis maculata. Taxonomy (NCBI): domain Eukaryota; kingdom Metazoa; phylum Arthropoda; class Insecta; order Coleoptera; family Scraptiidae; genus Anaspis; species Anaspis maculata. The sequence continues at coordinate 801,535 of OX421968.1, read as the reverse complement.
GCGGACTCTGGGGGCGGCGACTAACCAAAAGTAGCCTATCAGTAGGTAGTGGGATACCTTGGACCAGCCCCTCTCCTTCTCCTTTAAGCCCCGCCCCCTCACTCTGAGGCCACGCCCACCTGTCAGATTTTGACAGGTGACATTTGACAGCTGTCATCTGTCAGATTTTGACAGCTGTCACATTTGACAGGTGACTTTTGACAGCTGTCACATTTGACAGGTGACGTTTGACAGCTGTCACATTTGACAGGTGACTTTTGACAGCTGTCACATTTGACAGGTGACGTTTGACAGCTGTCACATTTGACAGGTGACGTTTGACGGCTGTCACATTTGACAGGTGACATTTGACAGCTGTCTAACTTGACAGGTGATGGCCGCCATGACAGTGGAGGGAAAGCGGGAAATTTGAATTAGACAGCTGTCTCAATTGACAATTGACAGCCGTCAGATGATGGCCGCCATGACGGTTGAGGGAAGAGCGGGAAATTTGAATTTGAAATCTGACGTATGTGATAGGTGACAGCTGTCAGATTGACATTTGATACCTGTCAGATGATGGACGCCATGACAGTTGAGAAAAGAGCGGGACATTTGAATTTGAAAGGTGACGTACGTGACAGCTGACGTATGTGGCAGGTGACAGCTGTCAGATTGACATTTGACACCTGTCAGATGATGGCCGCCATGACAGTTGAGAAAAGAGCGGGAAATTTGAAATAGACAGGTGACAGGTTTTTGACAAATGGTTGATGATGGACGCCATGACAGTTTTCGGAACTGTGCTATCTTCAAGCCTCCGCTAGATAGAGCTGCCTACTACAGGTTTCTAACGGTGATTTCCTCAAGCTTCCGCTAGATGGAGCCACTGGTATTAGAGGTTTCTAACTGTGATATCCGCAAGCCTCCGATAGATGGAACCACCCGGAAGTTTGTTGTAAAAGAGCGGGAAATTTGAATTTCAAACAAATTGGTGATTCTGATAGGTACCTACAGCTAACTTGTTCGCCAACGCGGGTTTCTAACTGTGGTATCCTCAAGCCTCAGCTAGATGGAACCACTTCATATATCTGTCCGTTTGTTGTAAATGAGCGGGAAATTCAAATTCGGTAGGCCATAGATATAGGTGACATTTGACATATGCCTAATTCAAATATGACGGGTGACAGATGATAGCCGCCCAAAATGGGACAATGGGACGTTGCTTATACTATTACATTGGACACAAAATTAGACAGTCAGACACAAAATGGGACAGTGGGACACAAAGTGGGACAGTGGGACACAAAATGGGACAGTGGGACACACAATGGGACAGTGGGATGCTGCTTATACATACCTACGTTTTACTCTACTCCACCCATGAACTAATGACTAATACGAGATTATATTTATTATTATATCTAAAACAGTTTTCCTTCTTCAAGACAGTTGTCAAGATGCGTTTGATCAAGCAACATGCTACTATATGCATTAATGCTATTCATAATTCTAGTTATGTATCTGATTCATCTAAACATGGATCTTTGTTGCCAACAAACGTCAGATGCTTAATTTGCGGTCCATCGAACTGTGGAAAAACAAATTTGATGTTGAGTCTGATTTACGACAAAAATGGATTGAAATTTGAGAATCTGTACGTATTTAGTAAATCATTACATCAATTCAAATATCTGCAGCTTGCAGATATCCTTTCGCCGATTAAGGAAATTCAATTCTTTACTTATGGTAACAATGATGAAATACCACCACCGAATGACGCTTTATCCAATTCTATTTTCATATTTGATGATATAGCATGTGATAAGCAACATGCAGTCAGATCATATTTTTGCATGGGACGTCATAATGGAATTGACAGTTTTTACTTGTGTCAGAGTTATAGTAGAATTCCAAAACATTTAATTCGAGATAACGCAAACCTACTGGTATTATTCAAACAAGATAATATGAATTTGAGAAAGATATACGACGACCATATTAATTCGGACATGTCTTTTAAAACCTTCCAAGAAGTATGTGCGCTCTGTTGGAATGATTATAAATATGGATTTTTGGTTATTGATAAAGATCGTGAGCCTAAGAATGGTCGCTACAGGAAGGGCTTTGACGTATTTATAATACTGTAACATTTCAGCAAACACCTCAGTGTTATTTCAGTCATGCAAAGGGAAAGTACTTCCCTCGACTTACAACAGAACATTATTCACACTAGAAATATTATAAGAGAAAAATGTAATTTAATCAAAAGAAAACGAGAAGATGATGAGGAATTTTTGAAAATGAAATACAGACCAATAACAGAACCGCTAAGCAAAATTTTGGGAAGCACTACTAATCATAGTCAAAAATCAATATCAGCACTACCACCTATAATTTCCAAATGCACGTCTTCAACAAGCAAAGAACAACACAAGAAAACATTAAAGCGACCTCGGAACGTTGTACATCTCAGAAATATAAAAAATAAATCACTAAAACCAACACATACCACATCGGACCGTGAATCAGTTTCTATTTCCGAAACTAAATGTCAGCCCCAAAGAGAAGATAAAGAAGAGAAAGAAGAATCCTCGAAAGCATCAGCTTTTACCACACCAAGTCAGGAAACAATCTTCACATTGGAGAATCAACCCAAATTGACGCGACCTCGGGATGTTGTACATTACCGCAATATGAAGTATAACTCAGCAAACCTAACGACATCTACCACATCAAGTTCAAAATTGAATGAAAATGAATTACAATCGAATAGTCAAAGTAGAGAAGGAGAAGAGAAGAAAACACACATAGAGCAACCGTCGTCAGCAGCTAACACGCGCAAACAACATTTAGATGTTTCCTATTACCTCTCCAAACTCAAAAGTGGCGGTGATTGCAGTACAATGGATTTAACGTCGGGCGTTAGATATTCAGACAGACGTTATATTCTTGGAGATTCTGTTATAAATTTCAAAGAAAATCAGCTAGAAGTGGATGATCGAACTTACGACATTACTCCAGGCCTGGCTGAACTGATCTTCAAGAAAGATCCTAATTTGGGAGTGATTCAAGAAGCAGATAAAAAATTATATTGTACGATTTTAAAAACGACCAATGCGCTTCGAAAACGTTATAGTTCGACCGAAAATATTTGTGAAAAAGTGAAGAGAAATCCAAAGTACAAAACGGTTATTGAACCTTTATTGTCTATATCTCGAAACAAAGCTAAAAGTAAAACTGGTGGAGGTGTGAAAGAAATAAATGCAAATAAATTGGTTGAACAGCTAGAAACCTTATTCTATGATAAAACATCTGACCACTCACAAGAAATTATACGTATTGAGAGGAGCTTGAGGGAATCGGGGATTATTTTATAAAATGCAGGAGTATTTTTAATTAGTCTGTCTCTAGATGTGCTCCAAGAACAATGTCAACTGTGAAAAAGCAAATTGTGGATGAAATCCATAAACCAGCCAGAAAAAATTTCAAAAGGAGACGAGTTATACTAAAAGGCATAGATGATTTGTGGCAAGCCGATCTTATTGACTTGAAGCTTTATGCTGAAAAAAATAGAGGATATTCCTATTTACTCTGTGTGATTGATTGCTTTTCAAAGTACGCCTGGGTACGACCACTGAGACAAAAATCTGCTGCAGAGGTTGCAACCGCGTTTGAAAACATCTTACTAGGAAAAAGAGCGCCTAAAAATCTACAAACTGATGATGGAACTGAATTTTACAACAAATTATTCAAATCTATCACAAAAAGATGCAAAATCAACCACTACTCAACATATAGCACTCTCAAGGCCTCTATCGTTGAACGATTCAACAGAACGCTGAAAAACGCTCTTTGGAAGCAGTTCAGTCTACAAGGAAACTATAAATGGTATACAATCATAGAATCATTGGTATCAAAGTATAATGAAACTAAACATAGAACTATTGGGAGAAGTCCAATTTCAGTTAAAGGGAAACGTATTGAGAAATATCTGTTGAAATATGTTTACAAAGATGATGATACACCTCCAAAAGTTCTTCCGAATCATAAAGTTGGAGATCATGTGAGAATTTCCAAATACAAAGCGTTATTTGCTAAGGGATATACTCCTTCATGGAGTACTGAAATATTCAAGATCAGAAAAATTAAAAGAACAGATCCTGTAACGTATCTTTTAAAAGATTCACTTGGGAAAGATATAGCTGGTGGTTTCTACAAGGAAGAAATTCAACACGTCAAGTATCCGAAACACTATCTGGTTGAGAAGATTCTGAAGCTGAAAGGAAATAAAGCTCTTGTTAAATGGTTAGGTTTTGACACAATGCATAATAGTTGGATTAATAAAAATGATATAGTATAAATAGAAAGTGTTTTTTATTTCGACAGCATTCTTGCTTATGTCCTAGTCATGGTAAAACCTTCGAGAGGCTCACGAAAAAAGCGTATTATACCAACACCGCGGTTTGGATCTGGTTTATCCATTAGTGCAGACAATTTTTTATCTCTTTTACCGAAAAGAAAATTGTCAAATGTAGATTTGGCTTATCTAGCAAAGAAATACAAAATACCACATTTCAGAGGTGTTTTTATGAGCGATACACTCCCCAAAAAGCCTAAGAAAATCGAATTTGCAATTTTGAACTTAGATACTATCAGAAGAAGTGGTACTCATTGGGTTTGTTACAAAAAAGTTGGCAACAGTGTGAAGTTTTTCAACAGCTTAGGGAACAAAAAGCCTCCAAGAAGTTTGAGTCGATATATGAAAGGATTTAACATCACTGTAAATAGGACTAAATATCAAGAACCCAATACGTACATCTGCGGACAACTGTGCTTATTATTTTTACTAGGTTACATCTGCTAACATGGGTTTGAATTTTGGAAAAGTATATAAATCACGATGTATATCTAAGAAAAAGCACAGTCTAAATACCACAAGCAAGCCTAACACAAGGCTTACAGCAAAAAATATAAAATTTTTGCAGTTGATGGGTTATAAAATTCCATGGTAACATCACGATGGATATGTTGGAATTAGAAGAAACACCCGCAGCTGATAATTCAATAGAAGGTATTGAGTTTCACAGTCATCATCCCTATGCTGCAAATAAATTTCAACCGGGGGATGAGATACGCATCAGCCTTCAACATCAGGATATTTACACATTACCTAGTCAAAGTTTTTTATACTTAGAAGGAAAATTTTTAAATGAAGATGGTAGTGCTAAAGCCAAGGATTCCTGTAAATTGATCAATAATGCTTTTGCTTTCCTGTTCGATGACATTAGATACGAACTCGGTGGTGTAGAAATCGATCGAGTAAGAAATCTGGGAATAACCACTACTCTTAAAACATTCGTGTCTTCTTCTCTGGGATATGACAAACATCAACATCATGGATGGTGCAGACCACAAAGTAGTTCGCTTGACATCGTGAAAAATGGCTTCTTCAGTGTTTGCTTACCGCTGTCCAATCTGATTGGCTTTGCAGAGGATTATCGGAAAGTTATAATAAACGTTAAACAAGAATTAATACTTTTGAGATCTAGAAATCAGGATAATTGTTATGTATCACCTGTATTGGTACAAAATGAAGAGCCCCCCAAAGCAACAATCGAGATAACAAAATTGTCTTGGAACGTTCCGTATGTTGGAGTTGATGATCATCAGAGACTTTATTTGATGCAATATTTGAAGACCGAAAAAATTATTTCAGTCGGTTTTCGAAGTTGGGAGCTTTTTGAATATCCAGTACTACCATCATCTCGAAAACAAGTATGGAGTATCAAGACTTCAACTCAAATGGAGAAACCTCGCTATGTGATTCTGGCTTTCCAAACAGGAAGAAATAATACAGTGAAAAAAGACACTAGCATATTCGATCATTGCAACATCAGCAATGTCAAATTATTTCTCAATTCTAAATCATACCCGTATGATGATTTAAATATTGACTTCGCCAAAAATTACTATGCTTTGCCATACAATTTATATTACAAATTCCGAGAATCATTTTATAACGATGAAGTAACCTATCCACTTCTATCATTTGAAAATTTTAAAGATATTGCCCCTTTAATTGTAATTGATTGTTCAAAGCAGTCAGAAGTTGTAAAAACAAGTCCAGTTGATGTTAAGCTTGAATTTGAAGCATCCGCTGCTTTTCCCAACGATACAACTGCTTACTGTCTGATAATACACGATCGAATAATTGAATATAATCCACTAACCAGCATCGTTCGAAAAAGAGTCTCCCTATAAACGTTTCGGCTAGAGAAGGCGTAAACCTACACTTTGGAACGCGAAAATCGCCTATAAATTGGAAAAGAACCTTCAAAAACATCATTCTGTCAAGACCCATAGCATAGTGAACATCATGGAGTTCCTTCAACATTTGTATGCTTTGTCAACAGAATATCCTCTAAACAAAAGTGGTTCGAAGCGATTAGTACCTTGTTTGGTTGGAATGGTTCCATGTGTCGTCATTGAAGAAAGAAACAGAGGAAGACTTCTCATATCACCGGAAGTATTCAAAAATATCGAAACATCAGGCTGCAAAACGAAAATCGACGGTTTTCTCAACACTAATGCCGTTCCAATACCAGCAACTGAAAACCTACCATTCATAAATATTGACTTTGATGGAAGTGGACGTCGAAAAGTAGTTAAATTTCGGAAAGAACAAGAACTTCACGACATTTATTTCTCTGTCGGGCTACATCCAGAAATTTCTCTGGTCAAAAGTGAATGGAATTTAATTTCTGAGAAATATGATGAGCTCCTGAAATTACTAGATATTTTGGAGAAATTTTCCAAATCTATCAATTAAAGTTGGTCTTTTGCACATATTTCACAGCGTAAACTCTGTATATTAGGATAAATAATTATTTTGTAACTACAATACCTAACTGAATAGATGATAATTTTTAATAAAAATGTGAAAAGTTTATTCGTTTTTTATTATAATGCAACAAAACAAAACATCCTTGCAATATCGCATTGGTGGACAAGTTAGTTGTAGGTACCTACTTGCAGAATCACGAATTTAATGTCACCTTTATCTATCGAAGTCAAGTTTCCCGCTCATTTACAACAAACAGACAGATATATGAGGTGGTTCCATCTAGTGGCGGCTTGAGGATATCACAGAAACTCGCATTGACGAAACATTTCAGTCGTTTTTTTATTTGAATTAAATCACCAGTAGATATAACCTACCTACCTACCTACAAAAACATGCAGAAACAGAAAAACATTACTTCAAATTTTGATAAGGTTTGAATTCTTTTTCACCAAACAAAAAGAGACACAAAATAGCTAGTCAGGTTTATTGAGAATTACGATTTTGTCCTGTGTGTAATGAGGCAGAGATAGTGCTGGTATTAATAGTTCGGTTGAAAGAAGTTCTACTACAGTAGCCATTGTGAAGTTCCGTCGTTAATATTAATTTTGTTTTTTCAAAATCGTGAAGTTTCGATTTACTATGAATTTCGAGGAACTAGACCGCGCTGGTGCCTTGAAGGAGTTCATTAAACTATCAACTTTGGAAATAGGCACCCATTACAAAATCTACAAAATATCAAGAAACCCAACACGGTATGGAGACACCGTTGTAGCAGATTTGGGTGACTTCTTAGTCAACCTACCAAAACGGTATCGCGAAATATTCCATAACGCTGCAATTGAGGACTTCAATTCAAATCACGGAGGCAAAATGTACCTGGAAGTGAAGAAAATTATCACCATTCGCGGATCTCTGTGCGCAATAATCGATATCGCCAAAATTTGACAATTATGATGAAAAATGTATCATTATAAGTGTTTATTTAGTTTGTGAGAAATATATTCTAATTTCTGGGTGTGATATAAACGTGTTTTTTGTTTGTTTTTAGATGTATAGAACTTAAATCTGTCATAACGCAAGCCTTAGTAAGTAGGTATTCAGATAAAGGCAAAATCTTCTCTAGTATATTATTGATATCATTGAATTCTGACACTATTCAAAATTCTTGTCCACACATCCTCGCTATTTTTAGCAGTTTGGATCTTTGAATTTAGCGCCAAGATATTTGAATCAAACTGCCAGACGTATTAGACGGTTCAATCTAATGGAGGCTTGAAAGTAAGTATCACAGTTAGGAATCTGTAATACCGGTTGCCCCATCAAGCGAGAGTCAAATTCAAACTTCTCGCTTTCTGTTTTGAAATTCAAATTTCCCGCTTTTCTCTAAACTGTCATGCCGGCCATCATCTGACAGTCAGGAACTTGTAGTAGGCAACTCTATCTAGCGGAGACTTGAGGATAGCACAGTTCCAAAACTGTCATGGCGATCATCATCAATCATTTGCCACCTACGTCATTTGTCTATTTCAAAATGCCCGCTCATTTTCTGAATGTCATGGCGGCCATCATCTGTCACCCGTCATATTTGAATTAGGCATATGTCAAATGTCACCTATATCTATGGCCTACCGAATTTGAATTTCCCGCTCATTTACAACAAACGGACAGATATATGAAGTGGTTCCATCTAGCTGAGGCTTGAGGATACCACAGTTAGAAACCCGCGTTGGCGAACAAGTTAGCTGTAGGTACCTATCAGAATCACCAATTTGTTTGAAATTCAAATTTCCCGCTCTTTTACAACAAACTTCCGGGTGGTTCCATCTATCGGAGGCTTGCGGATATCACAGTTAGAAACCTCTAATACCAGTGGCTCCATCTAGCGGAAGCTTGAGGAAATCACCGTTAGAAACCTGTAGTAGGCAGCTCTATCTAGCGGAGGCTTGAAGATAGCACAGTTCCGAAAACTGTCATGGCGTCCATCATCAACCATTTGTCAAAAACCTGTCACCTGTCTATTTCAAATTTCCCGCTCTTTTCTCAACTGTCATGGCGGCCATCATCTGACAGGTGTCAAATGTCAATCTGACAGCTGTCACCTGCCACATACGTCAGCTGTCACGTACGTCACCTTTCAAATTCAAATGTCCCGCTCTTTTCTCAACTGTCATGGCGTCCATCATCTGACAGGTATCAAATGTCAATCTGACAGCTGTCACCTATCACATACGTCAGATTTCAAATTCAAATTTCCCGCTCTTCCCTCAACCGTCATGGCGGCCATCATCTGACGGCTGTCAATTGTCAATTGAGACAGCTGTCTAATTCAAATTTCCCGCTTTCCCTCCACTGTCATGGCGGCCATCACCTGTCAAGTTAGACAGCTGTCAAATGTCACCTGTCAAATGTGACAGCCGTCAAACGTCACCTGTCAAATGTGACAGCTGTCAAACGTCACCTGTCAAATGTGACAGCTGTCAAAAGTCACCTGTCAAATGTGACAGCTGTCAAACGTCACCTGTCAAATGTGACAGCTGTCAAAAGTCACCTGTCAAATGTGACAGCTGTCAAAATCTGACAGATGACAGCTGTCAAATGTCACCTGTCAAAATCTGACAGGTGGGCGTGGCCTCAGAGTGAGGGGGCGGGGCTTAAAGGAGAAGGAGAGGGGCTGGTCCAAGGTATCCCACTACCTACTCCTATCCTTTCCCATTTTTAGTCAGCTATTTATATACCGAAAGAATCAGATCGCTATGTCTTCGGGTTTATGTTTTTCATTTTATTGCACTTTTTATCGTTTGGGGGCGGAATCTGGGGGCGGCGACTAACCAAAAGTGGCCTATCCTTTCCCATTTTTAGTCAGCTATTTATATACCGAAAGAATCAGATCGCTATGTCTTCGGGTTTATGTTTTTCATTTCAAAGTGATTGGGGGCGGTTTTTAGCAGTTTTTTCATGTCGGCGGCGCATATCAATGACGGAATGTTTCTTGGCTTACGTTTATAAGTGGCAACTATGTATTATTCAAAAAATGAGAACACCAGAGCATCAGGTCTGGTAGAAAGTGCAATATTATGTTATTTCAAGTTTATCGGGGGCGGTTTTCTCTATGTTGGCGGCGCAATATAGACATCCAATATAGCCTAGCCCTCCTTTGGGAGTGGCAGCTATGTAACAGCGAAAAAATTAGAAAGCTAGGTCGTCTAGTTTGGGAGGAATTCGAGGAACGGACGGACGGACGGACGGACGGACGGACGGACAAAGCGGTTGCAATAGCGATTTTCATCAAGATGGAAAATGCGCTAAAAATAGTCACCATATTCATAAAACTGAGGAAAGACTCTATACAATCGACTTTTCAATTCTGACGGCACACTTGAGGTTTTCGAGCAAAAAAAAAGTGGAAAACAGCTTATGCACTAATTAATAATAGTAAATAAAATCCATTAATTTTTTTTGTTTCTCAAGCAAGCTCAAGTTTCTTTTTTCAAATACCTTCATAACCAATGATCGAAAAAAAAAATTGTTGGTCTCAACTCGCCTTGGAGTCTTCCATCTAGTGTTGAAGTTTGTCACATAAATCACGGAACATTCTGTTTAGACTAGCCTGAACTCTCTGAAGCGACATTTTTTTTCACTCAACCGCTAGATTTCATTCAATCCAATAATCTAACTAACTTAATTATAACTGTATATGGGTAATAAACAGGGGACGTCTTTGTACTTAAGACCTGTAAGATGGTCTTAATCATCTTAGGGGACATTCAGCACGATCCCAATACTTTCCCTTTAATTAGTTGGGGAGGGGGGGGGGGGAGTTCAAAAGGCATGGAACCTGCTTTCAATTAACTAAATATATGCTTCTAGCTACGGCACTTTCCACAGAAAATCACTGCTATATAAAAGTATCGCGGAAGTGCTGAAATCGGAATTTAACATCTCGTATCTCGCGGATCTAAATAACCCAAGAGGCCGTGATGACAAACTTTAATCCAAATCATTTCCCAAAGGGCTGTCTACTTCCGGAGGCAGTATCCTTGGCTTTACCTTTGCACTATACAATGTCACATATCTAGGTATGTATATATTTACAAACCAGGCTCATTAAAAATGCTTATCTTTGATCTGCATTGTAACATGATACTGATTGTATCAGGTTGGAATACCCTCAGCTTTAACAAATTACATTGAAGAAAGGTACACAATACGATTTACCTATAGGTCCTGGGACACCCCACAGCCTACCCTTGTTGTGTTACGTTACAAACCTCAGGATTTTAACGTTTATTTTAATGGAACAATCAACATCTATCTATACCTATTATGCACATATACATATGTATAGGTAGGACGTAGAGTTATTTTTCACACATGTGTTCCTGTTTATTAAATTAAAACAGAGAATTATTATCATAGAGCTATGCAAGGCACACCTGTAGGTATCCTTACATACTCCATATTTTGACGTAATGTCAAAACAAAATTTACAGTGACCTATTCAATTGCCGCCTGCAGTATTTCTACGTCTTAATTTAAATTTATAGTGAACACCTGTATTATAACAGAAACACCAACTTCAACCCACGATCGTAAGGTAATTATTAGCCTTTGTATTTATCAGCCAGCCAAATTGTACCTACCGGTACTAAACTATACGCAGCAAAAGAATTGCCCTGGTTCAAAACTTCAGTCCTTGAAAATTGGATAAAATAATTTTTCATTAGGACCTCAGTCAATTTCAATTCTATTTTTGGTGATCGAAAGATTTATTTTCTGGGAATACAACCAATCTTATGTGAGAATCGAAACACGCCAAGTAAAATTTCCGTGTGGTGGGAAATAGCAGAATACAATGGCTGAAAATTTTGTTAGCGCCCTTTTTGAGCAAGAATATTCACAAACTTCAGCGACAACATTGAAAAGATTGATGTCTTAACCTCGAATCCGAAACGGTTTTCGAATTTTCCACTTAGGTACCTTCTTTATTCACGCAGAGTGATCTATTATTTTTTTCTCATTTTACCGTAGTAACTTTTTCTCGTTGATAAATTTCAAAGTCTAGAATTCAACTTCTGGCAAGAATACCTGCATATGTATAATACCTGTATGCCAAATTTCAAGTTGATCGAGCTTACGGTTCGGCAGTTATCATGTCAGAACGTTTTCCCTACATCATCACATAACTTTCTCTTCCGAGTGAGGGGACGGGTCGGGAAAATAAAAGTCAAGTTGAGCAGGTTGTCGTTCATCAAATTAATCCACAAACCACTGGCAGTACGCAAGACGTCTGGGGCGCGGTCTAACGGCAATAGGCCTTTCGGACCCTGGTATATGTCGTTTGTTCGTTCCCGTCTTGAGTACGCCTCACTTGCCTGGAGGCCGAGATATAAAATCCACAGCATCCCTCGAAAAAATCCAGAGGAGATTTCTTAAAACAGCGACTTTCATGTAACCAGGCTCATTTCCTGCAAGGGGCGCTTCGCAGCGGGACCTTTTGCGTCAATTTAACATGCACTCCCTTCATACCAGACGTGACATGGATTCTGTGATCTTTCTGTACAAGATTATCAAGGGTGAGTTTGACTGCCCGGAGTTGCTGTATCGCATAGACTTTCTGATACCCAGACCGAACTCCCGCGACACTCAGCTGCTCCATCTACCCTAAGCGAGAACTCGTGGACTCACCTGCTCCCCTCTCCATCAAATGATTCACTCCGACCGCGACGCCGAAATTCGCTGTGATATCCTTCATACCACTGTTTCAGCTACCAAAGAGTTGAACATGTGTCAGCATGACGCTGATACTTCATTGAGGCCAATTTGATCTCTTTTTCTGACTTCAGGATTCCACACATTCCATAAATAGGACTTTTCTCCCGTTGAATGTGCCTCAAATAATAAATAAAGAAAGAAATAAATATGACTGCATCCTGTATGATTTCATTATTCATGGCCAAATTCCTCTTGACAATCTTCTGGCATGTTCCCAAAGAGAGTCCAATTTCTTGAGAGAGATGTCTCGAAGGTTTTCTAGCTTCTTGGTCCATACGTTGACGAACGTCATTATTAACAACTTCTTCTGTGCGAACGGACGAACGGTTGGCCTTCCAGCACCTCTTTTGTGTGTCACACAGAGCCAGTTTCACGCAACAGACTGACGCAATGTGCAAGACACTTGAAAAACTTATCTGGTACTACTGCAAAATCCGGAAATTGGTGTTGGAAATCTTCTAAACATAAACGCTGGCCTGATGGCTGTACTCCCAAACTTCATTTCTTCGCACACCAGTTCGAAAATACGCCTCGATCATGTATGTTTTGTGCCCTGCCGTGAAAACCATATTGTTCGTGTTCCTAAAACTGCGATTGGTTTGACAAATTACGACAACCAAAAAATTATAGACATAAAATGAACGATGCTAGTTCTGACAGACGTTTTCCAGGCACTCACTCACAGGCACCCTTGATCCATTTAATTTATGAACTATCGGTACATAGCCTCAAAGTAAGAGTGTCGGACTGCTCCAAGAGCAGGGCACTGACATGTACTACGTTTCCATGGAGAATTTAAATCGATTTGAAAACGGTATCGGGATTGAATACGGTAGTGTTCACATGAGTGGTTCGAACTCGGTATTCAAATCGATTTGAATTCTTTTTACATACATCTGTCACGTAAGTCTAACCCTAACCTAAAACTCTCCCAACCTAACGTATCAAAGAAAGTGCAAGTAGGTACTCTGCATACTGCAAGTGTGCAGAAGGCAGAAATGCAGACAACAGGTGCAAGTATGAATGCGACCCTCGATGCGACCAGATCAGCGGTTTTACTCATTGCTATTGTATCAGTTTCTGTTTGTTGATGTTTCGATCCAATCCGATTGGGTTTCCATGAGTATTATTTCGATTCGATCCCAGAATTTGCCGAATCGACCTTGAGACTCAAATCGATTTGAATACGGTGTTGCAAGCGTTCACATGCAGTTTTCAATCCCGATACCGTTTTCAAATCGATTTCAATTCTCCATGGAAACGTAGTATCTTCGCTACATAGCCGACAGGTAAGATGTTTCATGAGCGAACAGTGTCCCGTAAATAGTCCAACTGCCCATCTTAACTGGCTCTTGCTAAGATTTATTAATTCTTTCCCTCTTTCTCTGGAAAGTCCGCCGGTTTCACACCACTGGCACTGGTAACTTTTTACACAGTAATCAGCAAGCTTTCGAGAACATCTCTGCCAATTTTCAGAACTACACTATTTATTTTTGCAATTTCTTCTTCGTTGACTGGGCTAATGTAGGTTGCTGGTTTTGCGTATTTCAACGCTTGTTATCCTTGCTTAGACGTTTTCTTTCCATTTCCTTCCACGTCGCCAGTGGCTGGATTTACCAGTACACGGGCTGACCTAAAAGTCATCACCTATACCCTGACGCAAGTGACAAATAAAATCAAGCGTTTACATCAAAGCGACCAAGAACATGTTTAGGTGGAATTTGGATCGCTTAGTTTTCGACAGCGCAAACCGTCGCACGCCATCTTTATATCATGTAGAAAACGCACGGAAGCTTTTTTCTTGGTTTATTCAACGTGAGTCCATTTCCGCAACAAGTCCTAACACCGACGCTTGTGAATGCTTCCTCCACTATAACGGAAATTTTGTCTAACCCCTGTGTGTTCCAACACCTGGGGCCTTATTCTTGAAATGGGGAACAAAGTTCTCATGCGGTGTTGATATGCAAGGAGAGCTATGATTGGCCCTTGCCTAGCAACTACACGTGTGAACTCTGTTTCAAGAATGGGGCCCCTCCGGCCCCTGGTAGGGATTTCAACTACCACCAACATCGCATGACGTCGGCACCATCGTCCATATTTTAGATGCTCTGCCAAACGTGGCATTTAGCAAGCATTCCAACTAAATGAAGTGACTTAATTTCGGAACGAAAATCCGACCCCCCTTGGTGGGGATCGATCGCACGACTCTTAGCATGGTAGTCGGACGCGCTGACCGTCACACCACTAGCTCCTCGCGAGATTGAGCTAATATACGAAATTGAATGTGTTTCTTTCTGACCCGTCATAAGTCATCACTTGAAAATTAAGGTCTAGAATTTTTTTTTTGTGCAGGTTTCGTTAAAGGTTCCATAAATGTGGTAGGTACTGTTCCGGTGTGACAATCGGGGGACACCTGTATAGAGGTCGCTCTAGGGTTTACAGCAGTTACGTTCTACTTCGGGTGAGGTGGAATCTAGCCCTTTCTGGGCTGGGGGCTGGGACGTGAACATGCGAGTTTCCCTCAGAAAGTCCACACACCCAAATTCTCCCAAGATCGAAATATTCACGTATTTCTAATAGAGAATCAACATGTTTATATCAAATTCGGCTTTTTGACATTTTGAAAGACCATAAAATATTTTATGCAGGTGGAAACTCTGCGTGGGTAGGTATATTTAAAATATCCAGATATATACCAAGGGTGGTTGAGACCAGTCCCAGGCCCCCGGGGTATATTTTTCCCGGTTTTGAACATGAACGTTAAAATTCAGAGTATACTTAGGTAAACCTTGATGGTCTTTTAAACTAAAGGCTATTTAAATGTATTGATAATATTGGGTAATCACGTGACCCATTTTTCAGGTATACATTTTACGTTTACTGATCCGCCCAAGAGGGAGTGCGCTACTGAACCTTGTCAACCCGTGCGGGTGTAAAAATTCACCACCCTGCGTGCATGTACAATCGTAAATTTGTGTTGTATCGTATGAATCATTAGCGGTAATGTGTTTATTATTTTCCATGTGTGTGTAGTGTGTAGGTACCTACGCAGTCAAATTTAAGTGATTTCAATAGAAGTTTCAGAAGTCGTAAAATAGCACTGCATATAGTCTGCTTTGAAATTATTCCATGCCATAGAATCAGGCAAAATAAAAGAGCAAACCGTATGTTTTATATGCAAGCGCAACAGTAATAAAACGTCTACGAAAAATTTTACGGCATCGCCTTTCTTGCACCCCTTCTTTCTTTCGAACGCGGGATCGGAGCTGGTGCTGTGTGCATTATCCCGAGGATGTTCTCCGATATGAATAAGAATGGCTCAGAGCACAATAGAACTAAATTTGTATAAGAAATCACACAAGGGTTCGGTAGCACAATGACGTAAGATGAGTGATGACATCGTTTTTCTTTATTTTTTTTTTGCTTTTTACTATGATCATAGGTACGGGTGGTAGTGGTAGATCACCGCAGATCTCTCGTTGCAAAATATGTGATTACAAATCGGTTTCCTTAAATGATTTTTGTTACAAAATGAAAGAAGCCAGTAAAAGAATGTGTGCATCGAGAAGACATAACTATGTACAAAGTGTACGCAGATGGACTTTTCAAGTGTCCGAGCGGATACGAAATAACACTTTCGATTTGTTAATTTGATACAGGCAATAATACCAAGTTGTTGGTTGGTTGTCTATGGTGAGGTAAATTCTTGTTCTAGCTTAATTACGACCTATCTGATGGCGCGCGAGGTGTTAACCGGCAGAAATGATTTCAGCAATTTCTATAGGCAATTATCTGGCGTTAGAATCTAGAATATAGTATAGTAGAAAGAAGACTGGTTCTGAGGTAATCGTGATCGGCACGACCTGCACCCGGTCACCTTCACAATGCCGCGTCCACACGCCAAATGCACGGGCACGTGACTACTTATGGATTATGTGTTGCACCTAGACGCCCACCGCTACTTAAATAATAAATCTCCGACACGCCAAACAATCGTAAAAGTGAACAGAGCGTTACACTCAACTTGTTCCCATTATTCGACATAACACAGTCTCTCTCTCTCACACACACACATACGCGCACACACCACACACGCGCGCGCGCGCGCTCTGTTCCAGTCAATTGTAGAAATAGTATATGAAATTCCTTAATTATGCTTCCCAACAATACAGGATGATAGCCAAAAGACTAAACTACCGGACAGTTCGAATACAGTTCAAACCGTTCGTTTCGTAAGTTCGTAGCTCTCAGAAAATATTCCAATGGGGTCGTTTACAAGAATCACAAAATACAATTTTATTGGTATGGACCTTTCATTAAATAGATAAAATTAGCAACTGTGAAGCTAAAACACAAAAAAAAAATTCGGCCGAGAAAATGATAATAATTGAAGTTTCGCTTGTTCCAGTCTATCGGTTTAAATCAAGTGAAATCGCGCGCAGCGGTAGCGCGAATGAAAACAAAGCATGGACAAGGTTGACATGACAGCAACGTATCAGCAGCAACGACAGCATCGTTGCCATAGCAACACGCAACGTCTAGTTACGTCACTAGACGTTGAAATCAAACCGCTCTGCTTCGCGCCTCGATTTTCAATTTTTTTTCAAGAAATGTAGTTGTTTCTGAGATACTATGTTGCTATGTCTATGGTAATCTCACATTGTACTTCAGTTTAAAGGAATTACAAAAAATTCGTATAATCGGCAACATTTTGATGTGCGACGACGAAATCAATGTTACAAAAGGTACAAGGATAATATCGTTCTCACAATAGGTCGTTTCGTTTTTTTTTTTGAGTGCGCATGTGTGGCGCAAATTTCATAGTCTCGGCTCGTACACCGAGATTGAAAATTAGCACTAGAAAATGTTATAGTGCAATCAAAATTCCACAAATAATTTGGTTGAATGTTAAATACCATTTTGGTATTCAAAGGAAATGTTTTATTGGAATTAAGTTCAATGATCATTGGTGGAAGTACAGGAACAACGAAAATGGAAACAGCGCTCGAAACAACAAGAGATCGGCGCCAATTGTCACTTGTGATAATAATAGGTCGCGGGAACAAAAATGGCGTGCTAAAGATGGGTATATGGTATGATGTTATTTTCACTACTACGTACTTGTTGATACAATTTTCTTCAGTTGTAAAGTTGTAATAAATATATAGATAATTTATTGAACAATTATCGCTTTATCATAAAAATGAATGTGCTAAACTCAAGATTCAACTGAGTAATGTCAAAAACAAGCGAATCTCTACAGCGGTACTTTGGCACCCCCTCAGGCGCAACTGCGGGCAAGAAGCTGGCAAGAGGCGCTTCGCTCTCGGCTTCGTTGGGCCGGCGTGCCTGCAACGTTGCCATAGCGGGTGCCAGGGTGACGGTTATGTTCCCGCGACCTATTATAATACTTCTCGTTTCTACCTAACCCCCATTTCATTTGTTCATGTTTTGACGAAAGAACACAACTGATTGGAAATTGTTCTACCGAGAAGGAAGTTCAAATGAGCTACGAAGAGCTGCGTTTACAGTGTGTGTAAAACTGACAGCCAGGAACCAATATCCGGCCAGGGGGATAGAAAGAGCATGCAGCGTTGCCATTCAATCATTCAAACTGACAGGTGTACGGAAGTTTTCAAAATTTGGCACCTTTTCGCATGCGCACGAGCCCAAACGAAATAGCCTATTAAAATCAATTCCCGAGGGATTCAGCGGAATCAAGTAAGGGAGATTGTGGATGGGCTGAGGTGAACGATATCATTGAAAAGATCTTTCACATCCAGAAAATTGAAAAATTATTGGAACCGACCTTTGATTTGTACGTGTCTTATTTAATTTTTTTGAAAGCTCCATCCATATCCTATATCTGTGGGAAATAAATCTATTCTATTCTATATCGGAACTGTAGAATGTATTCGTTCCGAGTTTATTTCTAGAATTTTTCTTGTTCCTGTTTTATACTACGATTGTAAAAGCGGCCCCAAGTTGATGATTTTTTTTCTGTTTTACTTTTGATGTTTAGTTTATATTACTCGAGGGAAACAAGAAAGTAATTTTCATTATTATTATTGAAAATGAAAAATCTCCTCTCACCTCGAACCGACCGAGCACCACCATAGAAGTCCAACATCAGACACGTGTTTCGACCTATTTGGGTCTCAAACTCAATTTATTCATTTTTGTTTGCAATATATGTTTGCATAAAATACGTCATCACTAAACGTCAACTTCTGCATTTTATTTTTTATTTCTATTAAAAGGCATCTTCAAAATGGCAAAAATATACGTATGCTGTAGATGTATGTGAATCCAAAAACTTGGAGACGCCCTCGAGTAAGAAGTGAAACGCGTCATATAAATGAAGAATAAAAAGTGTAAAATTAAAGAGGACTTTGTAAATTTGTGTTTCCCTTGAATAATATGAAAATGTCTTCACAAGAGGTATACTCTATACACTGATAGAAAGAACCACCAGATTCCTCCGCTTGAAAAGTAGTCCCCGAGCGTTACGCGCGAAATTTTAAATTCCAGTCAGAAAGAGGTGCTTATTTCCGCTAATCACAGCTAAGTGCTGTGGTAATTTTAAATGACACCAGTTTAATACCAATTTTAATGAATGATAAAATAATTTTTTTGAATGATGCTGATTTTATTACACAACACTCACAACAGCTGAGCCGACTGAAAATAACAAACATCATAGAGAAATGGAGGTTAGAAATCATACGTAAGTGTCAAACTCGCTGAATGTAATGCCATTGGCTTGGCGTAGGAATAATTTGCCCGGGTAAGACTACCAACTGAACAAAACTAATAGTAGTTCCAAACGCGTCTATGTTGTTACAGTCTTTGGTGATTTTGTTTGCTATAGGTTACATCACTGAAATTCAAAAAAGTCCGTTCTATCCGTGAATAGACTATAGTAGCAGTTCATTCCGATTCTTGAGGTGGGTTTAGTCCAGCATGTTCAGCCGTGGTTTTAGTATTAGCTGTAGCCATAGCCGCGACCGTAGCCGGCTGGTTCAGCTCACCAAAATTTTTGAGTTTTGTTTTGAAGCTTTAATAAAACAATTCTACTTCGGGAAATTGTTCCATCCAGTACTCCCGTTTTAACAGAATTTGGCATTCTGTGAAGAAATTGTTCCATCCAGTACTCCCGATTTACCATAATTTGGCATTCTGTGAAGATAGAGTAGGTTCACTTCTACTGTGACTAGTTGTCTGGGCAAATTCTCTACTTTAGCATTGTAGGCTTGCCGCCTTTTTACCTGGTGTGAAACTGGCCTCTCCGAAAGTAAAGTTATATTTCTTATCAAATTGATATTGAAATCTTGGAAAACTGACCTTGTCATACGTGGAAATGCGACTAGAGGGGCAGAGAGCTGTACTACCGTCATTTAGACGCCAAAACCGCACGGGGCCGCCTTCATCCTAAGTTATCTTGACGGCGGCCATCCGAGGCCGACAAAAACTTGTTCTGCTAAGCTCGAAAACAAAAGCAAATTGCAAATTGAAGGTACTCACATGAATTTCGGTCCAATACGCAACTTTGAACGGCTGTTTTTTTTTTAAATTCGGTTTATTAAACTTTTTACACGTAAATCCTGCTGCAACTGCAGACCTGTTAGGATCTTCCTTGTCTTGCCTATAGTTCTTCATGGCTTGGCGTGTCTTTTCGACTGGAAGATGTGAAAAGATTGATGATTCCATGAGTTCCTTTTTTTTGAACGAAGGGCTGGTATATTTTTAGTTTGAATCATCATCGTAAAGTTGGAACTGGCTTCGAGAGGTTGAAAATATTTTTCCACAACTGTCAAATTTCAAAGTTGCTTTGATTCATTTGTTCATTGGCGAAAATTAAAAACAGGTCGAAAAACTACTACATTTTCCATTAAAATGGAAAAAAGCGTCAGACATCACGTCCCGCAAAAAATGTTCCGTCCATCTGCAGAGGAAATGCGTGAAAAATGTGTACCAAAAGTGGTCCGAACGACTTCATGTTCTCTTCGTGAATTATTGTTCCGAGTGGTGTCTCTTCGTGAATTATTATTGTGCCGAGTGAAGCCAAAGCAGCCAACCGTAAAGTTTTGGAGATTGTCTATATTTCAGATTTGGAAACTTGAAAACAAAATCTCAGAACCGACAAGAATCACGGTAGAAGTGAACATACTCTAGAAAGAAATAAAGATCTATAATAATTATTATGTGAAGTCCTTTTACTATAAGCGCGGCGCAAGCACGTTTCTGGTTGGTATACCTTGCTATCATGTTACCTATCAAGCTTTGTGGGCCAAGCTTGATTGTCAAGTTTTTCGACATCAAATGAAAAAAGTTCAAAGTTGAAATTCAGTGAGGTTTGTAGTGTTATAACCATAATAATAATACTAATCGTACTAGACTGAACGTATATGCTGTCGTCCCTGATGTGAATGTAGGGTGTGGTTTGGTTGTATGGTCCAAATTCGGTCCAGATGATGGCAGGTAGGCACGCTGGTAGTGTATTCAGCGAGTGATCAGGTTTTTTAAATTTCTCGAACATTTTATTGAAAATCAAGGTTATGCACTCACCTATTTATTCGCAAGACTTGAAATAGTTAGTTCTTTTCGTTGACGTCCATATTGGAGGATGCCATATGAATCATTAGCGTTGATAAGTAGAATATCCACTAGATTTTTACTCCGTATATTATATTGACAAGAGAGGGGTAGACTCGAGAGTATCGACAGTCGCATTTGTTCTTAGAAGTTTGAAGACAAATCTATCGATGGACTGCGTTTGCGTTGACATGGCATATAACTCACGTTTCTTCGTTTCTATTTAAATAGTTATAGTTATATAATACGGTGTTTTGTTCTGGGATCTTTCGCCGTAAGCAAGGGATATTTTGACTTCGTAAAAACAAGCAATGCGTGTCATGACTGGTGTTCAGCTAAGTTCCACGCGATCAGAAACAATGCCATACCTTTTCCATGTTCCAGGATCTGTCAAATTCGTGGCCTACCCTACAAGTTGTTCAATTCGCTTGGAAGTCTTGGGAAGTATTAACTTTGAACCTCTTACCTTTGATTGCAAAAAGGTCAAATTTGCTCCGGAGCAAATTAGCTTCTTAACTGACGTGTCTAGAGTAACGACTGACATGTGTCATGTGTCAAACAAAAAAATTAAAGATTGGAAATTCAAAGTTGAGCTGAGATAATGCGTGGGGAAAGATGCACGGAAGAAGATGAAAGAGCACTGTTACGCCTAATTTTAAGGCGAACGTACGTTTGGGCTCTAATTTTATGCTCAGAAGCTGCGAGGTTTGGCTAGTGGGTGTAGGCAACCAGTTATACAGCCTATGACATGTTTTTGAGTAGAATTTGAAATGCGACATGAAAAGAGACAGACATTTTCAGTGTGTGAAATTTATTTTTGTTCCAAAAAATAACTTCGAGAAATCCGGCATTCAATTTACTTTCTCCCAATTTCTTCCGCTCTTGTTCATGCCAACATCTCCAAAAGGTTATCCGTATTTCTCATTTTCATGTACATTTGTTGTCCGTCCTGTGGTGGACGATTACTGTAAGGCCACTCCTGAAGCATTTCCTGCCCTCAAAAGCTTTTTTTTTTATGTTGGCCCAAAGTTCTAGCTCGTTGGCCACGAAAGGGAACTATTTGATGAAAACATCTAGTAATTAGAAAAACAAAAAGAAAATATCACTAGGAAGTGATCAACGAATTTTGATTACGACATTAATTAGACAAAATGTCCCCCCTCAAAAGCTGTTCGACCGCCTGTCGAGGTAGAAAAGTTGTAGTACAGTGTCACTGCATGAATCGGTACTGGATATCACCTTCACACATCAATGTCACTGGCGGTCCAGGATTGTACAAGTTTCGTCACAACGATCACTGTCCCAATTGTTCCGCAACACATCGTTGTCAGCGAAGCACTCGGTTGCTCTTGCAGGGGTTCTGGATCTGGATTGCCTTCATACTTTGGCCGAGGGTTAATTCTGTTTGTTGTAGTCCTTGTGGGTAAGTTGCGCGGTGCAATAAGGGGCTCCACATTGTGCGTGTGAACAACATGTTTGTTTCCGCCGTACAGAGCTCGTGGATTCACCAGTAAGCGTTATTTCAGTGGAAAATTCCCATTGCCAACACGTGCCTGGAATTGTTGTCCGACAATAGCATTTACAGAGGCAGTTCGTCATATTCATCTGATCGAGAGCCTGTGCATGGATTTATGCTTCAAATTTTCAATTCGGTGCAATTATTCCCCTATTATTGTTCAAAACCTGCAGAAATAAAGCATGCTGTTAACTTTAAAATTCCTGACGCTTCTTTGACAGCCCAAAGCTCAAAGTCAACTTCGCGAGGTACATTTTATCTACGAGGTAATTTTCTGCGATCGGCAATGATACGACGAACTGCATCTGCTAATTCTCGTTCTTCTTCAGAAGAATATAAATCGGAGACGTTAGAAAATTCAAAAGAAAGTGTCGAATCAGACATCTTAGCACCTACCAACGCATAAAACGACGCAGGTAGTTCAGATGTGTGACCAGTGCCGGCCTTAGTAATTTTGGCGCCCCGGGCAAGAATGCGAAATCGCCGCCCCTATTTTGCGTCCGCGAGCGAAGCGAGCAAAATTGAAGTAATTTTTTGCAATAATGGAGCTTTGTGTGCTTTCACAGAAGCAGATTAGGTGATCGCCGCAGGCAAGTTTTTTTCTGCTTTCGTAAATTGTAAAAAAAATTATTTCAACCGCGATTTTTCCGCCCCCAGGAGCAGGCGCCCCGAGCGATCGCCCGTCTTGCCCTACCCTAAGGCCGCTACTGTGTGTGACAGAATGTATGTGACCTCATCCACAGCGTGTTTGGTACCGTGTTTAATACCAATACCCTCTTCTTGCAACCGGAGTACATTTACTCCGTAGCAAACCTAACTACCTTGTTCTTGCAACCGGGCATCAAGGCATAGGGTCAAGTCTTTTTTGAATAAGGAAAAAACGGATTCTACTTGATCGAGAGAGGACCGCGTATAGTGTAGAAGAAGTAGTACTAGTAGAACACCGCGCTTGGCTTCAGAAACAGAAGTCATAGTCACGCACAAAAGATCTCATAGGTCGTAGCGCAGAAAGAGTCCTCCAAGACCAAGCAACATTCGGCGCCGTGTGAATTCTATTAGGTGACTACCACAATAAGAATATGCTGTAGTGGGACCCATTTGAAGACGCATGCCGACGCAAAGAAACCCTTCCTCGGCTAGACTATGGTCAAGTTTTTCGAGCATGTAGACCATAAAAACTACCGGTCACTCGTGTGATTTGGAATCCACTTTGAACTGTAGGTCCCCTATTCGATATGAGTAGACAGAGAAGTCAATCAAGGGCTCTAGATGGTATGAAAGCCGAAAGAAGACGAGATCGATGAGTTTGATACAAGCATATGAAGTCGTTCACTATAAGCTGATGTTTGATACATTTTGAAATTTCGGTTCTAAAACTGTTATTTTGACCATGATTTTAATTGTGCGATTTGTATTTGTAGGTCCAATGTATTTGTGCTCTTTTTTTTTCCTGTGATGAATCTGTCAGTGTTTAGATGTAAAATACCTCTGTAAGGTCCCAGTGGCACTCCATAGAAATTGTTATACTTACGTAATATACAAGTGATTTTTTCTACATATGCATGCGGTCATGTTATGCGTTTCCAGCAAATACGACAGGAGACATTTTCCTGGTCCATACCTAACTTACACATGAATGAATTGCATATAATTTAGAATCGAATGAGTGAATGAATGAGTAGTATGCTCGCTCGCCACGGCCGTGACTACAAACTGTTGCATGGGCTTCAACTGCGCGCAAGCGGGGCATCCGTCTCGGAACTGACGCACTGACGGCAGTAGAGCGAACTCTGTTACTATTATAAAATAATTTAATTTCAACTTTACACGCAGTCACTCCCCACTACATTCTACATGACATAATTTGCTTGTTGCAGGGCTAGTTCCCAGGCCGGAGGCATCCTAACGTCCCAGCTGAAGGCGACCAATGGGTTGGTAAGCGGGGCGGGCTTAGACTTGCCGACCCCACCTTTGAGCGGCGCCGGCCAGCTCAGCTCTCAGGACCTCCAAGGCTTATTTATCAACCAGCACGTCGGTTACGCACAGCCTGCGGCGTCCACTGCCGCTCAGAACTTCCAGCTTGTCAAACGCGAGCCCGAGGACCTCAGCCACCACAGAAAGCTCGACTGCAGCTCGCCCGGTTCGGTCAGCCTGGAGGGATCCATTATCAGCTCCAAGCACGCCCGACACAAGGTGATTTAGTGATTGATATTGGGGGTCGGTGTTGGATCTTCTTCTGCTTCTAACTTTACTCCCTCTCTCTTCGTCAGGACTTGATTCGATTCAACAATCGAATGTTCGCTAGCATTGGAATGATATTCTGTTTGGACATTCCAGAATCTTACGACCAGTTGACACTATACTCGTACAGTTTGTCAGTTATGTCCTCAACCCCTTAGTGTCTCAATCAATCAATAGTTGTACCATTCAGCAAGATTCGCAACTCAGCTCTGCACAATTATCGTTCTTTACACTTTATACATAGCACTACACTATAACCACAACGTAAGAAAGTTTTAGTGATTTCGGGTTTTACCTTGACAATAACTTACCTTACTGAATATTCAATGATCGCCATTATTCACTGCTACTAACTGCTTAGTTTTACTCAGAGGAAGCCATTGCCTAAGGTTGTAGTTTCTTAATCTAAATGTAGGTGAAAATATTGAATTTTAATACTATAATTATATGATATATAATTTATCGAAATAATGAGTAGGTATGTATTTAAAAAAAAAATACTGGAACCTAATAACATCGGTAGGAACACATGCTCAAAATCTTGAATTTATTTAAAACATCATGGACATAGCCACACTCGCTAGCCGGCTATGCTATAATAGCTTGTGTGTCAGATATTTTTTCCACATTTTTCGGTGTATACATAGATAGGATCTTGACTTTGGTTCTTTTTCTGGATTTTTTAAATATCTCAAGTTTTTTGCTTGCAATCGCGTGGCCGAACCAAATATTCTTTATGCCTATTCGCATCCGCAGACAATCAGCAATTTGCAAGAAACCCCAATAACCCCTTACCGCTACGACTTTTCCTTTAGGAAGGAGCTCAAGTACAAGACGGACAGACTTCAAAGCGCGGCTAATAGCGAATGTCCTACTAAAATGCGCTATAGTGCGGCGGTAAGTGAGAACCACCTTGCATTTTGTGATAAAAGCCATGAAACTTGGCATATACGCTCTACAGACTGTCCTTTACTGTATACAGGTGTTTCAGCGATAATAGCAAAAAAATTACTTGTAAGTAGATCTCGTTAAAATATGACGAAAACCTTTTATGCACCATTTTGCAAAGTTCGGCCTAATGACAAAGATACAGCCCTTCAAAGTTTACTTTTTTCGGATTTCAAAAATTTGTACTCACAAACGTTTCGCCAGCTTCAATTTAGCATAAGCTGTTCAGTCATAGTTATCTATCAACCTGCCAGATTTTGAAAGAATCCAATCAGTTGCATAGAAGTTATGAGGGGTCACCTTGAGTCAACTTTTCTTCAGATACTTCTAAATTATTGTTATTGACCCTTATAGCTCCTACATCACTGGTTGAATTCTTTCAAAATTTGGCAGGTCGGTAGATAGTTTCGACAAATCAGTGTATGCTGAATTTGAGTTATTTTGGTCAGAACGTCACTGAGCTACAATTTTTTTTTAATCCGAAAAAAGTCAACTTTGAAGGGCTGTTATCTTCGTTACTATAGGCCGAACTTGGCAAAATGGTATAAAGGTTTCCGTCATATTTTGTCGAGATCTACCCACAGTTAATTTTTTTACTATCATCACTGAAACACCCTGTACATGACTGCGTTTCTATCGCAGCTTTGGATACGATCGAAATTCTATCTGATCGCGGAATATCTATTTGGAGGGATTATTCATAACAATAAAGAATCACAATAATTAGAAGTGATAATTTTCTGTGATTCGGGATTGATTATCACAAGGCACAAAGTGTCGAAGTGGCTTGCGCTTGCACAGTTCTCGCTGTGATTCCGTGGTGCACAGTACGTGAAAAAGTTTGTAGTGATTGTTTCTAAAGTTCTCGCCATATCATTTGGCCCACCCAAAAATTCCAGTCGCACTCAAAAGTGCCATATCTCCCAAAGTTGTGGACTATTTTGAATGACTTTTACTTTTCTGAATAGCTGGGCTTCTTAGATTTCAACACACAATTAGCCATTTTTCGTGTAGATGTTCTCATTAGTTATACAGGGTGGCACAATTAAGTGGTGCAAAAATCTGAAAAATTCGACAAAAATATCTACACATTTTTACTTTCCCGGCCCGTCCCCTCACTCGGAAGGGAAAGTTATGTGATGATGCAGGAAAACCGTTCTGACACGATAGCTGCCGCAGTCTGCAGTTTGAGAAAATGTAAATAAAAAATGCCCAAAATTTTGAGGTCCCCCGTACTCAGAGTTTTGGTGGAGTAGTTTTATTCATATATTATATTTGATCAGAAAACCCAGCTGAATCCAACGGTTTTTACCGCAACTCGATAGCTTCAACGGATCTTGAGAAAAATGGGGGTGTACATCTTTTTTGAATGACCCTGTATATCTATTTAGCAGTATCAAATCTATAAAAAGCATGCATAATAAATAGTAGAGAAAAAAATTGTTTTGCAGACCAGTGTAATCAGCAGAAGGTATGATTGTGAGTGACGGGTCAAATTGTCTACAGGCTCCAGGAGTGGTAGTGTTTTTAGCGCACTTTCCCAAAAAATGGGAAAAATCCCGTACCCGGGATAACTCCTCAGGGAAAAAAGATATCGATGTGGTGTAAACGCTGATCAATAGTACATATGTCCAGGATGTCAAGTTGACTTTTGGTTTTTTGTTATTCTGCCGCCATCTTTGATCCGCCATTTTGAATTTCTCTAGAAGTGATCCGACTGAAATGAAATTTGCAGGCAATGTAAACCACATCAAGATCTATCCAATTTTTGACAATTGATGCCCCGCCGCCATCTTGTATTCTCACTATTGAACATGTTTCGAAGTGATAGAACTAGGAGAATTATGTCTCAACGGAAAAAGATATCGATGTGGTGCAAACGCCAATGAAATGCGTACGTGTCCACCATATAAAGTTGACCAATGATTTTTGTCATTTGGCTGCCATCTTTGATCCGCCATTTTGAATTTCTCTAAAAGTGATCTGATTCGAGTGAAATTTGCAGGCGATGTGAACTTCAATTATTAGATACATCAAATTTTCGACAATTCATGCCCCGCCGCCATAGTTCTTATAGAACTAGAAGAATTATGCCTCAACGAAAAGAGATATCGATGTGGTGCAAACGCCAATCAAATGCGTACGTGACCACCATATAAAGTTGACCAATAATGATTTTTGTCACTTGGCCGCCATTTTTTATCCGCCATTTTGAATTTCTCTGAAAGTGGTCCGATTTGAGTGAAATTTGCAGGCGATGTGAACTTCATTAAGATATCAAATCAAATCAGTCTATTCATTTTTTGATACAATATACATTGTCTAAAATACGTCTCTAATTCTCGACAATTGATGCCCTGCCGCCATCTTGTATTCTCCGTATTGAACATGATTGTTTCAAAATGATGGAACTAAGACAATTATGCCTCAACGCAAAAGAGATATCGATGTGGT
The DNA here is from genome assembly GCA_949128115.1 of Anaspis maculata. NCBI lineage: Eukaryota > Metazoa > Arthropoda > Insecta > Coleoptera > Scraptiidae > Anaspis > Anaspis maculata. The sequence goes on along the minus strand of OX421968.1, from coordinate 773,183 downwards.
GCGAATGCCAATCAAATGCGTACGTGTCCACCATATAAATTTGACCAATGATTTTCGTCACTTGGCCGCCATCTTTGGTCCGCCATTTTGAATTATTAGAAAGTGGTCCGATTTGAGTGAAATTCACAGGCGATATGAACTTCATCAAATTACATCCGATTTTGGACAAATGATGCTCTGCCGCTATCTTGGCCGCCATATTGAAATTTTTTATCACTCAACGATTTTCACGGAGCTTGGGACTTACCTTCGTTTCGTATGATCATTCTTATATTCTCCAGCCAAATTCCATCATTCTGCCACCATTTTGGCCGCTATATTGAAATTCCTTATTAGTAGAACGATTTTCATGAAACTTGGGATCATTTTGATTTTTAAGCCAAATTCTATGATTCTGACGCTATTTTGGCCGCCATATCAAAATTTCTGCCCAAATAACGGTAGAACTCTAATAACATCTTGCGTTCACTAACCCTTCAAAAAGGAAGTGCGCTACTGAGCCTCATGCCCATGAGGCATATTCGCTTGTTTACTTATGCCTGCTTCTCGGGCCAACGTCTGAAAAAATCACCAATCTATCCAATGTGCAAAAATTATGCTAACATAGAAGATGATATTGATGTTTTTACGCGCATATTGACATGTGAATGTACCTACTCAGTAGGTGCCTACTCTATGTTTTTTGTGTTACATGTGTGATAAAAATAAAACTATTCTATTCTATAGGAGATTGCGTAACATTACAGGGATGGCTTAATTTCGTATTGCTCTGTAATAGATCGTTTTCCTATTCGTGGCTATCTACTGGTCAAGCTTGCGGACATTAGAGAAATTGATGCTGCTGTTGTCCAAAGAATGATGGAACATGACAGAAGAAAACTGAGAGCCATCAAAGATAATGGTTCATCATCAATGGGTTCAACATGAATTTGTTATTGTCATATATGACGTTGATTGTTGCAATATTAAGTTGAGAAATAGAAACTATCCAAAAAAAGTTATAAGCTTTTAAAAGTTTTCCCAAGACTCTCGGACCATACGTTATATATATATAGCTTGAAGTTTTCTTCAACGCGTTGATGATGATGATGATGAAACGGCCCCAGATTCCACCTGGAAGCCGTGCATAATAATTTTTCTGCAAGGCCATTAAATTTGAGATTTTTTATTTTCTACCGGGAGCGGCCAAAATATCGATACACACCACTCCGCCGGAGAGCACCGGTTCCGGTACTTTCGCACAAACTTTCATTGTGGTATGTATCACAAAATTCAGAATTGTTAGGGGTGAACATCGTTTCCCGCTAGAGCAATAATAATACTTATCGGGATAAATCATTGAAAAAGGTAATGTTGAAAATAATAGTGAGTTGAGGTCACTCCTTTGTTGAAAAATAGCACTGCAAAAGTTTAGTTCTCATAAATGAATCAAGGGGATGCGAATTTATTGATGATCACACAAAAACTACTCAACAATCTAAACTGCTCCACAATGAAGTTGACACCAAAAAAATTGCTTGACTTTGACGGCCAATAACTTTCGATTGCCAAAAGCGATTTCCATTCTGTTTGTTGCGTTTGCTAGCCCAATCTATCCTCAACCGATCCTGTAATTGTGAATATCAAGAAACTGCATGAACAATTTATACAGAGCGATATGTAAAAAGGTGGAAAACTGTGCTTTTTTTTCAAATTCTAATGTAAAAATCATTAAGTGTGATTGTTTTTAAATTCAAGTTATCCGGGACGGTTGTAGGAACAATCGTGCTCAATGTCAACCAGCCATTCATTGGAAGTGATCCAATCTTGCCAGAAAATAGGGCAAATCTCTTACATTCCATACAAAATTTCATATTTTTTGTGTAAGACCTCCAATCTCGGTAATTCCAAAACCTTTTCGAGACAAGGCATCACACTCAATGATTTTCACATTAGAATTTGTAAAAAAAAAATAGTTTTAATTGGGGGTTCGATGAAGTCGTCGCAATTTCTACCTTTTTACATATCACCTTTTATAAATTGTACATGCAGTTTCTTGTTATTCACAATTACAGGATCTGTTGGGGATAGATTGGGCTAGTAAACGCAACAAACAGAATGGAAATCGCTTTCGGCAATCTGAAGTTATTGGACGTCAAAGTCAAGTCATTTTTTTGGTGGCGTCAATTTCACTGCGGAACAGTTTATTTGTGGTCCAAAAAAAAATTTTCTTCAATTTTTTGACCAGGCAAAGAATTTTTTTTTCTCTCAGAAGAATGGAATTGACATGGCGAAAAATGTTATGATGGTCAAAAACAAAGTTGTTCAAGTCCTGTACGGTAGATAGGGCGGTACTGAATGGTGCTCAGTAAAAGTTCTGATATCTTGAATTTTTGAGGGACTCCCAGTCGCCCCCTAATGGACAAATTTTTGAGTTCTGCGGGTCAAATCACTTGAAATTTTACGTAGTTTGCACATGCCAAATTTCATTCCAGTATTACAAAATAAAGAATCAGGGTCATTTCGCTAGCGTACCGCTGCAACTAGTATGATCAATTGATCATTCTTATTTTCAAGCTAAATTTAATTATTCCGCCGCCATATTGAAATCTCTTATTAGTGGAACGATTTCCATGAAACTTGGAACTTACCCTTGTCTAGTACAATAATTCTGATTTCCGAATTTCATGATTCTGCCGATATTTTGGCCGCCATGTTGAATTTTTTTGCCTCAATAACGGTAGAACCGTAATTAACATCTTGCGTTCACTAATCCTTTAAAAAAGAAGTGCGCTACCGAGCCACATGCCCATGAGGCATATTCGCTTGTTGATACTCTACCATCCCCTGAAATATTGAAAAAAAAAGTGAAACACCCTGTTTTATTGTGCATCACAATGCTTTCCAGTGAAAACGGTGAACATTAATTTTCCATGTTTAAATTTTGTCAGTTTAAATTTTTCAAAATATGTTAATTAACCATTATTTATAACCGTATTCCGAGTCCAAGTTAGTACTTCCGAATAGTAGTGGTTCTTCTCTTGAACTCTTCATGCTTCATTACTTTCAATCCATTTGGGCGTGATACGTTGATAAACATCATAACGATTATTCACATAAATCTAAAGTTATTATTGGGAACACTTCGAAGTATGCGATTTATTTGGACATATACATACGTAGGTAATTAATGTAATTATGTGTACATATTTAGAAAGGTTTTTTCTGTTTGATTTGACTGTTATTTGACACTTCTCAATTCAGTACACACATTTGTATGCGTAAGTATGTAACCAGACTGGTACATAATTGGGATGCTGATGCTGCATTGCTGCAATACCAAAGGTACCTATAGTGAGTGACGGTGTAACTGTAACGGTGTTGCTTTACATGTTGCAGGTTGTGTTGGTGTCTTCCGCGGGCGGTCAGCATCAACACCACGGCGACCTGGTGGTGGACGTGAACTCCGTCAAGGATGAATCCCACCGAGGACTGAACTCGCCCCAGCACGGCTCGCGGTCGGTAAGCGCCACGCCGACTTCGACCCACAGCCACAGCAGCCTGCTGGCCGACGGGTCCAACACCGGCCCCATCGAGTTCATTTCTTCGGATGGCATCAAACCGGCAATGTACGCCACACAGATATTTGCCGCCATGAGCAGCAGTGGCCACGGCGGTAGCGGCTCCCCTTCTCCGATTCCGTACAGCGACCACGTGACGCAGTACACGCAGAGCAGCGTGGGTTCTGGGGGAGGTGGCGGCAGCGGGTATGTCACTTCCGCCGGTCGACCGTCTAGCTCTGCCGCTTTTTCCGTTTCCGTCTCGGATCCGTACTATCGCGAGTACTTTACCACCGTAGCTTCTGGCGGTGCCACCCCAGAACCAGTCTACACCAGTCAATTGCGGCAGGCACAAAGCTACGGCGAAGATGTCGGCGGCGGTGGTGGAAGTGGAAATGCCACCGCCAGCTTCGTTGAGCGCTACGTACGTCAGTCATACCACACCAAGGGTGTTATCGCCGCTGCGACCGCTGCAGGACTCACCGTCGACTTGCCTAGTCCTGACAGTGGGATCGGAGCTGATGCAATTACACCCCGCGATCAAAACACGTTACAGCAGGTGAGCAGCTTCACGAACCCCAGAATCCCATCCCTACTCAGAACAGATAGATAATAGATGATCATAATATGTACCTACACAGTAATTCTAACGATGTTTTTGTTTTGTTTTTCTTATTCCAGAACTACGAATATCCTGAAATCTGTCCAAACCCAAACATACTCGATCCACTAACAATTTCTCAACGAAACAGTTCTCAGTCTCCAGGATCTCAGTCGACGAGCAGAAGTCGGCCTTGGCATGACTTCGGCCGTCAGAACGACGCAGATAAAATCCAAATTCCAAAAATGTAAGTTTTTGAAGTTCTTCATATGCGAATTTTAACAACAGTTTGTTGTCTGATCTTTTTTTTTTAAAAAAAAGGACAGTTACTTCGCTACCATTACTTGCATGCCCTGTGCCATGAATGAAGTGGACAAACTTGATCGACCAGTGTACAAGCAACACACTGTTTCAAGAAAAGCACTAATCCTAGGTCAAAGCTATCAGACCCCTTGGTGGGAAAATAGAAAGTTTTTATTGTGGTTTCGTCATGTTACCCATCGTATCAACGATGGGTTTCTACTGCGAGTAACAAAAAATATCCTGTTCTCTTAGAATGGCATGGCGTCGCGTTTCGGTTACTACATAAAAATGGAAAAAGGACAATTTTGCAGGTTTACTCTCATTTCAGATACTCACCTGTTGGCTTCAAGTATCAACTGGAAACGCCAATTTCCACTTCCCAAAGACGCGAGGACGATCGTATCACGTACATAAACAAAGGTCAATTTTATGGCATCACTTTAGACTATATACCAGACCCTGACAAACAGCTCAAATCTCAAACAGTAAAGGTAAGAGTTTTATTATTTTATTACATATTATAATAAGGCTTGGTTTGCATGAATGTGATATCTAGAGCAGGGGCAACCTTCTGTCCGTGATGATGCATGGGTTAATTGAGACAAAGTCGATTGTGGATTTTCAGTGTAGGTACGAAATTTAGCTTACATACAGGGGTTCAATTGAAAACTTAGTAACCCCGATGTCTCACTCCAAATTTTTTTTTAAGGGAAGAGCCGAAACAAGTCGATCTGTTTTTGAGGGGGGGGGGCATATTATACGTTCAGCTTTTACTTTCAACACAGCAGGCGAGCATGGTGTGAGAGAATCCACCCTGTAAAAGCGCTGTAAGTGAAATGCGGGAGTTTTGGTTATGCATCATTTTCTAGGGTTGTCGCTTTACTATAAAATTCACAACGGTGTTTCAAGATCATTTTTGACTGCTTAATTAATGTCTCGGTGACATGCTATGTGACACGCTCTTCATATTTCCTACATAGGAGAACTCGAAGATTCTGTAAACGAAACGAAGACTTTCGTTGTTAGAACCTGCTTCTCAGCAGGTAGATGGGTAGCTAGCTGGTAGCTTTTATGCTCACGGGAGGTGAAAGTGTAAATCACAGCTGTGTTGATATATACCGGGTGATCATTTGAAAACTATCCACCTGCAATATCTCCCGATTCCCAGTGCAAATGTCTTTGAGCAAAAACAGGTCGATTTTTATATCGAGGGGGACATCTAAAATATACTTGGAGAATTTATATCTTGAGCCCCCTCGCCCCCACTCACCTCAACTTTGAAATTTCAAATGACACCACCTACCTTGAGATACATCAAATTAAAGAGAATTAAATTCTCTTTCTAAAAAAAATATTTCGAAATTTTTCAACCCTACCCCCCGTTCTTCCTAAAATTCTCTGAGTGTCCAAGTTAATATTCTTGACCTCCATTTCCCTTCAATACAGTCAACGTCATCCGGCACAGCATCAAAAGAAAAAACTTTCTATGAAAAAAGTGCTACCCAATTTCACCCCTTCGCTCCCCCCACCTGACCTTGAAAATCTAAAATGTCAATACCCACTTTGTAATACATCAAATTCAAGAAAAAGGAATTCTTTTCATGAAAACGATTTTTCACAATTTTTAAAGCCCCCCATTTCCCCCCTAGAATACTCCAAATGACCAATTTATTGGGGGAGGGGTAGAAAATTCCAAAAAAATTCTTTTCAGATAGAGGATTCAATTCCCTTCAATTTGATGTATCACAAAGTAGGTGGTGTTTTGTTAAATTTGGGAGTTGAGTTGGGGGAGACAAAGGGGTGAATTTGGGTAGCACTTTTCTCACCAAAAATTTTCTACTTCGATGCTATCTAGGATAACGCCGACTAAATTGAGAAAAAAATTAGGGGTCCAGAATATAAAATGGGACAGTCAGAGAATTTTTAGGAAAAAGGGGGTGGGGTAGAAAATTTTGAAAATATTTTTTCCAGAAAAAAATTTTAATTCTCTTTAATTTGATGTATCGCAAGGTAGGTAGTGTCATTTGAAATTTCAAAGTTGGGGTGAGTGGGGGCGAGGGGGGTGAATATAGAAATTTGCCAATGTATGTTTTGAATGTCCCCCTCGATATAAAAATCGACCCGTTTTTGCTCGAAGAAATTTTGACTAGGAATCGGGAGTTATTGCAGGTGGATAGTTTTCAAATGATCACCCGGTATACTACGTTTCCATGGAGAATTGAACTCGATTTGAAAACGGTATCGGGATTGAAAACTGCATGTAAACGCTTGCAACACCGTATTCAAATCGATTTGAGTCTCTCAAGGTCGATTCGGCAAATTCTGGGATCGTATCGGGACCGGATCGAAATAATACTCATGGAAACCCAATCGGATTGGTTCGAGACCTCAACAAACAGAAACTGATACATAGCAATGAGTAAAACCGCTGTTCTGGTCGCATCGAGGGTCGCATTCATACTTTCACCTGTTTTCTGCCTTTTGCCCACTTGCAGTTTGCAGAGTACTTGCTTTTTCTTTGATACGTTAGGTTGGGATAGTTTTAGGTTAGGGTTAGACTTACGTGACAGATATATGTAAACAGAATTCAAATCGATTTGAATACCGAGTTCGAACCACTCATGTGAACACTTAAGTATTCAATCCCAATACCGTTTTCAAAACAGTTTTTCACTTGGCCGCAGTGCTGCCCTGGTACGAACTGCGTACTGCGCATTGAAAAACTTGATCTCGCCCTGCTCTCTTCCACCTTACTGGTATTGGTACCTTTGCTGAGCGCTTTCTTTTTCTTCGTTGGTGTTCAAACCATGAATGAAACTTTTTGCCTTTTTTTCCTTGAATCAGGCCTTTTACTCTTGACATTTCAAAAACATGAGGCCACAACTGGCACAATTTTTACCGCAGCTTGTCAAAGGGGAAGGGCAACATTGCGTTGCATTACCTGACACAAATTGAAGGAATATTATCGTAAACTCATACCTTGTCTCTAACCAACTTTGTTTTAATTGTTATTATTATTTAATTGTTCGCTTTGACTTTGACAAACACCAATTTTTACACATTTATTGCCTTGAAGATGGCTTTTTACCCCAATTTGTAAGGCCGAAACGCGTCGCAAAATATACATTATACAATTGACGTGGAGAGACCGATTTTTTGTACAACTTTATTTCTGAAGGAATATTCACAATGACAATGCTAGGTAATCTTATTTTAAAAATACCTAAACGCAAAGTTCCAGGCCCTGTTGTGTTGAAAATGAAAGCTGAACGGATATTACATTATTTTAATTTTGTTGTTCTACTCTTTCAAGCAGAGTAGATATACCTTTTCAATAATTTCAAATGGAAGTAGGGGTCGAGTGAGAATCATTTCAAAGGTATTTTGATTATCTGTAGAGCGACAGAAAGAAATTGAAAATCCAACAGCCATTTCTCAAGTAATAATAATTTTGTTCTGTTTGGTTTTTTCGTCGATAATTTTGATGAAATTTGGAAAAACCAGATGAAATAGGTAAGGTCAACAGTTCCGATTGAAATTTCATTATTGATGATGGTTAGTAAATCAAATTAGTAACTTGTAATACTTGAAAAATGAAAAATGTAATAATTCCAACGCTACATTTTTTCTATTGCAGTATGTATAAAAAAAATACTAGCAGGACTCTTATAGTCCCACCGATGTTGATAAAAAAATCCATAACTTGAGAAGGGGCGGTTGGATTTACATTTTCTTTGCGCCGGTATAAATCAAAATACCTTCAAAATGATGTGATCCAAGTGTCATCCGACCTCTAGTCCAATAGGCCTTTGACCTGATTTATAAAAAATATGCATAGGAAACCTCTAACCAAGTCTATCGTAAAAATGCATTAAAATTTTTTTCGTTCAAATATACAGGGTGTCCCATAATTAGTGTGCAATACTTTACCAGCAGATTCTGCGACCAAAACTAAGAAAAAAAAGTTCCAATAAACATAGGTCGAAAAATGCTTCATAAGCGAGCTACAGCCTTCTAAAAGTGGTACCCTGAAGATGGTTTTTATTTAATATCTGCGAAACTGTTAACAGCAAAATCATGAAATTTTGCACATCGGCCAATCTTTTCATGTCTAATAATATGTGATAATAACAATTTCAAAATTCTATCCAGAAATGGGTCAGACTGTGAGGGGGGGGGGGGGGGTAAAATCACCCCAACTTTTTCAAGTGCCGTTTTGTTGTGCCTTGTTCAACTTCGATAGGAAGCACCGTTCTCGAGTAAAATCGATTTGAAACTTACCCTACATGTCATAAAAATTCATAATGAAAATTACAAAAAAAAAATTGAGCGTAGGCCATGGAACACGACTTCTATGTTTGGGAAAAAAATAATCGAGACAGGTGACAGGCCAGAGCACGACCATTACAGAAGCCATACACGAAGTGCATGTCTGCCAGCTCTTGGTTTTTGAAACATTCCATTTTTACAAAACAGTACCCGCAATAAAACTTCTTTAATTAGCTTTAAGGGGTTTCTGATTCGACTAAAAAAGTTGTTGAAGGGAACCGGTCTTATTTTATTTTTTTCGTCAAGTAGAAACTCCTCCAAAAAGAAAATGTATGGGCATTGCTATCAAATTTTGAAAATTTCCAAAAAATTTCGTAAATTTTTTATTTTGATTTTTGGAAATTAGAAAACTAGATAGCATCGACAATGCATCTTTCCCCAAGAAAGTCGCATGCCAAATTTGAGTTTTCTATTTTCAAAAAAAGTACCAAAAATGATTTCTCGTAGACATGAAAAAGTGAATTAGTAGAAAACATTTTTGGTACCTTTTTTTGGAAATAAAAAGTTCAAATTTGGCATGCGGCTTTCTTGGGGAAAGATGCATTGTCGATGCTATCTAGTTTTTGAATTTTCAAAAATCAAAATCAAAAATTTTCAATTTTTTTTGAAATTTACAAAATTTGATAGCAATGCCCGTAATTTTTTTTCTTGAAGGAGTTTCTACTTGACGAAAAAAATTAAACAAAATAAAAAATATTCCCGTCAACAACTTTTTTAGTCGCATCAGAAACCCCTAAAACACAACTTTCAAACACACTGTCACTTATGTCATGAATCTGTCACCCTGTCTTAATTATTTCTCCCCAAACATAGCAGTCGTGTTCCATGACCTACACTCAATTTTTTTCTTTTTGTGATTCCATTATGAATTTTTATGACAGGTAGGGTAATTTTCAAATCGATTTTACTCGAGAACGGTGCTTCCTATCGGAGTTGAACAGGAGGACTTTTTTCATGCAAAATGCTTTGACGTTTCATAACTTCATGCTAAAGTTGCAAAAAACGATACTTGAAAAAGTTGGGGTGATTTCACCCCCCACCCCCCACAGTCTGACCCATTTCTGGATAGAATTTTGAAATTATTATTATTGCATATTATTAGACATCAAAAGATTGGCCAATGTGCAACATTTCATGATTCTGCTGTCAACAGTTTCGAAAATATTGAATGAAAACCATCTTCAGGGTACTACTTTTAGAGGGCTGTAGCTCGCTTATGAAGCATTTTTCGACCTATGTTTATGGGAACTTTTTTTCTTATTTTCAGCCGTACAATCTGCTAGTGAAGTATTGCACGCTAATTATGGGACACTCTGTATTATGCAGAAAAAAATGTTGGAAGTCATTTGGTATTCAAAAACTTTTTTGCCGCCAGTTTCGTGACGAAAGCTGGAAATGCACCAATAAGAATCACCGTGCAAGGATGAAATTTGTGGCATTGATTGAGTTGCTCATATAATCAGTGATGATAATCAGATCGGAAAAGACATCAATTGATTCGACTTACATGAAGCATCAAATAGTAGACAAGAGTGTATCAATCAGTTATAGATAAAATGCAGAATAACACTGATTAAGTCTAAATAAATACCAGTAATCAGTGAATGACAACATGGCAAGCACTTGTTTCTCTCTGTCACCTGTCACCTCCTTGACCAAGCCCCCACCACCCCGCTATAATCTCTTCAAAATTGGCTTGTGTCTTCCTTGACATTTTCACAATTACGTATTATACGTAATTTACGTAACAAAAACCAGGTCAAAAACAGCGCTCACACTGACACACACGTAGACTGTCTATGGGTATGGGATGGCTGTTGGTGTTGGTGAAATCAGCTGATCGCACCTCGCAGAGCAGAACGCAACGAACGCCCGCTTTATGATCAGCACTTTCTATTGGTCGATTTCTTGGTGACGCTGAAGCGATTTTCACCAATCACAAAATATCACGAAAAAGGCGCGATTCCAGAGATTATAAAAATCGGTAAATTCCTTATCCCTATCCTACCTTGATCTAAATTTGTCAAAATATATGAACTTACGAAATTTGTGGTTCAATTGCGCAAATTCGATATGTGGTCACATCCCTGCCCTGCTTTAGGAAGTAGTACAACAGAATTGAAATAATGTTAAACGTGTATCCCCTCGAAAAGAAAATCGACTGCTTCGTTTTTTCGTTAAAAATGTTTTGAGAGCGTGACACCATCGACAAAGTTTTCACATGAATACTTTGTATAATGTGTATAGACAGTGTACGTGTCATTATGTACCTGTAATGCACAACACAGGTTTTTCAAAGAGGAATGCAGAAATAAAAATGACCGCCTTTCAGTTCATACTATCTAGAATAATGATAATTGATCAGTATTTCTTCCGAGTTGAATCAAGCGTGCAAATCGGCATCTGGCATTTTTTCCCCTGTAAATAGTCTTGATTGATATGGAGTATGGCTTCCTTCAAGTTGATTATAAAATTATGAAAGAATTAACAGCCAATTACTGGCCAAGAATCCGCCCGAAAAACATGTCGCTGTGACTTCGTTGCCTCTTATGGTCATACCACTTCCAGTTACCAACGTATGACAAATACGATAATTCTAATAAGTCAATTTACCTGCCTATTCACTTATTAAACACTGATAAATGGAAATTATGCCAATTAACACAAAACCTAGTCTTATTGCGGCATTACAATTCTTAAAAGAATTACAACGCAATGACCAACTGCGCTTTTAACTGAATAATAATAGCAGCTACGTGTGCCTGATACTGTTGCCATCTTTGTATTGTTGTGCTTGCTTACGAAAACACCGATAAATTAATAGTTAGATAGGTGCGTAGACACGGGTATAATAGTCGTAGTAAGCTGCAGCCATGGAGGTTAGATTGACGGTGATTGACCGTCAATGAGATGCAGGGTATGCAGGGACGATCACGCTCCCGCTAGAAAGCGCTTCAGTTTCTGGGGCTCTGGGGATTTTATCCAACTTAGCTTTCAATCCTGCGTCAACTTGAACAAGCGAGTCTCATGGCGTTTCGACTGGCCAGAACGGCAGAACGGAGTCAGTTCGGCTCGAAAATCGCTATCACTGGTTGGGTAAGAATTTTCGTGAACCAATCTAATCCCCTGACTTTAGAGCTGAACTGGTTCGGTTCTAGTGACTCGAAAACGCTATCAAAGAGAGCCCCGTGCCGAATTACGGTATCTACCACACACCCAGGGCTTAGGGCCACTGCGGATCACATTTGTCGGTGTCGCCGGTCGCCGATGCAATTTTCACCCATTTTGCTTTAAATTCGAATGGACTCGCGGGGATTTGGTCTCGCGCGGATCGCCAGATGTCCCCGACTACCCGGGCCGCTCCAGTCGCATCTTCTCCTTTGAAACGACACGCACACCGTGACTGCACCGTGACACTAACGTGCCATCGCTACAGTAAAGTAGGTTAAGCTAGGCTGTCGCGACAAATAAAAACTGTAGACTTGACCTTGACATTTAACGTTAAAACTTTGTTATTAGTCGACCAATTTTAGGGTGGGTTCAATCAGCTTATTCAGCCGCAAGTTTTAATTTTAGTCGCAAGCGCAGAAACGCCCATTGGCTCTTATGAACCAGCCTCCTGAAAATTCTCTTGATGGAATTTGGAACACATAATCGCTTCATACGAATAATCGTGAAATCAAGCTTAGTTTTGCGATCCGTCGCCATCTCGTCTGTTCATAGTGAACTTTGATACATATTCGTATTTTGTAGTAAACCGATTCTAATAACTCGCCATATTGAATTTTCGTATTAATCGGATTTTGATGAAATTGGGAACATACTCGTTTCCTGTCATGTATAAATACGCTTGTTTTCATGCACCGTTCACTATGCAGATCCACCCAAAAGAAAATGTTCTACCGAGTCTCACGAGCGGAAGGGGGCATATTCACTTATTTAAGGACGTCATTCCCTAGTGTTCTTTTTTATGTCGTGATCCTCTGCCAAACCTGTGGTGGAAGCACGCCGTCAATCGGTTACGAAGTTTGTGTTCGTGTCCGAATTTTGCTAGCACCCCATTTTCGTGTTTTGTAAAATTCGCCCAACCCCTTACATCTCCTATTCCGTGCAGGGCCCACAAGCCAACATTCGTTTCGTATCAAATACGACAACCTGTGGGCTTGCGTAAAATTGCATCACCTTGTCAGGGATAATATCTGCATCTTCCCCCTCCGTCGCTGAAATTTCAACAGTATCAGTATGGCGGCCGTCGACAGACAACAGCCCAGGGGCCCTATTTCTAGATAGGATGTGATCCGTTCACATGCGATGTTGCTAGGCAACCAGGGCTGTGATTGGCTGAACTGTGATCGCCTGGTGATCAGTCCCCTCTAGAAATAAGGCCCCAGGGTAGCTATTCTTGAAAGTGTGGGAGAAACTCCCTGGGTGTTTTTAACTGTTTTATTATATAATCCGTACTACATTGTTGTAGCGAAAGTTGCCTAAAAAACACGATTTTAGGCAACATTCGCTGCATCAGTGTTCTGCGGAAGGTATTTTACTCCCAGGGAGTTTCTAGCACACTTTCAAGAATATCTACCCCGCATCCACGAACACGACTTTTCACGATCGTTTCCGATTGCAAAGCCGAAGGACGAGTTGACGGTGACGTGCCAGCAACTCTACAATACGCAAGATTCGTATACGAAATTCGTCAACTAGACGGCGTGCTCCCTATACTACAGAAAAAAATGAAAAAAATAGGGGCCAACTAAAATGGCTTTGACAACATAACGTATATTTTAAAATTTCAAATTTCGGAAAATTCGATTTCATTTTTTCGAAAAAATTTTTTTTTATTCAAAAACAAAATCCTACTCTCTTGCCAGTTTTCAAATGAATGTCTGTGATTTTTTTCGTTTTTTTTTTCGGCAGGCAGGTTGTAATTGTTAAGTTGATTGTTTCAAAATACAGGTGTATTAAAACACGGGTGAGGTATAATTGGATGGACCCCGAATGAACAACTCTAAGTCCTACTGAATGAACTAATGAACTAAAACAATTAATTAATTAATTATACTTATACTATTAAGTTATTATAGCCAAGTAACAAAAGCCAAGTCATACTAAAGCCAAGTCACAAAACCGGCTAAACACAAAACAAATTCTGATTTTCGTTTCGCATCTTAAGGTTTGGTCCAAGCAAGATCTGAAGCGAGGGGGTAATCACTTGTGCAATATTTGGGACATGCTGTTGTGCAATGCCATTGCAACCGTTTGTGCAATGTCTGTGCAATGCGTGCAATGTCTGTGCAATGTCTGTGCAATGCGTGCAATGCCTGTGCAATGCCTGTGCAATGTCTGTGCAATGTCTGTGCAATGCGTGCAATGCCTGTGCAATGTTTGTGCAATGTCTGTGCAATGCGTGCAATGTCTGTGCAATACTTGTGCAATGCCTGTGCAATGCATGTGCAATGCCTGTGCAATGCCTGTGCAATGCGTGCAATGTTTGTGCAATGCCTATGTAATGCCTGTGCAATGTCTGAGCATAACAGGCAATGAATGATGTAAGGCGCATGCGCCCGCTCACGTGACGCCTTTGTTAATCACTTTGTGTCGAGCTTTGTGCTTTTGCTTCATCAATACACCCATTCAGTTTTACCTGGTCTGCGCGCGCATCTGCACGACTCGGTGCCATGATAACGGTGCAGGTGAAATGGTGAAAAATGACATCCTTGGAAAAATCAAAGTCAAAGTGTCAAACAGTTGAAGGGATGAGTGTACGGTACATAAATACGCGTGATCCCTGGTACATACCATGTATGCTCCCTGCAAACATCATGCACCTTGAAAGAAGAGTGGTTAAAAGCAACAAGATGTGGTTGGAAGTCCCCGATCGCGGAAAACACGGACAGAATAGCTAGTAGCTCCCAGACCCCCAGTTCCTCTGAGTGTTTCTGTCCGCGATAGTGTGACAAATTCTTACAGGTCGGCCTGACTTCGGCTACTGTCACCTTCTGGGAGCATTCATAGGTCATAGTCGTAGTGCTCTAGGCCCTCGAAGAGTTGCTGTCAGTGACAAAGGATGCAAAGCTTCTTCCATGAGGTTGACCCGGAATACATGTTCTGTAATAGGTGGGAATGCTGCTGACCTGTATGTTTTGCGGTTACACGGTCTCTGCCTCTCCTTCCTTTAGAGGGGTAGCCCTGATACACATCTTGTTCCATGTTGAGTGGAGGTCACCCCATCATTCAGCAGTGAATTCTCACTAGCGTAAACGTCAAAATGACGGACGGCAGTTGAAGTCTTTATCCACATGCTCCGTCAAAATTGAAACATACAGGGAATATAAGGAGCGCAAACCTCCTGCTGAATTTCCCTAGATGGTCGTTCAGATGCGCGCGCAACTCACTTTGTGTCTCTTTTCTCACACAGATTTCTGTATAAGTCTGTCTCTCTCGTTTTCACCGAATAGGTCTATTATATGCATTGTAAGCTCGGCGATGGCGTGCGAATCGCGGAGAATTTCGGAAGATAAGAAAATGGAAAGAACAGGTGACAGCATTGCTGGTGTCATGTTAAAAGCCACCAAAGAAAACTTCTTGTGGATAAAAATATACGAGGAATTAGGGGTTGACCTGCCTGATCACTTGAAAGTGTTATTGCTATTAGGATTAGGATATTAGGCTATTATTAGGAGCTACAGGCCCCTAAAGATGGGACCCTTAAGATGGTTTTTATTTAATATCTCCGAAACCGTTCAGGGGAAATCAACGAGGAAATCAATCAAACTTTACCCATCGACTAATCTTTTTATGCCTAAGAAATCGAGGTGAGAGTTATTTTAAAATAATTAACCAAGGGTGGGTTAGGCTGGGTTGTGGGTGGTAAAAATACTCCCAACTTTTTTGCATTAATTTTTTTTTCAAAATTAACAAGAAATTATGATATTCTCGAGTTTTCTACCAACATACGTAGTCCTATTTATTCTCGATAGAGTGCACCATTTACGAGATATTTATAGGGAACCTGATTATCACGCGACCGGTCGGCCGGCGTAAGGGTACCGCATTCTGGCTGAGCGTTTGTTTACTAAATGGCCTCACGGAGTTAGGGAGTGACAGCTGTCGGCATCATGGAAGGCCATAGGCGTCCGTCCCAGCGGGTTCTAGCTGTCAAGAGCGTGTTTATTTTGGATTTAGGTGTACAAATTCGTGTGAGAGGTGGATATGACTTGCCCGATGAGTTTCAAACCACGTCTTTTATGCCGCTATATGCATGAAATTTTCATGTATGTTCGGTTGCGGACATCAAGCAACAGCACCGGACCCCGTAAATTTCCTTTTCTCTCCGTTCATGACAAATTTTGACACATAGCTGAATTTTAGCCCCTCCTATCGGCTCTTAGCAACGGATGATTGCGTAACCCTTGTACAGCCAAAGCTGTCGATAATCTAGCAACCCTAGATATTTAAGATTGAATGTTTAAGAACATGTTCAGAAATGCTGATTTTAGGGATATAAAAAATAAAAACTTGGAAAATCTGTAAAATGTTAAAATGTTGTGTTTTTATATGTAAAAAAACATAAAAAATAGATTTTAGAGAAGAGAACGTTGATTTCTAAAATTTTATTTTTTATAGTCCTAAAATCAGCGTTTCAGGCCATGTTTTCAAACATTCAATCTGAAATATCTCGTAAACGGTGCACTCTATCGAGAATAAATAAGACTACCTTTTTTGATAGAAAACTCCAGAATATCATAATTTCTTGTTAAAATAAAAAAAAAATCTCATGCAAAAAAGTTGGTAGTATTTTTACACCCCACAACCAGCCTATCCCACCTCTGGTAAATTATTTTAAAATAAATCTCACCTCATTTTCTTAGGCATAAAAAGATTAGTGGATGGGTAAAGTTTGATTGATTTCCCCTGAACGGTTTCGGAGATATTAAATAAAACCCATCTTCAGGGTCCCACCTTTAGGGGCCTGTAGGTCCCTTAGGAAGCGTTTTCGGGCAAATGTTCATAGGAACTTTTCTTATTGTTTTGGTGAGAGGAATCTGCCCTAGAACTTTGTTACATTAATTTGCGGACACCTTGTATCGAATTATACATATATTAATAATTTGTTGTATTTGCTCTTGATTATTATGATAATATTAAAGAGCAGGTATTTTCATACCAGATTACTTCCGGCTATCTCCAAACTCAACTTAAACACCATGAAAACCGAGATGAAAACACGAATGAAAACAATTGTTGTAGCAAGTGAAACTATGGCATTTAACATCCGGGCAAAGCGAGGGGCAAAGTTACCTGGAGATGAAATTACCCGCCCTAACTCTGAATAAAAATAATATACGAGAATAATAAAATTTCTTTTGGTGAACGATTGAAATTCTGTTTTAATAGAAGAAAATGATCAAATAGTTATAGCTAAAGATTTTACGCATTTTCCATTGTCAACTTCGAGGTCAACTTATTAGTAGGATCGAGAGCAGGATTGACTAGAATGAAATCTATTTAAACACAATATATTTATTTGCGTTAATTGCGAATTAAAATTTTGGTGCAATCCAGGGTAAGTATAAAGTAAATAAAAATTTTGTACAACGCTCAACAAAAAATACTCGAACAAATAGCGAGTGTTGCTAATCATCTGAGTGAAGAATCACCTCCTACTTTGACATTTGAGGGACAGAGAGCATCAAGGTCGAGTGAGGGATATATCCGAGTTAAGTGAGAGAATTTCAAAGAAGTAGGAAAAATACATGTTTCCATGAGGTAGGTACCTACCTAACTTACTAAATATTGTTATTGCTGGCAGTGAGACTAGGTAGAATGAAATCTTTACTCACACCTAGTAGGTAATCGCTTCATTACATACCATGTTAGTTCACGGGAAGTGACTCATTACCTACTCCGCGGGAAAATAAAGATTTAGTAATTTTACAAGGAAAATTCTAGAAAAATGCATCCAGTCAAAGTAAAAGTGAGCAATCAATATTGCCTGGACTAAGTTTCAGCAAAATTGATCGGCCAATTTGGAAGTTATGACAAAAAGTCTGATTTCGGTTTGTTTCGTTTCGTTTCGGGAAAAAGTTCAGATTTGAACTTTTGAACGCCTGTAATCATGTAAGCTAGCTAGGTAGGTGTGAGTAAAATAGTATCCCTACTCTCGACGGTAAATATATCATTCCAGCTTGGGGCTAGGGCTTCCAGGCAAAGCCTCTGGATTGGCCTAGAAGCTCTTTAAGCCCTCAGTTGTAATAATGAATTTCCCATCTCGGTAGGTAATAATATAGTATTACAAGTAGATTAGATGGGACAAGTACCTAGGTAATAATAATTTACATGAGTAGTTACTTAGGTAACTTCGAGAGTAACTTTGTCCAGTGCAAAATTACCTCTGCATCATTGTGTATGCAATGTGTATGCAATGGTGATGGAATGCTTGTGTAATGCGTGCAATGTCTATGCAATGTCTGTGCAATGCGTGCAATGTTTGGTGCAATGCGTGCAATGTTTGGTGCAATGCGTGCAATGTTTGGTGCAATGCGTGCAATTTTTGGTGCAATGCGTGCAATGTTTGGTGCAATGCGTGCAATGTTTGGTGCAATGCGTGCAATGTTTGGTGCAATGCGTGCAATGTCTGTGCAATGCGTGCAATGTTTGGTGCAATGCGTGCAATGTCTGTGCAATGCGTGCAATGTTTTGTGCAATATTGCACATGTGGGACACCTACTTTGCGAGTGAGTGCCCCCTCGATCTGAAGGGAAAAGCAAGAAAGTGCCACTGTGGCAGACACGACACAAAAGTCGGTCTGACTTTTGTCCTTTGATGGAAATGACGGCCTTAATTCCTTGATGATGGACGCATAGCTCGAAATTGTCTATTGGATTAAAACAAAAGAAAAATGTAGTCTTTGACAGGTAACATCACACAATTTGAAATCAAATTTTGGACGATGGCGTTTCTCGTTGCTGTTGTTGAGGAATAGAGCAATTGATTTGTTTTGCAATTGCAATTTGTTTTGGTAACCAAAACGGACCATGAACGACTCAGAATGCTCAGATAGTTTTGCGCAAAGATAAATCAATACAGGGTTGGCAAAAATTAAGAACAAAAAAAAGTGTCTTTTTTTCGTCTTAAACATGTTTTTAATTGTTTAAAACTGTTTGTTTCTATTTGATCACAGCATAGTTGAAGGGACGGTTTTATGACATAATCAATCTATTTATTTTTCAAATCTTGAAAAAGTGTTGGCCTAAAATAAACTCGAGAAATGAAAATAAAGAGATACACATAACATTATAATGAACTATGCAACATTGAATACGACACCGAAAATTTTGTCCTTTTTCAAATTGGGATAACTCCTGATTGTCTTGGACGATTTGGAATTTGTTTGTGTCGTTACTTAACCAAATCTTCTGATAATATATAACTGTGAATAAAGGTGCGTTCAGTCAGCTTATGTAGTCGCAAGTTTCAATTTTAGCCGTAAGCGCCGCATCGTCTATTGGCTGTTCTAAGGAGGCTGGTTCATAAGAGCCAATGGGCGTCGCTGCGCTTGCGACTAAAACTAAAACTTGCGGCTAAATAAGCTGACTGAACGCACCTTAAGAAACTCATTGCAACTTGAGTGAACTTCATACAGGGTGACATGTAAAGCGGTGCAAAAGTGCCAGACGTTCAACATGCTCCCATTTGAAGAAAAAATTCTTTTTTCTGGATTTTAACATTGGAGGCATGAAAGATAACCTCATACCTGGCCACGTTAGTCGATTTATCCCCCTAGCGTCTTTATTTACAGGGTGGTATTGAAGAGACAATCTCTTGGTTTTTCGCCGATATCATTTTTCGCTCTTGACCGATTTTCAAAATCCAGGACACAAATTGAAGCTGAAACCTCAAGTAAGTAGGTCCCATAATCAGAATCGACTGGAAATAAACAATAATAATAATAATAATAAGATTAAACATAAACAATAATAAAGATGCGTCACTCTTGGGTCATCGGTTCCGGAATCTGGCTTGGGATGAGAATTAACTGATAATCAACCTTGCCCTTGAGCAAATCATTTACTACGTTTCCATGGAGAATTGAAATCGATTTGAAAACGGTATCGGGATTGAAAACTGCATGTAAACGCTTGCAACATCGTATTCAAATCGATTTGAGTTTCAAGGTCGATTCGGCAAATTCTGGGATCGTATCAGGATCGGATCAAAATAATACTCATGGAAACCCAATCGGATTGGATCGAAACATCAACAAACAGAAACTGATGCATAGCAATGAGTAAAACCGCTGTTCTGATCGCATCGAAGATCGCATTCATACTTGCACCTGTTGTCTGCACTCCTGCCTTCTGCACACTTGCAGTTTGCAGAGTACTTGCACTTTCTCTGATACGTTAGGTTGGTATAGTTTTAGGTTAGGGTTAGACTTACATGACAGATATGTAAACAGAATTCAAATCGATTTGAATACCGAGTTCGAACAACTCATGTGAACACTTCCGTATTCAATCCCGATACCGTTTTCAAATCGATTTCGATTCTCCATGGAAACGTAGTAATTAATTCTGAAATTTTCCGATGTTTAGAGCTTGAATGGGACAAGAACTGTTGATGAAGGGGCAAAATTGGAACTGCATGTTATCAAGGCAGAATAATAATTCTTGCTCGTATGGAATCGCTTGTAGCTAACGTTAAAGAATGCGTCGCTCACCTGCGGCTGGTAACGTTAGTGGTAACGCCTTGATAACAAACAGTTGTACTTTTGTCCCTTTATCAACAGGACCTGTCTCATACAAGCTCTAAACTTAGGAATATGTTCAGAATGAAGGCGTTCCTCAAGGGCAAGATTGATTATCAGTTCATTCTCATCCCAAGCCAGATCCCGATACCGATGAAACGTCGGGTCACTTTTGAGGGAACCATACATTTTTAATGTTTCTTTCCAGTCGATTCTGCTTATGGGATCTTCTTACTTGAGCTTTCAGCTTCAATTTGAGCCCTGGATTTTGGAAATCGGTCAATAATAAAAAATCATTTACCGAAAAACCAAGAATTTTTTTTTTTGATACCACCCTGTAATTTAAAGAGGCTAGGGGAATAAGTCGACTAACGTGGCGAGGTATGAGATTATTATTTATGCCTCCAATGTTAGAATCCAGAAAGAAGAAAATTTCTTCAAATGGGAGCATGTTGAACGCCTGGCAGTTTTGCACCGCTTTACTTTACATGTCACCTGTATAAACTTCACTCAAGTTGCATTGAGTTCCTCATTCACAGTTATGGTTATGGATTATCCGAGGGATTATCAGAAGATTTGGCTAAGCAACGGCACAAACAGATTCCAAATCGTGCAATACAATCAGGAGCTATCCCGATTTGAAAAAGGGCAAAATTTTCCGTGTGTCGTATTCAATGTTGCGTAGTTTATAAAGAAACTAAACTGCTCAACGATTGAAGTGAGCCACTCGAAAATATCGCTATACTTCGAATAAGAATATCTCAGGAAAAAATCAACCGATTTTCAAAATGGCTGTATATTTAGATAGCTCCATCTTTTGACTACTGAACTCGTTCATTGCTGAGGAGAATGACAGCTGCTCCCATGATATACAGGGTGGTCATTAAACTAGTGTCGAAATGGTCAATTTTTTCGCAAATTCCAGCAGCTCGCATGCCTGGTGTACCCATGTGGTCGCCAAAATACATTTATCCAATCCTATTGAATAATGCACGCATTATCACGCGCATGCATGCCTGCATTTTTCAATAAGACTGGATAAAGCATAGTATTCTACTCGCGGGTAATGGCTATTACTCATTCGGATGCTTTACAACACTCGCCAAGGCTTGTGTCGGCAAACTGCATCCTCATGAGTAAGAAGCTATCATTACCCGCTTGTTGAATAATATACTATTATCCACGTTATTTTGAATAATGATAATCAACACGCTCATAACTTTGAAATGTCAAACTGGCATTGAACATCAGAAATCAGGAATACCAACATAACTCAGATTTTTAACAGCTTTCTACTGCCCAAAAACAAATTGATTTTTTTTTTTTTATTACTGGCATCGTTCAATTAGTATTTTAGTAACATTTCAACTAACTACATGTATACATTTTATAATTCAAGGGGACATTATTTCGAAAAAAAAAATCAAAACCGCAGTTGCCACCGTTGAAATTATGTTATGAAACATTGTGATTTTTCATCAGATAGGTAATGCAGAGTTAATAGACACTTCGTCATCAGTCGAATCGTCGTCATTAGTATTAAAATATGTTTACAAAGTTGATAAGTAATATATATATATATATATATATTTTCAAAATAAGAAATTTCTATGGCTTTTCAATTTACATACAAATGAGGCGATACAAAGTGCTCAGCCTTGTATGCATTTACAATAAAAATTGATTAGCAGCACCTCAGCTTAAGCGAACTTTATAATTAAAATGGATGTGTTTTATTCCCGAACGATATCAGCAGAATAATTCATTCTGTGCAAAATCCAATTAAGCGATTCCTTATTAAAGCGAATCCGTAATAAGATGGCAAAAACTGGATCCGCACTGTTGAAAAACAGAGCAAGAAAAAAGTTCCCTCGGGCGTAATTAAACTCAATCAATATAATTGTTTTATTATGATTGCGTACTTTAATAAATCGCACAAGTAATGATATCTTCCCGTAAATGATATAATTTAGCCATATTTAATTAGGAGCAAGGCAATGAGCAACCTTGAAAATAAATGGCCCTTATCGATATGTCGAAACCATCTGCCGGTCAATTTTTCGCAATAAATCAGTCTTTGTCAGAGTTTAATAGTCAACATTTCCTTTTCAACAGAGTATCGTCATGCTGATGTTCCGGGAAGAGAAAAGTCCGGAAGACGAAATCAAAGCGTGGCAGTTTTGGCACGGGAGACAGCATTCCGTTAAACAACGAATTTTGGATGCAGGTCAGTATCTAACGGAAAAAGCAAAACCCTCATCCCACATATCATATACCAACTATACCTATGCAAATAGCTAACAAAAAATTTCAAGCGAATATTTTGCGAAATTAAGGTATGTTTTATAGTCGAATATCTAGTAATTCTATTTAAATATAAATTGCCAATGAGATGCTCCGCAAAGGTCAAACGTCTACCTGCAGACGAGTAAATATAGCTGCATGCAGGCTAAGAGGCACGTTAATTAGCATTTATCTATTTAGTTAATATTTTTATTTTGTCTTCCCAATAATTATCACAAGTAGGTACATAGGTAGGTTCACCACAGGTCCCACAAATATAGGTATTCACCGAGTGCCATTGCTTAAGGATGGAGTTGAATTGGTGAAATCAGCCGTTGCGAAATCAAGTGCTACGGGCTTATTCCTTGACAGAAATCCATCATTCAGATCTCTTTGGAAAGCTACAAGGATGTAAACTGCTCCACAATGAAGTTGTCGCCACAAATAAAATGGCTTGACTTTGACGGCCAATAACTTTCGATTGCCGAAAGTGATTTCCATTCTGTTTATTGCGTTCACTGGCCTAATCTATCCTCAACAGATCTTGTAATTGTGAATATCAAGAAACGGCATGTAACATTTATACAAGGTGATATGTAAAAAGGTGAAAAATTGCGACAACTTCATCGAACCCCCATTTGCAAGAATTTTTTTTTTTTTATTTCAACGTAAAAATTATGAAGTGTGATGCATTGTCTCAAAACGGTTTTGGAATTAGCAAGATTGGAGGTCTCGCACAAAAGATATGAATTTTTATATGGAATGTAACAGGTTTGCCCTATTTTCTCGCAAGATTGAATCACTTCCAATAAATGGGTGGTTGACATTGAGCACGATTGTTCCTACAACCGTTCCGGATAACTTGAATTTGAAAACAACCCGAAAATTTGGTGTGGGGTCATGCAGGGGGCACTTTTTGAAACGCTAGTCACTGTCTGTTTTTGGTACGTTGAATTTCATCAATATTTCAGACGTGGAACATGCTTTTTGCAAGTCTAAACCCTTGAATATGGTGGAGCTTCACTTTCCATGGAAGAGGGAGCCTCCTGGAAGTTTATTTGTTGTGCTTGTGCTATTATGCCTGAGCTTCACCCCTGATCGCGTTTTTCTGGTGACGCGCTACGACGTGCTACAAAGATGATCAAAAATGTGTATTGCTACAGTAACGCTGAAAACATAGGTCTTGGCATTGTTGAAGTGACTTGCCGTGTCACTATGAACAATGGCATAAACATAGGTTTTCAGCGTTCCTGTAGCAACACACATTTTTGATCATCTTTGTAGGACGGTATCAAAAACATTCAACGGTATCAGAAATTCAACGTGCCACAAACAGACAGTGACTAGCGTTTCAAAAAGTGTCCCCTGCATGGCCCCACACCAAATTTTCGGGTTGTTTTTAAATTCAAGTTATCCGGAACGGTTGTAGGAACAATCGGGCTCAATGTCAACCATCACCTATTCATTGGAAGTGATTCAATCTTGCGAGAAAATAGGGAAATCTGTTACATTCCATGTAAAAATTCGTATCTTCTGTGTGAGACCTCCAATCTCGGTAATTCCAAAACCTTTTTGAGACAATGCATCACAATTAATGATTGTCACGTTGAAATTTGAAAAAAAAAAAATTGCAAATGGGGGTTCGATGAAGTTGTCGCAATTTTTCACCTTTTCACATATCACCCTGTATAAATGTTACATGCCGTTTCTTGATATTCACAATTA
The DNA here is from genome assembly GCA_949128115.1 of Anaspis maculata. NCBI lineage: Eukaryota > Metazoa > Arthropoda > Insecta > Coleoptera > Scraptiidae > Anaspis > Anaspis maculata. The sequence continues at coordinate 748,654 of OX421968.1, read as the reverse complement.
CAGGATCCGTTGAAGATAGATTGGGCCAGTAAACGCAACAAACAGAATGGAAATCACTTCCAGCAATCGAAAGTTATTGGCCGTCAAAGTCAAGCCTTTTTTGGTGGCGACAACTTCATTGTGGAGCAGTTTGCTTCAGTTTGAGCTCATTGAAAATTAAGAAAAAAGTCCTTTTTTTCCAGATTTGAAAGAATTATTTGTCAAGTGTAACTTTTCCTAGTAAATTGATTGTAGAATCCAACTCTCTAAGTATTTTTCCAAAATAATCATTGTGCAGGAATTAGGGGAATCACAGGGACGAGCCCTCCAATATCCATGCCACTGGACCAAAATGTTTCAGAATCCTTCAGTCAGTTTTTGGGGATCCACTTGACATTCATGTGTGCAAAATTCTGGGAAAATTAGCGGTATGAAAGTTACATGGGAAATGATATTTCAACCTGAACTTTGAATGGCTGTATCTCAGTTATTGTACGTTTTTGAACAAGTTATCCTGAAGAAAGTTCACTTTTTGATGCTCTATCAACTGTTCAAGTTTCGCGTTAAACTCCGGACACCATGAAATACTCTGAAACTAGAACCCCAATCTTCCCTGTGCCTATTTTAGTTCAAGTGAATCACTGAATGAATAATACTAGGCTGATCTATTGTAGATTCTCTCATTTAAAACCTAATTTAAAAACAAAACTATAATTTCAAGCAGCTTAAGAGCTTTTCGGTAAGTTCAAGTAAAATCCAAATATCAATTCTGTTTCATTCTTTATCTTACCTTTTTTTTATTCTCGCTCGTCACCAGATACGAAGAACAGCGTTGGACTCGTAGGTTGTATCGAGGAAGTCGCACATAATGCCATTGCCATTTACTGGAACCCTCTGGAAAGCCCCGCAAAAGTAAATTACTTATTTTACATCTATTGATTGTTACACTCCATTGTGTTTATCCTTCCAGATTAACATAGCAGTACAGTGTTTAAGTACAGATTTTAGCAGTCAGAAGGGTGTCAAAGGGCTCCCATTGCACTTGCAGATTGATACGTATGAAGATCCCCGAGATACTGTTGTTCACCATCGGGGTTATTGCCAAATCAAAGTATTTTGTGATAAGGTACGTTTTATTTTTTTATTGTTACCATTTTTAAATATGGCATTTGAAAAACGACAATTTAATTAAAGGGCGCAGAGCGCAAAACCAGAGATGAGGAGAGACGAGCGGCCAAAAGAAAAATGACGGCCACTGGTAGGAAAAAGCTAGATGAGTTATATCACGCCATGTGTGAACGGTCAGAGTTTTATTCGATGAGCGATTTGACCAAACCTCCAGTACTATTTTCGCCAGCTGAAGATATCGACAAGGTATCGTCCTAGTTGTCAGTGAGGCCCAAATTGTGAGAGTTATTAAACGCGAGTTTTTTTAGCTAACATCGATGGAACTTCAAGGATTCTACGCTCATGATACGGATAGTTCCCTAACAGGCCCTGTGGACCACGTCAAGTCCGGATCGCCCTTTCTCCTCCACACAGCAGCCAAACCTCCCACAACCCCCACATTAAAATTCCATAATCATTTCCCACCGGACGCCGATAAAAAAGACAACATCTTAGATAACAGTCTGAATACGGACGGGAATGTGTTTTCTCCACCACTGAAAAGGTCCAAAATGCTATCGAGCGGTCCAGGAAGTGCAGGACCACCACCACTCCACGAAAGAGTCATGTTGTATGTGCGCCAAGAGGTGGACGATGTATACACTCCCCTGCATGTGGTACCCCCTACCACTGCTGGCTTGCTCAACGCGGTAAGTTTTAATTTATAAGCCCAATCAAACATAACGCTTAGCTTATTGCTTAATATGCATGGACCTGGACGTACTGGGCTTTTACACCATTTCATTCGGTCAATAACCAAACTAAACCGGCATGTTGGGAGGATAATATACAAATGTGCTGAATAATAATTATAACATACAAATCATATATTTGCCAACGTGGGATCAGTTCACTTTTGCTAGCTCCACGTACAAAAGCTCAGTACTTCTTCTAAATCTATGCTAAAATTAAGAAAGACAGAACGTTGTTACATTTGGAAAAATTAATTCTGTTTTCCTTATTTTGCAGATTGAGAATAAGTACAAAATAAGCGCTTCGAGCATAAATAACTTGTATCGCAAAAACAAAAAAGGGTAAGTCTCATTTTAACTGGACTAGTCTGAAGAGTGAACTGGACACTAACTGTCAAGAGCACTAACAGTCTGCACTTTTGAAAACTAACCATCGCCTTTCCCATTCTTTGAAGCCATATCCTGGAAATCGACTCGCACTGCTGAATCAAATCGGTATTCATCTGGTGTTCATTGTTAAGTAAGAAATATGCAGTATAGGGTGTTTTAGAGATGATATTAAATAAAAATACAACTGTGGGTAGATCTCGCCAAAATATGGAGAAAACCTACATACCATTTTGCAAAGTTTGGCTTCATGATGAAGATACAGTTGTTCACAGAGTTCACTTTTTTCGAATTTCAAAAATTTGTAACTCCAGAACGTTTTGACAAATTCAACATAAGCTGATTCGTCAAAATTATTCACAAACCTGTTAAATTTTGAAGGAATCCAATTAGTGGCGCAGAAGTTATATGAGAGTCAACTTTTTTGTTATCCTTCTAAATTAATGACCTTCATAACTCCCACGCTACTAGTTGGATTTTGTTGAAATCTGGCAGGTCGGTAGATAGTTTCGGCAAATCAGCACATATGACAAATTTACGTTCGTTCCGTCAAAACCTTCCTGAGTTACAGATTTTTGAAATCCGAAAAAAGTGAACTTTGAAGGGCTGTATCTTCGTTACTATAAGACCAAACTTTGCAAAATGGTATCTAGGTTTCCGTCATATTTTGACAAGATCTACTCACAGTTAAATTTTTTGCTATCATCCCCAAAACACCCTGTATAATACCCGATGTATTGAACTGCTCAATATCCGAAACGTGGTGGCTCAACGTTTAAACTTATTCCAAAACTAACTTGGAATCCTCGTCATCGATTTTAACGTTTTCATTATAGGATATGCCAGCTTGATGTTCCAGTACTCTGTCCTATTAAATCATGGCAATTATTGTTTAACCTTGAGGAGCTTGTGGTGTGGTGGTTCTCGCGTCCGACTGCCTGCCAAGGAAAGTGGGCTTGATTCCCACTGGGCGCATCAAGTTCCTTGATTTAGTTGGAATGCTCGCTAAATGCAAGGCAAGGTGTGCGCATAGCACGTAAAATGTGAACGATGTAAAATCCAGATTTGTCGCATTCGATTGGTTGCTCCAGTGGGCGCACTTTTCGTTCACGTTGCATGAACTTGTTCACTATCACATGGCTACAAACGCGCAAATTTTTTTTTAATGTTATGCGAATATCTGCCCACAAGCTGCAAGCAAAGAGAGCCGCCTATATTAGAAGGTCTTTAGTACGGTGGCCCTTTCGTTTACACTCGTTTATCTTTAATGGTGACTGTGTTGAGGCTGGATTTCTGATGTACGCTGACGACCTAAGTTGTGTAGTGAAATAGGTGCTGTGGCTGACTGTGAGAGACTTCAGGCTGATTTGGACAGGGTTAGGAGATGGTGTCAGCCGAATCACCTACCACTTAATCCCAGTGAATGCTCGATTGTTTCGTATTGTAGAGCCAGAAATGTAATACAGTTTGACTACGCTATTGGTGATGTTTTGGTGCCAAGGGTGAATGATGTGCGTGACCTGGGGGTTCGCTTCGATTCTCAGCTTACTTTTGTTCGGAACAAAACAAATTGTTCCACACATTTCTGATGTGACTGCTGCTGCCTTCAGGAGTTTGGGTTTTGTCTTGAGAAATGTCAGACCCTTTGCGAATCTTCAGACTGCCTGTCTCCTTTATTCGACATTTGTTAGGCCTCGTCTTGAGTATGCCACTATCATTTGGAGTCCTTTATATTCGGTGCACGTTTCCGCTATCGAGAGAGTTCAGCGTCGATTCTTGAAGTTTTTGCATTTCAGAACTTGGGGTACTTATCCTCCTGGGGGATGTCCCCAGGACATGTTGCTGGCACGGACGCAGTTCGTCAGCCTACAGTCAAGACGATGTTCGCATTCTATTGTTTTTCTTTTTAAACTTGTTAATGGTTTACTCGACTCCAAGAATTTGGTGCAGAAATTGATGTTCAGGGTTCCACGCATAAATTCAAGATGCACCGAGACGTTTTACCTCCCTACTACTAATACTAATGTTCTTAAGGCTTCTCCCATGTATCAAATGTGCTTTAATTATGCGAGTGTCCAGGATCGAATTGACATATTCTCTTGTTCTGTTGGCCAGATCAGGTCTTGCTTTGACGGATCTGCTTCTGGCGGTGTTGAGTGATCGCGGTTCTTCCCCTGTTGTCTTTTTTTTCCTCTTCTCTCTTAGCTTGATGTGCGCCTCACTCTGTTAATGGGTATCTACCTGTTGAGTGAAAATCTTAATAATGATAATAATGTTTGCAGTATTTGTGATCAATGATCATCTCTCTGATAACCTCTTATTTCCTCTCTCCCCACAACATGATCTCGGCGATGTGTTCCGGACGGATATTTTCGTGTGTTTCACTGCCTCTCACAACAGGCTACTTATTTGAAAACTTACCACTCCCGATTTCTTCCCTGAAAATGTTTCTACAAGAAATTTCATGAATTCAATGTTCTTGCTTCATCCCCTCAGGCAGGGTGACTACCCCAGCAAATATTTTACAAGAAAATAGGGATCGAGTAATACACCACTTTGAAAGCCTTTCAACCATATCGGGGCTCCATTCATGATGATAGGGACAACCGCCGCGCCGCGCTAACGCTAACACTTTCGTTTTTTCTTCACTTTGACAGCCGATGTTCGGCATTATTCTCGAGAGTGCCTTGTCCTGTTCTGGTGGCTTTTCTCGCGGCATGTTTGACATGTGGCCCGGAGCTTATCCGTGGGTCAAAGTATATCCCTATATTATAGGCATTTGATACCCTTGTGAGGATGTATCTCTTCACAATCTAGGTCAAAGTTGACATATTCGTATTTCTTTCATACCACTAGCAGCACTGCCTTCGATTTTCCAGGTGCACGTACTAGACCTTTTGAACTAATCCATTGAGCTACCCTTCTCAACGCCTCATTGGTTAGTCTTCTCAGGCTCCTTCCTCCCTTAGCCGTCACCACTACCGCCAGCGCGTATCATCGGCGTACGCCACTGTTGTCACTTCAGCAGACATGCTAATTCTCAGTACTCCGTCCTACACAATATTCCATAGTATGGGTCCCAGCACCGAACACTCCCGCAGTTGCCTTCATTCTTGCTCCATCTATGTTGATGTATGGCTCTTCGTCAATATCCTTAGAAGATGAAGAGAAATTTTTGCCTTATGAGTTTCTCCACTGTTTTTCTCTATGGTGCAGTGTTAAGAAGGGCGTTCTGTATAGAGTCACCAGAGAGCATAACTTTCTTGCTTTCAGTGTTCTTCTTTTCTCCCTCTCTGCTCTCTGCAACACATTCTCCGCTGCAGATATCCTTGATCTTCCCCGGGGAATCTATAATTTTTTTCGAGCGAGTAACTTTTTGTAACCGGTTGGTTATTAGCGGTTGACATTAGATTGACAGATACTGTAATTTTTTTGACATCTGACATTTCTCGCTAAAACGTTGCGGTTATAACTTTGGTTATCAGCATTTGGCGGGAAAAGATGAGGGACTGATAGCTTCAAATAGTTACGTACTTGTACTTGTCTCTGTTACATACCGTGTACTTAAACCATTCGTAATCTGGGATAGCTTTGAAGGTGAAAAATTCAGTCATTCAGCCAATCCAGTCACTTGAACCGATGAACATCTCGTTTCCGAAGTCACCCGGGTGGGCCCCAATCAGGGCCCTGATTACGAATTTTGTGGATCACACGTGTATCGTGATCACATCACACATAAAATTTCTATGAAATCCTGTTTGTTTTCTTGTTCATGGTGTAATACCGAAGGAACAATAAATAGTTATATTGAATTGAATTGAAAATCAACTATTCATTTTTTCTACTATATAAATAGGAGGTATGACAAGTACTTTCAGGATTAAACCACCATCAGGCGGCCATCGGACATCTGGATTACCCGATGTTCTTGTGGGTCCATCGCAGATGAGTCCATCATCTTTGATTCTTCTCGTCGCCAAGTCAAGTTGTCAAGTTTTTGAGGTTAGGTTAGGTACGTTTCACGTTTGGAAATTCTGGACCGCTGCTTGTTTCAAATTCAAATCTGTTGCCGCCACAATTTGTTCCCCCACCATAACAATAACCAGCCTCATGACCAGGTTATGAAATGTTTAACCGGTGATGATATCAAAATGGCGGCACTTCCTTTACCGCTTATAACCAATCCTCGCTCAAACGTCAAATTCTTTAAGCAAGTGTAACCGGTCATGAACGGTTACTCGCTCGAAAAAGACTTATGTTGTCGTTCGGATAAGTTCATTTCTTTTATCATTCTATTGGCCAGCATTTTTTCCAGTAGTTTCCCTATTGGGCTAAGCATGCATAGCGGTTTATACGGCTGGTTTGTTCGGCTTCTTGATCCTCGTCTTGATCAGCTGTAGCCTGGCTTGCTTTCATTGTTCTGGCAATACTCTTTCCTGAATCACCACCTCGGATATAAATATGTCGGGTGCAACTACCCACTGACAACACACTGCCCTACCTGAAAAGTGTCGAGTGAAAATCAAGTTTAACGTAACTTTTTTTCTTCCGATCAATATTCTTCCGATCTTCCGACTACTAAAAATTGCACTTATCTTGTGCTGTAAGGGTGAGATCATGGAAGCGTGTTAAAATTAATGAGGGCACATATTAACTTGTGCTTTGTGTTTCAAGCACAATCTAGGCAGGTGCGCGTTATTGATGTGATGTCATTGTGAAACAAAGGAAATATCCCCAGCAAAATATTATAAATGGGCGTTTGTCGAATTGTATTTTCATAAGAACGGGTACTTATTGTCCGCATGTCATAACTTTCAAGTCCAAGCCAAGAAATGCAGCACTTCATCGGTGATGCCGCGCCGCACTAAATTGTCATTAATATAATAATTGTTCATGACATTAAATGACGATGGCTCGTTTGTTCAAAAGTGCCTAGTAGCGTAGATAGTGGGAAGGTTGCTTTTTTTCTCCCCCTTCACTTTCTACGCTTCCAAAGATTTTCCAAAATTAATCACATTTTTTAGATCTCTTGTTCGATTTACAATAAAAATTACTCTTGATTTTGATTAGAGGCTTCTTTTTCGAGATAATAACCATAATGATAATATTTTTAGAGACCCGACAAGCGAAACGTACTGCTTTCTGTCCCTCAAGAAAGTCTCCAACCAATTTCTCGCGTTCCCTCGTATGCCGTAAATTTCGAGTTTTTTCAATAATCTATGATGGTCGACACAATCGAAAGCTCAATACCGTCTGGTTTCGTTAGCCAGTTTGAGCCGCTTATGGCTCCGGGGCCAGGAGGAAAGCTCGTAGGACATATACCCCTTAGCTGATGTTAGCCCAGGACTAGCTCGTGTGGGTTCGGGCAGAGTGTGTTCGGGTTATGGAATTCGTGCTTCACGGTAGGAGTAAAAAGAAAGAAAAGGAAAGCTTTGCTCAAATCATAGAACAGGTCCACAGGACGCTCGCCCGATTCCATTCTTTTCACAATTTCTTACAGTGAAGCACCCAACGCCATTGGTGTCAAGAATTCAGGCCTGCTGAAACCGAATTGGCGTCCAGTTAGCACCTTAAATTTATCGAGAAAAGGTTGAAGTCTTTTTAGCGCATTTTCGTAAGAAAATGGCCCTTATATGGCCGGTCTGCCTGTCTGTCTGTCTGTCTGTCTGTCTGTCCGTCCGTCCGTGTAGAAATTAAGAAGTTGTACTCCTCCTCGGGGAATGAAGTTAGAGCCTTGGAACTTTTTTTGATGGATAGCTGATGTCCCCAAGGGTGGCCAATGGGCATTTTTTTTATCCATGCATAGTTATCATTATTATTATCAAAAAATGAAGATTTACTGTTCACTTCTAAGAAGTTGAACTCCTCCTCGGGGAATAAAGCTAGAGCCTTGGAACTTCGTCCTATGGACAGCTGATGTCCTCAAGGGTGGCCAATGGGCATTCTTTTTTTTATACATACATAGTTATCACTATTATTATCGAAAAACAAAGATTTCTTGTCCACTTCTAAGAAGTTGAACTCCTCCTCGGGGAATGAATCTAGAGCCCTGGAACTTTTGCTCCAATGGATACATCAGATCCTCTTGGGTGGCCAGTGGCCAGATTGGATTTCATGGTTGCGCCGCGCGGCCATCTTGGCCGCCATATTGAAATTTCTTATTAGTGCAACGATTTTCATGAAACTTGGAAGTTACCCTTGTCTTGTACGATAATTCCTATTTTTAAGCTGATTTTTTTTCTATGTATACGCGGTGCTTAACTCAGTAAAAAGTTTCTTCAAGTAAAACAGATATTTTAAGTCGAAACTTGATACTCGTATCTCTTCGGTGATCCATTTTCTGCTGCCATTTTGTTAAGCACGGTTAGAAGCCAAGTCCAACTGAAACAAAATCGATCTGTGATTAGAAATGCAGTTGTTCAACAATCTTGTGATAAGCTGCCAGGCACGTTACTGAAAATGTGGTCCAAAGCAGTCTTCCCTAGTCGGGCCCTCAATAATAATTGTTGAGACTAACCCGTAGTTTGAGACCAGGTCGTTGAGAGATTCAAACTCCTCACTATCTCTCACAGGATCGATACAAAAATCACCCGTCCAAATAATACTCAAGTCGACGCTAAACAATGAATCAAGAACAATCTCGAGTCTATCATAAAACACCCTGAAATCATCTCCTCTAGCAGGAGTAGCAAGCGATCTGTAACAAGAAAGTGGATCAGTTCTTCTGGAGCCTGCCGACCATACAGCTGAGTAGACTTCACAATAATTGAGTCTGAACATTTGAAATCCATCTTGAAAACCCCATCAATGGAATAAAAATAAAATTCAAGGATAACACAAGATTTTTTTTCACTGAAATAGGCCTTCCTGGATTCTATGCCTTTATGTTAGGGAATTACCATCTTGGTTGAGGAACAACAAAATGTTCCAAATTTCAATTTTTTAACCCGTGAAATTAGGGTTTTCGAGATTGTTTTTAAACGTTCAGACTCAATTATCTCCAAACATAGCCTCTAATCAAAATTTTACAGCAGAAACTTTTGTTGTAAATTGAAAAAGGAATCTGAGAATGTGATCAATTTTGAAAAATCTTTAGGGACGTAGAAAGTGGGGGTAGAAAAGGGGCAACCTCCCCGCTTTCTATACCACTGGGCATTTTCGAACAAACGCCCCATCGTCATTTAATGCAAATGTATTTTTTCAGCACACTTCAGTTTGAATTTGGCCAAAATCGGCTCAGCTGTGTAAAAGTTATGAATTAAATACTACACACATCAAAAGAATCTAGGAGACAAGCAAATTCAGACGATTTCTAAAATCATTATAACTTTTGATTGCCGTCAGCGATTTTATATCGGTTTGCGGTGTTCGATAGCCCAATTTTTCGTTTTCATGCCTTGATCACGTCGAATACGAACAATGTTTTATAAAGATTCTACAGGGTGATTAATGGAACAGTGTAAAATTGTCAAAAGTTCAGTACGAGCGCGATTTCACAAAAAAAAAATTCATGCATTCCAATAGCACAGTTATCAAGACTGGTATTTCGGCTTCAGCAACGTTTTTGAATTTTGAAAATCGAAGGTAAATTGACGAAAAAATTGATCATTTTGTACCGCCATGTTGAACTTCCAAGAAAGTGATCCGATTTCATTACACCTCGGATCACACTCATGTCTGGCTTAAGTAATTAGAATTTCAAGGTCAAATGTCTTTTTCGGTCACTTTCAAGTCGCCACATTGAACTTTTATGTGAATGATTCGATTCTAGTATGTTTCAAAGTTTCATTAAAATCGAATCATTTATGTAAAAAGTTCAATATAGCGGCTCGAAAGTGATCGAAAGTGACATTTGACCTTGAAATTCCAATTACTTGAAGCAGACATGAGTGTGTTCCAAGTTTCAATAAAATCGGAACACTTTCTTCTTTCTTGGAAGTTCAACATGGCGGCATAAAATGATCAATATCTTTGGCAATTCACCTTCGATTTTCAAAATTCAACAACGTCACCGGAGCTGAAACACTGATCTTCATAACTGTGCTATTGGAATGCATGTTTTTTTTTTGGGAAATCGCGCTCGTACTGAACTTTCGGCAATTTTACACTGTTCCATTGATCACCCTGTAGCAGCCTTATAAAACATTGTTTGTATTTGACGTGATCAAGGCATGAAGAAGAAAGATTGGGCTATCGAACACTGAAAACCGATATGAAATCGCTGACGGGAATCAAACGTTATGATGAATTTAGAAATCGTCTGAATTTGCTTGTCCCCTAGATTCCTTTGATGTGTGTAATTAGAAAGTTGAACTTTGTAAGGCTGACTTTTTCGAGGACACTTTTCAAAAAAAAAGCACGATCTTCATATTTTGAAAATCTGAATCTACGATAAAGTTCGTCATTTCATTTTGGAATGCCTGTATGACAGCTGACGTCACAGCTCTCAGATCCTAAATCTCGGATGATGTTGATGTCGGATTGCCGGACACTCATCTCATGGGTCTTAACCTCAATTTTCATACGTCAACTGACAATCCGTAAACCATTCGAACGATGAACGTGAACGACCTAATCCCTCAGTTAGGCAACCGTCTCGCCCTCACCTACAGATGATGGGCTTGACATTTATAAGTTTTTTACTTTATCCAGACTGAAGTGCGGTGAATTTTCTGAATGTATCTGGTTTGTTGTTTCATTTTTTCTTCCAAATAATGCATTTGTTAGCCTGATATACAGCCTCCAAGCATTAGATTTCTCGTCAAGACAGGGCGAAGTCCAGAGAGTTTTTCAGTTGGATGGTTACTCAAGGACGGAGTTGAATTGATGAAATGAGCGTTGCGAAATCAATCCATCTGGGTTTATTTCTTGACGGATTTTTACCATTTTGGTCTCTTTCGAAAGTTACAAGGATGTACTTTGGTTGGAGCCCATTGGCATTTCCAAAATCCAAAAATAAAAAGAAAAAATTGAATTTTGGAAATGCTAATGGGCTCAAACCAAAGTACATCTTTGTAGCTTTCGAACGAGACCAAAATGGTAGAAATCTGTCAAGGAACAAACCCACACGGATTGATTTCGCACCGCTTATTCTACCAATTCAACACCGTCCTTAGGGTGGCCGGAATATTGGTCAAATAACACAGTGTTCTGTCAGTTCCAGTAACCTTATTCTCTGGAAGAAAATTACCATTTAGGTCTGTTTTGAAAGCTACAAGAAGTACAATTATTTTTCAAAAATTTAAAATTCCAGCTCGTTACGTTGAAGACCATTTTTTTAGCTTTCAAAAAAGACCTTAATGGTAATTTTTTTCCAGATAATAAGGTTACTGGAACTGACTTGAGGACGGAGTTGAATTGGTGAAATAAGCGTTGCGGAATCAATCCCTGTGGGTTTATTCCTTGACAGAAACTCACCATTGAGGTCTCTTTCGAAAGCTAGAAGGATGTACTTTGGTTTGAGTTCATTGGCATTTCCAAAATCGAAAAAAAAATTGATTTTTGGAATTTGGAAGTGCCAATGTCAATCCAAAGTACATCCTTGTAGCTTCCGAAAGAGACCTAAATGGTGGAATTCTGTCAAGGAATAAACCCACAGGGATTGATTCCGCAACGTTTATTTTACCAATTCAAAGGTGGCCGGAATATTGGTCAGATAACACAGATTTCTGTCAGTTCCAGTGACCTTATTCTCTAGAAGAAAATTACCAATCAGGTCTCTTTCGAAAGTTACAAGAATGGTTCGTGAACTTAACGAGCTGAAATTTTGAATTTTTGGAAAATAATTTTCATATGCCATTTCGTCTTCCATTTGGACCTCACGACGTTCGCAGCGCCCTTCAAACCCGTTCCACTTGGGCCGCGCGAGTGTTGTGTTCGAGCGCTATAACGTCATTGTTGACGTCATAGCCAACGACCGCGGTGAAAGGTGGGTCGCCGGGTTCCATCTGTCATTTGTTACTTTTGTGGTTATCAGTACATATTATTATGTATCTTACAACAACATCCATACCATAGTCCAAAACGTTCCTTCTGGAAAGTTTTCGCGTGACAACCGATTTTTTTTCTCTTCATTGCTTTAGAGTCCCTTCGGCCCATTCTTCGTCCGAGTTTGTATTATAGCTTTCTTCGGACGAATTTTTTCGAAGACGTTTCACGACAGTCATCGTAACTCAACAATACCACATCCAAGTCGGCCGCCGCCATTTTTACGCTCAGGTGATTGGTGATACCACAAGTGCGTTCCGCTGACGACGGCGAATGTGGCGGCGTGAGTCAAGTGTTTTGGAACAGTGGAACGACGATCGCGGGTGTTGTGAGCGCGTGAGCGTCGTGGTTGCCAAGTGGAATACGCTCGTGTTGTTTGAATAATTGAGAACAATGAAAACGCCATTATTGCTGCGAACGCTTCAATAATATTTTGATGTGTGCGATATTGTTCAGAAATAGGCCATATTATTACGACACACTCCACCTGTTCTCATGGATCGTGTGCTTTCAATCCCCGTGTGCTCCATATTTTATTTATTGGGTCCATGACACTTTAGCGACACATTGTAAACACTTTCAACAACCACGAAACAAACTCTGTTGCCTTCTACTCACGATGATTAGTCCCGACCGAGGGGGAAGTTACAATCACACTGATAGTTTCTTTGCAGTTGAATTGTTTACGTCGTACTGCTCTTCTTTGCGGTGCCGATCTTGGGCCTACGCACAACATTGCGCAACATTGTTTGGTTGGTAAGTGATGAGTCACTGTACCCCGTACGTGTTCTAATTCTCCACTGAAGTGATGTAGGCAACCAACAATACAACAATATCCAGAGACTTACACTGTTCTTTGAACGCGTTGTACCTACCTTCTTTATTTATTTTTTTGCAAAAATTTCTGGATAATCCGCAAATTTTATTTCAGATTATCATTCCACACGCCATTCTGAGTGATTGCCTATTTTTTCGTTTCGATTTGCGTGTGTCGCTCAAGTGTCATGGACACTATTTATTTTTTTAGCACAACAAACCCAAACTAAATGCGCCTATGCTCAGTGATCTGTAAACAAGTCCAAATATTTGACATGGTGTGTCCCATGAAATTGTGGCCTGTGTACGTGCTATCAACGCGGCTAGCTTTCCTCTGACTGGGGACCCACTTACCGATTTCTATTCAAAGATTGACGCACGCGAACGTTGGCCAAGCTTGTCATGTGTAATACCATAATACCATACACACAACGTGGCGAACTCCACTCGCGGCCAACGTTTGCTCAATAGTTGGACACATAGTGTGGATCCGAATAAATGTGTAGCCAATTAATCTGTGGCCAGTTCAAGACTTAGCAGTGTGTTGTCCGAGTAGCTTATCCATGATCGTTTCTCCTTCTCCTCTAACCAGCCAAATAAGAAAAGTACAGTTGAAAGAAGGCAAAACATTAATAGGCGTTTTTTCCAGCATTACGGCCAAGATTGATGACGATATGGTGGCGTACTATTGCAACGAAGATCTTTTCCTGTTGGAACTCAAAATCATCGATGAGGATCTGTTTGATATAACTTTTGTTGAAATATCTGACCATTGAATTGCCATAATATGAATTGTTATAAAATTACTTACTCCATTATTATTATTATTATTATTATTATTATATTATGTCATTTTTGTGATGAATTTTTATACATTATGTAATATTAATTGTAGAATTTTATTCTAGATTTTTTATACTTGTTTATAAAGTGTTGAATTTGCATAAAAGCTCATAATAATGTCTTTCTTTTTATCGATTATTGTTGAAACTTGTTTTTGTATTATTCTTATGATCTTTATTTACGATTTTAAAAAGACATTGGAACTGTAATAACTGTAATCAAAAAAAAAGAGAGATCAACATTCTTTTAAGAAATTGTGGTATCAATGTTTTTTATTATTGTTTTACGTTTATAGATGTGTTTTTATGATAGTTAAGTACTTATACTCATTATGGCTGCTACCAATCAACTCACTCAGTAGCCAATGATCTCAAAATTGAAATGTAAATGATCTGAATCATTTTCAGAGTGGATCTGAGGGTTGGGAAATTATTCATTGTAAATAGCTTTAGATGTTTTTATTTTAACATGTACATAATATCAAGCCATGACTTAGAATATATGAACATTCCCTATTGTGATAAGAACAACTCTTGAAAACATCCATATTGATATCAATTTCTTAATGTTATATAAAGCTTCACTCTATGGGTAGTTTTAAACCTTCCATTTTGAACCATACACGAAAACACTGCATGTATCAACATAGCAAAAAAAAGGTACCTGAGTTATGCTTAATCAGTAATCTACCTACTTTTTATTTTGACAGTACTTTTTCTCAAAATGCTGGGGAGAGATACATTTTGGGTATAACTATAGTTGGACTGATACTCCAATCCTGTGAAATTCTGCATGGTACTGATATGACTAAGAAATAGTCTTGTATAATATTTCAAAGTAATTTATTGTTTGTATGTGTCTGTGTAGTCTTCTGATACATACATGCTGTTTTGATATTAGAATACTAGAATATTAGAAGTTAACTAAAATAGCTCTCTGCATTTAGGCTTACTACCTATATCTAATGTAATAAAAAGTATTCTGTAACAACTATCGTATGTCAAATGTTAAGTTAATGAACGATGTTATCACTTGCAATATTATATAAGATTTTTTAAATATGTATTTTTCATTTTATGATTAAAATATTTTATATTAAATTTGAACACTTGCATTTTATCAACAGTGAAAAGGACTTTGTAAAGCCACTATACCACACTGAATCATGCTTCTAAGGCCTTGTAAAAATTAAGGCTGTATTCAACTGCTAGCCATAGCCATGCCAATAATTGCCGTGAATGTATGTTGAAATGTTGAATAAATTTTATTATTTTGAAGTGTGAATAATGATAAATTTATTGGGATAAGCTTGAAATTGTTATAAATAAGAGAAGCCCATTGTATGTGTTCAGCAATAGTGGATACCTCGTTTTTGAGATGTTTTAAGTTTGAATGCTCGAAAAACGCCCCAAAGACAAAATCTTGGAATTTGAAATGAGAAGAATATCCTAATTTTCTGCCAAAAAAATCTTTTACTAATGAAAAACATTTTGTTGGTGATTCGGAAAATACACCTATCTACAGAAAGACCGATGATCACTTTTTAACCCATTAAAGCCTAACGAGCCCATATGGAGCCACCATTTCTTGATAGAAATTATGACTGATATTTTGGTAAAAACCTCTTTTTTTCAAAAAAGTGTACCTGCACCGTTTAGAATGGATAATGATGATATACACTCGCAAAAAAAAAACACCTTGATCGATGTTACTTTTTCCTTGCTAGCTCTCTGAAAATACGTGTTGAATTTTTCGCCGGGAAACGATGAACTTCACTTTGATATAAATATTATTATTGATGTTATTCATGTCACAGTTGTTCTATAAATAAGTTTTTGCATTCTTATATTATCATTCAAGCCTATGAAATGTTTTGTGGATGCAAAGTGCTTTTCATGTTTTTGTTTTTTGACCGTAAACATAGCTGAGCCCATATGGAGCCACTAGGCTGTTATCGGTATGACTTGTGTTGCCGAGTTCTGAACATAATAAAGTATAATTTTGTGGAATAACTCTTCAGGAAGCCATTGATCGTGCGCACGACAATGATGATCGTAATAGAGAAGTGTTGGATGTATTCATAGAGCCTCCAGAAAGTCATGTTTTGACGGACGAGGATTTAGCAGATAAGGAAGGACCTGGACTTGTTGATAATTTGAGCGGGAAACAGCTTGCTGCAAATGCCGAAATTCTTCTGACGGATTGGATAATGTGCGTATAGGAGGTACTCAAGATATAACTGAGGTACTGAGGAAGATCAGTTACCTGCAGAAGTCACTGAAGAGCCTGAAAATATTAGAAGACAATTAGTAGTGATTATCAAATCCCGAAATTATTCATTTTTGGATTCAGCAGATTTGGAGCTTCCAGTTGTACATTTTCCAAGCCCAGATTACTCACAATACAAAAAGTTGACCTGCGTAGAAATATTATTATTTTCAATCATTTTGTTTCAAATGATTTATTTGAAAAAATAAGGAATGAAACGGCAAGTTACGCACAATCCAAAAATTTTCCAGATCCGCCAGTAACCGTTCAAGAACTAAAGACTTTCTTTGCCATACTGATTCTAAATGGATATAACATTTTGCCGCCCAAAAGAAATTATTGGGAAAACGCAAAAGATATGAAGAACGAGCCAGTACCTAGTGCCATGAGAAGAGACCGGTTTTCCAAAATTTTTCGCTTTATACATTTTGCCAATAACTACCTTGTAGATGAACGCGCTAAGATGTAGAAACTGCGACCGATAGCAGACATGTTGAAAGAAAAGTTCTTCGAACATTTTGTGCCAGACAAAATCTTCCATATGATGAGTCTATGATAAGACCTTTTGGTCGTCACGGGTGCAAACAATTTATACGTGGCAAGCCAGTACGGTTTGGTTCCAAAGTCTGGAGCCTGGATACATCCTCTGATATCTAATAAACTTTGAGATATATCAGGGAAAGAATCCAACGGCAAACATCAGATATGAAGATTTTATCAAAATTTATTATAAGAATATGGATTTTAAATATTTGTTATACCATTTTTTCACAAAATGATATGTATTACCTAATATATTTCACAATTTTGATACATTTTTATCTATTCTTTGCATGGATCACGCATCATTGTGAAACTACCCGGGTAGCGCCTAGTGGCTCCATATGGAGCCATGTCATTTGGGCAGTTTTTTTTGATAAAAAACATGGGAAATACTCATTTTCCTTGTATACCGTCCGTTTTTTTTTCTAGGCCCCAGCTTATAGCGCCTTTATTATGGGTTTTACACCCAACATATTATATATTTTTGAAATCAGAAGAACAAAATCTTTCGATTGATGGTATGTCAAATTATTTTTGACATATGTCATTTTTTGACAATTGACGGAATAGTACTTGTGACACACCATTTTGAAGCCCATAAAATTCTCAGGAGAACTGTGTTTTCATTTCTAGAATAGGATGTATTTTACAGCTTCTGGAGGTCTTTGAATAGGAAAAATTGTTAAAATTCAGAAATACCTACTCAATAATTACTAGGTATTTTTAATATCAACTGATGATAATATTCTGATTTTGAATCCTCCAAATCAGCGGGAGATTCTATAAACACCTTATCTTTCAAATAGGATCATAAAAAAATCGAGGGGGTCATACCTGGCCACCTCGGATACTATCGCGTTGGGCTGGCAGTTCCAATTCACCGGTCGTTGAATCTCTCATTCAAAGAACAAGAAAACGGTCATTTCAAATAACTTCTTCAGGACATTTTACGTTTCATTGTGATTATTTATTGATTATTATCATTAGTTATTATTAAAAATACCTGTTTTGCCTACTTACGTATACTTATTGAGTATTTCTGAATTTCAACAATTTTTCCTATTTGAAGACCTCCAGAAGTTGTGAAAGACATCCTATTCAAAAAATGAAGACACAGTTTTCCTCAGAATTGAATGGGCTTCAAAATGATGTATCACAAGTACTATTCTGTCAATTGTCAAAAAATGACATCTGTCAAAAATAATTTGACATACCATCAATCGAAAGATCTTGTTCTTCTGATTTTAAAGATATATAATATGTTGGGTGTGGAACCCATAATAAAGGTGCTACGCGCTGGGGCCTAGAAAAAAAACGGACGGTATATAATAGTATTGACATGTTTTGGTGAAAAAACCCCAATTCCATTAAATTTTTTAATCTCGGTCTTAATGGGTTAAGGTAGGTAGGTGGTGAGGCAAAAAATCGTATTTTAGTAATAATTTTGCTCGAATTTTCGAACCATTGGCGTTGATCCGATTCTGCCCAACTGTCAAGTGACTATCAAGGCAATAGACAATAACTACAAAATGATGGTGACAAGTTTTTGGAACTTGTCTGGTAGCGTAGATATTGAGGAGCGACCGCTTACTTTTTGCACCCAATGATATTTTTGCATTCTTATCACATTTTCAGATTCTACATTGAATTTAGGAAGAAAAAAATGTCCCTGATATTTTTTTATTCAGAGGCTTCGTTTCCGAGACATTTGAGTTCGGATGTCTGAAAACATGATCAGAAGAGCGGTTTTTCACTGAACTAAGATATCAAATTAAAAAAAAACAAGATAGCGTGCGATGGGCTATGGTCTGAACAATACTATTCTCTATTTCTCGAGGCGAGGCGAGGATGCCAGGCTCTGTGCGGTGCGCTGTGCAAGGCTCTACTGCGGCCACGTACATTTAGGGATGGAGTTGAATAGGTGAAATCAGCCGTTGCGAAATCAAGTGCTAGGGGCTTATTCCTTAACAGAAAGTTATCATTCCGGTCTCTTTTGAAAGCTACAATGATGTACTTTGGTTTGAACCGATTGGCATTTCCAAAAGCCAAAAATAATTCTTTCAAATTTGAAAACAATTTGATTTTTTTCTTGAATTTTGTAGCTTGAAGTTTTCCAAAGAGACCTGGATGATAAATTTTTGCCAAGGAATAAATCCTAGCACTTGATTTCGCAACGGCTGATTTCATCAATTCAACTCCATCCTTAAAACAACGCATTTATTTTTTGCGTGTGCGAGGCGATGGTGCCCAGGGTATGGTACAAGGCGTCGGTCGGTGCGCCGTTGCGAACTCACACATCATCCTAAAAGCCTGGGATCTAAAAGCCAGGCGATGTGCGAAACCTCACTGCGGACATATACATTTAAAACAATGCATCTATTTTTTTTCTAATGTACGAGGCGAGGGTACCAGGTGGTGGTCGGTGCGCCGTTGCGGACGCACTTTTGGTCGTTGACGCCGCCACGCTAAAATGTTATCAATGTAATTGTTTATAGTTATTTCGGCAAGATTTTTCTTGGTTCATGTACCAATAAGGTCATGAGCTATCCATCTGAGTTGAAATCTTTCTTGTCTAGGGTTTCGTCCCGTTCGGAGATTCTAAGCGCCAGCAAACAACGAATCATCTTTTCCCACCAATCTGTAGCTTCGAGGTTATTTTTGAAAATTCGTAACTATTGACCCGTCAGTCGTATCTAGCGATGTGGAATTTTTGTTAAAATAAAGTTCATATTCTCCTCTAAATAAGACTCTATGTATTGTGATTTGATAAAAACGGGTACCTACCAACTTGTCTGCATGTCATAACATTACAGATCCAGCCGGCTTCTGAAATGCAGCAATTCATTGGCGTTGCCAGGCAACATTGAACTGTTATTATTGTACTTGTTTAGACGGACCCGTAGCACAGTCGGTTGTCTGTGGTGCGGATGGCGCGGGTTCGAATCCCGGTAAGTCATGGATGTTTTGTGTGTGTTGAAAAATTTACGTAGGTATATTGTAATTCCTATGTAATAATTCACTGTTATCAATAAAAAGGCGCAAAAACTCCTATGGCGCTGATAAGCCGAGAAGGAGGAAAACATTTATTCATTATTGTACTTGTTTATTATTTCGTCAATATTTTTCTTGGTTCGGGTCCCAAGTAGGGCCATCCAATTCCGAATCCCGGGATCCCGTTAGGTTTCCAATCTCGAAAATTCCGGGATTTCTCGACCGAGATCCCGGGATTTTTGGAATTTTTCAAATGATACATCTTTTTATGAGATCGTACTGTACATTACACTTAGGGCCGGTATTTTCACACCAGATACCTTCCGGTTCCTATACCAGGTGGGCCATAAAAAACCGTGCTCTGAATTTTTCCTTCTAAAATTTTTATTTCTCCACCGATTTTATCGAACTTTTCAGCATTGGATAGCCAATTGAATAGGTTATCATTTCTGTATTTCAAAATGGCCGACATACCAAGATTGAAGATGGCAGAAACAATTGAAAATAGGCCTTCTTTTGTTCTCGTTGCTTTTTATTGAAAGTTACCAGAAAGTCAAAACCAATAATGTATTATGAAGGATTAGACCTTCCTTGTCAATTCAAGACCACAACGAACAAAATCGCTTTATCTGCTGAGGAGCTATGGCGAGTTGAAGCGAAGCCTACTTCCCGTTTTTTTCATTTCCGCATAATTGACCCAAATTTAGGTATCCTGCCCGGCAATCCGCCATATGCTCATTTCTCAACCGATTTTCTCAAATTCGGTATCAATGGCTAGCCAATTGGACAGGCTACCTTGAAAATATGACAAAATGACAGACCTGTCAAAATCCAAGATGGCGGAATCAATTGAAAATAGAATTTCTTTTGATAAAAATGAGCGGAAAGTCAAAACCAATAATTGTTATGAAGGAATAGACCTTCCTTGACAATTCAGGACAGCAACTAGTCAAATCGGTTCATCTGATGAGGAGCCACGGCCAGTTGAAGCGAAGCCGACTTTCAGTTTTTCTTTTTCAACAAGGACGAATAAGGCCCATTTTCAATATTTCCACCATCTTGAATTTTTACATGTTGACCATTTTCTTTTATGAAAAATGGCAGCCTGTCTAATTGGCTAGCCACTTATACCAAATTTCAAAAAAATCGGTTGGAAAATAAGGATATGGCGGGCAGGATTCCTAAATATGGGTCATTTATGCAGGAATGAAGGAACCGGTAGGTAGGCTTCGCTTCAACTCGCCGCGCCGTAGCTCCTTGGCAAATGACCCGATTTGATTGGTTGCGGTCTTGGATTGTCAAGAAAGGTCTATTCCGTCATAATAATTATTGGTTTTGACTTTCCGCTAATTTTTATCAAAAAGCAATAAGGACAAAGGAAATTCCATTTTCAATTGCTTCCGCCATCTTGGATTTTGACATGTACGTCGTTCTCTCATATGAAAAAGATAGCTTGTCCAATTGGCTAGCCATTGATATCAAATTTGAGAAAATCGGTTGAGAAATTAGCAAATGGCGGATTGGCGGACAGGATACCTAAATTTGGATCAATTATGCGGGAATGAAAAAAACGGAAAGTAGGCTTCGCTTCAACTCGCAATAGCTCCTCAGCCGATGACCCGATTTTACTGGTTGTGGTCTTGAATTGACAAGAAAGGTCTATTCCTTCATAATGCATTATTGGTTTCAACTTTCTGGTAACTTTCATAAAAAAAACAACGAGAACAAATAAAGGCCTATTTTCAATTGTTTCTGCCATCTTGAATTTCAATATGTTGGCCATTTTGAAATACGGAAATGATAGCCTATTCAATTGGCTAGCCAATGCTGAAAAGTTCGATAAAATCGGTGGCGAAATAAAAATTCTAAAAGGAAAAATTCCGAGCACGGTTTTTTATGGCCCACTCGGTACCTATACCACCAAACACCGGATATTATGGTATTCAAGTTCCAGGCAAAGTTGAAGAAAAAAAAAAGAGCGAGTAGTTGTTGCTTTTTCGAAGAAAGCATGCATTATTGCAATGCAATGCAACTGCAATGCTTTATTTATGCAAAATAAATACAACAGAATACCTACTAATATTGGTGACAAATATGATGATGTACCTACTTACTTGAATAATCTGTGTTTGCTTATATTAACTCCGAAGTAGGTAGTGGGATACCTTGGACCAGCCCCTCTCCTTCTCCTTTAAGCCCCGCCCCCTCACTCTGAGGCCACGCCCACATGTCAGATTTTGACAGGTGACATTTGACAGCTGTCATCTGTCAGATTTTGACAGCTGTCACATTTGACAGGTGACATTTGACAGCTGTCACATTTGACAGGCGACATTTGACAGCTGTCACATTTGACAGGTGACGTTTGACAGCTGTCACATTTGACAGGTGACTTTTGACAGCTGTCACATTTGACAGGTGACGTTTGACAGCTGTCACATTTGACAGGTGACGTTTGACGGCTGTCAGATTTGACAGGTGACATTTGACAGCTGTCTAACTTGACAGGTGATGGCCGCCATGACAGTGGAGGGGGAGCGGGAAATTTGAATTAGACAGCTGTCTCAGTTGACAATTGACAGCCGTCAGATGATGGCCGCCATGACGGTTGGTTGAGGAAAGAGCGGGAAATTTGAATTTGAAATCTGACGTATGTGATAGGTGACAGCTGTCAGATTGACATTTGATACCTGTCAGATGATGGACGCCATGACAGTTGAGAAAAGAGCGGGACATTTGAATTTGAAAGGTGACGTACGTGACAGCTGACGTATGTGGCAGGTGACAGCTGTCAGATTGACATTTGACACCTGTCAGATGATGGCCGCCATGACAGTTGAGAAAAGAGCGGGAAATTTGAAATAGACAAATGACGTAGGTGACAAATGATTGATGATGATTGCCATGACAGTTTCGGAACTGTGCTATCCTCAAGTCTCCGCTAGATAGAGTTGCCTACTACAAGTTCCTGACTGTCAGATGATGGCCGGCATGACAGTTTAGAGAAGAGCGGGAAATTTGAATTTCAAAACAGAGAGCGAGAAGTTTGAATTTGACTCTCGCTTGATGGGGCAACCGGTATCACAGATTCCTAACTGTGATACTTACTTTCAAGCCTCCGATAGATTGAACCGCCTAATACGTCTGGCAGTTTGATTCAAATATCTTGGCGCTAAATTCAAAGATCAAAACTGCTAAAAATAGCGAGGATGTGTGGACAAGAATTTTGAATAGTGTCAGAATTCAATGATATCGATAATATACTAGAGAAGATTTTGCCTTTATCTGAATACCTACTTACTAAGGCTTGCGTTATGACAGATTTAAGTTCTATACATCTAAAAACAAACAAAAAAAAAACACCTTTATATCACACCCAGAAATTAGAATATATTTCTCACAAACTAAATAAACACTTATAATGATACATTTTTCATCATAATTGTCAAATTTTGGCGATATCGATTATTGCGCACAGAGATCCGCGAATGGTGATAATTTTCTTCACTTCCAGGTACATTTTGCCTCCGTGATTTGAATTGAAGTCCTCAATTGCAGCGTTATGGAATATTTCGCGATACCGTTTTGGTAGGTTGACTAAGAAGTCACCCAAATCTGCTACAACGGTGTCTCCATACCGTGTTGGGTTTCTTGATATTTTGTAGATTTTGTAATGGGTGCCTATTTCCAAAGTTGATAGTTTAATGAACTCCTTCAAGGCACCAGCGCGGTCTAGTTCCTCGAAATTCATAGTAAATCGAAACTTCACGATTTTGAAAAAACAAAATTAATATCAACGACGGAACTTCACAATGGCTACTGTAGTAGAACTTCTTTCAACCGAACTATTAATACCAGCACTATCTCTGCCTCATTACACACAGGACAAAATCGTAATTCTCAATAAACCTGACTAGCTATTTTGTGTCTCTTTTTGTTTGGTGAAAAAGAATTCAAACCTTATCAAAATTTGAAGTAATGTTTTTCTGTTTCTGCATGTTTTTGTAGGTAGGTAGGTAGGTTATATCTACTGGTGATTTAATTCAAATAAAAAAACGACTGAAATGTTTCGTCAATGCGAGTTTCTGTGATATCCTCAAGCCGCCACTAGATGGAACCACCTCATATATCTGTCTGTTTGTTGTAAATGAGCGGGAAACTTGACTTCGATAGATAAAGGTGACATTAAATTCGTGATTCTGCAAGTAGGTACCTACAACTAACTTGTCCACCAATGCGATATTGCAAGGATGTTTTTTTTTTTGTTGCATTATAATAAAAAACGAATAAACTTTTCACATTTTTATTAAAAATTATCATCTATTCAGTTAGGTATTGTAGTTACAAAATAATTATTTATCCTAATATACAGAGTTTACGCTGTGAAATATGTGCAAAAGACCAACTTTAATTGATAGATTTGGAAAATTTCTCCAAAATATCTAGTAATTTCAGGAGCTCATCATATTTCTCAGAAATTAAATTCCATTCACTTTTGACCAGAGAAATTTCTGGATGTAGCCCGACAGAGAAATAAATGTCGTGAAGTTCTTGTTCTTTCCGAAATTTAACTACTTTTCGACGTCCACTTCCATCAAAGTCAATATTTATGAATGGTAGGTTTTCAGTTGCTGGTATTGGAACGGCATTAGTGTTGAGAAAACCGTCGATTTTCGTTTTGCAGCCTGATGTTTCGATATTTTTGAATACTTCCGGTGATATGAGAAGTCTTCCTCTGTTTCTTTCTTCAATGACGACACATGGAACCATTCCAACCAAACAAGGTACTAATCGCTTCGAACCACTTTTGTTTAGAGGATATTCTGTTGACAAAGCATACAAATGTTGAAGGAACTCCATGATGTTCACTATGCTATGGGTCTTGACAGAATGATGTTTTTGAAGGTTCTTTTCCAATTTATAGGCGATTTTCGCGTTCCAAAGTGTAGGTTTACGCCTTCTCTAGCCGAAACGTTTATAGGGAGACTCTTTTTCGAACGATGCTGGTTAGTGGATTATATTCAATTATTCGATCGTGTATTATCAGACAGTAAGCAGTTGTATCGTTGGGAAAAGCAGCGGATGCTTCAAATTCAAGCTTAACATCAACTGGACTTGTTTTTACAACTTCTGACTGCTTTGAACAATCAATTACAATTAAAGGGGCAATATCTTTAAAATTTTCAAATGATAGAAGTGGATAGGTTACTTCATCGTTATAAAATGATTCTCGGAATTTGTAATATAAATTGTATGGCAAAGCATAGTAATTTTTGGCGAAGTCAATATTTAAATCATCATACGGGTATGATTTAGAATTGAGAAATAATTTGACATTGCTGATGTTGCAATGATCGAATATGCTAGTGTCTTTTTTCACTGTATTATTTCTTCCTGTTTGGAAAGCCAGAATCACATAGCGAGGTTTCTCCATTTGAGTTGAAGTCTTGATACTCCATACTTGTTTTCGAGATGATGGTAGTACTGGATATTCAAAAAGCTCCCAACTTCGAAAACCGACTGAAATAATTTTTTCGGTCTTCAAATATTGCATCAAATAAAGTCTCTGATGATCATCAACTCCAACATACGGAACGTTCCAAGACAATTTTGTTATCTCGATTGTTGCTTTGGGGGGCTCTTCATTTTGTACCAATACAGGTGATACATAACAATTATCCTGATTTCTAGATCTCAAAAGTATTAATTCTTGTTTAACGTTTATTATAACTTTCCGATAATCCTCTGCAAAGCCAATCAGATTGGACAGCGGTAAGCAAACACTGAAGAAGCCATTTTTCACGATGTCAAGCGAACTACTTTGTGGTCTGCACCATCCATGATGTTGATGTTTGTCATATCCCAGAGAAGAAGACACGAATGTTTTAAGAGTAGTGGTTATTCCCAAATTTCTTACTCGATCGATTTCTACACCACCGAGTTCGTATCTAATGTCATCGAACAGGAAAGCAAAAGCATTATTGATCAATTTACAGGAATCCTTGGCTTTAGCACTACCATCTTCATTTAAAAATTTTCCTTCTAAGTATAAAAAACTTTGACTAGGTAATGTGTAAATATCCTGATGTTGAAGGCTGATGCGTATCTCATCCCCCGGTTGAAATTTATTTGCAGCATAGGGATGATGACTGTGAAACTCAATACCTTCTATTGAATTATCAGCTGCGGGTGTTTCTTCTAATTCCAACATATCCATCGTGATGTTACCATGGAATTTTATAACCCATCAACTGCAAAAATTTTATATTTTTTGCTGTAAGCCTTGTGTTAGGCTTGCTTGTGGTATTTAGACTGTGCTTTTTCTTAGATATACATCGTGATTTATATACTTTTCCAAAATTCAAACCCATGTTAGCAGATGTAACCTAGTAAAAATAATAAGCACAGTTGTCCGCAGATGTACGTATTGGGTTCTTGATATTTAGTCCTATTTACAGTGATGTTAAATCCTTTCATATATCGACTCAAACTTCTTGGAGGCTTTTTGTTCCCTAAGCTGTTGAAAAACTTCACACTGTTGCCAACTTTTTTGTAACAAACCCAATGAGTACCACTTCTTCTGATAGTATCTAAGTTCAAAATTGCAAATTCGATTTTCTTAGGCTTTTTGGGGAGTGTATCGCTCATAAAAACACCTCTGAAATGTGGTATTTTGTATTTCTTTGCTAAATAAGCCAAATCTACATTTGACAATTTTCTTTTCGGTAAAAGAGATAAAAAATTGTCTGCACTAATGGATAAACCAGATCCAAACCGCGGTGTTGGTATAATACGCTTTTTTCGTGAGCCTCTCGAAGGTTTTACCATGACTAGGACATAAGCAAGAATGCTGTCGAAATAAAAAACACTTTCTATTTATACTATATCATTTTTATTAATCCAACTATTATGCATTGTGTCAAAACCTAACCATTTAACAAGAGCTTTATTTCCTTTCAGCTTCAGAATCTTCTCAACCAGATAGTGTTTCGGATACTTGACGTGTTGAATTTCTTCCTTGTAGAAACCACCAGCTATATCTTTCCCAAGTGAATCTTTTAAAAGATACGTTACAGGATCTGTTCTTTTAATTTTTCTGATCTTGAATATTTCAGTACTCCATGAAGGAGTATATCCCTTAGCAAATAACGCTTTGTATTTGGAAATTCTCACATGATCTCCAACTTTATGATTCGGAAGAACTTTTGGAGGTGTATCATCATCTTTGTAAACATATTTCAACAGATATTTCTCAATACGTTTCCCTTTAACTGAAATTGGACTTCTCCCAATAGTTCTATGTTTAGTTTCATTATACTTTGATACCAATGATTCTATGATTGTATACCATTTATAGTTTCCTTGTAGACTGAACTGCTTCCAAAGAGCGTTTTTCAGCGTTCTGTTGAATCGTTCAACGATAGAGGCCTTGAGAGTGCTATATGTTGAGTAGTGGTTGATTTTGCATCTTTTTGTGATAGATTTGAATAATTTGTTGTAAAATTCAGTTCCATCATCAGTTTGTAGATTTTTAGGCGCTCTTTTTCCTAGTAAGATGTTTTCAAACGCGGTTGCAACCTCTGCAGCAGATTTTTGTCTCAGTGGTCGTACCCAGGCGTACTTTGAAAAGCAATCAATCACACAGAGTAAATAGGAATATCCTCTATTTTTTTCAGCATAAAGCTTCAAGTCAATAAGATCGGCTTGCCACAAATCATCTATGCCTTTTAGTATAACTCGTCTCCTTTTGAAATTTTTTCTGGCTGGTTTATGGATTTCATCCACAATTTGCTTTTTCACAGTTGACATTGTTCTTGGAGCACATCTAGAGACAGACTAATTAAAAATACTCCTGCATTTTATAAAATAATCCCCGATTCCCTCAAGCTCCTCTCAATACGTATAATTTCTTGTGAGTGGTCAGATGTTTTATCATAGAATAAGGTTTCTAGCTGTTCAACCAATTTATTTGCATTTATTTCTTTCACACCTCCACCAGTTTTACTTTTAGCTTTGTTTCGAGATATAGACAATAAAGGTTCAATAACCGTTTTGTACTTTGGATTTCTCTTCACTTTTTCACAAATATTTTTGGTCGAACTATAACGTTTTCGAAGCGCATTGGTCGTTTTTAAAATCGTACAATATAATTTTTTATCTGCTTCTTGAATCACTCCCAAATTAGGATCTTTCTTGAAGATCAGTTCAGCCAGGCCTGGAGTAATGTCGTAAGTTCGATCATCCACTTCTAGCTGATTTTCTTTGAAATTTATAACAGAATCTCCAAGAATATAACGTCTGTCTGAATATCTAACGCCCGACGTTAAATCCATTGTACTGCAATCACCGCCACTTTTGAGTTTGGAGAGGTAATAGGAAACATCTAAATGTTGTTTGCGCGTGTTAGCTGCTGACGACGGTTGCTCTATGTGTGTTTTCTTCTCTTCTCCTTCTCTACTTTGACTATTCGATTGTAATTCATTTTCATTCAATTTTGAACTTGATGTGGTAGATGTCGTTAGGTTTGCTGAGTTATACTTCATATTGCGGTAATGTACAACATCCCGAGGTCGCGTCAATTTGGGTTGATTCTCCAATGTGAAGATTGTTTCCTGACTTGGTGTGGTAAAAGCTGATGCTTTCGAGGATTCTTCTTTCTCTTCTTTATCTTCTCTTTGGGGCTGACATTTAGTTTCGGAAATAGAAACTGATTCACGGTCCGATGTGGTATGTGTTGGTTTTAGTGATTTATTTTTTATATTTCTGAGATGTACAACGTTCCGAGGTCGCTTTAATGTTTTCTTGTGTTGTTCTTTGCTTGTTGAAGACGTGCATTTGGAAATTATAGGTGGTAGTGCTGATATTGATTTTTGACTATGATTAGTAGTGCTTCCCAAAATTTTGCTTAGCGGTTCTGTTATTGGTCTGTATTTCATTTTCAAAAATTCCTCATCATCTTCTCGTTTTCTTTTGATTAAATTACATTTTTCTCTTATAATATTTCTAGTGTGAATAATGTTCTGTTGTAAGTCGAGGGAAGTACTTTCCCTTTGCATGACTGAAATAACACTGAGGTGTTTGCTGAAATGTTACAGTATTATAAATACGTCAAAGCCCTTCCTGTAGCGACCATTCTTAGGCTCACGATCTTTATCAATAACCAAAAATCCATATTTATAATCATTCCAACAGAGCGCACATACTTCTTGGAAGGTTTTAAAAGACATGTCCGAATTAATATGGTCGTCGTATATCTTTCTCAAATTCATATTATCTTGTTTGAATAATACCAGTAGGTTTGCGTTATCTCGAATTAAATGTTTTGGAATTCTACTATAACTCTGACACAAGTAAAAACTGTCAATTCCATTATGACGTCCCATGCAAAAATATGATCTGACTGCATGTTGCTTATCACATGCTATATCATCAAATATGAAAACAGAATTGGATAAAGCGTCATTCGGTGGTGGTATTTCATCATTGTTACCATAAGTAAAGAATTGAATTTCCTTAATCGGCGAAAGGATATCTGCAAGCTGCAGATATTTGAATTGATGTAATGATTTACTAAATACGTACAGATTCTTAAATTTCAATCCATTTTTGTCGTAAATCAGACTCAACATCAAATTTGTTTTTCCACAGTTCGATGGACCGCAAATTAAGCATCTGACGTTTGTTGGCAACAAAGATCCATGTTTAGATGAATCAGATACATAACTAGAATTATGAATAGCATTAATGCATATAGTAGCATGTTGCTTGATCAAACGCATCTTGACAACTGTCTTGAAGAAGGAAAACTGTTTTAGATATAATAATAAATATAATCTCGTATTAGTCATTAGTTCATGGGTGGAGTAGAGTAAAACGTAGGTATGTATAAGCAGTATCCCACTGTCCCATTGTGTGTCCCACTGTCCCATTTTGTGTCCCACTGTCCCACTTTGTGTCCCACTGTCCCATTTTGTGTCTGACTGTCTAATTTTGTGTCCAATGTAATAGTATAAGCAACGTCCCATTGTCCCATTTTGTGTCCCAATTTATAAGCAGTGTCCCACAAAATTATCACCATTCGCGGATCTCTGTGCGCAATAATCGATATCGCCAAATTTTGACTTGACAATTATGATGAAAAATGTATTATGATAAGTGTTTATTTAGTTTGTGAGAAATATATTCTAATTTCTGGGTGTGATATAAACGTGTTTTTTTTTGTTTTCAGATGTATAGAGCTCAAATCTGTCATAACGCAAGCCTTAGTAAGTACGTATTTAGATAAAGGCAAAATCTTCTCCAGTATATTATCGATATCATTGAATTCTGACACTATTCAAAATTCTTGTCCACACATCCTCGCTATTTTTAGCAGTTTTGATCTTTGAATTTAGCGCCAAGATATTTGAATCAAACTGCCAGACGTATTAGGCGGTTCAATCTATCGGAGGCTTGAAAGTAAGTATCACAGTTAGGAATCTGTGATACCGGTTGCCCCATCAAGCGAGAGTCAAATTCAAACTTCTCGCTCTCTGTTTTGAAATTCAAATTTCCCGCTCTTCTCTAAACTGTCATGCCGGCCATCATCTGACAGTCAGGAACTTGTAGTAGGCAACTCTATCTAGCGGAGACTTGAGGATAGCACAGTTCCGAAACTGTCATGGCAATCATCATCAATCATTTGTCACCTACGTCATTTGTCTATTTCAAAATGCCCGCTCTTTTTCTGTATGTCATGGCGGCTATCATCTGTCACCCGTCATATTTGAATTAGGCATATGTCAAATGTCACCTATATCTATGGCCTACCGAATTTGAATTTCCCGCTCATTTACAACAAACGGACAGATATATGAAGTGGTTCCATCTAGCTGAGGCTTGAGGATACCACAGTTAGAAACCCGCGTTGGCGAACAAGTTAGCTGTAGGTACCTATCAGAATCACCAATTTGTTTGAAATTCAAATTTCCCGCTCTTTTACAACAAACTTCCGGGTGGTTCCATCTATCGGAGGCTTGCGGATATCACAGTTAGAAACCTCTAATACAAGTGGCTCCATCTAGCGGAAGCTTGAGGAAATCACCGTTAGAAACCTGTAGTAGGCAGCTCTATCTAGCGGAGGCTTGAAGATAGCACAGTTCCGAAAACTGTCATGGCGTCCATCATCAACCATTTGTCAAAAACCTGTCACCTGTCTATTTCAAATTTCCCGCTCTTTTCTCAACTGTCATGACGGCCATCATCTGACAGGTGTCAAATGTCAATCTGACAGCTGTCACCTGCCACATACGTCAGCTGTCACGTACGTCACCTTTCAAATTCAAATGTCCCGCTCTTTTCTCAACTGTCATGGCGTCCATCATCTGACAGGTATCAAATGTCAATCTGACAGCTGTCACCTATCACATACGTCAGATTTCAAATTCAAATTTCCCGCTCTTCCCTCAACCGTCATGGCGGCCATCATCTGACGGCTGTCAATTGTCAATTGAGACAGCTGTCTAATTCAAATTTCCCGCTTTCCCTCCACTGTCATGGCGGCCATCACCTGTCAAGTTAGACAGCTGTCAAATGTCACCTGTCAAATGTGACAGCCGTCAAACGTCACCTGTCAAATGTGACAGCTGTCAAACGTCACCTGTCAAATGTGACAGCTGTCAAAAGTCACCTGTCAAATGTGACAGCTGTCAAACGTCACCTGTCAAATGTGACAGCTGTCAAAAGTCACCTGTCAAATGTGACAGCTGTCAAAATCTGACAGATGACAGCTGTCAAATGTCACCTGTCAAAATCTGACAGGTGGGCGTGGCCTCAGAGTGAGGGGGCGGGGCTTAAAGGAGAAGGAGAGGGGCTGGTCCAAGGTATCCCACTACCTACTCTCCGATGTGAGCGGGATAACTCTGGCTCGTGGGAAAAGCACAGGGTTGGCAAAAACCCATATATTCAGAAAAAGTGGGTGGGTTTTTGTTGGGTTTTTGATGGGTTTTTGGGTTATTAATGGGTTTTTGGGTTATTGATGGGTTTTTGTGTGGCGCCATCTATATTTTGTTGTAAAAATTGCCCATCTGTCAAATAAATGCACAGTTGCAACCGATGAACCACAGGGCCTCTGTAAATCGGAAGCGAGTTTGTAAGACATCAGCCACTTTCACGGCTCACTTGTATTCTTGAAAGTTAGTGCTGATAACTGTTACACATAAACTTTCCTGGATCACCCTCTCTAAAACTCTTCTTAGGCCTAGAACTCGTTTGAGATGACACAATACAGGGTGTCCCGAAATTAGCCTGCCATACTTCAGCAGCAGATTCTACGGTCAAAAATAAGAAAAAAAGCTCCTATAAACTTGGGTCAAAAAATGCCCCATAAGGGAGCTACAGCCCCCTAAAGGTGGGTCCCTGAAGATGATTTTTAATTAATATCTCCGAAACGAGTTGGAACAAAATAATAAAATTTGGCACATGCCCAGAAGTTTTTATGCTGGACAAGATGGGGCAAAAGTCATTTGAAAAATTTGCCCGGGAGTGGGGTAACTTGGTAGGAGTCGGGGTAAAAATTACCCCAACTTTTGTGTGTTTGTTTTTTTCAGATTTTATGCAAAATTATGAAATTTCAGGGTGATTTACGGAAAAAAGGTACTCCTGTTAAACTTCGATAGCTTGCCCCGTTTTCAAGCAAAATGGTTTTGAATTTTTTTTGCAAACTGAGGAATCGAATTTGTGGACGATCGACTTTTTTTGGTCCCAAAATCGGCTTTGAGTATTTCATGAGCGTATTCTACGACCAAAAATAAGAGAAAAGTTTCTCAAGCAACAAGAGCCCCTTTTTTCCGTAAAATACCCTGAAATTCCATAATTTTGCCTGAAATCTTGAAAAATAGCACACACAAAAAAACTGGGGTAATTTTAACCTCTTTTCCTACTAAGTTATCCCACTCGATGGCAAATTTTTTCAATGACTTTTACCACATCTTGTCAAGCATGAAAACGTCTGAGTATCTGCAAAATTTTATTATTTTGATCCAACTAGTTTCGGAGATAATAAATAAAAACCATCTTCAGGGGCACATATTTAGGGGGCTGTAGTCCCCTTATAAAGCATTTTCCGGCTTATGTTCATGGAAACTTTCCTCTTATTTCTGGTGGTCATAGAATACGCTCATGAAATACTCAAAGCCGATTTTGGAACCAAAAAAAGTCGATCGTCCACAAATTCGTTTCTTCAGTTTGCAAAAAAATTTCAAAACGATTTTAGTCGAAAATGGAGCAAGCTATCGAAGTTCAACAAGAGCACCTTTTTTCCGTAGATCACCCTGAAATTTCATGATTTTGCATGAAATCTAAAAAAAAACCACAAGAATTGGGGTAATTTTTACCCCAAATCCTACCAAGTTACCCCACTCTCGGGCAAATGTTTCAAATGACTTTTGCCCCATCTTGTTTAGCATAAAAACTTTTGGGCATGTGCCAAATTTTATTATTTTGCTCCAACTAGTTTCGAAGATATTAATTAAAAATCATCTTCAGGGACCCACCTTTAGGGAGCTGTAGCTCGCTTATGGGGCATTTTTTGACCCAAGTTCACAGGAACTTTTTTTCTTATTTTTGACCGTAGAATACGCTCATGAAATACTCAGGACTGATTTTGTTCGATTCTGCAGTCTGCAAAAAAATTTCAGAATGATTTTAGTCGGAAACGGGGCAAGATATCGAAGTTTAACAAGAGTACCTTTTTTCCGTAAATCATCCTGAAATTTCATAATTTTGCATAAAATCTGAAAAAAACAAACACACAAAAGATGGGGTAATTTTTACCCCGACTTCTACCAAGTTACCCCACTCCCGGGCAAATTCTTCAAATGACTTTTGCCCCATCTTGTCCAGTATAAAAACTTCTGGGCATGTGCCAAATTTTATTATTTTGTTGCAACTCGTTTCGGAGATATTAATTAAAAATCATCTTCAGGGACCCACCTTTAGGGAGCTGTAGCTCGCTTATGGAGCATATTTTGACCCAAGTTTACAGGAATTTTTTTCCTATTTTTGACCGTAATAATAATAATAATAATAATAATATATTTATTTATCCTTAGCGCAGTACAAGTCGTACAAATAGGATACGTCAATAGGATAGGATATGTCAATATAATATATCCACATAGTAAAACAGAAAACATAAAACAACGAAATAAAAAAAATGACATGAACATCATCATTTTATAGATGGGTGGAACCCAAGAAGTCGACAAACTCGGACAGGCTATAGAAGCAGCCGTCTGCCAATATGGATTTCAATACTCTCCTGAAGCTATGAGTCGTCGGGCATAGCCTCACACAGTCCGGCAGCATGTTATACAATCTACACCCCGCGTATATTGGTGACTTTTGGAAAAAAGTGTGTTTCGCCCGCGCCATATTGAACCGATCCCCATACCTGGTACTGTAGCCATGGTTGTGAGAGTTGAGCGGGAACTTATGTTTGTTTGTATGTACATAACTTAGGATATTCAAAACATATATCGACGTCACGGTGAGTATCCCATGCTTCTTGAACACATCTCTGCAGGTTGAACGATAGGGGAGATCGAATATAAGGCGCAAGATTTTTTTTTGGGAAATGAACACCCGCCCAACATCACATGATTGACCCCAAACCTCTATATTTAGCGCTATTACCGAGTAGACCTGTGCGTAGTATACGTTTAGAAGGACGGACCTGTTGACATTATTTTTAAGGGAACGCAGAATAAAAAAACTTTTACTAAGCCTACCGCATACAGCATCCACCTGCGCCCTCCAATCGAGGGAAGCATCTAGCCACGTTCCCAAAAATTTGACTTTTTCCCTAGTTTCCAGAGCAACATTGTTAAAAGTGAAGGCATGATCCAACGGAGACCTGTGCCTGCCACGAAACTCGATAATCTCTGTCTTTCCGGAGTTGACAATCATACGATTCAAGCGACACCATTCATCAAAGCGTATCAATAGCCTATCCACCTTAGATTTAAGGACACAACTATCCGGATCAGAGATAACAACCGTGGTGTCATCCGCGTACATGAACACTTCGTACAATACACACGTACAACACACGTACATACATACGTACAACACACGTAGAATACGCTCATGAAATACTCAGGACTGATTTTGGAACTAGAAAAAAGTCGATCGTCAATAAATTCGATTCTGCAGTCTGCAAAAAAAATTCAGAACGATTTTAGTCGGAAACGGGGCAAGATATTGAAGTTTAACAAGAGCACCTTTTTTACGCAAATCACCCTGAAATCTCATAATTTTGCATGAAATCTTGAAACAAAATATTCACAAAAAAGTTGGGGTAATTTTCACCCCACCTCCTACCAAGTTACCCCACTCCCGGGCAAATTTTTCAAATGACTTTTGCCCCATTTTGTTGAGCATAAAAACTTCTAGAAATGTGCCAAATTACATCATTTTGCTCCAAATAGTTTCGGAGATATGCATCAAAAATCATCTTCAGGGACCCACCTTCAGGGGGCTGTAGCTCCCTTATGGGGCATTTTTTGACCCAAGTTTATGGGAATCTTTTTTCTTATTTTTGACCGTAGAATCTGCTGCTGAAGTATGGCAGGCTAATTTCGGGACACCCTGTATACAGGGTGTCCCGAAATTAGTCTGCCATACTTTAGCAGCAGATTCTACGGTCAAAAATAAGAAAAAAAGTTCGTATAAACTTGGGTCAAAAAATGCCCCATAAGGGAGCTACAGCCCCTTAAAGGTGGGTCCCTGAAGATGATTTTCAATTAATATCTCCGAAACTATTTGGAGCAAAATGATACAATTTGACACATGCCCAAAAGTTTTTATGCTTAACAAGATGGGGCAAAAGTCATTTGAAAAATTTGCCCGGGAGTGGTGTAACTTGATAGGAGGTGGGGTAATAATTACCCCAACTTTTTTGTGAATATTTTTTTTCAAGATTTTATGCAAAATTATGAAATTTTAGGGTAATTTGCTTGAAAAAGGTGCTCTTGTTGAACTTCGATATCTTGCCCCGTTTCCGACTAAAATCCTTCTGAATTTTTTTTTCAGACTGAAAAATCGAATTTGTTGACGATCGACTTTTTTCTAGTTCCAAAATCAGCTCTGAGTATTTCATGAGCGTATTTTACGGTCAAAAATAAGGAAAAAAGTTCGTATAAACTTGGATCAAAAAATGCCCCATAAGGGAGCTACAGCCCCCTAAAGGTGGGTCCCTGAAGATGATTTTCAATTGATATCTCCGAAACTATTTGAAGCAAAATGATACAATTTGGCACATGCCCAGAAGTTTTTATGCTTAACAAGATGGGGTGGAAGTCATTTGAAGAATTTGCCCGGTAGTGGGGTAACTTGATAGGAGGTGGGGTAAGAATTGCCCCAATTTTTTTGTGAATATTTTTTTTCAAGATTTTATGCAAAATTATGAAAGTTTAGGGTGATTTGCTTAAAAAAGGTGCTCTTGTTAAACTTCGATATCTTGCCCCGTTTCCGACTAAAATTCTTCTGAAATTTTTTTGCAGACTGAAAAATCGAATTTGTTGACGATCGACTTTTTTTGGTTCCAAAATCGGCTTTGAGTATTCCATGAGCGTATTCTACGACCAAAAATAAGAGAAAAGTTTCTCAAGCAACAAGAGCCCTTTTTTTCCGTGAAACACCCTGAAATTTCATAATTTTGCCTAAAATCTTGAAAAAGAGCACACACAAAAAAACTGGGGTAATTTTTACCTCACCTCCTACCAAGTTATCCCATTCGCGGGCGAATTTTTTGAATGACTTTTACCCCATCTTGTTGAGCATGGAAACGTCTGAGTATCTGCAAAATGTCATTTTTTTGATCCAACTAGCTTCGGAGATAATAAATAAAACCCATCTTCAGGGGTTTCCTACCTGCACCTACAAAAACCTGCACGCATTTAGGGGGCTGTAGCATGTAGAAAATGTATAAAGCATTTTCCGGCTTATGTTCATGGAACTTTTCTCTTATTTTTGGTGGTCATAGAATACGCTCATGAAATACTCAAAGCCGATTTTGGAACCAAAAAAAGTCGATCGTCCACAAATTCTATTCTTCAGTTTGCAAAAAAATTTCAAAACGATTTTAGTCGAAAATGGAGCAAGCTATCGAAGTTTAACAAGAGCACTTTCTTTCCGGAATCACCCTGAAATTTCATAATTTTGCATAAAATCTAAAAAAAAACAAACACTAAATAAAGTTGGGGTAATTTTTACCCCAAATCCTACCAAGTTACCCCACTCCCGGGCAAATGTTTCAAATGACTTTTGCCCCATCTTGTTAAGCATAAAAACTTTTGGGTATGTGCCAAATTTTATCATTTTGCTCCAACTAGTTTCGGAGATATTAATTAAAAATCATCTTCAGGGACCCACCTTTAGGGAGCTGTAGCTCGCTTATGGGGCATTTTTTGACCCAAGTTTATGGAGACTTTTTTTCTTATTTTTGACCGTAGAATACGCTTATAAAATACTCAGGGCTGATTTTGGAACTAGAAATAAGTCGTTCGTCAACAAATTCGATTCTTCAGTCTGCAAAAAAATTTCAGAACGATTCTAGTCGGAGACGGGGCAAGATATCGAAGTTCAACAAGAGCACCTTTTTTACGCAAATCACCCTGAAAATTTATGATTTTGCATAAAATCTTGAAAAAAAATATTCACAAAAAAGTTGGGGTAATTTTTACCCCACCTCCTACCAAGTTACCCCACTCCCGGGCAAATTTTTCAAATGACTTCTGTCCCATTTTGTTGAACATAAAAACTTCTGGGAATGTGCCAAATTGTATAATTTTGCTCCATATAGTTTCGGAGATATTAATTAAAAATCATCTCCAGGGACCCACCTTCAGGGGACTGTAGCTCCCTTATGGGGCATATTTTGACCCAAGTTTATAGGAACTTTTTTTCTTATTTTTGACCGTAGAATCTGCTGCTGAAGTATGGCAGGCTAATTTCGGGACACCCTGTAGAGAGTAGATACTAAAAACCGAAAAAAACACATTTCATAAGGATTTTTGTGTGGGTTTTTGACACAAAAGTGAGTTTGTGACACATTTCAAGTGAGTTTTATTCCGTGCCATCCCTGGAAAAGCAACGAAAGATTCAAATTAACAAGGTTTACTAGCGAAACTTTTCAGATTACAGAAATTGATGAAAATTACAGATGACATGTTACATCAACAACGTTCATTCTCCACACTATTCTCTTGCCGCGTTCTCGATTGCGCAGGTGCTCTCTCTCGTATGGACTCTGGGTGGGGTATGGGTATGGATCTTGGTATGGATGCGACCCGATCGGTTGTGAGTACAGGGCCGGCTTGGGCCCGAATTGTTAACACTTGGGTCTCGGTAGTGGATGCCCAAGGTCATCAGCTACCCACTGGAGTGGAAATTAATAAGAGACATGTAAGAGACTATACAGGTGTTTCTAAAACATTTAGGATTTGGGTATTCTATTGTTGCGTGGCGAGACGGACTTAGCGCTTATGGATGCAAGAAGCCAACGTCAGCGGGACCCGTGGGGCGCATTTCGCTGCCTATGCACTTTTGAGCAGCCGCCGTCGAGGGGAGCTCAGGATATGATGTGGTTAAGAGTTAAGTACTGAATAACACTCGTACTCTTTTATTTCCGTCAAGTCTACAACATCGCCACAATATTTATTTAAATAAATGGTGAATACAAAACTATACTTTTATACAATCCCCTATACAAATTTTACTAACTTTTCATAGCACCACAGCCAAAGAAAGTGCTCTGTTAAGACCGGTTTGTCCTCGGGTTTGTCTGTCTTGTCTATCAGTCTGTATGGACCAGAATGTAGGAAGTTCAACTCCTCTTTAGGATAATCAATAATTATATTGAGCTATAGCCTTTAAACTCAAGGTAAGATGCTTTGAATGAAAAGTTATTTTCATTTCACTCTCTCCCTAGGGCCTAGGGGGGCGACAACCCCCAGCGACTGGAAAAGTGAACATTAAATAAATGGACCAAAGACACATCTTCTGAGTTCTGACTGATCACCCCAACAATTTGCACGCATTCTTTCCAAATGCCGTGAAAGATTTTAACAGCCACCATCTGCGCCGCATCCGAGTAAAAAAATCACATTTTTCGCCAAAAATCAAAAATTGGCGCACATGCTTTTCAGAGGATCGTAACAGCTCCCACCTACCACCGCTTTCATGCATGCACCGCCTCAGAATGGAATACCGATTGAAACACCCTGTACCTACGGTCTCTTACCAGTCGGAACGTCCTTGAACCCGGCCGCAGAATAACTCCATCCGATTTTCAATCACACCACAACTTATCAGCCCATTGTTTTATGTAGTACATCTTAATGCCCATGCAGGAAGATGGACATAGGAGACTGGCTCCTGGCAAGATGTGACAATCTTGGCTCGCAGCATGTTATACAATAATTGTTGTAGGCATACCTACTCTACTTTATGAGATCACCGCTTATGAAGCTCCATGACTCTTGAAATCCGATTCCAAATTGAATATCATATCACAAGAATATGCCCATATTGGTCGTGCCACCATCCAACACATACAAAATTGGATTTATTTATTGGAGTTAGCGTAAAATGAGCATTTGTTATTACCAATTCTGTTTTCATGAGGTTGAAATCTGATTTCATTTGTGGGAAGTTTGTTTTCATGAGTATGAAATCAATCTGTAAATGGTATAGTCTTAGGACTGAGAACTTTGTGATGATGATGATGATGATGATGATGATAGGTAGGTACTTGCATTGTTATAACTCTGATTCTATGTATATAATATATATAAAAAAATACAAAGTTGGTAGGTATAGGCCCACTTCATGGAAATTGAACATGATAAGCACTATGTTTTAATTTCTTGTGTCACATCCGTAACACCAGGGGAGCTTTGTTCATCATTTTGTTCTAAAGTTTTATTTTTAGGGGGACTTGTAAGTACTTTGTCTATTATCCCAAACACTTTAGCCTCTGTCGGACTCATGAACTTGTCCCTTTCCATACTGTGCTCTACTTTTTCCAAGGCCAAACCAGTATGCCTCACATATAAGTTGTTGATTTGGCTTTTGAGCTTCAGTATTTCCTCCGCTTGGATTTTAATGTCGGTTGCTTGACCCTGTGGTTGAATCACATTTATTGAACTTAAAAATTTTAAAGGGAAGTTTTGTACATACCTGAGCCCCTCCTGAAGGTTGATGCACCATAATTCGTGCATTTGGAAGTGAATGCCTCATGCCTGGAGAACCGGCTGCTAATAAGAGCGAAGCCATGCTGCAGGCTTGTCCTACACACCTATGGAAAATATGTAAATATTGCTTGTTTACAAGTGAATATATTTGGGTATATCAAACCATGTCGCTATTGGTGGCAGAATGTACTGCATTGTATCATAAATTCCCAGCCCAGCTGTGACACTGCCTCCAGGTGAATTGATATACATGTGAATTGGTTTGTTGGAGGATTCAGACTGTAAGAACAGTAACTGCGCTACTATTAAAGAACTCATGGGATCACTGATGGGACCCATCAGGCATATGATTCTTTCTTTGAGTAAACGCGAGTAGATATCGTAGGAGCGTTCGCCTCTTCCTGTTTGTTCCACCACAATTGGTACTAGGCCAAAGTTGCGCCGGATTACTTGATTTTTAATAAGAAGCTGGAAATTCAATGTCAGTTTGGAAAAAATATATGTCAGCATTTACCTTACCCTAGATTCTGTGAAGAGTTTCCTAAAAGAGATCATTTTGTTTCTCTTATTATAACCTCAAATAATTGAGCAAGACAGTCAGTCGGTGACCTTGACAGGAGTGACTGACACGATTTATTTTGTTTCAGCACGCAAATGTCAAACCAATGTTGCCAACTGCCTAAAAAAAAGACAGTTGTAAGTACACATAACAAATGGGAGTAATGGGATGATAGCAGTAAAAAATGGGAAATGGGGAACTATAGTGGCAAACGCCTGAAGTAATGGCGCTCGTGTTCCATGCACCCCAGCTATCATTAGTGTCATTTTAAGCGTACATAACCTCAACTTTGGAAGTGTAATTTCACTTTCATTTGTCAGCACTCAGCGACTCAGCATATAACCAGCGGTTTGCGTCACTTCGTGAGTTAAAAAGCAGAGAAAAGTCGAAAAGTTGACAAGCGAAAAATAGCGGTGAAAAAAAAAGGTAGTGCCGTGTTATGTACCAGGCTGCACCTTGCACCAGCTCTTTTTTCCCTCTCAGTGGGGCTCCTCTCCGCCTTGACTCTTCTTTGAGCATTAGCACTTTTCCTCTTTCCGTACATTTCTTTGAGGGAGGTTATGTACGATAACTGTCAAGAGTGTCAATATGGGTGCATGGAACACGTCGCCCTCTGCAATCCGTTTTGCCTATAGTTCCCCATTGGGAAGTGGAAATTGAAATTATCTAATTTCGAATGTCCGTAAACTTGGCCGCTGATTCTCGCAGCCGCTAATCTGGCGAGGATAGCCAAGCCCGAGCGCAACTTACAATGGGAAAAACATGCAAATCAGCGGCTGGCGGCTGGCTGCGGCCGCAAAGACGTGGGAATTAGCGGCTGGCGACTGGTGGCTGAGACATTGAAATCAGCGACTGGATAATAACAAATATATTATAATCCAAATGATATTTTGCTGAAACAGCTCAAGAAATGTTCAGGCAGGCCGCCTGCCCCTCTGTGAAATCGAATCCAGCCCGCGCACTATTGAGGGAGGGGTGGAATTCACCCCCCAATTTTTCAAAGTCCAAAAAAGAAATACTTATCCAAATAGGATTTTGCTGAAACCGCGTACAGATGTTCAGGGAGGCCGTCTGCCCCCTGTGAAATCAAATCCAGCCCGCGCACTATTGAGGGAGGGGTGGAATCCACCCCCCAATTTTCAAAGTCCGGAAGAAAAAAAACTTATCCAAATAGGATTTTGCTGAAACCGCGAACAGATGTTCAGGGAGGCCGCCTGCCCCCTGTGAAATCGAATCCAGCCCGCGCACTATTGAGGGAGGGGTGGAATCCACCCCCCAATTTTCAAAGTCCAAAAAAAAAATACTTATCCAAATAGGATTTTGCTGAAACCGCGTACAGATGTTCAGGGAGGCCGCCTGCCCCCTGTGAAATCGAATCCAGCCCGCGCACTATTGAGGGAGGGGTGGAATCCACCCCCCAATTTTCAAAGTCCAAAAAAAAAATACTTATCCAAATAGGATTTTGCTGAAACCGCGTACAGATGTTTAGGGAGGCCGCCTGTCCCCTGTGAAATCGAATCCAGCCCGCGCACTATTGAGGGAGGGGTGGAATCCACCCCCCAATTTTTCAAAGTCCAAAAAAAAAAAAATACTTATCCAAATAGGATTTGGCTGAAACCGCGTACAGATGTTCAGGGAGGCCGTCTGCCCCCTGTGAAATCGAATCCAGCCCGCGCACTATTGAGGGAGGGGTGGATAAGTTTTTTTTTTGGACTTTGAAAATTGGGGGGTGGATTCCACCCCTCCCTCAATAGTGCGCGGGCTGGATTCGATTTCACAGGGGGCAGGCGGCCTGCCTGAACATTTCTTGAGCTGTTTCAGCAAAATATCATTGGATTATAATATATTTGTTATTATCCAGTCGCTGATTTCAATGTCTCAGCCACCAGTCACCAGCCGCTAATTCCCACGTCTTTGCGGCCGCAGCCAGCCGCCAGCCGCTGATTTGCATGTTTTTCCCATTGTAAGTTGCACTCGGGCTCGGCTATCCTCGCCAGATTAGCCCTTGAGATTAGCGGCTGCGAGAATCAGCGGCTAACTTCACACCCTAATGTTGCCAACTATACCATAATTATGACAAGCATGCCATTAAGAAAGCTATAATACCTATCATCCGCAATAACAATAATTTATTGTTGACTATCATTATTTTGAAATTCTGGTTTGTTGAGCTACTGCCATCAATCAGATGGTTCAGATGGCTTTAAGTGATGTGATGTGAGATGTGAGATGTGACTGTGAGTACATTTTGATTTTGTGTGTGAGCTAGATTTTTTTTTAAATACATGCGCGTGAAATCTACCAATAAGCTAGCGACAACCATGCGACAACACTTGAATAGACAAAGCTTGCGCAGTGTCACAGCCACGTACAACAACCAACAACCAACAGTCCCAGCACCACACCATTCTGCAAGTCGGAAAAAGATCGCAAGTGCAATCAATCTGTGAGCCGGAAGAGTATAGCCGGAGCCAGGGAGCGAACAGCAAAGCCGGGACTTGAATTACAAAGCTACAAAGTACAAGTACAAGAAGTACGAGAGTGAAGAGTAATTCTGTGAAAGAAGGTTGTGCCGGCTGTGGGAATTGGGAATTTACAAAAAATACAACAAGATGAAACTAATATTAAAATTAGCAGCGTTGTGTGTAGTCTTCCACGCAAGCTGGGCCAAAGAAGAGGACGTTCTCGAGTTTGGGGATAGCGATTTCAGTTCCAGAATAGCCGAACATGAAACTGCACTTGTTATGTTCTATGCTCCCTGGTAAGTTAACATAATATCTCTTTAAAATTCAATTTCGGTAGGTAATAGATAGGTACTTGGGTATGTTCTGTCTAAATTCTTACAAAGAAAAACGGCAAAAAATCTGACGACTCATCTTAGGTAAAGGTCACGACACGACTCACAGTCCTGTTACTGTCCAGTGTTCCTGTTCCTGTTCCTGTTCCTGTTCCTGTTCCTGTTTTCTGCCGCTCCACCACAGACAGTCAATTCTTTCAAGTGCCTTTCCTGTTGATTTTTTTTCAAGTGTAAAATGATGAAAAAAACCAAAAAACTCACTGTCTTGGCGTTGTCGCAACAAATGAGTGAGGTACCTACCAGAACCACAGGTACCTATTAAATTGAAAGAATTTGTAAATGTTCCAGGTGTGGTCATTGCAAGAAACTGAAACCCGAATACGCCAAAGCAGCCGAAGACCTCATCAGAAATGATCCTCCGATCGCTTTAGTCAAGGTCGATTGTACAGAAGCCGGCAAGGATACATGCAACAAGCACAGCGTCAGCGGCTACCCTACGTTGAAGATCTTCCGCAATGGCGAGTTCTCGCAAGAGTACAATGGCCCACGGGAGGCGTCTGGCATCGTCAAATTCATGAAAGCACAAGTCGGTCCCAGTTCCAAGGAGCTGAGCAGCATTGAAGAATTTGAAAAGTTCCTTAAAGCTGAAAATGACGTTTCCGTTGTTGGCTTCTTTGAAAAGGAAACTGATCTGAAAACTGCCTTTCTGAAGCTCGCAGATAAATTAAGAGAGAAAGTCCGTTTCGCCCATTCCACATACAAATCAGTGCTGGAGAAACATGGAGTCACCGATGGAATCATCTTGTACCATCCCGTCCATTTACACAACAAGTTTGAAGAAAGCAGTGTTGCTTATTCTGGCAAAGCCAACACCGCGGACATCAACGATTTCATCACAAAGAACTAGTAAGCTTGTCATTTTTATTTATGT
The DNA here is from genome assembly GCA_949128115.1 of Anaspis maculata. Classification (NCBI taxonomy): domain Eukaryota; kingdom Metazoa; phylum Arthropoda; class Insecta; order Coleoptera; family Scraptiidae; genus Anaspis; species Anaspis maculata. The sequence continues at coordinate 704,460 of OX421968.1, read as the reverse complement.
AAAAAAAAAACAATCTTATCTACTTTGGCTAAACAATGGACACTTTTTGGTACTAAAAGTATCACCTTTTACCTTAAGTAGGTAAAATAGTGCAGATATCAAAGAAAGTTTTGCACCATGGATAGCAGTTCACTACCCAAGGGCTGAATTTCAAGTTGAAGGCGCAACCACTCATTTACGGCATCAACATCAATAAGCCAATCATCGCGTCGGATTGTGTTACGTTACGTTGTCATAGTGACCAGACTTACGCTTCACATGCGCGGGCGGATCTCCGGCTTGAAATCTAGCCCTAAGCTAGCTAGTAAATTTTTACTGCCGCCGCGGAGGTTCGAACTCACGACCTTTTAATTCGCAACCAGAGCGCTCCAACCGCCTCGCAAGCTCGTCGTGTGGCAGTCCACCTTTCCCATAAGAAAAAAAAATCGGTTCTCACCCCAAAACTTTCCCGACTAGTATCCAGGAACCTATGGAAAATTTTGTTCGAAACGTTCTTTCCGGTAGGAAGTTGGAATGAAAGAGAAATATTGAAAATAATTTGCAGGAAATTGAAAATTTTGTCAGGAAAATTCGAATTTTCTGGGAAAACCTCACATCATATTCCAAATCATTCTATATGAAAATTCGTCAATTGAGCTACATAAGAGTCTGTGCTCGAAAACCCAAGCTGATTTTACATTTTCAACCGGAAATTTCCCGGAAAATTGTAAAGAAAATATTGGGAAATGTTCAAGAACCAGACCTTTTGTTTTTCCACGCATCACAACGCATAGTGAGGATGGTTGATCCGAGCAGTGATGAGAAAATTCGTCGGAATCGATGGCTCTTTCAACATTTCTACCATCATATCCGAACCGCTGTATCTGTATACATGAACACGATACTGCAGTAAATCATTTTATCCAATCCTATTGAATAATGCACGAATTATCACGGGCATACATGCCTGCATTTTTCAATAAGACTGAATAAAGCATAGTATTCTACTCGCGGGTAATGGCTATTAATTACTCAGTAAAAAGCAATAATTACCCGCTTGTTGAATTATATACTATTTTCTATTTTGCGTTCATAAAAAAGTCATTAGTAAAAAGAATATTGACAACTATAGACCGATGGCGCCAATATCTTGTTTTTCAAAACTTTTCGAAAAAATCGTCAATGACAGAATCTCTAACTTTGTGGCCTCACAAGGCCTTTCAGCTAAACAGCAAATTGGTTTGTGGCGAAACGACCGACAGGCACGGCATCATTTGATCTCATGAACTTCGTTTACGATGCTCTGGATGGTGAGATGATTGTCGCTGTCTTGTGCTTTGATTCAACTGAAGCCTTCGACTGTATGAATGTGAATTTTGTTACTACCAAACTCGCGCACATGGGTATCAGGGGCTCCATAAACAGGTGGATTGAGTCCTATTTGTGTCGTAGAAGGATGAGGGTGAGACTGAACAACTCCTTCTCCTCGCAATTTTACGTCGAGTCTGGGGCTCCACAGGGCGGTGCGATGTCGCCTCAGCTTTTCAATCTATTTATCAACGATCTGGGGGATCACATCGGTGATGACAGCAATGATGTTAAGCTTGTGATGTTCGCGGACGATACAACTATTGGTCTGAGGTCTGCATCGCCCGTGGGGCTCCAGCAGGCAGCCGAGCGGGTGTTGCGACGTTTTTACACCTGGTGCAGCTCCAACAAGTTGATTATAAACCCATCCAAAACGACATACGTGAAGTTCCACAGAAAAAAAAAACAGCTCGAAGATCTAGACTAGCGCTGGGCAATATATTCGATTATCAATCAATCAATCAATCAATCAATCAATCAATCAATCAATCAATCAATCATTTATTATCTCTTAAAAGGAGTAAACATGTTACAATGAGCATCATTATAATTATAATAATCGATTAATCGATTATTTTAGCATGCAGAAAAATGATCGATTAATCGAAAATCCCGATTGATCGATTATTCAACTAATCAATTAATCGATTGCGAATAATCGATTATTCAATCGATTAATCGATTGTGAATAATCGATTATTCAATCGATTATTGGGATAAAATCGCTAATCGATTAATTAAACTGCTTTTCAATTATTGGAATAAACGCTGATCACTTAATCGAATAACTGGTAATTCAATTATTAATCGATTATTCAAATTTCGATTATTTTCTAGCTACCTGGTCTGGTCACGTTGCTATGGGAGGTAGAGAAATTTTTATAGGTACCGTTGCGGACTTTTTAAAGTGGACGACAGTTGACAGATTTCTCGGGATTCTGGCCTGAACGTCGCATGACAGCAAGCCAACTCGTTGACATTGTCGTCCACTTTATTTTGGCCGCAATCGTACTTACCTACCTATTCGATCACCTATGTAATTCTACAATAATAGGAATAGGGTGCTTGCATGTAGAGAGAGTTTATGGCAAAATGTCAATAGTGTCATTGTCATCTGTCAAGTTTCATCCATGCGGAGTCAACGTCAACCGTACTATCTTCACTAAGTACCTACTGTCATTTTCACGTGCTTTGTTCACATACTGGTTTGTTCGGCGTTTACGAGATGAAGATTGTGATTTCTAATTTTTCTAACAATGCCTTACACCTGTTATGTGCCCCAATCTTTGTCTATGGCCTCAACGCAATTCCCTAACAAACGTCAAAACATAACTAGATCCTTGCGCTGCCTGCCGGTGATCAGGTGAACGAATTGCATGCATTCACCCTATCGTAAAATACGTATAGCAAATTTCTTTCTTTTTTTAAATTGCATTGTATTGCATCTTGCGTCAAGGTCAAAGAAAGGGAATGCAACCTATCCATTACTAGAGTGAAACTGGGGCGAAACGTAATATGAGCTTCATGTAAACAAGACCATCGGACTGGTAATAATAAATGAAAAGCTGAGGAGCTTGTGGTGTGGTTAGTTAGCGCGTTCGACTACCACTCCAGAGGTCGCGGGTTCGATCTCCGCTGGGGGCGGATTTTCGGCCTCGAAAACAAGCTTCTTGGTTTAGTTGGAATGCTTGCTAAATGCAAGACGCGCCGTGTGTCGCATAGCACGTAAAATACGAACGATGGTGCCGACCCCATGCGATGTTGGTGGTCGTTAAAAATCCCTACCCTGTGTTGGAACACACAGGGGTTCGGCAAAATTTCCGGTATAGTGGAGGAAAGCATTCACCGGCGTCGGTGTTAGGCCTCGTTGCGGAAATAGGCCGACGTTAAATAAACGTATAAATGAAAAGCTGCACGCTTTAGGCTAGGTGGCGCCGGCTCATTCTCATCTATTCAGTTCTTTCTTGACTTGGTGTTTGGTTATTGGTTCGATTGGGTCTTTCCGTAAACCACTATGGCTATACTAAGATGAAAAGCATTGTTTGGAACTATTTTTAAAAAATCCACCAAAATGCGAGTGCATGCAATAATTGCAAAAAAACTGATAACCAAAAGGAATCGATCAATCAATTTTTTAATAATCGATTTCTCATTTTTGAAATAATCGATTGATCGATTTTGAAATAATCGATTTATTGATTTTGAAATAATCGATTAATCGATTTTTCAATAATCGATTGGTCGATTTTTCAAAATCGATTAATCGGAGTAATCGATTATTTTCTTATAATCGATTATCGATTATAAAAACTCATAATCGCCCAGCCCTAATCTAGACCTAAGCCTGAACAATGTAAAAATTGAGAAGGCAGTTGTCACGAGGTTTCTGGGACTGTATCTTGAGAATTTAACGTGGGATGCTCACCTGGATCACGTAGCGAAAAAACTCAATTCGGCATATTTTGCCATCAGAAACGTGAGAAATGTAGTGAATGAGAATTTCCTGCGGACAGCGTATTACCCCCTTGCGTTTCCCCACTTGAATTACTTGGTAATTTACTGGGGTTTTGCAACGGAGATACAACGAATCTTGATTCTTCAGAAGCGAATCATCACACTTGTGTTTTCGTTGGGTTCTCTGAACTCCTGCAAACCTGTATTCGGAAGTTCAAAGATGCTCACTTTGTACTGTATCATCATCTATGTCAAAACACACCCAGATAAGTTTCCACTGCACTACGAGATTCACGGTCGTGACACCAGAACGGTTCGAAATATTTATATATCCAAATATAAACTAACAACCTACACCAAAAGTCCTTACTACACGTGTAGCAAAATTTTCAATAACCTCCCAATCAGAATCAAATCTATAACGGACTTGAGGACTTTCAAATGGGACTAAAGGAATTTCTGTCGGAGCATTGTTTTTATTCTCTTGAAGAATTCACGACTCTCATGCCGAGTAGACTATAATACAGGGTTGTCAGATATATATCAAGTGATATGTATCACAATAAATATCACGATATACAGGGTGTCCCATAATTAGCGTGCAATATTTCACCAGCAGATTCTACGGCTGAAAATAAGAAAAAAAGTTTCCATAAACATAGGTCGAAAAATGCTTCATATGCGAGCTACAGCCCTCTAAAAGTGGTACCCTGAAGATGGTTTTTATTTGATATTTTCGAAACTGTTGACAGCAGAATCATGAAATTTTGCACATTGGCCAATCTTTTGATGTCTAATAATGTGCAATAATAATAATCACAAAATTCTATCCAGAAATGGGTTAGACTGTGGGGGGTGGGGGGTAAAATCACCCCAACTTTTTCAAGTGTCGTTTTTTTGCAACTTTAGCATGAAGCCATGGAACGTCAAGAGATACATGCAGGCCATATTTTATTGAGCACGGCGTTCTTACTTTGGCGTCTCTCTATATCTATGAGGTCACAATATCTATCTTGAAGAACCAGGATTTGTTTGAGGGATGCAGATTGAATCATGCATATGCAACGCGACACAAAGATCATCTCAAAATGAATAAGTTGCAATATACTTACCTTCAGAAAAATGTTCCATATTCAGCACTACAAATTTTCAATCAATTTCCTTCCGACTTCAAAAAGCTGCGCTCACCTCGGGTTCGGCACTTGCTCGGGGGGTTTCTAGCATGTAAAGCTTATTACTCGGTGCAGGAGTTCATTGATGATGCAGACGTCGATCAAGTCATGAATTTTAAAATGTTTTTATGATGATGTTTAATCTATATACCATGTGTGTTGTTTCCCATAAATTTCTATATTTTTGTATATATTTGTGTTGTTATCTATTTATATATTTATGTGGTTATTTATTTGAGATATTTATTTATATTTGAATGCGATTTATATTTATTTATATTACGCGTTGCTGTACAATGTACATACTGTGACGGTTCCACACCTGATGGGGTAAACATGGAACGAAATAAAGATCTATCTATCTATCTATCTATCTATCTATCAAAGCATTTTGCATGAAAAAGGTCCTCCTGTTCAACTCCGATAGGAAGCACCGTTCTCGAGTAAAATCGATTTGAAAATTACCCTACCTGTCATAAAAATTCATAATGAAATTACAAAAAGAAAAAAATTGAGCGTAGGCCATGGAACACGACTGCTATGCTTGGGGAAAAATAAAGAAAGACAGGGTGACAGATTCATGACATGGGTGACAGTGTGTTTGAAAGTTGTGTTTTAGGGGTTTCTGATGCGACTAAAAAAGTTGTTGACGGGAATATTTTTTATTTATTTTTTTTCGTCAAGTCGAAACTCCGCCAAGAAAAAAATGTACGGGCATTGCTATCAAATTTTGTAAATTTCAAAAAAAAATTGAAAATTTTTGATTTTGATTTTTGAAAATTCAAAAAACTAGATAGCATCGACAATGCATCTTTCCCCAAGAAAGTCGCATGCCAAATTTGAACTTTCCATTCCAAAAAAAAGGTACCAGAAATGTTTTCTACTAATTCACTTTTTCATGTCTACGAGAAATCATATTTGGTACTTTTTTTTGAGAATAGAAAATTCAAATTTGGCATGCGACTTTCTTGGGGGAAGATGCATTGTCGATGCTATCTAGTTTTCTAATTTTCAAAAATCAAAATCAAAAATTTTCAAATTTTTTTGGAAATTTTCAAAATTTGATAGCAATGCATCAACATGCATGTACATTTTCTTTTTGGAGGAGTTTCTACTTGACGAAAAAAATAAAATAAGACCGGTTCCCGTCAACAACTTCTTTAGTCGAATCAGAAACCCCTTATAGCTAATTGAAGAAGTTTTATTGCGGGTACTGTTTTGTAAAAATGGAATGTTTCAAAAACCAAGAGCTGGCAGACATGCACTTCGTGTATGGCTGCTGTAATGGTCGTGCTCTGGCCTGTCACCTGTCTCGATTATTTTTTTCCCAAACATAGAAGTCGTCTTCCATGGCCTACGCTCAATTTTTATTTTTTTTTGTAATTTTCATTATGAATTTTTATGACATGTAGGGTAAGTTTCAAATCGATTTTACTCGAGAACGGTGCTTCCTATCGAAGTTGAACAGGGGGACATTTTTATTGCAAAATGCTTTCGGGTTTCATAATTTTATGCTAAAGTTGCAAAAAAACGGCACTTGAAAAAGTTGGGGTGATTTTACTCCCCACCCCCCACAGTCTGACCCATTTCTGGATAGAATTTTGAAATTGTTATTTTCACATATTATTAGACATGAAAAGATTGGCCGATGTGCAAAATTTCATGATTTTGCTGTTGACAGTTTCGCAGATATTAAATAAAAACCATCTTCGGGGTACCACTTTTAGAGGGCTGTAGCTCGCTTATGAAGCATTTTTCGACCTATGTTTATGGGAACTTTTTTCCTTGGTTTGGGTCGCAGAATCTACTGGTGAAGTATTGCACGCTATATATGGGACACCCTGTATATCATGATATTTATTGATTGATATACAGGGTGTTTCAGTGACCTTGCATAATACTTCGGGAGGTGATTCCTCTCAGAAAAATAAGTCGAAAAGTAGGAGTAAATTTTTTTCCTAAAGTGCTCCCTGAGGGAGTTACAGCTCCTCAAAGGTACAAAATGCAAGAAAGTTTTCAATTATTTGCTCAAGAACTGTCAAAAGTAAGAGCTTCAAATGTATTTTTTTCGATAGATTCTTTCAATCCAAAACTTTTATTCCTCTTGCATTTTTCCGTAGGATGCATCGTTCTGAAGTAAAAGTGAAAAAATCTGTTGTGGGGCGACACAAAACTTTCCCGGCGGTATCCAGAGACGTCAGTAATGATTTTGATCGAAGTGTCCCTTCGGGAGGGGGCGATTCGATTTGGAAATCGATGAAAAAATTCTATTTAGTCGAGCGTTTAGCGAGCATCCTGCATCCATTGTTGAGCGGACAGAAAAAATGACAGGTTAGGTCAGTTTTCCAAGGTGATGAAATGATCCAAAAGGTAGAACTAGGTAGCTAACTGTTGTGATATCTCAAAAATGCAATGCTGGTTCCTTATTGAAATTTTTGTTCCTACTTCAGATATGATGATGAAATTACAAAAACTTGATTGAAAACTTTCACTGCATCTGTGTGTCAAATTTCAACTCTATATTTTCAATTTAGAGCTTGGGCAGACAAACCCAGACCCAATGTGCCACCTGAGGGCTTCCGATCAAAATCATCCACCCAAAGTCTAATCAGAACATTCCAGGCTGAACTTAGGCCTCCGTACCTGATTTCGATTTGATCGGATCAATAATTCGGTAATTATCGTGACAGAACCGCTTAATTAGTACGATCGCATGAGTGGTTTTATATTTTCAGGAGAAAAATTTCCGGGAAATTGGAGAGAAATTATTGGAAAATGTTCAAGAACCAGTTATCTATTCTCTAAAAAAAACAATTCCAAGAAATCTGTTCACGGAATAAAAAGTTGGAAAATTTGCAGTTTTTCCAGAGAGGAAAACTCGGCAACTGTTGATCCGATTTCGAAAATTTTTCCTCCAAAAATTAGCTCAATCTTTTCTCTAACTTTTATTCACAGCATGTCTGCACCTAAAATTAATATCTCGTGGGGCCTACCCTAGGAGGATATAAGAATAGGGAGGGAGGGTTCGTCATAAAGAGTGAAGCCATGGAAATGTCATATCCGCCATCTTTGTACGCCCAAAATTTTTATCACTTTACCATTGAAACTGAATATTGCCACGTCAAGTTCTGCGAGCTGTCGCTCTTGTCAGTGTCAGTCTATGATGCTTTGTGCTGCACCAGATCCAGCCACATCCTTCCTAAATATGATCGTTGGATTACATAAAGGAATTTCATCACAGATTTCACCTGCTTCTACTTATTATCATTTTCGTCACTAACTTCGTGGTAGGTGATAGTCCGTAGCAGGATAGAAATTCCAGCAAGATAGATACCTAGGTGGGTACTTTTCATTGTAATTTTGCCATGAACCTTGAACCCTACACAGGCCTTAAAATTGGCTGATGATGAGGTTTCCAGAGTACCTACCTCCTATCACTGTTCAGTGTAGATCACAGAGTGTAGATCATCATTTGGTGTATTAACAATGCTGACCTCACAAATACGTGGTAGAATCTAGGAGGAAAGAATCGAACTGCTCATTTTCTGCTCATTATTTTTGGAATTTGCTGGTCATTCTCATCCTTGCCTAACATTCTACTGAAACATCAGGCGACCCCATACTACAGGTAGGCATCTCCCCTTCGGCAGCTCCGGCTCGCATTGATGGGATAGGTATTCTTCATACATGATATTGTATCCAGCGCACGTAGCCTCTGTCTTTCCCACACCTAGGAAAGCTGATCTATTCAGCTCCTATAGATGAAGCACCATCCAAACAAGATCCAGGCACAAAGATAAAAGATATCAGGCAGGACTCATTTTATGTCAATCAAAAAAATCTCACTAACCTCAAATAGTTTCAAATTATTTCAATAACGTCAATCAATTCACAAAAGTCAAAAGACTCCTGTAACTAGATGCAATATTTGGGCGTAGTTGCTACCTCACCCCTTACGTCTCCTGGCTTCATTTCCCCCCGCCCACAAGCTGGGTTATACTCCCTCCCTATTCTTATATCCTCCTAGGGCCTACCGCATGTAGAAGTTTGCATTGCGTTTTTCTCAAATTCACGGAATGTGCAAATTTCATTTTGAAAAAATTACAGTCGGAAAACCGAAACCGTGTCAACTCTGAAAATAGACCTGCACGACGCTCAAGACAATCTACTTTCGATATCAGTTGAAATTTCTAAAAAAAAGTCGATCCCCGAGCAGGAATAAATTTTTGAGTGGAGTCCTGCTACAAAAGCGAGTCGTGCTGGTCGAAACACCGGCGAGAGCCCCTCCTGAGTGGCAACGGCCAGGAGAAATTTCGAAAATTCATTACGCTCAACTGGAGAATGGTGGAAAACTGCAACTGCGGCCTCAATTTGACTCTTTTGTTGTGTTGCTTCCTGCCAAATCTGGTTCCAATCCATCGGATAGATTTTGAATTATTAATTGGTAAAGTTTTGAACTTTAACATTTTTTATTACTTGACAGATGACAGATAGGGCAATGTTTCCAACTGTTATGAATACAGTTTTTCAAGGGCTTTCAAATGACATATTGCAAGTTGAGTTCCGTGAGATATAGCTTCTGACATTTGATGATAGTGACAGTTGGGTTTGACAGATGACAGCCAAAAACTAATGGGCTCTTTTCAGGAAACAACCATGTTTGTATACCAAATATCAAGTCGATCCAGTCAACTTTACGGCAGTTATCGTGGAAGATCACAGACAGACACACACACACACATACACACATACACACACACACACACACACACACACAGACAGACATCATTCTGAAAATGGTCTTAATCGTCTTGGAGGACCTCAAAACGGATATATCCGGTGAAATCTCAAAACTTTTCTTCTGCACGATTACAATACTTTCCCTCCGTGTTCGTGGGTGGGCCGGGAAAGTAAAACACGGACGTGTCATGAATAATTTTCAACATAATCCCACTCCCCTCTAATTTCACTGCGACTGGTTAGATTTGTTTAGAACTTTGCATGTACATTTGCACTGTTGAGAAACTTCTCTGTACCAGATTTGAAGTTCCCACCTTTGACGGTTTTCCAGCAAATCATTGAAAACTTTATTCAACTTCGTACCTTCGAGGGGGTGTAACTCCCTTAGGAAGCATTTTAGGGTAAAATGTTACTCTCACTTTTCGACTTATTTTCTTGAGGGGAATCACCTCCCGAAGTATTATGCAGGGTCATTGGAACACCCTGTATATCATAATATACAGGGTGTCCCGGAATTAGTGTTACAAAACTCACAGGGAGATAGGAAATTGAAAAATAAGATGACATTTGTCAATAAACATTAGGGTGGGCCGAAAAAATGAAAATTTGCCAAATCGAAAAATAATAGTGCGGAAAACTTGTATTTGAGCTTTACAAGTATTCCTATGAAAATTTGAAAAAAATTAATTTAGGTCTTGGGGTGTCACAAAGCACTTGAAATTTAAAAAAATTGAAATTCTTTGAATTTTTTTAAATTTAAATCCAAGCATTTTTCACATTTTTTTTGCCGAAGGTTTGTATTGGGTCTTTGACATTGTGTGTACCATTTTTTGTTTCAATTAGTCAAAATTTTTGGTTCTACAGGACATTAGAAAGTTTTAATAGTTGAAAAAAATCCATTCATTTCAGAAAATGTCATGTAAAAATCAGAAACTTGACTAATTGAAACAAAAAATTGTACACACAATGTCAAAGACCCAATACAAACCTTCGGCAAAAAAAAATGGAAAAAATGCTTGGATTTAAAAAAAAATCAAAGAATTTCAATTTTTTTAAATTTCAAGTGCTTTGTGGCACCCCAAGACCTAAATTAATTTTTTTCAAATTTTCATAGGAATACTTATATATTTTTTCGGCCCACCCTAATAAACATACCCTCCCAAACGTATAGTAACGGAGATACAGGCCTTCAAAGTTGTTTTTCAAAAACAGTTTCTTTGCATAACTTTTGAACCGTTCAACCGATTTCAGTCAAATTTGAACTTAAGTTTACTGAAACAAGTCTCTATTGAACAATAATAACGCATTTTATCAAACATTTTTAGGGGCGAAGATAATAAGGGGTGTCCTCCCCCTTTTCCTCCTATTTTTGACCTCTCCAAATATTTTTGAAAATTGTTTCAATTTTTGAATTTCACTTTCAGTTTAAAGAAAAAACTTACTCTTGCAAAATTTTGATTAGAGGCTTAGTTTTTGAGATATTTGGGATTGAAACATTGCAAAACATCTCGAAATCGCCACTTTCCTGGGCCTTAGAATTAAAATTCAAGAAAACCCATGATTCGTGAACTGGAATGAGTTTTCTGGGTGTTTTAAGTTGATAAACCATCATTTTCGCTGATAAACATAGAGTTTTTCAGAAATTCAGAAAAAAAAACAATTTCGGCCCTGGAAAGTGGCGATTTCGTGATGTTTTCTAATGTTTTAAACCCAAATATTCTGAAAATTGAGTCCCTAATCAAAATTTTGCAAGAGTAACTTTTTTCTTTGAATTGAACGCAGAATTCAAAAATTGAAACCGTTTCCAAAAATATTCAAGGGGGCTAAAAATAGGGGGGAAAGGGGGAGGGTACTTCCTATTATCTTCGCCCCTAAAGATGTTTGATGAAATTCGTTGTAACTGTTCAATAGAGACCTATGTTAATAAACTTTGGTTCGAATTTGAATGAAATCGGCTGAACGGTTCAAAAAGTATGCAAAAAAGCTTTACGCATGCAGCACGTTTCTTTGTCTCGACTTTTTTCCTCTCATAATGAATTTAATTTTGATTTATTGTTGATATAAATAACACTGATAATATTTTGATTGATTTTTGTTCATTAATCAATATGATGTCCTATCTAATTTTATGTCCCAGTAGTGTTTGTTTTAGTTTCAGACTTAAACATTACCCAAAGAACAAAATTTCAAGTGAATATCAAAATATCGGATATATATCGAATATATCAATAAATATCCAATAATATGATATTTTGATATTTATATAAATATCATGATATTTTCCAACCCTGCTATAATACTTGCTCTAATATTGTCTGTTGACCACATGAGACCAGACACGGACTCATTTACTCAGTCCGTGTATTTGTGTTTTTTTTAGCGCACTCTCCCAGAAAATGGAAAAAAGGCGCTTTTAGCTTCACTTTGTCAGTCCGTCCGTAACTCCTCGGGGAAGAAAGATATCGATGTGGTGTAAACGCTGATCAATAGTACATATGTCCAGGATGTCAAGTTGACTTTTAGTTTTTTGTTATTCTGCCGCCATCTTTGATCCGCCATTTTGAATTTCTCTAAAAGTGATCCGATTGAAATGAAATTTGCAGGCAATGTAAACCACATCAAGATCTATCCAATTTTCGACAATTGATGTCCCGCCGCCATCTTGTATTCTCCATATTGAACATGTTTCGAAGTGATAGAACTAGGAGAATTATGCCTCAACGAAAAAAGATATCGATGTGGTGCAAACGCCAATCGAATGCGTACGTGACACCATATAAAGTTGACCAATGACTTTTGTCACTTGGCCGCAATCTTCATTCCGCCATTTTGAATTTCTCTGAAAGTGGTCTGATTCGAGTGAAATCCGCAGGCGATGTGGACTTCAATTAGATACATCCAATTTTCGACAATTGATGCCCCGTCGTCATCTTGTATTCTCCATATTGAACAAGTTTCAAAGTGATAGAACTAGAAGAATTATGCCTCAACGAAAAGAGATATCGATGTGGTGCAAACGCCAATGAAATGCGTACGTGTCCACGATATAAAGTTGACCAATGATTTTTGTCATCTGACTGCCATTTTGATCCGCCATTTTGAATTTCTCTGAAAGTTGTCTGATTCGAGTGAAATTCGCAGGCGATGTGAATTTCAATTAGATACATCCAATTTTCGACAATTGATGCCCCGTCGTCATCTTGTATTCTCCATATTGAACAAGTTTCAAAGTGATAGAACTAGGAGAATTATGCCTCAACGAAAAGAGATATCAATGTGGTGCAAACGCCAATCGAATGCGTACGTGACCACCATATAAAGTTGACCAATGATTTTTGTCACTTGGCCGCTATCTTTGATCCGCCATTTTGAATTTCTCTGAAAGTGGTCCGATTTGAGTGAAATTCTCAGGCGATGTGAACTTCATCAAAATACATCCGATTTTGGACAAATAATGCTCTGCCACCACCTTGGCCGCCATATTGAAATTTCTTATCACTTATCGATTTTCATGGAGCTTGGGACTCACCTTTGTTTTGTATGATCATTCTTATTCTCCAGCAAAATTCCAACATTCTGCCGCCATCTTGGCTGCCATATTGAAATCTCTTATTAGTGGAACGCTTTTCATGAAACTTGGAACTCACCCTTGTCTATAGTACGATCATTTTGATTTTTAAGCCAAACATGAATCTGACGTTATTTTGGCCGCCATTTTGTAATTTCTGCCCAAATAACGGTAGAACCCGAATTAACATCTTGCGTTTACTAATCCTTCAAAAAGGTAGTGCGCTACTGAACCTCATGCCCATGAGGCATATTCGCTTGTTTTACATTATATGTACTCGTAACTGTACCTACTTTGTGACTGTTTTAATTTTTTTGTTCGTATTTTGACGTATCCATACATGTTTAAATGTCTGAAGGAAATAAAGGATTACATTTTACATTACATTTCGATACGCAAATGACGTCATTCGCGTATCATAAGAGGCTCCATTTCGATACGCATTTTTTTAATTCCAAATGTTAGTAATATCAGCGGGCATGACATCGACCTGAGAGCACTCACTGATAGAAGAGACAGCTTAGGCAAGCAGAAGAGACAGCAGAATTTGCAAAAAAAAATTGTCACGTCCCTCAACTTCACTCCTATCCCAAATTGAGCTGAAATTAATGCCGCCCATTGATATGGCGAGCACTTTGATATGTAGATACAGAAGATGAGTGGAAAATTCAAAAATCGCCTTGAGGTAATACATCAACCCCTACCGTTAGGAGAAAAAAAATGCGCAAACGGGGTCTGAATGAAATTTCAAAACCAGCAAAAACTTATTAATGAATAACTAGAATTTGATAACACCTTATTCCGTTAATTCTCAAGAACCTTAATTATTAATGACATTCCCACTGTTGAAGCTTCGTTGATTATTATTAAATTAGATACCTAATTACCTACCTACTATTGTTACCTATATGTCAAATTTATACTTTTACTTCTACATTTTACTTTTTGAAAATGGCTACGAATTGATTAAAAGCCGAAACTGCAGTCAATAGAAGAAGTTTTACTGTTGGACACGAAAATTTACAACCCCTTTTAATATTGTTGCGCATTGATTGTCTTGTTTATCACCCTGGAGAAACTTAACTTGACGTGTTGCAATACTCGCAGTTTTCACATGAAAATGATTTGGCGATTTGCTATTAGGCGCTGATGCCTGGTGCACCTACTTTTTGACAATTTTTTTTTTTTTTTTTTTTTTAGCCATGGATTGGTCGGTCATCGTAAAGGAGACAACAGACAAGACTTCAACAATCCTCTCGTAGTGGCCTACTACAACGTCGATTACGTCAAAAATCCCAAGGGTACCAACTATTGGCGCAACAGGATCTTGAAGGTTGCTGCTCAACACAAGGGCAAGATTAACTTCGCCGTCAGTGCCAAAGACGAATTTCAGCACGAACTAAATGAGTACGGCGTTGACTATGTCAAAGGTGACAAACCTATCGTCCTCGCCAGAGACTCCAAAAACCAAAAGTACATTTTGAAAGACGAATTCTCGATCGATGCTTTGGACACATTCATCCAAGATTTGTTAGCCGACAAATTGGAACCTTACCTCAAGTCGGAACCAATTCCAGAAAGCAACGACGAACCTGTCAAAGTCGCCGTAGCAAAGAACTTCGATGATCTCGTCACGAACAATGGAAAGGACACCCTGATCGAATTTTACGCTCCCTGGTGCGGCCATTGTAAAAAACTCACCCCTATCTATGATGAAGTAGGACAAAAACTGAAAGATGAAGACGTTGTCATTGTCAAAATGGACGCGACTGCCAATGATGTTCCTTCAACTTTTGAAGTTCGCGGCTTCCCCACACTGTACTGGGCACCCAAGGATTCCAAAGACAGTCCTGTCCGTTATGACGTAAGTGTGTTGATAGTAATTATTGTTGCACTACATACAGGGTGATTCATGAGTGACCTTACATAGGCTGATGAGAGATAGAGGACTTCGAGGCCAGTCAGGATTCACAGAAAAAAATTTGTTTTCACCATTGGTTACGAAGATACAGGGTGTTTTGTGTGTTTCGTATGAAACTTTGATAAGCGATACTTCTGAAACGGCTAGAGATATTTTGATTAAAACTAGTAATATTTCTCTGTTGGAACTTATCCAGAAGACACACCAGGTAAGTCAAAATCCAGGACCGGGCTAGAAAAAATGTGCCCCTTTGTTATTTGATCAAAAAGTACATTTTCTGACCGCTTTTCTAAAAATCTGCTACCTGATTCAAAAAGCTAAGGAAAAATGCTTCAAGAATCATTCTTCATTTTAGATGGCACACCTAAACCGTTTTGACAATAAAATTAAAAGTAAAATTTGTGGGTAAGTTTCCATTTTTGACCGGACATAATCGACTCATTGTTTGATTGAATTCATTCAAATTCATTTTTCAGCTTGTCACTGTGGAATAGAAGGACTTGGTAGAAAGAAAAATTTCATACTGCCAAAGTACTGCAGAATTCACTCCGTCAATAGGTCCCTTCGTTTCGTTTTTTTTGAGTGCGCATGTGTGGCGCGAATTTCATAGTTTCGTACACCGATATTGAAAATTAACACTCAGAAATATTGTAGTGCACCTCAAATTCCACAAATAATTCGGTTGAATGTTAGGTACCATTTTTTATATTCAAAGGAAATGTTTTATTGAAATTAAGTTCAATGTATTGTTCATTTGTGGAAGTTCAGGAACAACGAAAATGGCAACAGCGCTCAAAACAACTAGACATCGGCGCCAACTGTCACTTGTGACAATTTTGATAACACTTCTTGTTTCTACCTGATTCACATTTCATCTGCTCAAGTTTTGATGAAAGAATACAACTTGTTGAAAATGGCTGTACCAAGAAGGAAGTTCAAAGAAGCTACGAAGAGATGCATTTACGGTGTATGTAAAAGTGACGGCCAGGAACCAGTAGTTTGGCGGGAAATAACTCCTTTCCCGCCAAATGCTGATAACCAAAGATATAACCGCAGCGTTTTAGCGAGAAATGTCAGATGTCAAAAAAATGACAGTATGTCAATTTAACCGCCAATAACCAGCCGGTTACAAAAAGTTACTTACTCGAAAAAGACTCCTGTCTGTATACCAAATTTCAAGTCGATCAGGTTAACCGTTCGGCAGCTATCGTGTCAGAACGATTTACTGCATCATCACATAACTTTTCCTTCCGAGTGAGGGGACGGGTCGGGAAAGTAAAATTGATTCTATGGGTCCCCAGAAGAGGTGAGCCCATGGACCCCTTTGGTAAAGATGACCAATGGAGCATGCCGCGACGTCACATTGCCACTTATTGAGCCTAGGGCGGTTGAAAATGCAAGATTAGTAACCATCCGTAGCATACAGATACCCATGGTTACCAATTAGTTTAATCACGGATGATTTCGTTACTTCCTGATTTACTGGAAAGAGTTTCTCCTACAGATAGGAGATAACCTCCTAGACAAGTAGTAGTAGTAGAACCATAATTCTTTTTTGTTTTTGTTTTGTTTTGGACTTTTGACTTTTGACGAGCAATTTAGATTCCTTACTGTTATAATTAATTGTTGTTGCGTTTGTTTCTAGGGTGGTCGCGAAGTGGACGATTTCATCATGTACATCGCCAAGCATGCCACCAACGAGTTGAAAGGCTATGACAGGAAAGGAAATCCCAAATCGGAAAAGACTGAACTTTAAAGTGTAATAATGACATCTCAATTTCACTTGAATGTAATTTTATAATTATATTACAGCAATTCTTGAAACATTCAGTTCTTAACGTAGTAGGTAATCAGTGTAACATTTCTTTTTGTTTTTTTTTGTAATTAAATTGATATTTCATATTTTGCTCAATAGTTATTGTTGTTAACGTTTGGCGGTTGGACTCTAGGTACTTGTTCTAGCACTTATGCAATGTAAACTGCCCAATAAATATGTTGTCGCGAGGAAAAATTGGTCAGAGTTTGGACCACAATAACTTTTGAATGACACAAATCATTTCGATTCTGTTTTGACGCTTAGCGAGCTCAGTCTTTCCGTTATTCACCTTCGGGAGGTGAAGATCAAGAAGCTCCATGTAAAATATCTACAGGGTGAAATGTAAAACGGTACAAAATCTTAGCAAATTCAACGGACCCCTATTTTTAGAATAATTTTTTTTTCTCAAATGCAAATGAAAAGATTATAAAGCGTTATGCTTTAGCTTGCGCCCAGCTTTGAAATTTTTGAAATCGGAAGTCTAGTTCTGACTTTATGATTTTTTTTCTCTTAGAGGATGCTGATTATCCTATCGCTACAAAGAAGACTATGTTACTCTGATGATGGGAGGTTGGAATTCACGAATATTGTTTCTTGAACGGTTCTCAGCAACTTGACTCGCAGACCATCTGGAATACCTTGATCAAGGCTTCAAAAAGGGGGCCCATTCAAAATGGGCGACACAGGTGTTTTCCTTAAAAATTGAATTTGATCAGATTTTCACAATTGAAACGAGCTTTCTTTGTGATTTTGACCTGAAATTGATGCTGATGGTCAATTTTAGTTTTTTGATGATGACAGGCTGCCTAGGCTAACATAGTCTTCCTTGTAGCGATAGGATAAATCAGCATCCTCCAAGAGAAAAAAATTATTAAGTCAAAACCAGAGTTCCGATTCGAGAAATTTCAAGACTGGGCGCAAGCCAGTTAGTATATTGGAAATAGAAAAAAATAGGTGCTTTGCTGGAATTAATTCAAACACAAACGATTTTTTCACCAATGCAAGCTTACAGTCCCTTCTTCAACATATCAAAAGTCCTCAACTCTGGGACTGCTACAAATCAGTATACAGGGTGAAAGTTTATTATTCTCCTCTACTTTCTTTTTTTCTTGAAAAACTGATGACCGAAAATAACGGTTTTAGGCTAGTTACATAGGCCATAGTCCTCCAATAAACATATAAAAAATATACCACCCAGCCATTGCTGTGTATCAAGTTACAGGGTGAAAACTGTTTTTCATCTTTAGTTTTTTTTTCTTGGTGGAACTGATCTAGATTGAAGCCGGCTCTAGCTCTTTTGCAAGCTTATAATGTCATACTGAACATATGAAAAGGATACACCTCTGCAACTGCTGCTTTTCAGTTTACAGGGTGAAAAGTCATTTTCACGTTTAAATTTTTTTTTGGGTGAAATTGGCTCACACAACAATTGCGACTGGTTTTTCTGCAAATTTGAGGTTTCTAGTCAAACATATCAAAATTATGCATTTTTGCTACAGCTACGTTTTTATTTACAAATTTAAATAATTGGTTGCGTTCCAAGATTTTTTGATGCAATATACCCGAATATACCCAAACATTAAGATTTATAAAAAAAAAGTAGCTATAGCAGAAATGTATAATTTTGATATGTTTGACTAGAAACCTCAAGTTTACAGAAAAATCAGTCGCAATTATTGTGTGAGCCAATTTCACCCAGAAAAAAATTGAAACGTGAAAATGACTTTTCACCCTGTAAACTGAAAAGCAGCAGTTGCAGAGGTGTATCCTTTTCATATGTTCAGTATGACATTATAAGCTTGCAAAAGAGCTGGAACCGGCTTCAATCTAGATCAGTTCCACCAAGAAAAAAAAAACTAAAGATGAAAAACAGTTTTCACCCTGTAACTTGATACACAGCAATGGCTGGGTGGTATATTTTTTATATGTTTATTGGAAGACTATGGCCTATCAAAGTAGCCTAGAACCGTTTTTTTCAGTCATCAGTTTTTCAAGATAGAAAGGAAGTAAGGAAAAATAATAAACTTTCACCCGGTATACTAATTTGTAGTGGTCCCAGAGTTGAGGGCCCGTATTCATATCCCACTTTTAAGCCACATTTAGCATGCCTCTAACAAAAAGCGCTCGGCTACCTGATAAAAGCGGTCGTATTCATAGACCACCTTTTACGTCCTGTAAGGGCCCATCTAACTAAAGAGGGTGTTGATTTGGCAACGTTGTGAAATGTACTCAAAACTACCTACCCGAAGGTGGACGCAGGTAGGCAAGAACCCCAAGCCGCTTTCGTTTTGCGTCGGGAGCCGCTCCGGGTAGATCACTAGATAGAGAAAGTAGATACATACACCAATCACGGCCCAGCTGGATCTGTTTTCTTTGTCTAGTGATTTACCCCGAGCAGCTCCGCCTGGCAAAAGGGAAGTGCTGGCAACTCTTGTTACATTGATGTACTGCGTATTGCATGAAACCTCGAAAAAAACTTTCAGGGAGTTTCTTCCACAGTTTCAAGAATACCGGCCTGGATCTGTTAACTTAACAAGTGAACACCTCTTTCGACTGTTTTGTGCAAGTCGTCCCCGCCTTGAGTACAGTAAATAGTAAAGGAGTTTAACCGAAAGGGACATCCAGAGCATTGCGCACTTCCTGCATTTCGGCGGCATGCTTCATTAATTCAATTAAATCAATATTTTAGAAAGAAAATGTGATTTTCGTTACACTTCCCAAGAACACACAGCATAGCTTGTAGGTTAAATGGACTCAAAACACGCCTGTTGGCACATTTGGATCCCATCTAACTTGACGCATGCGTGAGACCATCCAAAATCGCTTAAAGACACGTAAAAGAGACATATGAATAGACGCGTCTCTAAACATCCCCTTTTAAGACGACTTTAGAGACGCCTGTTTCAAGTGATGATAGAGGCGCGCTAAAACCACGTATGAATACGGAAATGTTAGAGGCGCATCTTTAAAACCGCTTCTAACGCTAAAAGGGGGATATGAATACGGGCCGAGGACTTTTGATACGTCGAAGAGGGAACTGAAAGCTAGCCATGGTAAAAAAATCGTTTTTGTTTGAATTAATTCCAGCAGATATTCTATTTCCAATATACTAAGTAGATAATTTGTGGACGTTAAGAGGAGCAACCTTGAAAGTTCATTGACCTTGACCTCGGTCCGCGTCCTAACCTTGATCTGTTCCTTAACCTTTCAGATGTCGCACCAAATTTTAAAACACCAGTGGTCGCACCGGTCTAGCAGACCGGGTGGGGGTAAAATTGTAATCTCTTCACCAAATATAGATATTTTTACTGTTGAACACTCTTTAGAATATACTTGTAAGACCACCATATTTGAAACAAACAAAAAATCAAAAATAACGAAAATTTTGATCGAAAAAAAAAACTGGTCATTCTTGATGGTCACCGGTTTCAAACAAAAAAAAATACAATATTTTATGAAAAATATGAAAAGTAACAAAAGTAAACATAGTTCAACTGAGAAAAAAATAAATTCTTTGGAAAAAATTCAATAGGAACTGAAAAAAACGAAAAAAAAATTCCAAAATTTACATGTTTTTCATGGCTCATTATTATAGCAGGATGGTTGTCTCTTTCCTCTTCATCCGATCTATTTCCATCTTCGACCTCTTGCTCCGTATCACTGTCCCCTTCTATCTCCTTCGCAACAATATCTTCATCTAAATGATCATCCTCATCGTCGTATTCGATTTCATCGTCATCCGTGTCCAGCAATTCTTTATGTAACTTTTGCAACTTTTACAACTCCTTTTCGTAATCGCTCATCTGTTTAGTCTTGAAAAATAGTGATAGTTGATAATAAGTTACTGCATAAACAAAACAGAACTAACAATTTGTTGATAATGCCATATGTCCCGACACAAAAATAAAATGACGGGACTGGTCGCACCCTGTGTCACAAACCGTGTTCACTTCCAACTGTCTTAACACGACGTGCACCACTAACAAGCGTAGCGGGTGTTATTAGTTGTCGTTAGGCCGATAGGTACATGGAAGGGTAAGGCAAAGTACCGCGGCGTTTGAAAAATTATCACAATTTTTCAATCACCTGGTCTGTGAGAGGTATGCGACCACTGGAAGGTTAACCTCGCCATGCAGTTATCAACCTTCAACATTAAAAACAAAGTCGTAGGAAGAAAACCCGTCTTATCACGGAAAACATCACGCTTTATGATCCTTTCATTTATATTTGAGAAAAAAATTCTGAAAACGGGTCCGTTGAATTTGCTGAAATTTTGCACTGTTTTACATTTCACCCTGCAGATATTTTACATGAATCTTCCTGATCTTCACCTTCTGAAGGTGGGTAACGGAAAGACTGATCTCACTAACCGTCAAAACAAAATCGAAATGGTTTGTGTCGTTCAAAAGTTATTGTGGTCCAAAGTCTGTTACGGGTGAAATTCGCCCTAACTGAATCAGCTCACCACAGCTTGCCGTGTTGCCCTAGAAATGAGCGTTGTGTAGGATTTTTGCGAGATCTGTCAGGTTGACTGAGAATAACAAGCGTACCTGTAATAGAATCGCAAATTTTGGCTTTAGTGTGGTGTATAGTAGGAGTTTGAGGTGCTTTTAGTGGCTGATGAATTGCCCTAATCTCTTCGGAGGAGTCGACACCTCAAACTACCTGAGTTAAATCAGCGAGGCTGGAAAAATAACTACATCACCTCACCACCCCTACCTTTGAGGCCACACACCATCTTGTAAGTTTCGTCATTTTTCCAAGTCAACCTGTTGTCAATGTTTGTTTCCTTTAGGGCCTCATCCTCCGCTTCCTCCTTCATCCTCTTTGTACATGCTCTTCGAGGGCTTTCTTGTTCCCCAAACATTTCGTCTGTTGTTTTGGCTGACACGGCCGTCTCCGTGAATGACCCGGCGGACGACTCGGCACATTTGAGGGCATTGATCTCGTTTGCGGATCTTCTGCTGATTGGTGAAGCGTGCTTCTCATCCTCCCGAGATTGTTCGGCTGGAAGGACTGCTGGACCCACTCCACGTCCCAGGAACAGTCTCGAAGGGAACCCGAGCATAAGACAAGTATCATCAGTCATCAGCTATCCTCAATTCCGGACCAACCGGGTTACTACCCGCATTATTTGTTCTGGTCTCCCAAGATTCTTAAGGAGTGCCGCATCAAGGTAGACTTCAGCAACCTGCATTATAAAATATATTTGGCTGTGTTAAATCGAAATCTTTTAAGTGTTGTAATTATTGAACGTGTTGAGCTCGCAGGTAAGAGAATAGGGCGAGAGTTCATGAAAATCCACGCTGGGTTGTTTTGCGGATAGGTTGAGGCAAAGCGTGACGGGAACGGCTCCAGGGCAAGTGGCCCAGTCGTAGCGTCACCCAATTTTCTGTGCACAGACAGTCGGGTAAGAGGCTTGTTGCCGTAATCCTGCCTTTTGCGCGGTCGTCTTAATTTTATTCGGCAGCCTTTGCGGTAAGTACTTTTAGCGTTTACGTCTTTTGCCCCATTTGTAGCCGGCCCTCAGCATTTCAATAAGATACCATCAGTTTTTGTCTCTTTTGATCTGTTAATAAATTCCAGCCGCCCTTCTTTCTAAATTATCTCGTTTGCTGTTGTTTTCTTGTTCCCCCCCCACAAGTCAAGTTTAGGTAGGGTTGTGAGCTTTGCCGAATTGGGTTGTTTGGCAATTGACAATTTGTGGCCTTCAGACCCTGGCGCCCACTTGACCTTTTTTTGTGTGCCCTGCATTGAGACCTTACAGGGTAAGTATCTCGAACCACACCCCGAGCTAGCCGGCCTTCTTGTCCTCGAAATCCAGGACCGACCCCAAACTGGGAATTTTATTCCCAGCCAAAAAAATCGTTACAAGTCTGACCAATTTTTCCCTTGCGACAACATATTTGTTGCGCAGTTTATAATGTCCTGGATTTTTTTAACTTACAAATTCAGAGGTGAAGAGCATGTACCTAGATCATTTTATGAAAAAGAATAGGTATTGTGTTAACGGACACAGTTGCTACGTTTATAGCGTACGAACTGACTTAAAATTCACCCATACCCGGACCCAAGTGAGGAATAATATCAAAAGTTACTTTACACCGAGGTGACCAAGAATATTTTCAGGTGAAAGGACCTTTTCCTTTTTGACAGCGCAAGACGGATTCAGTAAGGTACTGAAAACGCACGTTTAGGTCGCTCTTGTGTTTATACCAATTAAATTCGACTTTGGGTGGGGGTAATCTCAGAAGAAGGCCTGACCCCCTCCCCAGTTTTGAAAATCCGCTCTACAGCGTGCGCTCTAAAATTTTTAGACAAATTTAGTGTATGGGTCTGGGTCGAGGACTAAGTGTCTGTTAGTGTTGTAGACGTAACTAAGTGCCAGAACGGCGGCAGCACAGTGGAAACGGCGCCGTCGCGTCGGCGTCGCCTGCTAATAATCTGAAGGTGCAAGGTTCGGTTTCCATCTGGAACCACTTTTTTTCAGAGAAATGTTACCATAGACAAATGTTACTCAAAAAAATTGTTTTTCTAAGATCAGCCACTTCGGCTCCAAAAATATTCCTTGATAGTAAGGAATTCATTACACGCTGGCACATTTCGGCCGGAATCTGAGCAATCACTTCTCTTTGTTCTTCAAGTCATTTAAAGTTTGAAGTCAGTTTGTTCTGGTACACTTTCGACGTAACATAGCCCCACAGAAAGTAATCCAAAGCAGACAGATCAGGAAAGCGTGCTGGCCACGACTGATCTCCCCGTTGAGACAGAAGTCGACCTGGAATCCTGTCTCGCAAAACATTCAACGATGCATTGGCCACATGAGGTCTCGCATCATCTTGTTGGTACCTACCAAATGACGAATGACGTCCGCTGGTAAGTGAAGTTGACCGATGGCATCCATCAGGAACGTTTGCAACATTTCCACGTATCGTTCGCTGTTCACGACTATGTCGCATTACCCATGTCGTCTTCGGTAGATATGGGTAATGTAGTAGTCTAAAGTGTACCAGAACCGACCTCTAACTTCAAATGACTTGAAGAAGAACATTAGAGAAGTGATTGCTCAGGTTCCGGCCAAATTGTGCCAGCGCGTAATGAGCTCGTTGTGGCTCAACGAGCCATATATGAGCTCGAGCTCAAATATGCATCGATCGGAACGGCAGTCTTTTACTCGATGTAATTTTCAAGAATTAATTTTCAAAATATACAGGGTGTCAAATTCAAAACTTTCAATTGCCTGTGAGTCTGAAACAATAGCAGATATCGAAAATACTCTCCAGTGATACCAATTATTTCATGTTTTGTTTGAGTAGTTTTCGATTAATCTGGAAAAAACTGCCTAATGGGTTTACATTGATTCAAAGGAATTCACTCCACAATAAATCAAATTGTAACTACATACTTCACACCAAGAAGAAAGACTGAATGTTCACAATAGGTGTTCAAAATGATAGCCGTTGTTTTCAATGTAATAATAAAGCCTGTTTGTTCTCAAACTTTTTTCGAACGTTTTCGAAGGTTTCTCTTGAATGCGCGCGACATTCTTCGGTAATTCTACGCCGCAGTTCTTCTATCGACTCCGGCTGGGCTTTAAAAACAACAGACAAGTGATCCCACAGAAAGAAGTCTGGATGAGTCAAGTCCAGTGATTTGGGAGGCCATTTAATGGGTCCTCTTCTTCCAATCCACCGATCTGTACCTATAATGTACTACGTTTCCATGGAGAATTGAAATCGATTTGAAAACGGTATCGGGATTGAAAACTGCATGTAAACGCTTGCAACATCGTATTCAAATCGATTTGAGTCTCAAAGTCGATTCGGCAAATTCTGGGATCGTATCGGGATCCACAAAAACTGGTGTCAATGGATACCCAATGATTACCTTAATGAGTTTGATGGACAATATCATGGCGATCAAAAGAACCTGATTTTTTTTCAAGGCTCTGCGCATCTCTACGAAAAGTTCGAAATCACTGGTGGACGCCAGTTAATATTAAGTTCCATTAATATTAATTCAGTATTGTGACAGTATTGTTATGGAAAAGTTATAAAACAATGTGTTCGTGTTGTATTTTATGATTTATCTTCTCAACAGATCAAGCGCTGCGTTATCTTCAGGTAAATACGGAAAAACTTGTATTTTTCAGTTTTGTCCGCCATCTTGGAGTAGACCAGGTTCTTTCGATCGCCATGATATTGCCATCAAAGCTTATCTTAACTGAATATCTATTGACACCAATTTTTGTGGAATCGGTCCCGAAAAACAAAAATTTGGGAGGCAGGAAACCAAAATTTAAATCCATCATTTCTGGTCAGAACATGTGAAGAAAGCCTTTTTTAATTTCGCTGTAACTCCAGAACGAATAGAGCGAATAAGCTCGGAATGGTCTTGAATTGTGAGAAAAACTCCATTTTTTCCGATTATGTTATTGTTTTCACAGTTTCCATAGTTTTTGAACAAAAAGAACGAAAACAAAAGAAGATGTATATTCAAACATTTCCGCCATCTTGAATTTCAAAGTGACGGCTATTTTGACTTATGTGGTGTACGACCTAGTCTATTGGCTTTCCGTTGGTACCATTCCCGTCAAAATCGGTCAGGGAATAAAAATTTTATAGGCAAAAAAAAGTATTCCGATTTATTATGGCCCACCCGGTAGGTCCATCTGATTTTCTAGTTTCTGAACTATTATAGGAACTTGGGGATAACAGTCCTGATGGGCGGATTGAGTTTTGTGAAGCTATGACGCAACAAATCACCGCAGAACCTCAACTCGTGAAAAACCTTTGTTTCACTGACGATGAATCTACTTTTCACTGAAATGGTTATGTGAACAAACAAAATTGTCGCTACTGGAGTGACGATAATCCTCACGTTTTCCGGGAAGGGTATACAGATCAGTACCCCGAAAAACCTAATTTCTGGTCGGGAATATTGAGAAAGGCAATCATCGGCCCAATATTCATAGACGGTAATTTGAATGGTGTGTGCTTTATGCAGAAATTTTGGAAACCTTCATCGAGTCCCTAATAGTTCAGGAATTAGAAAATTTGATGGACTTAGATGGAGATCCTAATTTGATGAAGGACTTATTTCATTTCCAACAAGATGGAGCTCCACC
Source organism: Anaspis maculata (assembly GCA_949128115.1). Taxonomy (NCBI): domain Eukaryota; kingdom Metazoa; phylum Arthropoda; class Insecta; order Coleoptera; family Scraptiidae; genus Anaspis; species Anaspis maculata. The sequence goes on along the minus strand of OX421968.1, from coordinate 678,315 downwards.
TCACTAACCAACGTCTATAGTTACTCAATGGTTAGATGATCATTATACAGATCGGTGGATTGGCAGAAGAGGACCCATTGAAGGGCCCTTCCAGATCACCGGACTTGACTCCTCCAGACTTCTTTTGTCAGATCACTTGAAGTCTATTGTTTCAAAACTCCGCCAAAGTCGATTGAAGAACTGCGGCGTAGAATTACCGAAGAATGTCGCGCGCTTTCAAGAGAAACCTTCGAAAACGGTCGACAAGAGTTCGAGAACAGGTTTTATTGTTGCCTATACCCCCCTCAGACAGTTTTTTCAAAAATAATCGAAAACCACTCGAACCAAATATGCAATAATCGGTACCACTGGAAAGCATTTTTTAAGGGCTTTCCAATGATGTATCACAAGTGGGGGGTTGCCATTTGAAAAAAATTAGTGGAGGGGGCTGGGGCTCAGACACGGAGTGGAAGTGAGTCACTGACTTCTCTACTATGGTCCTCCATTCTGTCCAAACGGTTTTGGGTGATTTTCGATATTTGCTTCTGTTTCAGACTTACAGGCAATTGTAAGTTTTGAATTTGACACCTGTATAAGAAGAAAACTTGGAATGTCTACTTATTTATCTAAAAGAAGAATCATACTGATATCTTTGTTAGCTGTTTCATAATTGAAGAATTAAATGTCGCCACTGTTAAATTGTCACCCTTTATTAATAATGATGAGCATTGACAAACGCCTTGCCTAATACGGGAATATAAGTACATATAAGTACATATAATTACAAAGAAAATAAGACAAAAAACTGGATAGCAACAACTTTTTTTGCCGAAGAGAACAGGTTTAAAAAAAATCTTACAAATCATTAAATCAGTTTAATTTCTCCCTTTACATGACCGCTCGGTAATAGAAAGACCATTTGGTACTGGACGCGATCTGAGCACATATTATGCTGGAACACAACATCTCTGGGTTTGAAGTCAGAGACAGTGCCACTGAGGTAACAGCGGGGTTAAAAGAGGAATCAACTGTTTAGAAAGTTTAATTGATCATTTCTGAAATAACTTATAAATGAAATCGTTTGAACTTACAATTAACAATTCAAACTTGTCCGCCATTCATTGAGGGGTTTCTGGTGTGATGTGAATGAGGAAGTGATCTACGGGAATCTTATTTTTTATAGCTTTCTCCTCAAAATGAAAGCAGCCACCAGCCACTGTATCTAATCATCTACATTTTTCAGTAATTTTCAACATTTGTAATTTGTAATAAACACATTTGCTCACACAATCGCACATCAACTTGACATATCTAAAAGACTTGCATCTGCTTAATTACGTATTTGTAACACTCGAGTTTTGATCATTTTTGTCAACGGGAGCTTCTACAAAATCGAGATTGACGTCAAATGCACACTATGCAACTTGCAAAAACAGGAAAATCTGGATCACATTTTGCATTATGTGTCCATTGTATAACAGTTTGAGACCACCACTGCTCACTGGCGCTCAGGGGAGTCTCACGAGCTCCTGACAGACCCATCGAGAGGATGTAGTCACCTTGGTCGATAATTTGCAAAATAAACATGAAACTTAGAGCCTTTGCCATAGTGAAGGAGTTTTGTTGCTTTGGATATTTTTCTTCACTTTCAACTTTAATTTGAAAGAGAATGAATGATATTGTGCACCGGGGGTTTTTTCTTTCCAACTGTTCCATGTATGATTGTGCGATTTTCTTTTGTACATCAAGTTCTATTTTATATTGCTGCTACTGTTTCCTTTTGGTTGTCTATCTTTGTTCATAATTATTCTTAATTGAAAGAACAATAAAGTATTATTATTATTATTATAATTAATATTAATTAAAAGACTTGCTAGTAAGTCCTACTAAACAAAAAAGTTGCAAAATACATACACGAATTTTATACCTACAATAAAAAAAAAGAAAATAAATTAACACTCTATAATAATCAGTCACTGCCAATCGTCTAATCTGGCAACACCACTGTTTCAATTTCTAGATCACCAGATTTGCATATATGTCCGTTGCTTTTATTCTTAGTTGACCTGAGGACCATTTGGGGACTGGGCAGCTTCCACTTATACTTCTCGATGAAAAGTTTATACAATGATGGCGAAGTGTTGTAAATATCACTGAAGAAATCCAAACTGTTTGATGAAAGTTCCGTATTTTCACGTACATTCAATCTCACCACCTCAAAAAGAGATTGTGGGATGTGCCTTCGAAGAGCTGTCAAAGCACCAACACGATAGCCATTGTTGACACGACATTTTGATTTCAACATTTGCTTGAGCAAAGCAATATCTTTGCTGTTTTGTTGGATTCTTTTCATCAGATATTTGTTGCAAGTGACTTTTTCTTCTTCTGCTTCTTCTTCTTCTTCTTCTTCTTCTCTTTGATGATTTGTACTGGCTGTGGCAATAGGATCTATAGCCCTCGATTCAAAATGAGGCCCGCTAATCTTATTACTAAAGACATAGTTCACTTGTTCAAAAACTGGTTCAAGATCTTCACTGGGAGTAGCCTCTTGAACAATTTTTTGCTTTTTGGGAGGAGGGGGGGGTTGAGACTCTTCAATTTCATCCGTTTCTTCCTTATAATGATTCTCATTATTATCACCATCATTATCATCAACATCGCATTTTTTTATGGGAAGGACAAGGCCACTGTTAGTATATATGTATGATTCAATTTTTTCTGAATAAAAATTGTTCTGTAAATGGTTTGCTTCCAGAACAAATATTGTTCCATCGGCATTAGCGGGAAGCACTTGGACATCGGAAAGTTTCCTTGGTTGTGGGGTTGTGTGAATAGCTGTTGCAATGGTGCTGTCACCATCTAGTGTTGGTACGGCTCCTTGAAGGAGTCTCTTCCTTTGGACGTTAGGAAAGTAGCACTCTTCGAAGTGCGTTTCACACACCACTTTATTCCTCAACTGGTCTTCATCCAAGTTGAAAAACTGTGCCTTGTTGGCGTTTTCAATCCATTTCCGACACCTGTCCTTCTGCTTCACTGGGTAATGGAAAAAGTGCAAGTTTTCTCTTGTTTTCGTGGTGTTGGTACAATTTTTGTACGAACAGCGACAGCCACCCATTTCAAATGTGTGCAGGGTTCCTTGTATTTTGTATTACGCTAAAACCAGAAGAATATATGAATAATACAAAACAAAACATAACCTTGAAACTGCAAACTGAAGGGAATGACTCACTCACTGATAATTATTATCCTATTATAGTGGGTCATTATTTCATCAAAAATCTCCTGTGCTCTGCGGAAACGTGGTAAACTTCAATGTAAATCAGGTTTTCCACACAAGACGATTTCATTTTTACTTTCAACATCACCAAACATCACTTGCACTTCACCTCCACGCACATTCACAAATGACAGGAGTGACAGTTGACACTAAAGGTACGTTTCGGAGTAGACCGCTTACAGCCGAAACCTTTAGCGTCGAAACATACAGCGCCGAAGCAAAAATGACACGGATCGTGCTCTCTTCTTAGCCCCTCCTTAAAGGACGGAAAATCTTTGATAGCCGGCAACAATGCCCGATCGATCCGACCAATAGCTAAGAAGTAACACGAAAACGCGAATAGCTCGCCAACGGCTCGTGCCAGCCGGGCACTAGGGACATGTACACCTCCGCCAGAATGGCCCGCACAAGTCAACTTTTATTTCGAGTCGATACGACCAATAGGAAAGAAGTTAGACAAAAACGCGAATAACTCGCCAACGGCTCGTGCCAGCCGGGGACTAGGGACATGTACGCCTCCGCCAGAATGGCCCGTGCAGGCTGGTTTTGGTTTCGCGTCGATCCGACCAATAGCAAAGAAGCTACAGAAAAACGCGAATAACTCGCCAACGGCCCGTGCCAGCCGGAGACTAGGGACATGTACGCCTCCGCCAGAATGGCCCGCACAGGCTGGTTTTGGTTTCGCGTCGATCCGACCAATAGCAAAGAAGCTACACAAAAACGCGAATAACTCGCCAACGGCCCGTGCCAGCCGGGGACTAAGGACATGTGTGCCTCCGCCAAAATGGCCCGCACAAGTCAGTTTTTGTTTCGCATCGATCCGACCAATAGGAAAGAAGTTAGACATAAACGCGAATATCTTGCCAACGGCACGTGCAAGCCGGAGACTAAGGACATGTGCGCCTCCGCCAAAAGGGCCCGCACAAATCAGTTTTTGTTTTGCATCGATCCGACCGATAGGAAAGAAGTTAGACATAATCGCGAATATCTCGCCAACGGTTGGTGCTAGCCGGAAACTAGGCACATGTGCGCCTCCGCCAAAATGGCCCGCACAAGTCAGTTTTGGTTTCGCATCGATCCGACCAATAGGAGAAAAGTTAGACATAAACGCGGATATCTCGCCAACGGCTCGTGCCAGCCGAGGACTAAGGACATGTGCGCCTCCGTCAAAATTGCCCGCACAGGGTGGTTTTTGTTTCGCGTCGATCCGACCAATAGGAAAGAAGTTGGACATAATCGCGAATATCTTGTCAACGGTTAGTGCTTGCCGGAAACTAGGCACATACGCGCCTCCGCCAATATGGTCCGCACAAACCAGTTTCGGTTTCGCATCGATCCGACCAATAGGAAAGAAGTTAGACATAAACGCGAATATCTCGCCAACGGCTCGTGCCAGCCGGAGACTAAGGACATGTGCGCCTCCGCCAAAATGGCCCGCACAAATCAGTTTTTGTTTCGCATCGATCCGACCAATAGGAAAGAAGTTAGACATAAACGCGAATATCTTGCCAACGGCACGTGCAAGCCGGAGACTAAGGACATGTGCGCCTCCGCCAAAAGGGCCCGCACAAATCAGTTTTTGTTTTGCATCGATCCGACCGATAGGAAAGAAGTTAGACATAATCGCGAATATCTCGCCAACGGTTGGTGCTAGCCGAAAACTAGGCACATGTGCGCCTCCGCCAAAATGGCCCGCACAAGTCAGTTTTGGTTTCGCATCGATCCGACCAATAGGAGAAAAGTTAGACATAAACGCGGATATCTCGCCAACGGCTCGTGCCAGCCGAAGACTAAGGACATGTGCGCCTCCGTCAAAATTGCCCGCACAGGGTGGTTTTTGTTTCGCGTCGATCCGACCAATAGGAAAGAAGTTGGACATAATCGCGAATATCTTGCCAACGGTTAGTGCTTGCCGGAAACTAGGCACATACGCGCCTCCGCCAATATGGTCCGCACAAGTCAGTTTCGGTTTCGCATCGATCCGAGCAATAGGAAAGAAGTTAGACATAAACGCGAATATCTCGCCAACGGCTCGTGCCAGCCGGAGACTAAGGACATGTGCGCCTCCGCCAAAATTGCCCGCACAGGGTGGTTTTTGTTTCGCGTCGATCCGACCAATAGGAAAGAAGTTGGACATAATCGCGAATATCTTGCCAACGGTTAGTGCTTGCCGGAAACTAGGCACATACGCGCCTCCGCCAATATGGTCCGCACAAGTCAGTTTCGGTTTCGCATCGATCCGAGCAATAGGAAAGAAGTTAGACATAAACGCGAATATCTCGCCAACGGCTCGTGCCAGCCGGAGACTAAGGACATGTGCGCCTCCGCCAAAATTGCCCGCACAGGGTGGTTTTTGTTTCGCGTCGATCCGACCAATAGGAAAGAAGTTGGACATAATCGCGAATATCTTGCCAACGGTTAGTGCTTGCCGGAAACTAGGCACATACGCGCCTCCGCCAATATGGTCCGCACAAGTCAGTTTCGGTTTCGCATCGATCCGACCAATAGGAAAGAAGTTGGACATAAACGCGAATATCTCGCCAACGGCTCGTGCCAGCCGGGGACTAAGGACATGTGCGCCTCCGCCAAAATTGCCCGCACAGGGTGGTTTTTGTTTCGCGTCGATCCGACCAATAGGAAAGAAGTTGGACATAATCGCGAATATCTTGCCAACGGTTAGTGCTAGCCGGAAACTAGGCACATGTGCGCCTCCGCCAAGATGGCCCGCACAGGCTGGTTTTGGTTTCGCGTCAATCCGATTAATAGGAAAGAAGTTAGACATAAACGCGAATATCTCGCCAACGACTCGTGCCAGCCGGAGACTAAAGACATGTGCGCCTCCGCCAAAATTGCCCGCACATATCAGTTTTTGTTTCGCATCGATCCGACCGATAGGAAAGAAGTTAGACATAATCGCGAATATCTCGCCAACGGCTCGTGCCAGCCGAGGACTAAGGACATGTGCGCCTCCGTCAAAATTGCCCGCACAGGGTGGTTTTTGTTTCGCGTCGATCCGACCAATAGGAAAGAAGTTAGACATAAACGCGAATATCTCGCCAACGGCTCGTGCCAGCCGGAGACTAAGGACATGTGCGCCTCCGCCCAAATTGCCCGCACAAATCAGTTTTTGTTTCGCATCGATTCGACCGATAGGAAAGAAGTTAGACATAAACGCGAATATCTTGCCAACGGCACGTGCAAGCCGGAGACTAAGGACATGTGCGCCTCCGCCAAAAGGGCCCGCACAAATCAGTTTTTGTTTTGCATCGATCCGACCAATAGGAAAGAAGTTAGACATAATCGCGAATATCTCGCCAACGGTTGGTGCTAGCCGGAAACTAGGCACATGTGCGCCTCCGCCAAAATGGCCCGCACAAGTCAGTTTTGGTTTTGCATCGATCCGACCAATAGGAAAAAAGTTAGACATAAACGCGGATATCTCGCCAACGGCTCGTGCCAGCCGAAGACTAAGGACATGTGCGCCTCCGTCAAAATTGCCCGCACAGGGTGGTTTTTGTTTCGCGTCGATCCGACCAATAGGAAAGAAGTTGGACATAATCGCGAATATCTTGCCAACGGTTAGTGCTTGCCGGAAACTAGGCACATACGCGCCTCCGCCAATATGGTCCGCACAAGTCAGTTTCGGTTTCGCATCGATCCGAGCAATAGGAAAGAAGTTAGACATAAACGCGAATATCTCGCCAACGGCTCGTGCCAGCCGGAGACTAAGGACATGTGCGCCTCCGCCAAAATTGCCCGCACAGGGTGGTTTTTGTTTCGCGTCGATCCGACCAATAGGAAAGAAGTTGGACATAATCGCGAATATCTTGCCAACGGTTAGTGCTTGCCGGAAACTAGGCACATACGCGCCTCCGCCAATATGGTCCGCACAAGTCAGTTTCGGTTTCGCATCGATCCGACCAATAGGAAAGAAGTTAGACATAAACGCGAATATCTCGCCAACGGCTCGTGCCAGCCGGGGACTAAGGACATGTGCGCCTCCGCCAAAATTGCCCGCACAGGGTGGTTTTTGTTTCGCGTCGATCCGACCAATAGGAAAGAAGTTGGACATAATCGCGAATATCTTGCCAACGGTTAGTGCTAGCCGGAAACTAGGCACATGTGCGCCTCCGCCAAGATGGCCCGCACAGGCTGGTTTTGGTTTCGCGTCAATCCGACCAATAGGAAAGAAGTTAGACATAAACGCGAATATCTCGCCAACGACTCGTGCCAGCCGGAGACTAAAGACATGTGCGCCTCCGCCAAAATTGCCCGCACATATCAGTTTTTGTTTCGCATCGATCCGACCGATAGGAAAGAAGTTAGACATAATCGCGAATATCTTGCCAACGGTTAGTGCTTGCTGGAAACTAGGCACATACGCGCCTCCGCCAATATGGTCCGCACAAGTCAGTTTCGGTTTCGCATCGATCCGACCAATAGGAAAGAAGTTAGACATAAACGCGAATATCTCGCCAACGGCTCGTGCCAGCCGGGGACTAAGGACATGTGCGCCTCCGTCAAAAATGCCCGCACAGGGTGGTTTTTGTTTCGCGTCGATCCGACCAATAGGAAAGAAGTTAGACATAAACGCGAATATCTCGCCAACGGCTCGTGCCAGCCGGAGACTAAGGACATGTGCGCCTCCGCCAAAATTGCCCGCACAAATCAGTTTTTGTTTCGCATCGATCCGACCGATAGGAAAGAAGTTAGACAAAATCGCGAATATCTCGCCAACGGTTGGTGCTAACCGGAAACTAGGCACATGTGCGCCTCCGCCAAAAGGGTCCGCACAAATCAGTTTTTGTTTCGCATCGATCCGACCAGTAGGGAAGAAGTAAGACATAAACGCGAATATCTCGCCAACGATTAGTGCTAGCCGGAAACTTATCACATGTGCGCCTCCGCCAAAATGGCCTGCACGAATCAGTTCTTGTTTCGCATCGATCCGACCAATAGGGAAGAAGTTAGACATAAACGCGGATATCTCGCCAACGGCTCGTGCCAGCCGGGGACTAAGGACATGTGCGCCTCCGCCAAAAGGGTCCGCACAAATCAGTTTTTGTTTCGCATCGATCCGACCAATAGGGAAGAAGTTAGACATAAACGCGGATATCTCGCCAACGGCTCGTGCCAGCCGGGGACTAAGGACATGTGCGCCTCCGTTCAAAAAACTAAAGACACAATTGTTATCCAAAAGGTTCAGGCTTTGACCCACGTGGCTTCAGGCTTCAACCCACGTGATTCCAGGCTTCAACCCACGTGACTTTTGAAACGATCGATCACCACTTTTGAAGTTGGCAGCTACTTGTTCCAAACGCAACATCTGACGAACGAACACAGATATCAAAAAACTAAAGACACAATTGTTATGCAAAAAGTTCAGGTTTCAACCCACGTGACTTCAGGCTTCAACCCACGTGACTCCAGGCTTCAACCCACGTGACTTTTGAAACGATCGGTCACCACTTTTGAAGTTGGCAGCTACTTGTTCCGAACGCAATATCTGACGGAAGAACACAAATATCAAAAAACTAAAGACACAATTGTTATCCAAAAAATTCAGGCTTTAGCCCACGTGACTTCAGGCATCAACCCACGTGACTCCAGGCTTCAACACACGTGACTTTTGGAACGATCGGTCACCTCTTTTGAAGTTGGCAGCTACTTGTTCCAAACGCAATATCTGACGAACGGATACAAATATCAAGGAACTAAAGACATATTTATTATCGAAAAAATTCAAACTTCAACCCACGTGACTTTCAACACGATCGGTCACTACTTTTGAAGTTGGCAGCTACTTGCTCCAAACGCAACATCTGACGAACAAACAAAAATATCAAAAAACTAAAGACACAATTGTTATCCAAAAAGTTCAGGTTTTAACCCACGTGACTTCAGGCTTCAACCCACGTGACTCCAAGCTTCAACCCACGTGACTTTTAAAACGATCGGTCACCACTTTTGAAGTTGGCAGCTACTTGTTCCGAACGCAATATCTGACGGAAGAACACAAATATCAAAAAACTATAGACACAATTGTTATCCAAAAAGTTCAGGCTTCAACCCACGTGACTCCAGGCTTCAACCCACGTGACTTTTGAAACGATCGGTCACCACTTTTGAAGTTGGCAGCTACTTGTTCCAAACGCGACATCTGACGAACAAACACAAATATCAGAAAACTAAAGACACAATTGTTATCCAAAAAGTTCAGGTTTTAACCCACGTGACTTCAGGCTTCAACCCACGTGACTTTTAAAACGATCGGTCACCACTTTTGAAAATGGCAGCTACTTGTTCCAAACGCAACAACTGACGAACAAACACAAATATCAGAAAACTAAAGACACAATTGTTATCCAAAAATTTCAGGCTTTAACCCACGTGACTTCAGGCTTCAACCCACGTGACTCCAGGCTTCAACCCACGTGACTTTTAAAACGATCGGTCACCACTTTTGAAGATGGCAGCTACTTGTTCCAAACGCAACAACTGACGAACAAACACAAATATCAAAAAACTAAAGACTCAATTGTTATCCAAAAAGTTAAGGCTTCAACCCACGTGACTTCAGGCTTCAACCCACGTGATTCCAGGCTTCAACCCACGTGACTTTTAAAACGATCGGTCACCACTTTTGAAGTTGGCAGCTACTTGTTCCAAACGCAACATCTGACGAACGAACACAAATATCAAAAAACTAAAGACACAATTGTTATCCAAAAAGTTCAGGTTTTAACCCACGTGACTCCAGGCTTCAACCCACGTGACTTCAGGCTTCAACCCACGTGACTTTGAGAACGATCGGTCACCACTTTTGAAGTTGGCAGCTACTTGTGTCAAACGCAACATCTGACGAACGAACACAAATATCAAAAAAAAAGACACAATTGTTATCCAAAAAGTTTAGGTTTTAACCCACGTGACTTCAGGCTTCAACCCACGTGACTTCAGGCTTCAACCCACGTGACTTTTGAAACGATCGGTCACCACTTTTGGAGTTGCCAGCTACTTGTTCCAAACGCAACATCTGACGAACGAACACAAATATAGAAAAAAAGACACGATTGTTATCCAAAAAGTTCAGGTTTTAACCCCCGTGACTTCAGGCTTCAAACCACGTGACTCCAGGCTTCAACTCACGTGACTTCAGGCTTCAACCCACGTGACTTTGAAAACGATCGGTCACCACTTTTGAAGTTGGCAATAACTTGTTCCAAACGCAACATCTGACGAACGAACACAAATATAGAAAAAAAGACACAATTTGTATCCAAAAAGTTCTGGTTTTAACCCACGTGACTCCAGGCTCCAACCCACGTGACTTTTAAAACGATCGGTCACCACTTTTGGAGTTGGCAGCTACTTGTTCCAAACGCAACATCTGACGAACGAGCACAAATATAAAAAAAAAACACAATTGTTATCCAAAAAGTTCAGGTTTTAACCCACGTGACTTCAGGCTTCAAACCACGTGACTTCAGGCTTTAACCCACGTGACTTCAGGCTTCAACCCACGTGACTTTTAGAACGATCGGTCACCACTTCTGAAGTTGGCAGCTACTTGTTCCAAACGCAACATCTGACGAACGAACACAAATATAGAAAAAAAGACACAATTTGTATCCAAAAAGTTCTGGTTTTAACCCACGTGACTCCAGGCTCCAACCCACGTGACTTTTAAAACGATCGGTCACCACTTTTGGAGTTGGCAGCTACTTGTTCCAAACGCAACATCTGACGAACGAGCACAAATATAAAAAAAAAACACAATTGTTATCCAAAAAGTTCAGGTTTTAACCCACGTGACTTCAGGCTTCAACCCACGTGACTCCGGGCTTCAACCCACGTGACTTTGGAAACGATCGGTCACCACTTTTGAAGCTGGCACCTACTTGTTTCAAACGCAACATCCGACGAACGAACACAAATATAAAAAAAAAAGACACAATTGTTATCCAAAAAAGTCAGGTTTTATCCCACGTGACTTCAGGTTTGAACCCACGTGACTTCAGGCTTCAACCCACGTGACTTTGAAAACGATCGGTCACCACTTTTGAAGTTGGCAGCTACTCTTTCCAAACGCAACATCTGACGAACGAACACAAATATAGAAGAAAAGACACAATTGTTATCCAAAAAGTTCAGGTTTCAACCCACGTGACTTTTGGCTTCAACCCACGTGACTCCAGGCTTCAACCCACGTGACCTCAGGCTTCAACCCACGTGACCTCAGGCTTCAACCCACGTGACTTTTAAAACGTTAGGTCACCACTTTTGGAGTTGGCAGCTACTTGTTCCAAACGCAACATCTGACGAACGAACACAAAAATAGAAGAAAAGACACAATTGTTATCCAAAGAGTTCAGGTTTCAACCCACGTGACTTCAGGCTCCAACCCACGTGACTTCAGGCCTACACCCACGTGACTTTCAAAACGATCGGTCACCACTTTTGATGTTGGCAGCTACTTGTTCCAAACGCAACATCTGACGAACGAACACAAATATAGAAGAAAAAACACAATTGTTATCCAAAAAAGTCAGGTTTTATCCCACGTGACTTCAGGCTTCAACCCACGTGACTTCAGGCTTCAACCCACGTGACATTGAAAACGATCGGTCACCACTTTTGAAGTTGGCAGCTACTCTTCCCAAACGCAACATCTGACGAACGAACACAAATATAGAAGAAAAGACACAATTGTTATCCAAAAAGTTCAGGTTTCAACCCACGTGACTTTTGGCTTCAACCCACGTGACTTCAGGCTTCAACCCACGTGACTTCAGGCGTCAACCCACGTGACTTTGAAAACGATCGGTAACCACTTTTGAAGATGGCAGCTACTCTTTCCAAACGCAACATCTGACGAACGAACACAAATATAGAAGAAAAGACACAATTGGTATCCAAAAAGTTCAGGTTTTAACCCACGTGACTTTTGGCTCCAACCCACGTGACCTCAGGCTTCAACCCACGTGACTTCAGGCTTCAACCCACGTGATTTTGAAAACGATCGGTAAGCACTTTTGAAGTTGGCAGCTACTCTTTCCAAACGCAACATCTGACGAACGAACACAAATATAGAAGAAAAGACACAATTGGTATCCAAAAAGTTCAGGTTTTAACCCACGTGACTTTTGGCTTCAACCCACGTGACCTCAGGCTCCAACCCACGTGACTTCAGGCTTCAACCCACGTGACTTTGAAAACGATCGGTAACCACTTTTGAAGTTGGCAGCTACTCTTTCCAAACGCAACATCTGACGAACGAACACAAATATAGAAAAAAAGACACAATTGTTATCCAAAAAGTTTAGGTTTGAACCCACGTGACTCCAGGCTTCAACCCACGTGACTTCAGGCTTCAACCCACGTGACTTTGGAAACGATCGGTCACCACTTTTGATGTTGGCAGCTACTTGTTCCAATCGCAACATCTGACGAACGAACACAAATATAGAAGAAAGAACACAATTGTTATCCAAAAAGTTCAGGTTTTAACCCACGTGACTTCAGGCTTCAACCCACGTGACTTCAGGCTTCAACCCACGTGACTTCAGGCTTAAACCCACGTGACTTCAGGCTTCAACCCACGTGACTTTGAAAACGATCGGTCACCACTTTTGATGTTGGCAGCTACTTGTTCCAAACGCAACATCAGACGAACGAACACAAATATAGAAGAAAAAACACAATTGGTATCCAAAAAGATCAAGTTTAAACCCACGTGACTTTTGGCTTCAACCCACGTGACCTCAGGCTTCAACCCACGTGACTTCAGGCTTCAACCCACGTGACTTTGAAAACGATCGGTAACCACTTTTGAAGTTGGCAGCTACTCTTTCCAAACGCAACATCTGACAAACGAACACAAATATAGAAAAAAAGACACAATTGTTATCCAAAAAGTTCAGGTTTGAACCCACGTGACTCCAGGCTTCAACCCACGTGACTTCAGGCTTCAACCCACGTGACTTTGGAAACGATCGGTCACCACTTTTGAAGTTGGCAGCTACTCTTTCCAAACGCAACATCTGTCGAACGAACACAAATATAGAAGAAAAGACACAATAGTTATCCAAATAGTTCAGGGGCCCTATTCCTACGGGCGAAGCGGTTGTTCGCGGGTCATGCGAAGAGAGGTGCGTGCAACCCCCGTGCAACTTTTGCAGTGTTCCCAAGGTTCCGTGATGAAAAGCTCCAATTAAAAAGACAATTCCACCAGAAATTACTGAAAACTGTCGCAAGTGACAAAAATGTCAGTAACAAAATTTCAAATGAATGTCACAGTGATTATAAATAGTTATCATCTGTCAGTGTGTGTTTGATTCCGAATAATTTGAATATAGTGAACCAATAATAAACGCCTTACGTGTGCCACGGACACAACAACGGATACCCAATCGAAGACTTGGAGGAAGCCAAAAGCGAAGCTGGCGTTGACAATGTTAAGAGACGGTTTCCGGATGGCGCTGATGGGAAGATGCATCCACAGATTTCAGCGATACACTCGAACAGTGCTTTGCTTGTACCTCCTTCAAGTTAATTCGTCGGCCGGCATTCTACTTCCACAGCATTTCAGCTCGTGAAATCGGCCGTAACCGTGCCCTGCACCGAATTCGGATTTGAACCCAAAAATCATAGAGCATTTCGCTCCGCCTGAGACCTGCGGGAGGGAGCCATAGCCGCTTTTTCTTTCAAGTAACACCCTCCATTTTCACTATCTAGCTATATCTAGACAAGAGTTGCTCTCAAACCACAATTTGAACTCTTGAGGCTCTTGAGGCCGGGATTATGGTTCGACGCTTTTGACGTATGCGACTGGCAGCGTTGACTTTCGCTCAGCGAATTCTTCCGAATCCATGCGAAAACACACGGGTGAACGAGCGTAGGAATACCAAATTTTGAAAGCAGGCGAAGCGATCGGGTTGCATCCGATCCGGTCCGCATCGCTTCGGACGTAGGAATAGGGCCCCAGGTTTCAACCCACGTGACTTTTGGCTTTAACCCACGTGACTTCAGGCTTCGACCCACGTGACTTTGAAAACGATCGGTAACCACTTTCGATGTTGGCAGCTACTTGTTATAAACGCAACATCTGACGAACGAACACAAATATAGAAGAAAAGACACAATTGTTATCCAAAAAGTTCAGGTTTCAACCCACGTGACTTTTGGCTTCAACCCACGTGACTTCGGGCTTCAATCCACGTGACCACAGGCTTCAACCCACGTGACTTTTAAAACGTTCGGTCACCACTTTTGGAGTTGGCAGCTACTTGTTCCAAACGCAACATCTGACGAACGAACACAAAAATAGAAGAAAAGACACAATTTATTATCCAAAAAGTTCACGTTTCAACCCACGTGACTCCAGGCTCCAACCCACGTGACTTCAGGCTTTCACCCACGTGACTTTCAAAACGATTGGTCACCACTTTTGATGTTGGCAGCTACTTGTTCCAAACGCAACATCTGACGAACGAACACAAATATAGAAGAATAAACACAATTGTTATCCAAAAAAGTCAGGTTTTAACCCACGTGACTTCAGGCTTCAACCCACGTGACTTCAGGCTTCAACCCACGTGACTTTGAAAACGATCGGTCACCACTTTTGAAGTTGGCAATTACTCTTTCCAAACGCAACATCTGACGAACGAGCACAAATATAGAAGAAAAGACACAATTGTTATCCAAAAAGTTCAGGTTTCAACCCACGTGACTTTTGGCTTCAACCCACGTGACTTCAGGCTTCAACCCACGTGACTTCAGGCGTCAACCCACGTGACTTTGAAAACATTCGGTAACCACTTTTGAAGTTGGCAGCTACTCTTTCCAAACGGAACATCTGACGAACGAACACAAATATAGAAGAAAAGACACAATTGGTATCCAAAAAGTTCAGGTTTTAACCCACGTGACTTTTGGCTTCAACCCACGTGACCTCAGGCTTCAACCCACGTGACTTCAGGCTTCAACCCACGTGATTTTGAAAACGATCGGTAACCACTTTCGAAGTTGGCAGCTACTCTTTCCAAACGCAACATCTGACGAACGAACACAAATATAGGAGAAAAGACACAATTGGTATCCAAAAAGTTCAGGTTTAAACTAACGTGACTTTTGGCTTCAACCCACGTGACCTCAGGCTCCAACCCACGTGACTTCAGGCTTCAACCCACGTGACTTTGAAAACGATCGGTAACCACTTTTGAAGTTGGCAGCTACTCTTTCCAAACGCAACATCTGACGAACGAACACAAATATTGGAGAAAAGACACAATTGTTATCCAAAAAGTTCAGGTTTTAACCCACGTGACTTTTGGCTTCAACCCACGTGACTCCAGGCTTCAACCCACGTGACCTCAGGCTTCAACCCACGTGACTTTTAAAACGTTCGGTCACCACTTTTGGAGTTGGCAGCTACTTGTTCCAAACGCAACATCTGACGAACGAACACAAAAATAGAAGAAAAGACACAATTGTTATCCAAAAAGTTCAGGTTTCAACCCACGTGACTTCAGGCTCCAACCCACGTGACTTCAGGCTTTCACCCACGTGACTTTCAAAACGATCGGTCACCACTTTTGATGTTGGCAGCTACTTGTTCCAAACGCAACATCTGACGAACGAACACAAATATAGAAGAAAAAACACAATTGTTATCCAAAAAAGTCAGGTTTTATCCCACGTGACTTCAGGCTTCAACCCACGTGACTTCAGGCTTCAACCCACGTGACTTTGAAAACGATCGTTCACCACTTTTGAAGTTGGCAGCTACTCTTTCCAAACGCAACATCTGACGAACGAACACAAATATAGAAGAAAAGACACAATTGTTATCCAAAAAGTTCAGGTTTCAACCCACGTGACTTTTGGCTTCAACCCACGTGACTTCAGGCTCCAACCCACGTGACTTCAGGCGTCAACCCACGTGACTTTGAAAACGATCGGTAACCACTTTTGAAGTTGGCAGCTACTCTTTCCAAACGCAACATCTGACGAACGAACACAAATATAGAAGAAAAGACACAATTGTTATCCAAAAAGTTCAGGTTTCAACCCACGTGACTTTTGGCTTCAACCCACGTGACTTCAGGCTTCAACCCACGTGACTTTGAAAACGATCGGTAACCACTTTTGAAGTTGGCAGCTACTCTTTCCAAACGCAACATCTGACGAACGAACACAAATATAGAAAAAAAGACACAATTGTTATCCAAAAAGTTTAGGTTTGAACCCACGTGACTCCAGGCTTCAACCCACGTGACTTCAGGCTTCAACCCACGTGACTTTGGAAACGATCGGTCACCACTTTTGATGTTGGCAGCTACTTGTTCCAAACGCAACATCTGACGAACGAACACAAATATAGAAGAAAAAACACAATTGTTATCCAAAAAGTTCAGGTTTTAACCCACGTGACTTTAGGCTTCAACCCACGTGACTTCAGGCTTCAACCCACGTGACTTCAGGCTTCAACCCACGTGACATCAGGCTTCAACCCACGTGACTTTGAAAACGATCGGTCACCACTTTTGATGTTGGCAGCTACTTGTTCCAAACGCAACATCAGACGAACGAACATAAATATAGAAGAAAAAACACAATTGGTATCCAAAAAGTTCAGGTTTTAACCCACGTGACTTTTGGCTTCAACCCACGTGACTTCAGGCTTCAACCCACGTGACTTTGATAACGATCGGTAACCACTTTTGAAGTTGGCAGCTACTCTTTCCAAACGCAACATCTGACGAACGAACACAAATATAGAAGAAAAGACACAATTGGTATCCAAAAAGTTCAGGTTTTAACCCACGTGACTTTTGGCTTCAACCCACGTGACCTCAGGCTCCAACCCACGTGACTTCAGGCTGCAACCCACGTGACTTTGAAAACGATCGGTAACCACTTTTGAAGTTGGCAGCTACTCTTTCCAAACGCAACATCTGACAAACGAACACAAATATAGAAAAAAAGACACAATTGTTATCCAAAAAGTTTAGGTTTGAACCCACGTAACTCCAGGCTTCAACCCACGTGACTTCAGGCTTCAACCCACGTGACTTTGGAAACGATCGGTCACCACTTTTGAAGTTGGCAGCTACTCTTTCCAAACGCAACATCTGTCGAACGAACACAAATATAGAAGAAAAGACACAATTGTTATCCAAAAAGTTCAGGTTTCCACCCACGTGACTTTTGGCTTTAACCCACGTGACTTCAGGCTTCAACCCACGTGACTTTGAAAACGATCGGTAACCACTTTTGAAGTTGGCAGCTACTCTTTCCAAACGCAACATCTGTCGAACGAACACAAATATAGAAGAAAAGACACAATTGTTATCCAAAAAGTTCAGGTTCCAACCCACGTGACTTTTGGCTTTAACCCACGTGACTTCAGGCTTCAACCCACGTGACTTTGAAAACGATCGGTAACCACTTTTGAAGTTGGCAGCTACTCTTTCCAAACGCAACATCTGACGAACGAACACAAATATAGAAAAAAAGACACAATTGTTATCCAAAAATGTCAGGCTTGAACCCACGTGACTCCAGGCTCCAACCCACGTGACTTCAGGCTTTCACCCACGTGACTTTCAAAACGATCGGTCACCACTTTTGATGTTGGCAGCTACTTGTTTCAAACGCAACATCTGACGAACGAACACAAAGATAGAAGAAAAGACACAATTGTTATCCAAAAAGTTCAGGTTTCAACCCACGTGACTTTTGGCTTCAACCCACGTGACTTCAGGCTTCAATCCACGTGACCTCAGGCTTCAACCCACGTGACTTTTAAAACGTTCGGTCACCACTTTTGAAGTTGGCAGCTACTCTTTCCAAACGCAACATCTGACGAACGAACACAAATATAGAAGAAAAGACACAATTGTTATCCAAAAAGTTCAGGTTTCAACCCACGTGACTTTTGGCTTCAACCCACGTGACTTCAGGCTTCAACCCACGTGACCTCAGGCTCCAACCCACGTGACTTTTAAAACGTTCGGTCACCACTTTTGGAGTTGGCAGCTACTTGTTCCAAACGCAACATCTGACGAACGAACACAAAAATAGGAGAAAAGACACAATTGGTATCCAAAAAGTTCAGGTTTTAACCCACGTGACTTTTGGCTCCAACCCACGTGACCTCAGGCTTCAACCCACGTGACTTCAGGCTTCAACCCACGTGATTTTGAAAACGATCGGTAACCACTTTTGAAGTTGGCAGCTACTCTTTCCAAACGCAACATCTGACGAACGAACACAAATATAGAAGAAAAGACACAATTGGTATCCAAAAAGTTCAGGTTTTAACCCACGTGACTTTTGGCTTCAACCCACGTGACCTCAGGCTCCAACCCACGTGACTTCAGGCTTCAACCCACGTGACTTTGAAAACGATCGGTAACCACTTTTGAAGTTGGCAGCTACTCTTTCCAAACGCAACATCTGACGAACGAACACAAATATAGAAAAAAAGACACAATTGTTATCCAAAAAGTTTAGGTTTGAACCCACGTGACTCCAGGCTTCAACCCACGTGACTTCAGGCTTCAACCCACGTGACTTTGGAAACGATCGGTCACCACTTTTGATGTTGGCAGCTACTTGTTCCAATCGCAACATCTGACGAACGAACACAAATATAGAAGAAAGAACACAATTGTTATCCAAAAAGTTCAGGTTTTAACCCACGTGACTTCAGGCTTCAACCCACGTGACTTCAGGCTTCAACCCACGTGACTTCAGGCTTCAACCCACGTGACTTCAGGCTTAAACCCACGTGACTTCAGGCTTCAACCCACGTGACTTTGAAAACGATCGGTCACCACTTTTGATGTTGGCAGCTACTTGTTCCAAACGCAACATCAGACGAACGAACACAAATATAGAAGAAAAAACACAATTGGTATCCAAAAAGATCAGGTTTAAACCCACGTGACTTTTGGCTTCAACCCACGTGACCTCAGGCTTCAACCCACGTGACTTCAGGCTTCAACCCACGTGACTTTGAAAACGATCGGTAACCACTTTTGAAGTTGGCAGCTACTCTTTCCAAACGCAACATCTGACAAACGAACACAAATATAGAAAAAAAGACACAATTGTTATCCAAAAAGTTCAGGTTTGAACCCACGTGACTCCAGGCTTCAACCCACGTGACTTCAGGCTTCAACCCACGTGACTTTGGAAACGATCGGTCACCACTTTTGAAGTTGGCAGCTACTCTTTCCAAACGCAACATCTGTCGAACGAACACAAATATAGAAGAAAAGACACAATAGTTATCCAAATAGTTCAGGGGCCCTATTCCTACGGGCGAAGCGGTTGTTCGCGGGTCATGCGAAGAGAGGTGCGTGCAACCCCCGTGCAACTTTTGCAGTGTTCCCAAGGTTCCGTGATGAAAAGCTCCAATTAAAAAGACAATTCCACCAGAAATTACTGAAAACTGTCGCAAGTGACAAAAATGTCAGTAACAAAATTTCAAATGAATGTCACAGTGATTATAAATAGTTATCATCTGTCAGTGTGTGTTTGATTCCGAATAATTTGAATATAGTGAACCAATAATAAACGCCTTACGTGTGCCACGGACACAACAACGGATACCCAATCGAAGACTTGGAGGAAGCCAAAAGCGAAGCTGGCGTTGACAATGTTAAGAGACGGTTTCCGGATGGCGCTGATGGGAAGATGCATCCACAGATTTCAGCGATACACTCGAACAGTGCTTTGCTTGTACCTCCTTCAAGTTAATTCGTCGGCCGGCATTCTACTTCCACAGCATTTCAGCTCGTGAAATCGGCCGTAACCGTGCCCTGCACCGAATTCGGATTTGAACCCAAAAATCATAGAGCATTTCGCTCCGCCTGAGACCTGCGGGAGGGAGCCATAGCCGCTTTTTCTTTCAAGTAACACCCTCCATTTTCACTATCTAGCTATATCTAGACAAGAGTTGCTCTCAAACCACAATTTGAACTCTTGAGGCTCTTGAGGCCGGGATTATGGTTCGACGCTTTTGACGTATGCGACTGGCAGCGTTGACTTTCGCTCAGCGAATTCTTCCGAATCCATGCGAAAACACACGGGTGAACGAGCGTAGGAATACCAAATTTTGAAAGCAGGCGAAGCGATCGGGTTGCATCCGATCCGGTCCGCATCGCTTCGGACGTAGGAATAGGGCCCCAGGTTTCAACCCACGTGACTTTTGGCTTTAACCCACGTGACTTCAGGCTTCGACCCACGTGACTTTGAAAACGATCGGTAACCACTTTCGATGTTGGCAGCTACTTGTTATAAACGCAACATCTGACGAACGAACACAAATATAGAAGAAAAGACACAATTGTTATCCAAAAAGTTCAGGTTTCAACCCACGTGACTTTTGGCTTCAACCCACGTGACTTCGGGCTTCAATCCACGTGACCTCAGGCTTCAACCCACGTGACTTTTAAAACGTTCGGTCACCACTTTTGGAGTTGGCAGCTACTTGTTCCAAACGCAACATCTGACGAACGAACACAAAAATAGAAGAAAAGACACAATTTATTATCCAAAAAGTTCACGTTTCAACCCACGTGACTCCAGGCTCCAACCCACGTGACTTCAGGCTTTCACCCACGTGACTTTCAAAACGATTGGTCACCACTTTTGATGTTGGCAGCTACTTGTTCCAAACGCAACATCTGACGAACGAACACAAATATAGAAGAATAAACACAATTGTTATCCAAAAAAGTCAGGTTTTAACCCACGTGACTTCAGGCTTCAACCCATGTGACTTCAGGCTTCAACCCACGTGACTTTGAAAACGATCGGTCACCACTTTTGAAGTTGGCAATTACTCTTTCCAAACGCAACATCTGACGAACGAGCACAAATATAGAAGAAAAGACACAATTGTTATCCAAAAAGTTCAGGTTTCAACCCACGTGACTTTTGGCTTCAACCCACGTGACTTCAGGCTTCAACCCACGTGACTTCAGGCGTCAACCCACGTGACTTTGAAAACATTCGGTAACCACTTTTGAAGTTGGCAGCTACTCTTTCCAAACGGAACATCTGACGAACGAACACAAATATAGAAGAAAAGACACAATTGGTATCCAAAAAGTTCAGGTTTTAACCCACGTGACTTTTGGCTTCAACCCACGTGACCTCAGGCTTCAACCCACGTGACTTCAGGCTTCAACCCACGTGATTTTGAAAACGATCGGTAACCACTTTCGAAGTTGGCAGCTACTCTTTCCAAACGCAACATCTGACGAACGAACACAAATATAGGAGAAAAGACACAATTGGTATCCAAAAAGTTCAGGTTTAAACTAACGTGACTTTTGGCTTCAACCCACGTGACCTCAGGCTCCAACCCACGTGACTTCAGGCTTCAACCCACGTGACTTTGAAAACGATCGGTAACCACTTTTGAAGTTGGCAGCTACTCTTTCCAAACGCAACATCTGACGAACGAACACAAATATTGGAGAAAAGACACAATTGTTATCCAAAAAGTTCAGGTTTTAACCCACGTGACTTTTGGCTTCAACCCACGTGACTCCAGGCTTCAACCCACGTGACCTCAGGCTTCAACCCACGTGACTTTTAAAACGTTCGGTCACCACTTTTGGAGTTGGCAGCTACTTGTTCCAAACGCAACATCTGACGAACGAACACAAAAATAGAAGAAAAGACACAATTGTTATCCAAAAAGTTCAGGTTTCAACCCACGTGACTTCAGGCTCCAACCCACGTGACTTCAGGCTTTCACCCACGTGACTTTCAAAACGATCGGTCACCACTTTTGATGTTGGCAGCTACTTGTTCCAAACGCAACATCTGACGAACGAACACAAATATAGAAGAAAAAACACAATTGTTATCCAAAAAAGTCAGGTTTTATCCCACGTGACTTCAGGCTTCAACCCACGTGACTTCAGGCTTCAACCCACGTGACTTCAGGCTCCAACCCACGTGACTTCAGGCGTCAACCCACGTGACTTTGAAAACGATCGGTAACCACTTTTGAAGTTGGCAGCTACTCTTTCCAAACGCAACATCTGACGAACGAACACAAATATAGAAGAAAAGACACAATTGTTATCCAAAAAGTTCAGGTTTCAACCCACGTGACTTTTGGCTTCAACCCACGTGACTTCAGGCTTCAACCCACGTGACTTCAGGCTTCAACCCACGTGACTTTGAAAACGATCGGTAACCACTTTTGAAGTTGGCAGCTACTCTTTCCAAACGCAACATCTGACGAACGAACACAAATATAGAAAAAAAGACACAATTGTTATCCAAAAAGTTTAGGTTTGAACCCACGTGACTCCAGGCTTCAACCCACGTGACTTCAGGCTTCAACCCACGTGACTTTGGAAACGATCGGTCACCACTTTTGATGTTGGCAGCTACTTGTTCCAAACGCAACATCTGACGAACGAACACAAATATAGAAGAAAAAACACAATTGTTATCCAAAAAGTTCAGGTTTTAACCCACGTGACTTTAGGCTTCAACCCACGTGACTTCAGGCTTCAACCCACGTGACTTCAGGCTTCAACCCACGTGACATCAGGCTTCAACCCACGTGACTTTGAAAACGATCGGTCACCACTTTTGATGTTGGCAGCTACTTGTTCCAAACGCAACATCAGACGAACGAACATAAATATAGAAGAAAAAACACAATTGGTATCCAAAAAGTTCAGGTTTTAACCCACGTGACTTTTGGCTTCAACCCACGTGACTTCAGGCTTCAACCCACGTGACTTTGATAACGATCGGTAACCACTTTTGAAGTTGGCAGCTACTCTTTCCAAACGCAACATCTGACGAACGAACACAAATATAGAAGAAAAGACACAATTGGTATCCAAAAAGTTCAGGTTTTAACCCACGTGACTTTTGGCTTCAACCCACGTGACCTCAGGCTCCAACCCACGTGACTTCAGGCTACAACCCACGTGACTTTGAAAACGATCGGTAACCACTTTTGAAGTTGGCAGCTACTCTTTCCAAACGCAACATCTGACAAACGAACACAAATATAGAAAAAAAGACACAATTGTTATCCAAAAAGTTTAGGTTTGAACCCACGTAACTCCAGGCTTCAACCCACGTGACTTCAGGCTTCAACCCACGTGACTTTGGAAACGATCGGTCACCACTTTTGAAGTTGGCAGCTACTCTTTCCAAACGCAACATCTGTCGAACGAACACAAATATAGAAGAAAAGACACAATTGTTATCCAAAAAGTTCAGGTTTCCACCCACGTGACTTTTGGCTTTAACCCACGTGACTTCAGGCTTCAACCCACGTGACTTTGAAAACGATCGGTAACCACTTTTGAAGTTGGCAGCTACTCTTTCCAAACGCAACATCTGTCGAACGAACACAAATATAGAAGAAAAGACACAATTGTTATCCAAAAAGTTCAGGTTCCAACCCACGTGACTTTTGGCTTTAACCCACGTGACTTCAGGCTTCAACCCACGTGACTTTGAAAACGATCGGTAACCACTTTTGAAGTTGGCAGCTACTCTTTCCAAACGCAACATCTGACGAACGAACACAAATATAGAAAAAAAGACACAATTGTTATCCAAAAATGTCAGGCTTGAACCCACGTGACTCCAGGCTCCAACCCACGTGACTTCAGGCTTTCACCCACGTGACTTTCAAAACGATCGGTCACCACTTTTGATGTTGGCAGCTACTTGTTTCAAACGCAACATCTGACGAACGAACACAAAGATAGAAGAAAAGACACAATTGTTATCCAAAAAGTTCAGGTTTCAACCCACGTGACTTTTGGCTTCAACCCACGTGACTTCAGGCTTCAATCCACGTGACCTCAGGCTTCAACCCACGTGACTTTTAAAACGTTCGGTCACCACTTTTGAAGTTGGCAGCTACTCTTTCCAAACGCAACATCTGACGAACGAACACAAATATAGAAGAAAAGACACAATTGTTATCCAAAAAGTTCAGGTTTCAACCCACGTGACTTTTGGCTTCAACCCACGTGACTTCAGGCTTCAACCCACGTGACCTCAGGCTCCAACCCACGTGACTTTTAAAACGTTCGGTCACCACTTTTGGAGTTGGCAGCTACTTGTTCCAAACGCAACATCTGACGAACGAACACAAAAATAGGAGAAAAGACACAATTGGTATCCAAAAAGTTCAGGTTTTAACCCACGTGACTTTTGGCTCCAACCCACGTGACCTCAGGCTTCAACCCACGTGACTTCAGGCTTCAACCCACGTGATTTTGAAAACGATCGGTAACCACTTTTGAAGTTGGCAGCTACTCTTTCCAAACGCAACATCTGACGAACGAACACAAATATAGAAGAAAAGACACAATTGGTATCCAAAAAGTTCAGGTTTTAACCCACGTGACTTTTGGCTTCAACCCACGTGACCTCAGGCTCCAACCCACGTGACTTCAGGCTTCAACCCACGTGACTTTGAAAACGATCGGTAACCACTTTTGAAGTTGGCAGCTACTCTTTCCAAACGCAACATCTGACGAACGAACACAAATATAGAAAAAAAGACACAATTGTTATCCAAAAAGTTTAGGTTTGAACCCACGTGACTCCAGGCTTCAACCCACGTGACTTCAGGCTTCAACCCACGTGACTTTGGAAACGATCGGTCACCACTTTTGATGTTGGCAGCTACTTGTTCCAATCGCAACATCTGACGAACGAACACAAATATAGAAGAAAGAACACAATTGTTATCCAAAAAGTTCAGGTTTGAACCCACGTGACTTCAGGCTTCAACCCACGTGACTTCAGGCTTCAACCCACGTGACTTCAGGCTTAAACCCACGTGACTTCAGGCTTCAACCCACGTGACTTTGAAAACGATCGGTCACCACTTTTGATGTTGGCAGCTACTTGTTCCAAACGCAACATCAGACGAACGAACACAAATATAGAAGAAAAAACACAATTGGTATCCAAAAAGATCAGGTTTAAACCCACGTGACTTTTGGCTTCAACCCACGTGACCTCAGGCTTCAACCCACGTGACTTCAGGCTTCAACCCACGTGACTTTGAAAACGATCGGTAACCACTTTTGAAGTTGGCAGCTACTCTTTCCAAACGCAACATCTGACAAACGAACACAAATATAGAAAAAAAGACACAATTGTTATCCAAAAAGTTCAGGTTTGAACCCACGTGACTCCAGGCTTCAACCCACGTGACTTCAGGCTTCAACCCACGTGACTTTGGAAACGATCGGTCACCACTTTTGAAGTTGGCAGCTACTCTTTCCAAACGCAACATCTGTCGAACGAACACAAATATAGAAGAAAAGACACAATAGTTATCCAAATAGTTCAGGGGCCCTATTCCTACGGGCGAAGCGGTTGTTCGCGGGTCATGCGAAGAGAGGTGCGTGCAACCCCCGTGCAACTTTTGCAGTGTTCCCAAGGTTCCGTGATGAAAAGCTCCAATTAAAAAGACAATTCCACCAGAAATTACTGAAAACTGTCGCAAGTGACAAAAATGTCAGTAACAAAATTTCAAATGAATGTCACAGTGATTATAAATAGTTATCATCTGTCAGTGTGTGTTTGATTCCGAATAATTTGAATATAGTGAACCAATAATAAACGCCTTACGTGTGCCACGGACACAACAACGGATACCCAATCGAAGACTTGGAGGAAGCCAAAAGCGAAGCTGGCGTTGACAATGTTAAGAGACGGTTTCCGGATGGCGCTGATGGGAAGATGCATCCACAGATTTCAGCGATACACTCGAACAGTGCTTTGCTTGTACCTCCTTCAAGTTAATTCGTCGGCCGGCATTCTACTTCCACAGCATTTCAGCTCGTGAAATCGGCCGTAACCGTGCCCTGCACCGAATTCGGATTTGAACCCAAAAATCATAGAGCATTTCGCTCCGCCTGAGACCTGCGGGAGGGAGCCATAGCCGCTTTTTCTTTCAAGTAACACCCTCCATTTTCACTATCTAGCTATATCTAGACAAGAGTTGCTCTCAAACCACAATTTGAACTCTTGAGGCTCTTGAGGCCGGGATTATGGTTCGACGCTTTTGACGTATGCGACTGGCAGCGTTGACTTTCGCTCAGCGAATTCTTCCGAATCCATGCGAAAACACACGGGTGAACGAGCGTAGGAATACCAAATTTTGAAAGCAGGCGAAGCGATCGGGTTGCATCCGATCCGGTCCGCATCGCTTCGGACGTAGGAATAGGGCCCCAGGTTTCAACCCACGTGACTTTTGGCTTTAACCCACGTGACTTCAGGCTTCGACCCACGTGACTTTGAAAACGATCGGTAACCACTTTCGATGTTGGCAGCTACTTGTTATAAACGCAACATCTGACGAACGAACACAAATATAGAAGAAAAGACACAATTGTTATCCAAAAAGTTCAGGTTTCAACCCACGTGACTTTTGGCTTCAACCCACGTGACTTCGGGCTTCAATCCACGTGACCTCAGGCTTCAACCCACGTGACTTTTAAAACGTTCGGTCACCACTTTTGGAGTTGGCAGCTACTTGTTCCAAACGCAACATCTGACGAACGAACACAAAAATAGAAGAAAAGACACAATTTATTATCCAAAAAGTTCACGTTTCAACCCACGTGACTCCAGGCTCCAACCCACGTGACTTCAGGCTTTCACCCACGTGACTTTCAAAACGATTGGTCACCACTTTTGATGTTGGCAGCTACTTGTTCCAAACGCAACATCTGACGAACGAACACAAATATAGAAGAATAAACACAATTGTTATCCAAAAAAGTCAGGTTTTAACCCACGTGACTTCAGGCTTCAACCCACGTGACTTCAGGCTTCAACCCACGTGACTTTGAAAACGATCGGTCACCACTTTTGAAGTTGGCAATTACTCTTTCCAAACGCAACATCTGACGAACGAGCACAAATATAGAAGAAAAGACACAATTGTTATCCAAAAAGTTCAGGTTTCAACCCACGTGACTTTTGGCTTCAACCCACGTGACTTCAGGCTTCAACCCACGTGACTTCAGGCGTCAACCCACGTGACTTTGAAAACATTCGGTAACCACTTTTGAAGTTGGCAGCTACTCTTTCCAAACGGAACATCTGACGAACGAACACAAATATAGAAGAAAAGACACAATTGTTATCCAAAAAGTTCAGGTTTCAACCCACGTGACTTTTGGCTTCAACCCACGTGACTTCGGGCTTCAATCCACGTGACCTCAGGCTTCAACCCACGTGACTTTTAAAACGTTCGGTCACCACTTTTGGAGTTGGCAGCTACTTGTTCCAAACGCAACATCTGACGAACGAACACAAAAATAGAAGAAAAGACACAATTTATTATCCAAAAAGTTCACGTTTCAACCCACGTGACTCCAGGCTCCAACCCACGTGACTTCAGGCTTTCACCCACGTGACTTTCAAAACGATTGGTCACCACTTTTGATGTTGGCAGCTACTTGTTCCAAACGCAACATCTGACGAACGAACACAAATATAGAAGAATAAACACAATTGTTATCCAAAAAAGTCAGGTTTTAACCCACGTGACTTCAGGCTTCAACCCACGTGACTTCAGGCTTCAACCCACGTGACTTTGAAAACGATCGGTCACCACTTTTGAAGTTGGCAGCTACTCTTTCCAAACGCAACATCTGACGAACGAGCACAAATATAGAAGAAAAGACACAATTGTTATCCAAAAAGTTCAGGTTTCAACCCACGTGACTTTTGGCTTCAACCCACGTGACTTCAGGCTTCAACCCACGTGACTTCAGGCGTCAACCCACGTGACTTTGAAAACATTCGGTAACCACTTTTGAAGTTGGCAGCTACTCTTTCCAAACGGAACATCTGACGAACGAACACAAATATAGAAGAAAAGACACAATTGGTATCCAAAAAGTTCAGGTTTTAACCCACGTGACTTTTGGCTTCAACCCACGTGACCTCAGGCTTCAACCCACGTGACTTCAGGCTTCAACCCACGTGATTTTGAAAACGATCGGTAACCACTTTCGAAGTTGGCAGCTACTCTTTCCAAACGCAACATCTGACGAACGAACACAAATATAGAAGAAAAGACACAATTGGTATCCAAAAAGTTCAGGTTTAAACTAACGTGACTTTTGGCTTCAAC
The DNA here is from genome assembly GCA_949128115.1 of Anaspis maculata. NCBI lineage: Eukaryota > Metazoa > Arthropoda > Insecta > Coleoptera > Scraptiidae > Anaspis > Anaspis maculata. Next base: position 649,879 of record OX421968.1, on the reverse strand, counting down.
CCACGTGACCTCAGGCTCCAACCCACGTGACTTCAGGCTTCAACCCACGTGACTTTGAAAACGATCGGTAACCACTTTTGAAGTTGGCAGCTACTCTTTCCAAACGCAACATCTGACGAACGAACACAAATATTGGAGAAAAGACACAATTGTTATCCAAAAAGTTCAGGTTTTAACCCACGTGACTTTTGGCTTCAACCCACGTGACTCCAGGCTTCAACCCACGTGACCTCAGGCTTCAACCCACGTGACTTTTAAAACGTTCGGTCACCACTTTTGGAGTTGGCAGCTACTTGTTCCAAACGCAACATCTGACGAACGAACACAAAAATAGAAGAAAAGACACAATTGTTATCCAAAAAGTTCAGGTTTCAACCCACGTGACTTCAGGCTCCAACCCACGTGACTTCAGGCTTTCACCCACGTGACTTTCAAAACGATCGGTCACCACTTTTGATGTTGGCAGCTACTTGTTCCAAACGCAACATCTGACGAACGAACACAAATATAGAAGAAAAAACACAATTGTTATCCAAAAAAGTCAGGTTTTATCCCACGTGACTTCAGGCTTCAACCCACGTGACTTCAGGCTTCAACCCACGTGACTTTGAAAACGATCGTTCACCACTTTTGAAGTTGGCAGCTACTCTTTCCAAACGCAACATCTGACGAACGAACACAAATATAGAAGAAAAGACACAATTGTTATCCAAAAAGTTTAGGTTTGAACCCACGTGACTCCAGGCTTCAACCCACGTGACTTCAGGCTTCAACCCACGTGACTTTGGAAACGATCGGTCACCACTTTTGATGTTGGCAGCTACTTGTTCCAAACGCAACATCTGACGAACGAACACAAATATAGAAGAAAAAACACAATTGTTATCCAAAAAGTTCAGGTTTTAACCCACGTGACTTTAGGCTTCAACCCACGTGACTTCAGGCTTCAACCCACGTGACTTCAGGCTTCAACCCACGTGACATCAGGCTTCAACCCACGTGACTTCAGGCTTCAACCCACGTGACTTTGAAAACGATCGGTCACCACTTTTGATGTTGGCAGCTCCTTGTTCCAAACGCAACATCAGACGAACGAACACAAATATAGAAGAAAAAACACAATTGGTATCCAAAAAGTTCAGGTTTTAACCCACGTGACTTTTGGCTTCAACCCACGTGACTTCAGGCTTCAACCCACGTGACTTTGATAACGATCGGTAACCACTTTTGAAGTTGGCAGCTACTCTTTCCAAACGCAACATCTGTCGAACGAACACAAATATAGAAGAAAAGACACAATTGTTATCCAAAAAGTTCAGGTTTCCACCCACGTGACTTTTGGCTTTAACCCACGTGACTTCAGGCTTCAACCCACGTGACTTTGAAAACGATCGGTAACCACTTTTGAAGTTGGCAGCTACTCTTTCCAAACGCAACATCTGTCGAACGAACACAAATATAGAAGAAAAGACACAATTGTTATCCAAAAAGTTCAGGTTCCAACCCACGTGACTTTTGGCTTTAACCCACGTGACTTCAGGCTTCAACCCACGTGACTTTGAAAACGATCGGTAACCACTTTTGAAGTTGGCAGCTACTCTTTCCAAACGCAACATCTGACGAACGAACACAAATATAGAAAAAAAGACACAATTGTTATCCAAAAATGTCAGGCTTGAACCCACGTGACTCCAGGCTCCAACCCACGTGACTTCAGGCTTTCACCCACGTGACTTCCAAAACGATCGGCCACCACTTTTGATGTTGGCAGCTACTTGTTTCAAACGCAACATCTGACGAACGAACACAAAGATAGAAGAAAAGACACAATTGTTATCCAAAAAGTTCAGGTTTCAACCCACGTGACTTTTGGCTTCAACCCACGTGACTTCAGGCTTCAATCCACGTGACCTCAGGCTTCAACCCACGTGACTTTTAAAACGTTCGGTCACCACTTTTGAAGTTGGCAGCTACTCTTTCCAAACGCAACATCTGACGAACGAACACAAATATAGAAGAAAAGACACAATTGTTATCCAAAAAGTTCAGGTTTCAACCCACGTGACTTTTGGCTTCAACCCACGTGACTTCAGGCTTCAACCCACGTGACCTCAGGCTCCAACCCACGTGACTTTTAAAACGTTCGGTCACCACTTTTGGAGTTGGCAGCTACTTGTTCCAAACGCAACATCTGACGAACGAACACAAAAATAGGAGAAAAGACACAATTGTTATCCAAACAGTTCAGGTTTCAACCCACGTGACTTCAGGCTCCAATCCACGTGACTTCAGGCTTTCACCCACGTGACTTTCAAAACGATCGGTCACCACTTTTGATGTTGGCAGCTACTTGTTCCAAACGCAACATCAGACGAACGAACACAAATATAGAAGAAAAGACACAATTGTTATCCAAAAAGTTCAGGTTTCAACCCACGTGACTTTTGGCTTCAACCCACGTGACTTCAGGCTTCAACCCACGTGACTTCAGGCGTCAACCCACGTGACTTTGAAAACGATCAGTAACCACTTTTGAAGTTGGCAGCTACTCTTTCCAAACGCAACATCTGACGAACGAACACAAATATAGAAGAAAAGACACAATTGGTATCCAAAAGAATCAGGTTTTAACCCACGTGACTTTTGGCTTCAACCCACGTGACCTCAGGCTTCAACCCACGTGACTTCAGGCTTCAACCCACGTGACTTTGAAAACGATCGGTAACCACTTTAGAAGTTGGCAGCTACTCTTTCCAAACGCAACATCTGACGAACGAACACAAATATAGAAAAAAAGACACAATTGATATCCAAAAAGTTTAGGTTTGAACCCACGTGACTCCAGGCTTCAACCCACGTGACTTCAGGCTTCAACCCACGTGACTTTGGAAACGATCGGTCACCACTTTTGATGTTGGCAGCTACTTGTTCCAAACGCAACATCTGACGAACGAACACAAATATAGAAGAAAAAACACAATTGTTATCCAAAAAGTTCAGGTTTTAACCCACGTGACTTTAGGCTTCAACCCACTTGACTTCAGGCTTCAACCCACGTGACTTCAGGCTTCAACCCACGTGACATCAGGCTTCAACCCACGTGACTTCAGGCTTCAACCCACGTGACTTTGAAAACGATCGGTCACCACTTTTGATGTTGGCAGCTACTTGTTCCAAACGCAACATCAGACGAACGAACACAAATATAGAAGAAAAAACACAATTGGTATCCAAAAAGTTCAGGTTTTAACCCACGTGACTTTAGGCTTCAACCCACGTGACTTCAGGCTTCAACCCACGTGACTTTTGGCTTCAACCCACGTGACCTCAGGCTCCAACCCACGTGACTCCAGGCTTCAACCCACGTGACTATGAAAACAATCGGTAACCACTTTTGAAGTTGGCAGCTACTCTTTCCAAACGCAACATCTGACGAACGAACACAAATATAGAAGAAAAAACACAATTGTTATCCAAAAAGTTCAGGTTTTAACCCACGTGACTATAGGCTTCAACCCACGTGACTTCAGGCTTCAACCCACGTGACTTTTGGCTTCAACTCACGTGACCTCAGGCTCCAACCCACGTGACTTCAGGCTTCAACCCACGTGACTTTGAAAACGATCGGTAACCACTTTTGAAGTTGGCAGCTACTCTTTCCAAACGCAACATCTGACGAACGAACACAAATATAGGAGAAAAGACACAATTGTTATACAAAAAGTTCAGGTTTTAACCCACGTGACTTTTGGCTTCAACCCACGTGACTCCAGGCTTCAACCCACGTGACCTCAGGCTTCAACCCACGTGACTTTTAAAACGTTCGGTCACCACTTTTGGAGTTGGCAGCTACTTGTTCCAAACGCAACATCTGACGAACGAACACAAAAATAGAAGAAAAGACACAATTGTTATCCAAAAAGTTCAGGATTCAACCCACGTGACTTCAGGCTCCAACCCACGTGACTTCAGGCTTTCACCCACGTGACTTTCAAAACGATCGGTCACCACTTTTGATGTTGGCAGCTACTTGTTCCAAACGCAACATCTGACGAACGAACACAAATATAGAAGAAAAAACACAATTGTTATCCAAAAAAGTCAGGTTTTATCCCACGTGACTTCAGGCTTCAACCCATGTGACTTCAGGCTTCAACCCACGTGACTTTGAAAACGATCGTTCACCACTTTTGAAGTTGGCAGCTACTCTTTCCAAACGCAACATCTGACGAACGAACACAAATATAGAAGAAAAGACACAATTGTTATCCAAAAAATCAGGTTCCAACCCACGTGACTTTTGGCTTCAACCCACGTGACTCCAGGCTTCAACCCACGTGACTTCAGGCGTCAACCCACGTGACTTTGAAAACGATCGGTAACCACTTTTGAAGTTGGCAGCTACTCTTTCCAAACGCAACATCTGACGAACGAACACAAATATAGAAGAAATTACACAATTGGTATCCAAAAAGTTCAGGTTTTGACCCACGTGACTTTTGGCTTCAACCCACGTGAGCTCAGGCTTCAACCCACGTGACTTCAGGCTTCAACCCACGTGATTTTGAAAACGATCGGTAACCACTTTTAAAGTTGGCAGCTACTCTTTCCAAACGCAACATCTGACGAACGAACACAAATGTACAAGAAAAGACACAATTGGTATCCAAAAAGTTCAGGTTTTAACCCACGTGACTTTTGGCTTCAACCCACGTGACCTCAGGCTCCAACCCACGTGACTTCAGGCTTCAACCCACGTGACTTTGAAAACGATCGGTAACCACTTTTGAAGTTGGCAGCTACTCTTTCCAAACGCAACATCTGACGAACGAACACAAATATAGAAAAAAAGACACAATTGTTATCCAAAAAGTTTAGGTTTGAACCCACGTGACTTCAGACTTCAACCCACGTCACTTCAGGCTTCAACCCACGTGACTTTGAAAACGATCGGTCACCACTTTTGATGTTGGCAGCTACTTGTTCTATACGCAACATCAGACGAACGAACACAAATATAGAAGAAAAAACACAATTGGTATCCAAAAAGATCAGGTTTTAACCCACGTGACTTCTGGCTCCAACCCACGTGACCTCAGGCTTCAACCCACGTGACTTCAGGCTTCAACCCACGTGACTTTGAAAACGATCGGTAACCACTTTTAAAGTTGGCAGCTACTCTTTCCAAACGCAACATCTGACAAACGAACACAAATATAGAAAAAAAGACACAATTGTTATCCAAAAAGTTTAGGTTTGAACCCACGTAACTCCAGGCTTCAACCCACGTGACTTCAGGCTTCAACCCACGTGACTTTGGAAACGATCGGTCACCACTTTTGAAGTTGGCAGCTACTCTTTCCAAACGCAACATCTGTCGAACGAACACAAATATAGAAGAGAAGACACAATTGTTATCCAAAAAAATCAGGTTTCAACCCACGTGACTTTTGGCTTTAACCCACGTGACTTCAGGCTTCAACCCACGTGACTTTGAAAACGATCGGTAACCACTTTTGAAGTTGGCAGCTACTCTTTCCAAACGCAACATCTGACAAACGAACACAAATATAGAAGAGAAGACACATTTGTTATCCAAAAAGTTCAGGTTTTAACCCACGTGACTTTTGGCTTCAACCCACGTGACCTCAGGCTCCAACCCACGTGACTTCAGGCTACAACCCACGTGACTTTGAAAACGATCGGTAACCACTTTTGAAGTTGGCAGCTACTCTTTCCAAACGCAACATCTGACAAACGAACACAAATATAGAAAAAAAGACACAATTGTTATCCAAAAAGTTTAGGTTTGAACCCACGTGACTCCAGGCTTCAACCCACGTGACTTCAGGCTTCAACCCACGTGACTTTGGAAACGATCGGTCACCACTTTTGATGTTGGCAGCTACTTGTTCCAAACGCAACATCTGACGAACGAACACAAATATAGAAGAAAAAACACAATTGTTATCCAAAAAGTTCAGGTTTTAACCCACGTGACTTTAGGCTTCAACCCACGTGACTTCAGGCTTCAACCCACGTGACTTCAGGCTTCAACCCACGTGACATCAGGCTTCAACCCACGTGACTTCAGGCTTCAACCCACGTGACTTTGAAAACGATCGGTCACCACTTTTGATGTTGGCAGCTACTTGTTCCAAACGCAACATCAGACGAACGAACACAAATATAGAAGAAAAAACACAATTGGTATCCAAAAAGTTCAGGTTTTAACCCACGTGACTTTTGGCTTCAACCCACGTGACTTCAGGCTTCAACCCACGTGACTTTGATAACGATCGGTAACCACTTTTGAAGTTGGCAGCTACTCTTTCCAAACGCAACATCTGACGAACGAACACAAATATAGAAGAAAAGACACAATTGGTATCCAAAAAGTTCAGGTTTTAACCCACGTGACTTTTGGCTTCAACCCACGTGACCTCAGGCTCCAACCCACGTGACTTCAGGCTACAACCCACGTGACTTTGAAAACGATCGGTAACCACTTTTGAAGTTGGCAGCTACTCTTTCCAAACGCAACATCTGACAAACGAACACAAATATAGAAAAAAAGACACAATTGTTATCCAAAAAGTTTAGGTTTGAACCCACGTAACTCCAGGCTTCAACCCACGTGACTTCAAGCTTCAACCCACGTGACTTTGGAAACGATCGGTCACCACTTTTGAAGTTGGCAGCTACTCTTTCCAAACGCAACATCTGTCGAACGAACACAAATATAGAAGAAAAGACACAATTGTTATCCAAAAAGTTCAGGTTTCCACCCACGTGACTTTTGGCTTTAACCCACGTGACTTCAGGCTTCAACCCACGTGACTTTGAAAACGATCGGTGACCACTTTTGAAGTTGGCAGCTACTCTTTCCAAACGCAACATCTGTCGAACGAACACAAATATAGAAGAAAAGACACAATTGTTATCCAAAAAGTCCAGGTTCCAACCCACGTGACTTTTGGCTTTAACCCACGTGACTTCAGGCTTCAACCCACGTGACTTTGAAAACGATCGGTAACCACTTTTGAAGTTGGCAGCTACTCTTTCCAAACGCAACATCTGACGAACGAACACAAATATAGAAAAAAAGACACAATTGTTATCCAAAAATGTCAGGCTTGAACCCACGTGACTCCAGGCTCCAACCCACGTGACTTCAGGCTTTCACCCACGTGACTTTCAAAACGATCGGTCACCACTTTTGATGTTGGCAGCTACTTGTTTCAAACGCAACATCTGACGAACGAACACAAAGATAGAAGAAAAGACACAATTGTTATCCAAAAAGTTCAGGTTTCAACCCACGTGACTTTTGGCTTCAACCCACGTGACTTCAGGCTTCAATCCACGTGACCTCAGGCTTCAACCCACGTGACTTTTAAAACGTTCGGTCACCACTTTTGAAGTTGGCAGCTACTCTTTCCAAACGCAACATCTGACGAACGAACACAAATATAGAAGAAAAGACACAATTGTTATCCAAAAAGTTCAGGTTTCAACCCACGTGACTTTTGGCTTCAACCCACGTGACTTCGGGCTTCAATCCACGTGACCTCAGGCTTCAACCCACGTGACTTTTAAAACGTTCGGTCACCACTTTTGGAGTTGGCAGCTACTTGTTCCAAACGCAACATCTGACGAACGAACACAAAAATAGAAGAAAAGACACAATTTATTATCCAAAAAGTTCACGTTTCAACCCACGTGACTCCAGGCTCCAACCCACGTGACTTCAGGCTTTCACCCACGTGACTTTCAAAACGATTGGTCACCACTTTTGATGTTGGCAGCTACTTGTTCCAAACGCAACATCTGACGAACGAACACAAATATAGAAGAATAAACACAATTGTTATCCAAAAAAGTCAGGTTTTAACCCACGTGACTTCAGGCTTCAACCCACGTGACTTCAGGCTTCAACCCACGTGACTTTGAAAACGATCGGTCACCACTTTTGAAGTTGGCAGCTACTCTTTCCAAACGCAACATCTGACGAACGAGCACAAATATAGAAGAAAAGACACAATTGTTATCCAAAAAGTTCAGGTTTCAACCCACGTGACTTTTGGCTTCAACCCACGTGACTTCAGGCTTCAACCCACGTGACTTCAGGCGTCAACCCACGTGACTTTGAAAACATTCGGTAACCACTTTTGAAGTTGGCAGCTACTCTTTCCAAACGGAACATCTGACGAACGAACACAAATATAGAAGAAAAGACACAATTGGTATCCAAAAAGTTCAGGTTTTAACCCACGTGACTTTTGGCTTCAACCCACGTGACCTCAGGCTTCAACCCACGTGACTTCAGGCTTCAACCCACGTGATTTTGAAAACGATCGGTAACCACTTTCGAAGTTGGCAGCTACTCTTTCCAAACGCAACATCTGACGAACGAACACAAATATAGAAGAAATTACACAATTGGTATCCAAAAAGTTCAGGTTTTGACCCACGTGACTTTTGGCTTCAACCCACGTGAGCTCAGGCTTCAACCCACGTGACTTCAGGCTTCAACCCACGTGATTTTGAAAACGATCGGTAACCACTTTTAAAGTTGGCAGCTACTCTTTCCAAACGCAACATCTGACGAACGAACACAAATGTACAAGAAAAGACACAATTGGTATCCAAAAAGTTCAGGTTTTAACCCACGTGACTTTTGGCTTCAACCCACGTGACCTCAGGCTCCAACCCACGTGACTTCAGGCTTCAACCCACGTGACTTTGAAAACGATCGGTAACCACTTTTGAAGTTGGCAGCTACTCTTTCCAAACGCAACATCTGACGAACGAACACAAATATAGAAAAAAAGACACAATTGTTATCCAAAAAGTTTAGGTTTGAACCCACGTGACTTCAGACTTCAACCCACGTCACTTCAGGCTTCAACCCACGTGACTTTGAAAACGATCGGTCACCACTTTTGATGTTGGCAGCTACTTGTTCTATACGCAACATCAGACGAACGAACACAAATATAGAAGAAAAAACACAATTGGTATCCAAAAAGATCAGGTTTTAACCCACGTGACTTCTGGCTCCAACCCACGTGACCTCAGGCTTCAACCCACGTGACTTCAGGCTTCAACCCACGTGACTTTGAAAACGATCGGTAACCACTTTTAAAGTTGGCAGCTACTCTTTCCAAACGCAACATCTGACAAACGAACACAAATATAGAAAAAAAGACACAATTGTTATCCAAAAAGTTTAGGTTTGAACCCACGTAACTCCAGGCTTCAACCCACGTGACTTCAGGCTTCAACCCACGTGACTTTGGAAACGATCGGTCACCACTTTTGAAGTTGGCAGCTACTCTTTCCAAACGCAACATCTGTCGAACGAACACAAATATAGAAGAGAAGACACAATTGTTATCCAAAAAAATCAGGTTTCAACCCACGTGACTTTTGGCTTTAACCCACGTGACTTCAGGCTTCAACCCACGTGACTTTGAAAACGATCGGTAACCACTTTTGAAGTTGGCAGCTACTCTTTCCAAACGCAACATCTGACAAACGAACACAAATATAGAAGAGAAGACACATTTGTTATCCAAAAAGTTCAGGTTTTAACCCACGTGACTTTTGGCTTCAACCCACGTGACCTCAGGCTCCAACCCACGTGACTTCAGGCTACAACCCACGTGACTTTGAAAACGATCGGTAACCACTTTTGAAGTTGGCAGCTACTCTTTCCAAACGCAACATCTGACAAACGAACACAAATATAGAAAAAAAGACACAATTGTTATCCAAAAAGTTTAGGTTTGAACCCACGTGACTCCAGGCTTCAACCCACGTGACTTCAGGCTTCAACCCACGTGACTTTGGAAACGATCGGTCACCACTTTTGATGTTGGCAGCTACTTGTTCCAAACGCAACATCTGACGAACGAACACAAATATAGAAGAAAAAACACAATTGTTATCCAAAAAGTTCAGGTTTTAACCCACGTGACTTTAGGCTTCAACCCACGTGACTTCAGGCTTCAACCCACGTGACTTCAGGCTTCAACCCACGTGACATCAGGCTTCAACCCACGTGACTTCAGGCTTCAACCCACGTGACTTTGAAAACGATCGGTCACCACTTTTGATGTTGGCAGCTACTTGTTCCAAACGCAACATCAGACGAACGAACACAAATATAGAAGAAAAAACACAATTGGTATCCAAAAAGTTCAGGTTTTAACCCACGTGACTTTTGGCTTCAACCCACGTGACTTCAGGCTTCAACCCACGTGACTTTGATAACGATCGGTAACCACTTTTGAAGTTGGCAGCTACTCTTTCCAAACGCAACATCTGACGAACGAACACAAATATAGAAGAAAAGACACAATTGGTATCCAAAAAGTTCAGGTTTTAACCCACGTGACTTTTGGCTTCAACCCACGTGACCTCAGGCTCCAACCCACGTGACTTCAGGCTACAACCCACGTGACTTTGAAAACGATCGGTAACCACTTTTGAAGTTGGCAGCTACTCTTTCCAAACGCAACATCTGACAAACGAACACAAATATAGAAAAAAAGACACAATTGTTATCCAAAAAGTTTAGGTTTGAACCCACGTAACTCCAGGCTTCAACCCACGTGACTTCAAGCTTCAACCCACGTGACTTTGGAAACGATCGGTCACCACTTTTGAAGTTGGCAGCTACTCTTTCCAAACGCAACATCTGTCGAACGAACACAAATATAGAAGAAAAGACACAATTGTTATCCAAAAAGTTCAGGTTTCCACCCACGTGACTTTTGGCTTTAACCCACGTGACTTCAGGCTTCAACCCACGTGACTTTGAAAACGATCGGTGACCACTTTTGAAGTTGGCAGCTACTCTTTCCAAACGCAACATCTGTCGAACGAACACAAATATAGAAGAAAAGACACAATTGTTATCCAAAAAGTCCAGGTTCCAACCCACGTGACTTTTGGCTTTAACCCACGTGACTTCAGGCTTCAACCCACGTGACTTTGAAAACGATCGGTAACCACTTTTGAAGTTGGCAGCTACTCTTTCCAAACGCAACATCTGACGAACGAACACAAATATAGAAAAAAAGACACAATTGTTATCCAAAAATGTCAGGCTTGAACCCACGTGACTCCAGGCTCCAACCCACGTGACTTCAGGCTTTCACCCACGTGACTTTCAAAACGATCGGTCACCACTTTTGATGTTGGCAGCTACTTGTTTCAAACGCAACATCTGACGAACGAACACAAAGATAGAAGAAAAGACACAATTGTTATCCAAAAAGTTCAGGTTTCAACCCACGTGACTTTTGGCTTCAACCCACGTGACTTCAGGCTTCAATCCACGTGACCTCAGGCTTCAACCCACGTGACTTTTAAAACGTTCGGTCACCACTTTTGAAGTTGGCAGCTACTCTTTCCAAACGCAACATCTGACGAACGAACACAAATATAGAAGAAAAGACACAATTGTTATCCAAAAAGTTCAGGTTTCAACCCACGTGACTTTTGGCTTCAACCCACGTGACTTCGGGCTTCAATCCACGTGACCTCAGGCTTCAACCCACGTGACTTTTAAAACGTTCGGTCACCACTTTTGGAGTTGGCAGCTACTTGTTCCAAACGCAACATCTGACGAACGAACACAAAAATAGAAGAAAAGACACAATTTATTATCCAAAAAGTTCACGTTTCAACCCACGTGACTCCAGGCTCCAACCCACGTGACTTCAGGCTTTCACCCACGTGACTTTCAAAACGATTGGTCACCACTTTTGATGTTGGCAGCTACTTGTTCCAAACGCAACATCTGACGAACGAACACAAATATAGAAGAATAAACACAATTGTTATCCAAAAAAGTCAGGTTTTAACCCACGTGACTTCAGGCTTCAACCCACGTGACTTCAGGCTTCAACCCACGTGACTTTGAAAACGATCGGTCACCACTTTTGAAGTTGGCAGCTACTCTTTCCAAACGCAACATCTGACGAACGAGCACAAATATAGAAGAAAAGACACAATTGTTATCCAAAAAGTTCAGGTTTCAACCCACGTGACTTTTGGCTTCAACCCACGTGACTTCAGGCTTCAACCCACGTGACTTCAGGCGTCAACCCACGTGACTTTGAAAACATTCGGTAACCACTTTTGAAGTTGGCAGCTACTCTTTCCAAACGGAACATCTGACGAACGAACACAAATATAGAAGAAAAGACACAATTGGTATCCAAAAAGTTCAGGTTTTAACCCACGTGACTTTTGGCTTCAACCCACGTGACCTCAGGCTTCAACCCACGTGACTTCAGGCTTCAACCCACGTGATTTTGAAAACGATCGGTAACCACTTTCGAAGTTGGCAGCTACTCTTTCCAAACGCAACATCTGACGAACGAACACAAATATAGAAGAAAAGACACAATTGGTATCCAAAAAGTTCAGGTTTAAACTAACGTGACTTTTGGCTTCAACCCACGTGACCTCAGGCTCCAACCCACGTGACTTCAGGCTTCAACCCACGTGACTTTGAAAACGATCGGTAACCACTTTTGAAGTTGGCAGCTACTCTTTCCAAACGCAACATCTGACGAACGAACACAAAAATTGGAGAAAAGACACAATTGTTATCCAAAAAGTTCAGGTTTTAACCCACGTGACTTTTGGCTTCAACCCACGTGACTCCAGGCTTCAACCCACGTGACCTCAGGCTTCAACCCACGTGACTTTTAAAACGTTCGGTCACCACTTTTGGAGTTGGCAGCTACTTGTTCCAAACGCAACATCTGACGAACGAACACAAAAATAGAAGAAAAGACACAATTGTTATCCAAAAAGTTCAGGTTTCAACCCACGTGACTTCAGGCTCCAACCCACGTGACTTCAGGCTTTCACCCACGTGACTTTCAAAACGATCGGTCACCACTTTTGATGTTGGCAGCTACTTGTTCCAAACGCAACATCTGACGAACGAACACAAATATAGAAGAAATAACACAATTGTTATCCAAAAAAGTCAGGTTTTATCCCACGTGACTTCAGGCTTCAACCCACGCGACTTCAGGCTTCAACCCACGTGACTTTGAAAACGATCGTTCACCACTTTTGAAGTTGGCAGCTACTCTTCCCAAACGCAACATCTGACGAACGAACACAAATATAGAAGAAAAGACACAATTGTTATCCAAAAAGTTCAGGTTTCAACCCACGTGACTTTTGGCTTCAACCCACGTGACTTCAGGCTCCAACCCACGTGACTTCAGGCGTCAACCCACGTGACTTTGAAAACGATCGGTAACCAATTTTGAAGTTGGCAGCTACTCTTTCCAAACGCAACATCTGACGAACGAACACAAATATAGAAGAAAAGACACAATTGTTATCCAAAAAGTTCAGGTTTCAACCCACGTGACTTTTGGCTTCAACCCACGTGACTTCAGGCTTCAACCCACGTGACTTCAGGCTTCAACCCACGTGACTTTGAAAACGATCGGTAACCACTTTTGAAGTTGGCAGCTACTCTTTCCAAACGCAACATCTGACAAACGAACACAAATATAGAAAAAAAGACACAATTGGTATCCAAAAGAATCAGGTTTTAACCCACGTGACTTTTGGCTTCAACCCACGTGACTTCAGGCTTCAACCCACGTGACTTTGAAAACGATCGGTAACCACTTTTGAAGTTGGCAGCTACTCTTTCCAAACGCAACATCTGACGAACGAACACAAATATAGAAAAAAAGACACAATTGTTATCCAAAAAGTTTAGGTTTGAACCCACGTGACTCCAGGCTTCAACCCACGTGACTTCAGGCTTCAACCCACGTGACTTTGGAAACGATCGGTCACCACTTTTGATGTTGGCAGCTACTTGTTCCAAACGCAACATCTGACGAACGAACACAAATATAGAAGAAAAAACACAATTGTTATACAAAAAGTTCAGGTTTTAACCCACGTGACTTTAGGCTTCAACCTACGTGACTTCAGGCTTCAACCCACGTGACTTCAGGCTTCAACCCACGTGACATCAGGCTTCAACCCACGTGACTTCAGGCTTCAACCCACGTGACTTTGAAAACGATCGGTCACCACTTTTGATGTTGGCAGCTACTTGTTCCAAACGCAACATCAGACGAACGAACACAAATATAGAAGAAAAAACACAATTGGTATCCAAAAAGTTCAGGTTTTAACCCACGTGACTTTTGGCTTCAACCCACGTGACTTCAGGCTTCAACCCACGTGACTTTGATAACGATCGGTAACCACTTTTGAAGTTGGCAGCTACTCTTTCCAAACGCAACATCTGACGAACGAACACAAATATAGAAGAAAAGACACAATTGGTATCCAAAAAGTTCAGGTTTTAACCCACGTGACTTTTGGCTTCAACCCACGTGACCTCAGGCTCCAACCCACGTGACTTCAGGCTACAACCCACGTGACTTTGAAAACGATCGGTAACCACTTTTGAAGTTGGCAGCTACTCTTTCCAAACGCAACATCTGACAAACGAACACAAATATAGAAAAAAAGACACAATTGTTATCCAAAAAGTTTAGGTTTGAACCCACGTAACTCCAGGCTTCAACCCACGTGACTTCAGGCTTCAACCCACGTGACTTTGGAAACGATCGGTCACCACTTTTGAAGTTGGCAGCTACTCTTTCCAAACGCAACATCTGTCGAACGAACACAAATATAGAAGAAAAGACACAATTGTTATCCAAAAAGTTCAGGTTTCCACCCACGTGACTTTTGGCTTTAACCCACGTGACTTCAGGCTTCAACCCACGTGACTTTGAAAACGATCGGTAACCACTTTTGAAGTTGGCAGCTACTCTTTCCAAACGCAACATCTGTCGAACGAACACAAATATAGAAGAAAAGACACAATTGTTATCCAAAAAGTTCAGGTTCCAACCCACGTGACTTTTGGCTTTAACCCACGTGACTTCAGGCTTCAACCCACGTGACTTTGAAAACGATCGGTAACCACTTTTGAAGTTGGCAGCTACTCTTTCCAAACGCAACATCTGACGAACGAACACAAATATAGAAAAAAAGACACAATTGTTATCCAAAAATGTCAGGCTTGAACCCACGTGACTCCAGGCTCCAACCCACGTGACTTCAGGCTTTCACTCACGTGACTTCCAAAACGATCGGTCACCACTTTTGATGTTAGCAGCTACTTGTTTCAAACGCAACATCTGACGAACGAACACAAAGATAGAAGAAAAGACACAATTGTTATCCAAAAAGTTCAGGTTTCAACCCACGTGACTTTTGGCTTCAACCGACGTGACTTCAGGCTTCAATCCACGTGACCTCAGGCTTCAACCCACGTGACTTTTAAAACGTTCGGTCACTACTTTTGAAGTTGGCAGCTACTCTTTCCAAACGCAACATCTGACGAACGAACACAAATATAGGAGAAAAGACACAATTGTTATCCAAAAAGTTCAGGTTTCAACCCACGTGACTTTTGGCTTCAACCCACGTGACTTCAGGCTTCAACCCACGTGACCTCAGGCTCCAACCCACGTGACTTTTAAAACGTTCGGTCACCACTTTTGGAGTTGGCGGCTACTTGTTCCAAACGCAACATCTGACGAACGAACACAAAAATAGGAGAAAAGACACAATTGTTATCCAAAAAGTTCAGGTTTCAACCCACGTGACTTCAGGCTCCAATCCACGTGACTTCAGGCTTTCACCCACGTGACTTCAAAAAGTTCAGGTTTCAACCCACGTGACTTTTGGCTTCAACCCACGTGACTTCAGGCTTCAACCCACGTGACTTCAGGCGTCAACCCACGTGACTTTGAAAACGATCAGTAACCACTTTTGAAGTTGGCAGCTACTCTTTCCAAACGCAACATCTGACGAACGAACACAAATATAGAAGAAAAGACACAATTGGTATCCAAAAGAATCAGGTTTTAACCCACGTGACTTTTGGCTTCAACCCACGTGACCTCAGGCTTCAATCCACGTGACTTCAGGCTTCAACCCACGTGACTTTGAAAACGATCGGTAACCACTTTTGAAGTTGGCAGCTACTCTTTCCAAACGCAACATCTGACGAACGAACACAAATATAGAAAAAAAGACACAATTGATATCCAAAAAGTTTAGGTTTGAACCCACGTGACTCCAGGCTTCAACCCACGTGACTTCAGGCTTCAACCCACGTGACTTTGGAAACGATCGGTCACCACTTTTGATGTTGGCAGCTACTTGTTCCAAACGCAACATCTGACGAACGAACACAAATATAGAAGAAAAAACACAATTGTTATCCAAAAAGTTCAGGTTTTAACCCACGTGACTTTAGGCTTCAACCCACGTGACTTCAGGCTTCAACCCACGTGACTTCAGGCTTCAACCCACGTGACATCAGGCTTCAACCCACGTGACTTCAGGCTTCAACCCACGTGACTTTGAAAACGATCGGTCACCACTTTTGATGTTGGCAGCTACTCTTTCCAAACGCAACATCTGACAAACGAACACAAATATAGAAAAAAAGACACAATTGTTATCCAAAAAGTTCAGGTTTCCACCCACGTGACTTTTGGCTTTAACCCACGTGACTTCAGGCTTCAACCCACGTGACTTTGAAAACGATCGGTAACCACTTTTGAAGTTGGCAGCTACTCTTTCCAAACGCAACATCTGTCGAACGAACACAAATATAGAAGAAAAGACACAATTGTTATCCAAAAAGTTCAGGTTCCAACCCACGTGACTTTTGGCTTTAACCCACGTGACTTCAGGCTTCAACCCACGTGACTTTGAAAACGATCGGTAACCACTTTTGAAGTTGGCAGCTACTCTTTCCAAACGCAACATCTGACGAACGAACACAAATATAGAAAAAAAGACACAATTGTTATCCAAAAATGTCAGGCTTGAACCCACGTGACTCCAGGCTCCAACCCACGTGACTTCAGGCTTTCACCCACGTGACTTTCAAAACGATCGGTCACCACTTTTGATGTTGGCAGCTACTTGTTTCAAACGCAACATCTGACGAACGAACACAAAGATAGAAGAAAAGACACAATTGTTATCCAAAAAGTTCAGGTTTCAACCCACGTGACTTTTGGCTTCAACCCACGTGACTCCAGGCTTCAATTCACGTGACCTCAGGCTTCAACCCACGTGACTTTTAAAACGTTCGGTCACCACTTTTGAAGTTGGCAGCTACTCTTTCCAAACGCAACATCTGACGAACGAACACAAATATAGAAGAAAAGACACAATTGTTATCCAAAAAGTTCAGGTTTCAACCCACGTGACTTTTGGCTTCAACCCACGTGACTTCAGGCTTCAACCCACGTGACCTCAGGCTCCAACCCACGTGACTTTTAAAACGTTCGGTCACCACTTTTGGAGTTGGCAGCTACTTGTTCCAAACGCAACATCTGACGAACGAACACAAAAATAGGAGAAAAGACACAATTGTTATCCAAAAAGTTCAGGTTTCAACCCACGTGACTTCAGGCTCCACTCCACGTGACTTCAGGCTTTCACCCACGTGACTTTCAAAACGATCGGTCACCACTTTTGATGTTGGCAGCTACTTGTTCCAAACGCAACATCAGACGAACGAACACAAATATAGAAGAAAAAACACAATTGTTATCCAAAAAAGTCAGGTTTTAACCCACGTGACTTCAGGCTCCAACCCACGTGACTTCAGGCTTCAACCCACGTGACTTTGGAAACGATCGGTCACCACTTTTGAAGTTGGCAGCTACTCTTTCCAAACGCAACATCTGACGAACGAACACAAATATAGAAGAAAAGACACAATTGTTATCCAAAAAGTTCAGATTTCAACCCACGTGACTTTTGGCTTCAACCCACGTGACCTCAGGCTTCAACCCACGTGACTTCAGGCTTCAACCCACGTGACTTTGATAACGATCGGTAACCACTTTTGAAGTTGGCAGCTACTCTTTCCAAACGCAACATCTGACGAACGAACACAAATATAGAAGAAAAGACACAATTGGTATCCAAAAAGTTCAGGTTTTAACCCACGTGACTTTTGGCTTCAACCCACGTGACCTCAGGCTCCAACCCACGTGACTTCAGGCTACAACCCACGTGACTTTGAAAACGATCGGTAACCACTTTTGATGTTGGCAGCTACTTGTTTCAAACGCAACATCTGACGAACGAACACAAAGATAGAAGAAAAGACACAATTGTTATCCAAAAAGTTCAGGTTTCAACCCACGTGACTTTTGGCTTCAACCCACGTGACTCCAGGCTTCAATTCACGTGACCTCAGGCTTCAACCCACGTGACTTTTAAAACGTTCGGTCACCACTTTTGAAGTTGGCAGCTACTCTTTCCAAACGCAACATCTGACGAACGAACACAAATATAGAAGAAAAGACACAATTGTTATCCAAAAAGTTCAGGTTTCAACCCACGTGACTTTTGGCTTCAACCCACGTGACTTCAGGCTTCAACCCACGTGACCTCAGGCTCCAACCCACGTGACTTTTAAAACGTTCGGTCACCACTTTTGGAGTTGGCAGCTACTTGTTCCAAACGCAACATCTGACGAACGAACACAAAAATAGGAGAAAAGACACAATTGTTATCCAAAAAGTTCAGGTTTCAACCCACGTGACTTTTGGCTTCAACCCACGTGACTCCAGGCTTCAATTCACGTGACCTCAGGCTTCAACCCACGTGACTTTCAAAACGATCGGTCACCACTTTTGATGTTGGCAGCTACTTGTTTCAAACGCAACATCTGACGAACGAACACAAAGATAGAAGAAAAGACACAATTGTTATCCAAAAAGTTCAGGTTTCAACCCACGTGACTTTTGGCTTCAACCCACGTGACTCCAGGCTTCAATTCACGTGACCTCAGGCTTCAACCCACGTGACTTTTAAAACGTTCGGTCACCACTTTTGAAGTTGGCAGCTACTCTTTCCAAACGCAACATCTGACGAACGAACACAAATATAGAAGAAAAGACACAATTGGTATCCAAAAAGTTCAGGTTTAAACTAACGTGACTTTTGGCTTCAACCCACGTGACCTCAGGCTCCAACCCACGTGACTTCAGGCTTCAACCCACGTGACTTTGAAAACGATCGGTAACCACTTTTGAAGTTGGCAGCTACTCTTTCCAAACGCAACATCTGACGAACGAACACAAATATTGGAGAAAAGACACAATTGTTATCCAAAAAGTTCAGGTTTTAACCCACGTGACTTTTGGCTTCAACCCACGTGACTCCAGGCTTCAACCCACGTGACCTCAGGCTTCAACCCACGTGACTTTTAAAACGTTCGGTCACCACTTTTGGAGTTGGCAGCTACTTGTTCCAAACGCAACATCTGACGAACGAACACAAAAATAGAAGAAAAGACACAATTGTTATCCAAAAAGTTCAGGTTTCAACCCACGTGACTTCAGGCTCCAACCCACGTGACTTCAGGCTTTCACCCACGTGACTTTCAAAACGATCGGTCACCACTTTTGATGTTGGCAGCTACTTGTTCCAAACGCAACATCTGACGAACGAACACAAATATAGAAGAAATAACACAATTGTTATCCAAAAAAGTCAGGTTTTATCCCACGTGACTTCAGGCTTCAACCCACGCGACTTCAGGCTTCAACCCACGTGACTTTGAAAACGATCGTTCACCACTTTTGAAGTTGGCAGCTACTCTTCCCAAACGCAACATCTGACGAACGAACACAAATATAGAAGAAAAGACACAATTGTTATCCAAAAAGTTCAGGTTTCAACCCACGTGACTTTTGGCTTCAACCCACGTGACTTCAGGCTCCAACCCACGTGACTTCAGGCGTCAACCCACGTGACTTTGAAAACGATCGGTAACCAATTTTGAAGTTGGCAGCTACTCTTTCCAAACGCAACATCTGACGAACGAACACAAATATAGAAGAAAAGACACAATTGTTATCCAAAAAGTTCAGGTTTCAACCCACGTGACTTTTGGCTTCAACCCACGTGACTTCAGGCTTCAACCCACGTGACTTCAGGCTTCAACCCACGTGACTTTGAAAACGATCGGTAACCACTTTTGAAGTTGGCAGCTACTCTTTCCAAACGCAACATCTGACAAACGAACACAAATATAGAAAAAAAGACACAATTGGTATCCAAAAGAATCAGGTTTTAACCCACGTGACTTTTGGCTTCAACCCACGTGACTTCAGGCTTCAACCCACGTGACTTTGAAAACGATCGGTAACCACTTTTGAAGTTGGCAGCTACTCTTTCCAAACGCAACATCTGACGAACGAACACAAATATAGAAAAAAAGACACAATTGTTATCCAAAAAGTTTAGGTTTGAACCCACGTGACTCCAGGCTTCAACCCACGTGACTTCAGGCTTCAACCCACGTGACTTTGGAAACGATCGGTCACCACTTTTGATGTTGGCAGCTACTTGTTCCAAACGCAACATCTGACGAACGAACACAAATATAGAAGAAAAAACACAATTGTTATACAAAAAGTTCAGGTTTTAACCCACGTGACTTTAGGCTTCAACCTACGTGACTTCAGGCTTCAACCCACGTGACTTCAGGCTTCAACCCACGTGACATCAGGCTTCAACCCACGTGACTTCAGGCTTCAACCCACGTGACTTTGAAAACGATCGGTCACCACTTTTGATGTTGGCAGCTACTTGTTCCAAACGCAACATCAGACGAACGAACACAAATATAGAAGAAAAAACACAATTGGTATCCAAAAAGTTCAGGTTTTAACCCACGTGACTTTTGGCTTCAACCCACGTGACTTCAGGCTTCAACCCACGTGACTTTGATAACGATCGGTAACCACTTTTGAAGTTGGCAGCTACTCTTTCCAAACGCAACATCTGACGAACGAACACAAATATAGAAGAAAAGACACAATTGGTATCCAAAAAGTTCAGGTTTTAACCCACGTGACTTTTGGCTTCAACCCACGTGACCTCAGGCTCCAACCCACGTGACTTCAGGCTACAACCCACGTGACTTTGAAAACGATCGGTAACCACTTTTGAAGTTGGCAGCTACTCTTTCCAAACGCAACATCTGACAAACGAACACAAATATAGAAAAAAAGACACAATTGTTATCCAAAAAGTTTAGGTTTGAACCCACGTAACTCCAGGCTTCAACCCACGTGACTTCAGGCTTCAACCCACGTGACTTTGGAAACGATCGGTCACCACTTTTGAAGTTGGCAGCTACTCTTTCCAAACGCAACATCTGTCGAACGAACACAAATATAGAAGAAAAGACACAATTGTTATCCAAAAAGTTCAGGTTTCCACCCACGTGACTTTTGGCTTTAACCCACGTGACTTCAGGCTTCAACCCACGTGACTTTGAAAACGATCGGTAACCACTTTTGAAGTTGGCAGCTACTCTTTCCAAACGCAACATCTGTCGAACGAACACAAATATAGAAGAAAAGACACAATTGTTATCCAAAAAGTTCAGGTTCCAACCCACGTGACTTTTGGCTTTAACCCACGTGACTTCAGGCTTCAACCCACGTGACTTTGAAAACGATCGGTAACCACTTTTGAAGTTGGCAGCTACTCTTTCCAAACGCAACATCTGACGAACGAACACAAATATAGAAAAAAAGACACAATTGTTATCCAAAAATGTCAGGCTTGAACCCACGTGACTCCAGGCTCCAACCCACGTGACTTCAGGCTTTCACTCACGTGACTTCCAAAACGATCGGTCACCACTTTTGATGTTAGCAGCTACTTGTTTCAAACGCAACATCTGACGAACGAACACAAAGATAGAAGAAAAGACACAATTGTTATCCAAAAAGTTCAGGTTTCAACCCACGTGACTTTTGGCTTCAACCGACGTGACTTCAGGCTTCAATCCACGTGACCTCAGGCTTCAACCCACGTGACTTTTAAAACGTTCGGTCACTACTTTTGAAGTTGGCAGCTACTCTTTCCAAACGCAACATCTGACGAACGAACACAAATATAGGAGAAAAGACACAATTGTTATCCAAAAAGTTCAGGTTTCAACCCACGTGACTTTTGGCTTCAACCCACGTGACTTCAGGCTTCAACCCACGTGACCTCGAGCTCCAACCCACGTGACTTTTAAAACGTTCGGTCACCACTTTTGGAGTTGGCGGCTACTTGTTCCAAACGCAACATCTGACGAACGAACACAAAAATAGGAGAAAAGACACAATTGTTATCCAAAAAGTTCAGGTTTCAACCCACGTGACTTCAGGCTCCAATCCACGTGACTTCAGGCTTTCACCCACGTGACTTCAAAAAGTTCAGGTTTCAACCCACGTGACTTCAGGCTTCAACCCACGTGACTTCAGGCGTCAACCCACGTGACCTCAGGCTTCAACCCACGTGACTTTTAAAACGTTCGGTCACCACTTTTGGAGTTGGCAGCTACTTGTTCCAAACGCAACATCTGACGAACGAACACAAAAATAGAAGAAAAGACACAATTGTTATCCAAAAAGTTCAGGTTTCAACCCACGTGACTTCAGGCTCCAACCCACGTGACTTCAGGCTTTCACCCACGTGACTTTCAAAACGATCGGTCACCACTTTTGATGTTGGCAGCTACTTGTTCCAAACGCAACATCTGACGAACGAACACAAATATAGAAGAAATAACACAATTGTTATCCAAAAAAGTCAGGTTTTATCCCACGTGACTTCAGGCTTCAACCCACGCGACTTCAGGCTTCAACCCACGTGACTTTGAAAACGATCGTTCACCACTTTTGAAGTTGGCAGCTACTCTTCCCAAACGCAACATCTGACGAACGAACACAAATATAGAAGAAAAGACACAATTGTTATCCAAAAAGTTCAGGTTTCAACCCACGTGACTTTTGGCTTCAACCCACGTGACTTCAGGCTCCAACCCACGTGACTTCAGGCGTCAACCCACGTGACTTTGAAAACGATCGGTAACCAATTTTGAAGTTGGCAGCTACTCTTTCCAAACGCAACATCTGACGAACGAACACAAATATAGAAGAAAAGACACAATTGTTATCCAAAAAGTTCAGGTTTCAACCCACGTGACTTTTGGCTTCAACCCACGTGACTTCAGGCTTCAACCCACGTGACTTCAGGCTTCAACCCACGTGACTTTGAAAACGATCGGTAACCACTTTTGAAGTTGGCAGCTACTCTTTCCAAACGCAACATCTGACAAACGAACACAAATATAGAAAAAAAGACACAATTGGTATCCAAAAGAATCAGGTTTTAACCCACGTGACTTTTGGCTTCAACCCACGTGACTTCAGGCTTCAACCCACGTGACTTTGAAAACGATCGGTAACCACTTTTGAAGTTGGCAGCTACTCTTTCCAAACGCAACATCTGACGAACGAACACAAATATAGAAAAAAAGACACAATTGTTATCCAAAAAGTTTAGGTTTGAACCCACGTGACTCCAGGCTTCAACCCACGTGACTTCAGGCTTCAACCCACGTGACTTTGGAAACGATCGGTCACCACTTTTGATGTTGGCAGCTACTTGTTCCAAACGCAACATCTGACGAACGAACACAAATATAGAAGAAAAAACACAATTGTTATACAAAAAGTTCAGGTTTTAACCCACGTGACTTTAGGCTTCAACCTACGTGACTTCAGGCTTCAACCCACGTGACTTCAGGCTTCAACCCACGTGACATCAGGCTTCAACCCACGTGACTTCAGGCTTCAACCCACGTGACTTTGAAAACGATCGGTCACCACTTTTGATGTTGGCAGCTACTTGTTCCAAACGCAACATCAGACGAACGAACACAAATATAGAAGAAAAAACACAATTGGTATCCAAAAAGTTCAGGTTTTAACCCACGTGACTTTTGGCTTCAACCCACGTGACTTCAGGCTTCAACCCACGTGACTTTGATAACGATCGGTAACCACTTTTGAAGTTGGCAGCTACTCTTTCCAAACGCAACATCTGACGAACGAACACAAATATAGAAGAAAAGACACAATTGGTATCCAAAAAGTTCAGGTTTTAACCCACGTGACTTTTGGCTTCAACCCACGTGACCTCAGGCTCCAACCCACGTGACTTCAGGCTACAACCCACGTGACTTTGAAAACGATCGGTAACCACTTTTGAAGTTGGCAGCTACTCTTTCCAAACGCAACATCTGACAAACGAACACAAATATAGAAAAAAAGACACAATTGTTATCCAAAAAGTTTAGGTTTGAACCCACGTAACTCCAGGC
This sequence comes from Anaspis maculata, assembly GCA_949128115.1. Taxonomy (NCBI): domain Eukaryota; kingdom Metazoa; phylum Arthropoda; class Insecta; order Coleoptera; family Scraptiidae; genus Anaspis; species Anaspis maculata. The sequence continues at coordinate 625,584 of OX421968.1, read as the reverse complement.
TTCAACCCACGTGACTTCAGGCTTTCACCCACGTGACTTTCAAAACGATCGGTCACCACTTTTGATGTTGGCAGCTACTTGTTCCAAACGCAACATCTGACGAACGAACACAAATATAGAAGAAATAACACAATTGTTATCCAAAAAAGTCAGGTTTTATCCCACGTGACTTCAGGCTTCAACCCACGCGACTTCAGGCTTCAACCCACGTGACTTTGAAAACGATCGTTCACCACTTTTGAAGTTGGCAGCTACTCTTCCCAAACGCAACATCTGACGAACGAACACAAATATAGAAGAAAAGACACAATTGTTATCCAAAAAGTTCAGGTTTCAACCCACGTGACTTTTGGCTTCAACCCACGTGACTTCAGGCTCCAACCCACGTGACTTCAGGCGTCAACCCACGTGACTTTGAAAACGATCGGTAACCAATTTTGAAGTTGGCAGCTACTCTTTCCAAACGCAACATCTGACGAACGAACACAAATATAGAAGAAAAGACACAATTGTTATCCAAAAAGTTCAGGTTTCAACCCACGTGACTTTTGGCTTCAACCCACGTGACTTCAGGCTCCAACCCACGTGACTTCAGGCGTCAACCCACGTGACTTTGAAAACGATCGGTAACCAATTTTGAAGTTGGCAGCTACTCTTTCCAAACGCAACATCTGACGAACGAACACAAATATAGAAGAAAAGACACAATTGTTATCCAAAAAGTTCAGGTTTCAACCCACGTGACTTTTGGCTTCAACCCACGTGACTTCAGGCTTCAACCCACGTGACTTCAGGCTTCAACCCACGTGACTTTGAAAACGATCGGTAACCACTTTTGAAGTTGGCAGCTACTCTTTCCAAACGCAACATCTGACAAACGAACACAAATATAGAAAAAAAGACACAATTGGTATCCAAAAGAATCAGGTTTTAACCCACGTGACTTTTGGCTTCAACCCACGTGACTTCAGGCTTCAACCCACGTGACTTTGAAAACGATCGGTAACCACTTTTGAAGTTGGCAGCTACTCTTTCCAAACGCAACATCTGACGAACGAACACAAATATAGAAAAAAAGACACAATTGTTATCCAAAAAGTTTAGGTTTGAACCCACGTGACTCCAGGCTTCAACCCACGTGACTTCAGGCTTCAACCCACGTGACTTTGGAAACGATCGGTCACCACTTTTGATGTTGGCAGCTACTTGTTCCAAACGCAACATCTGACGAACGAACACAAATATAGAAGAAAAAACACAATTGTTATACAAAAAGTTCAGGTTTTAACCCACGTGACTTTAGGCTTCAACCTACGTGACTTCAGGCTTCAACCCACGTGACTTCAGGCTTCAACCCACGTGACATCAGGCTTCAACCCACGTGACTTCAGGCTTCAACCCACGTGACTTTGAAAACGATCGGTCACCACTTTTGATGTTGGCAGCTACTTGTTCCAAACGCAACATCAGACGAACGAACACAAATATAGAAGAAAAAACACAATTGGTATCCAAAAAGTTCAGGTTTTAACCCACGTGACTTTTGGCTTCAACCCACGTGACTTCAGGCTTCAACCCACGTGACTTTGATAACGATCGGTAACCACTTTTGAAGTTGGCAGCTACTCTTTCCAAACGCAACATCTGACGAACGAACACAAATATAGAAGAAAAGACACAATTGGTATCCAAAAAGTTCAGGTTTTAACCCACGTGACTTTTGGCTTCAACCCACGTGACCTCAGGCTCCAACCCACGTGACTTCAGGCTACAACCCACGTGACTTTGAAAACGATCGGTAACCACTTTTGAAGTTGGCAGCTACTCTTTCCAAACGCAACATCTGACAAACGAACACAAATATAGAAAAAAAGACACAATTGTTATCCAAAAAGTTTAGGTTTGAACCCACGTAACTCCAGGCTTCAACCCACGTGACTTCAGGCTTCAACCCACGTGACTTTGGAAACGATCGGTCACCACTTTTGAAGTTGGCAGCTACTCTTTCCAAACGCAACATCTGTCGAACGAACACAAATATAGAAGAAAAGACACAATTGTTATCCAAAAAGTTCAGGTTTCCACCCACGTGACTTTTGGCTTTAACCCACGTGACTTCAGGCTTCAACCCACGTGACTTTGAAAACGATCGGTAACCACTTTTGAAGTTGGCAGCTACTCTTTCCAAACGCAACATCTGTCGAACGAACACAAATATAGAAGAAAAGACACAATTGTTATCCAAAAAGTTCAGGTTCCAACCCACGTGACTTTTGGCTTTAACCCACGTGACTTCAGGCTTCAACCCACGTGACTTTGAAAACGATCGGTAACCACTTTTGAAGTTGGCAGCTACTCTTTCCAAACGCAACATCTGACGAACGAACACAAATATAGAAAAAAAGACACAATTGTTATCCAAAAATGTCAGGCTTGAACCCACGTGACTCCAGGCTCCAACCCACGTGACTTCAGGCTTTCACTCACGTGACTTCCAAAACGATCGGTCACCACTTTTGATGTTAGCAGCTACTTGTTTCAAACGCAACATCTGACGAACGAACACAAAGATAGAAGAAAAGACACAATTGTTATCCAAAAAGTTCAGGTTTCAACCCACGTGACTTTTGGCTTCAACCGACGTGACTTCAGGCTTCAATCCACGTGACCTCAGGCTTCAACCCACGTGACTTTTAAAACGTTCGGTCACTACTTTTGAAGTTGGCAGCTACTCTTTCCAAACGCAACATCTGACGAACGAACACAAATATAGGAGAAAAGACACAATTGTTATCCAAAAAGTTCAGGTTTCAACCCACGTGACTTTTGGCTTCAACCCACGTGACTTCAGGCTTCAACCCACGTGACCTCAGGCTCCAACCCACGTGACTTTTAAAACGTTCGGTCACCACTTTTGGAGTTGGCGGCTACTTGTTCCAAACGCAACATCTGACGAACGAACACAAAAATAGGAGAAAAGACACAATTGTTATCCAAAAAGTTCAGGTTTCAACCCACGTGACTTCAGGCTCCAATCCACGTGACTTCAGGCTTTCACCCACGTGACTTCAAAAAGTTCAGGTTTCAACCCACGTGACTTTTGGCTTCAACCCACGTGACTTCAGGCTTCAACCCACGTGACTTCAGGCGTCAACCCACGTGACTTTGAAAACGATCAGTAACCACTTTTGAAGTTGGCAGCTACTCTTTCCAAACGCAACATCTGACGAACGAACACAAATATAGAAGAAAAGACACAATTGGTATCCAAAAGAATCAGGTTTTAACCCACGTGACTTTTGGCTTCAACCCACGTGACCTCAGGCTTCAATCCACGTGACTTCAGGCTTCAACCCACGTGACTTTGAAAACGATCGGTAACCACTTTTGAAGTTGGCAGCTACTCTTTCCAAACGCAACATCTGACGAACGAACACAAATATAGAAAAAAAGACACAATTGATATCCAAAAAGTTTAGGTTTGAACCCACGTGACTCCAGGCTTCAACCCACGTGACTTCAGGCTTCAACCCACGTGACTTTGGAAACGATCGGTCACCACTTTTGATGTTGGCAGCTACTTGTTCCAAACGCAACATCTGACGAACGAACACAAATATAGAAGAAAAAACACAATTGTTATCCAAAAAGTTCAGGTTTTAACCCACGTGACTTTAGGCTTCAACCCACGTGACTTCAGGCTTCAACCCACGTGACTTCAGGCTTCAACCCACGTGACATCAGGCTTCAACCCACGTGACTTCAGGCTTCAACCCACGTGACTTTGAAAACGATCGGTCACCACTTTTGATGTTGGCAGCTACTCTTTCCAAACGCAACATCTGACAAACGAACACAAATATAGAAAAAAAGACACAATTGTTATCCAAAAAGTTCAGGTTTCCACCCACGTGACTTTTGGCTTTAACCCACGTGACTTCAGGCTTCAACCCACGTGACTTTGAAAACGATCGGTAACCACTTTTGAAGTTGGCAGCTACTCTTTCCAAACGCAACATCTGTCGAACGAACACAAATATAGAAGAAAAGACACAATTGTTATCCAAAAAGTTCAGGTTCCAACCCACGTGACTTTTGGCTTTAACCCACGTGACTTCAGGCTTCAACCCACGTGACTTTGAAAACGATCGGTAACCACTTTTGAAGTTGGCAGCTACTCTTTCCAAACGCAACATCTGACGAACGAACACAAATATAGAAAAAAAGACACAATTGTTATCCAAAAATGTCAGGCTTGAACCCACGTGACTCCAGGCTCCAACCCACGTGACTTCAGGCTTTCACCCACGTGACTTTCAAAACGATCGGTCACCACTTTTGATGTTGGCAGCTACTTGTTTCAAACGCAACATCTGACGAACGAACACAAAGATAGAAGAAAAGACACAATTGTTATCCAAAAAGTTCAGGTTTCAACCCACGTGACTTTTGGCTTCAACCCACGTGACTCCAGGCTTCAATTCACGTGACCTCAGGCTTCAACCCACGTGACTTTTAAAACGTTCGGTCACCACTTTTGAAGTTGGCAGCTACTCTTTCCAAACGCAACATCTGACGAACGAACACAAATATAGAAGAAAAGACACAATTGTTATCCAAAAAGTTCAGGTTTCAACCCACGTGACTTTTGGCTTCAACCCACGTGACTTCAGGCTTCAACCCACGTGACCTCAGGCTCCAACCCACGTGACTTTTAAAACGTTCGGTCACCACTTTTGGAGTTGGCAGCTACTTGTTCCAAACGCAACATCTGACGAACGAACACAAAAATAGGAGAAAAGACACAATTGTTATCCAAAAAGTTCAGGTTTCAACCCACGTGACTTCAGGCTCCACTCCACGTGACTTCAGGCTTTCACCCACGTGACTTTCAAAACGATCGGTCACCACTTTTGATGTTGGCAGCTACTTGTTCCAAACGCAACATCAGACGAACGAACACAAATATAGAAGAAAAAACACAATTGTTATCCAAAAAAGTCAGGTTTTAACCCACGTGACTTCAGGCTCCAACCCACGTGACTTCAGGCTTCAACCCACGTGACTTTGGAAACGATCGGTCACCACTTTTGAAGTTGGCAGCTACTCTTTCCAAACGCAACATCTGACGAACGAACACAAATATAGAAGAAAAGACACAATTGTTATCCAAAAAGTTCAGATTTCAACCCACGTGACTTTTGGCTTCAACCCACGTGACCTCAGGCTTCAACCCACGTGACTTCAGGCTTCAACCCACGTGACTTTGATAACGATCGGTAACCACTTTTGAAGTTGGCAGCTACTCTTTCCAAACGCAACATCTGACGAACGAACACAAATATAGAAGAAAAGACACAATTGGTATCCAAAAAGTTCAGGTTTTAACCCACGTGACTTTTGGCTTCAACCCACGTGACCTCAGGCTCCAACCCACGTGACTTCAGGCTACAACCCACGTGACTTTGAAAACGATCGGTAACCACTTTTGATGTTGGCAGCTACTTGTTTCAAACGCAACATCTGACGAACGAACACAAAGATAGAAGAAAAGACACAATTGTTATCCAAAAAGTTCAGGTTTCAACCCACGTGACTTTTGGCTTCAACCCACGTGACTCCAGGCTTCAATTCACGTGACCTCAGGCTTCAACCCACGTGACTTTTAAAACGTTCGGTCACCACTTTTGAAGTTGGCAGCTACTCTTTCCAAACGCAACATCTGACGAACGAACACAAATATAGAAGAAAAGACACAATTGTTATCCAAAAAGTTCAGGTTTCAACCCACGTGACTTTTGGCTTCAACCCACGTGACTTCAGGCTTCAACCCACGTGACCTCAGGCTCCAACCCACGTGACTTTTAAAACGTTCGGTCACCACTTTTGGAGTTGGCAGCTACTTGTTCCAAACGCAACATCTGACGAACGAACACAAAAATAGGAGAAAAGACACAATTGTTATCCAAAAAGTTCAGGTTTCAACCCACGTGACTTTTGGCTTCAACCCACGTGACTCCAGGCTTCAATTCACGTGACCTCAGGCTTCAACCCACGTGACTTTCAAAACGATCGGTCACCACTTTTGATGTTGGCAGCTACTTGTTTCAAACGCAACATCTGACGAACGAACACAAAGATAGAAGAAAAGACACAATTGTTATCCAAAAAGTTCAGGTTTCAACCCACGTGACTTTTGGCTTCAACCCACGTGACTCCAGGCTTCAATTCACGTGACCTCAGGCTTCAACCCACGTGACTTTTAAAACGTTCGGTCACCACTTTTGAAGTTGGCAGCTACTCTTTCCAAACGCAACATCTGACGAACGAACACAAATATAGAAGAAAAGACACAATTGTTATCCAAAAAGTTCAGGTTTCAACCCACGTGACTTTTGGCTTCAACCCACGTGACTTCAGGCTTCAACCCACGTGACCTCAGGCTCCAACCCACGTGACTTTTAAAACGTTCGGTCACCACTTTTGGAGTTGGCAGCTACTTGTTCCAAACGCAACATCTGACGAACGAACACAAAAATAGGAGAAAAGACACAATTGTTATCCAAAAAGTTCAGGTTTCAACCCACGTGACTTCAGGCTCCACTCCACGTGACTTCAGGCTTTCACCCACGTGACTTTCAAAACGATCGGTCACCACTTTTGATGTTGGCAGCTACTTGTCCCAAACGCAACATCAGACGAACGAACACAAATATAGAAGAAAAAACACAATTGTTATCCAAAAAAGTCAGGTTTTAACCCACGTGACTTCAGGCTCCAACCCACGTGACTTCAGGCTTCAACCCACGTGACTTTGGAAACGATCGGTCACCACTTTTGAAGTTGGCAGCTACTCTTTCCAAACGCAACATCTGACGAACGAACACAAATATAGAAGAAAAGACACAATTGTTATCCAAAAAGTTCAGATTTCAACCCACGTGACTTTTGGCTTCAACCCACGTGACCTCAGGCTTCAACCCACGTGACTTCAGGCTTCAACCCACGTGACTTTGATAACGATCGGTAACCACTTTTGAAGTTGGCAGCTACTCTTTCCAAACGCAACATCTGACGAACGAACACAAATATAGAAGAAAAGACACAATTGGTATCCAAAAAGTTCAGGTTTTAACCCACGTGACTTTTGGCTTCAACCCACGTGACCTCAGGCTCCAACCCACGTGACTTCAGGCTACAACCCACGTGACTTTGAAAACGATCGGTAACCACTTTTGAAGTTGGCAGCTACTCTTTCCAAACGCAACATCTGACGAACGAACACAAATATAGAAAAAAAGACACAATTGTTATCCAAAAAGTTTAGGTTTGAACCCACGTGACTCCAGGCTTCAACCCACGTGACTTCAGGCTTCAACCCACGTGACTTTGGAAACGATCGGTCACCACTTTTGATGTTGGCAGCTACTTGTTCCAAACGCAACATCTGACGAACGAACACAAATATAGAAGAAAAAACACAATTGTTATCCAAAAAGTTCAGGTTTTAACCCACGTGACTTTAGGCTTCAACCCACGTGACTTCAGGCTTCAACCCACGTGACTTCAGGCTTCAACCCACGTGACATCAGGCTTCAACCCACGTGACTTCAGGCTTCAACCCACGTGACTTTGAAAACGATCGGTCACCACTTTTGATGTTGGCAGCTACTTGTTCCAAACGCAACATCAGACGAACGAATACAAATATAGAAGAAAAAACACAATTGGTATCCAAAAAGTTCAGGTTTCAACCCACGTGACTTTTGGCTTCAACCCAAGTGACTTCAGGCTTCAACCCACGTGACTTTGAAAACGATCGGTAACCACTTTTGAAGTTGGCAGCTACTCTTTCCAAACGCAACATCTGACAAACGAACACAAATATAGAAAAAAAGACACAATTGTTATCCAAAAAGTTCAGGTTTGAACCCACGTGACTTTTGGCTCCAACCCACGTGACCTCAGGCTTCAACCCACGTGACTTCAGGCTTCAACCCACGTGATTTTGAAAACGATCGGTAACCACTTTTGAAGTTGGCAGCTACTCTTTCCAAACGCAACATCTGACGAACGAACACAAATATAGAAGAAAAGACACAATTGGTATCCAAAAAGTTCAGGTTTTAACCCACGTGACTTTTGGCTTCAACCCACGTGACCTCAGGCTCCAACCCACGTGACTTCAGGCTTCAACCCACGTGACTTTGAAAACGATCGGTAACCACTTTTGAAGTTGGCAGCTACTCTTTCCAAACGCAACATCTGACGAACGAACACAAATATAGAAAAAAAGACACAATTGTTATCCAAAAAGTTTAGGTTTGAACCCACGTGACTCCAGGCTTCAACCCACGTGACTTCAGGCTTCAACCCACGTGACTTTGGAAACGATCGGTCACCACTTTTGATGTTGGCAGCCACTTGTTCCAATCGCAACATCTGACGAACGAACACAAATATAGAAGAAAGAACACAATTGTTATCCAAAAAGTTCAGGTTTTAACCCACGTGACTTCAGGCTTCAACCCACGTGACTTCAGGCTTCAACCCACGTGACTTCAGGTTTAAACCCACGTGACTTCAGGCTTCAACCCACGTGACTTTGAAAACGATCGGTCACCACTTTTGATGTTGGCAGCTACTTGTTCCAAACGCAACATCAGACGAACGAACACAAATATAGAAGAAAAAACACAATTGGTATCCAAAAAGATCAGGTTTAAACCCACGTGACTTTTGGCTTCAACCCACGTGACCTCAGGCTTCAACCCACGTGACTTCAGGCTTCAACCCACGTGACTTTGAAAACGATCGGTAACCACTTTTGAAGTTGGCAGCTACTCTTTCCAAACGCAACATCTGACAAACGAACACAAATATAGAAAAAAAGACACAATTGTTATCCAAAAAGTTCAGGTTTGAACCCACGTGACTCCAGGCTTCAACCCACGTGACTTCAGGCTTCAACCCACGTGACTTTGGAAACGATCGGTCACCACTTTTGAAGTTGGCAGCTACTCTTTCCAAACGCAACATCTGTCGAACGAACACAAATATAGAAGAAAAGACACAATAGTTATCCAAATAGTTCAGGGGCCCTATTCCTACGGGCGAAGCGGTTGTTCGCTTCGCCTGAGATCCCGCCGTTGCTACGTGACGCGGCTTCCGCCTGGCTTTCGCATGCCACGGGTCATGCGAAGAGAGGTGCGTGCAACCCCCGTGCAACTTTTGCAGTGTTCCCAAGGTTCCGTGATGAAAAGCTCCAATTAAAAAGACAATTCCACCAGAAATTACTGAAAACTGTCGCAAGTGACAAAAATGTCAGTAACAAAATTTCAAATGAATGTCACAGTGATTATAAATAGTTATCATCTGTCAGTGTGTGTTTGATTCCGAATAATTTGAATATAGTGAACCAATAATAAACGCCTTACGTGTGCCACGGACACAACAACGGATACCCAATCGAAGACTTGGAGGAAGCCAAAAGCGAAGCTGGCGTTGACAATGTTAAGAGACGGTTTCCGGATGGCGCTGATGGGAAGATGCATCCACAGATTTCAGCGATACACTCGAACAGTGCTTTGCTTGTACCTCCTTCAAGTTAATTCGTCGGCCGGCATTCTACTTCCACAGCATTTCAGCTCGTGAAATCGGCCGTAACCGTGCCCTGCACCGAATTCGGATTTGAACCCAAAAATCATAGAGCATTTCGCTCCGCCTGAGACCTGCGGGAGGGAGCCATAGCCGCTTTTTCTTTCAAGTAACACCCTCCATTTTCACTATCTAGCTATATCTAGACAAGAGTTGCTCTCAAACCACAATTTGAACTCTTGAGGCTCTTGAGGCCGGGATTATGGTTCGACGCTTTTGACGTATGCGACTGGCAGCGTTGACTTTCGCTCAGCGAATTCTTCCGAATCCATGCGAAAACACACGGGTGAACGAGCGTAGGAATACCAAATTTTGAAAGCAGGCGAAGCGATCGGGTTGCATCCGATCCGGTCCGCATCGCTTCGGACGTAGGAATAGGGCCCCAGGTTTCAACCCACGTGACTTTTGGCTTTAACCCACGTGACTTCAGGCTTCGACCCACGTGACTTTGAAAACGATCGGTAACCACTTTCGATGTTGGCAGCTACTTGTTATAAACGCAACATCTGACGAACGAACACAAATATAGAAGAAAAGACACAATTGTTATCCAAAAAGTTCAGGTTTCAACCCACGTGACTTTTGGCTTCAACCCACGTGACTTCGGGCTTCAATCCACGTGACCTCAGGCTTCAACCCACGTGACTTTTAAAACGTTCGGTCACCACTTTTGGAGTTGGCAGCTACTTGTTCCAAACGCAACATCTGACGAACGAACACAAAAATAGAAGAAAAGACACAATTTATTATCCAAAAAGTTCACGTTTCAACCCACGTGACTCCAGGCTCCAACCCACGTGACTTCAGGCTTCCACCCACGTGACTTTCAGAACGATTGGTCACCACTTTTGATGTTGGCAGCTACTTGTTCCAAACGCAACATCTGACGAACGAACACAAATATAGAAGAATAAACACAATTGTTATCCAAAAAAGTCAGGTTTTAACCCACGTGACTTCAGGCTTCAACCCACGTGACTTCAGGCTTCAACCCACGTGACTTTGAAAACGATCGGTCACCACTTTTGAAGTTGGCAGCTACTCTTTCCAAACGCAACATCTGACGATCGAGCACAAATATAGAAGAAAAGACACAATTGTTATCCAAAAAGTTCAGGTTTCAACCCACGTGACTTTTGGCTTCAACCCACGTGACTTCAGGCTTCAACCCACGTGACTTCAGGCGTCAACCCACGTGACTTTGAAAACATTCGGTAACCACTTTTGAAGTTGGCAGCTACTCTTTCCAAACGGAACATCTGACGAACGAACACAAATATAGAAGAAAAGACACAATTGGTATCCAAAAAGTTCAGGTTTTAACCCACGTGACTTTTGGCTTCAACCCACGTGACCTCAGGCTTCAACCCACGTGACTTCAGGCTTCAACCCACGTGATTTTGAAAACGATCGGTAACCACTTTCGAAGTTGGCAGCTACTCTTTCCAAACGCAACATCTGACGAACGAACACAAATATAGAAGAAAAGACACAATTGGTATCCAAAAAGTTCAGGTTTAAACTAACGTGACTTTTGGCTTCAACCCACGTGACCTCAGGCTCCAACCCACGTGACTTCAGGCTTCAACCCACGTGACTTTGAAAACGATCGGTAACCACTTTTGAAGTTGGCAGCTACTCTTTCCAAACGCAACATCTGACGAACGAACACAAATATTGGAGAAAAGACACAATTGTTATCCAAAAAGTTCAGGTTTTAACCCACGTGACTTTTGGCTTCAACCCACGTGACTCCAGGCTTCAACCCACGTGACCGCAGGCTTCAACCCACGTGACTTTTAAAACGTTCGGTCACCACTTTTGGAGTTGGCAGCTACTTGTTCCAAACGCAACATCTGACGAACGAACACAAAAATAGAAGAAAAGACACAATTGTTATCCAAAAAGTTCAGGTTTCAACCCACGTGACTTCAGGCTCCAACCCACGTGACTTCAGGCTTTCACCCACGTGACTTTCGAAACGATCGGTCACCACTTTTGATGTTGGCAGCTACTTGTTCCAAACGCAACATCTGACGAACGAACACAAATATAGAAGAAAAAACACAATTGTTATCCAAAAAAGTCAGGTTTTATCCCACGTGACTTCAGGCTTCAACCCACGTGACTTCAGGCTTCAACCCACGTGACTTTGAAAACGATCGTTCACCACTTTTGAAGTTGGCAGCTACTCTTTCCAAACGCAACATCTGACGAACGAACACAAATATAGAAGAAAAGACACAATTGTTATCCAAAAAGTTCAGGTTTCAACCCACGTGACTTTTGGCTTCAACCCACGTGACTTCAGGCTCCAACCCACGTGACTTCAGGCGTCAACCCACGTGACTTTGAAAACGATCGGTAACCACTTTTGAAGTTGGCAGCTACTCTTTCCAAACGCAACATCTGACGAACGAACACAAATATAGAAGAAAAGACACAATTGTTATCCAAAAAGTTCAGGTTTCAACCCACGTGACTTTTGGCTTCAACCCACGTGACTTCAGGCTTCAACCCACGTGACTTCAGGCTTCAACCCACGTGACTTTGAAAACGATCGGTAACCACTTTTGAAGTTGGCAGCTACTCTTTCCAAACGCAACATCTGACAAACGAACACAAATATAGAAAAAAAGACACAATTGGTATCCAAAAGAATCAGGTTTTAACCCACGTGACTTTTGGCTTCAACCCACGTGACTTCAGGCTTCAACCCACGTGACTTTGAAAACGATCGGTAACCACTTTTGAAGTTGGCAGCTACTCTTTCCAAACGCAACATCTGACGAACGAACACAAATATAGAAAAAAAGACACAATTGTTATCCAAAAAGTTTAGGTTTGAACCCACGTGACTCCAGGCTTCAACCCACGTGACTTCAGGCTTCAACCCACGTGACTTTGGAAACGATCGGTCACCACTTTTGATGTTGGCAGCTACTTGTTCCAAACGCAACATCTGACGAACGAACACAAATATAGAAGAAAAAACACAATTGTTATCCAAAAAGTTCAGGTTTTAACCCACGTGACTTTAGGCTTCAACCCACGTGACTTCAGGCTTCAACCCACGTGACTTCAGGCTTCAACCCACGTGACATCAGGCTTCAACCCACGTGACTTTGAAAACGATCGGTCACCACTTTTGATGTTGGCAGCTACTTGTTCCAAACGCAACATCAGACGAACGAACACAAATATAGAAGAAAAAACACAATTGGTATCCAAAAAGTTCAGGTTTTAACCCACGTGACTTTTGGCTTCAACCCACGTGACCTCAGGCTCCAACCCACGTGACTTCAGGCTACAACCCACGTGACTTTGAAAACGATCGGTAACCACTTTTGAAGTTGGCAGCTACTCTTTCCAAACGCAACATCTGACAAACGAACACAAATATAGAAAAAAAGACACAATTGTTATCCAAAAAGTTTAGGTTTGAACCCACGTAACTCCAGGCTTCAACCCACGTGACTTCAGGCTTCAACCCACGTGACTTTGGAAACGATCGGTCACCACTTTTGAAGTTGGCAGCTACTCTTTCCAAACGCAACATCTGACGAACGAACACAAATATAGAAGAAAAGACACAATTGGTATCCAAAAAGTTCAGGTTTTAACCCACGTGACTTTTGGCTTCAACCCACGTGACCTCAGGCTCCAACCCACGTGACTTCAGGCTACAACCCACGTGACTTTGAAAACGATCGGTAACCACTTTTGAAGTTGGCAGCTACTCTTTCCAAACGCAACATCTGACAAACGAACACAAATATAGAAAAAAAGACACAATTGTTATCCAAAAAGTTTAGGTTTGAACCCACGTAACTCCAGGCTTCAACCCACGTGACTTCAGGCTTCAACCCACGTGACTTTGGAAACGATCGGTCACCACTTTTGAAGTTGGCAGCTACTCTTTCCAAACGCAACATCTGTCGAACGAACACAAATATAGAAGAAAAGACACAATTGTTATCCAAAAAGTTCAGGTTTCCACCCACGTGACTTTTGGCTTTAACCCACGTGACTTCAGGCTTCAACCCACGTGACTTTGAAAACGATCGGTAACCACTTTTGAAGTTGGCAGCTACTCTTTCCAAACGCAACATCTGTCGAACGGACACAAATATAGAAGAAAAGACACAATTGTTATCCAAAAAGTTCAGGTTCCAACCCACGTGACTTTTGGCTTTAACCCACGTGACTTCAGGCTTCAACCCACGTGACTTTGAAAACGATCGGTAACCACTTTTGAAGTTGGCAGCTACTCTTTCCAAACGCAACATCTGACGAACGAACACAAATATAGAAAAAAAGACACAATTGTTATCCAAAAATGTCAGGCTTGAACCCACGTGACTCCAGCCTCCAACCCACGTGACTTCAGGCTTTCACCCACGTGACTTCCGAAACGATCGGTCACCACTTTTGATGTTGGCAGCTACTTGTTTCAAACGCAACATCTGACGAACGAACACAAAGATAGAAGAAAAGACACAATTGTTATCCAAAAAATTCAGGTTTCAACCCACGTGACTTTTGGCTTCAACCCACGTGACTTCAGGCTTCAATCCACGTGACCTCAGGCTTCAACCCACGTGACTTTTAAAACGTTCGGTCACCACTTTTGAAGTTGGCAGCTACTCTTTCCAAACGCAACATCTGACGAACGAACACAAATATAGGAGAGAAGACACAATTGTTATCCAAAAAGTTCAGGTTTCAACCCACGTGACTTTTGGCTTCAACCCACGTGACTTCAGGCTTCAACCCACGTGACCTCAGGCTCCAACCCACGTGACTTTTAAAACGTTCGGTCACCACTTTTGGAGTTGGCAGCTACTTGTTCCAAACGCAACATCTGACGAACGAACACAAAAATAGGAGAAAAGACACAATTGTTATCCAAAAAGTTCAGGTTTCAACCCACGTGACTTCAGGCTCCAATCCACGTGACTTCAGGCTTTCACCCACGTGACTTCAAAAAGTTCAGGTTTTAACCCACGTGACTTTTGGCTTCAACCCACGTGACCTCAGGCTTCAACCCACGTGACTTCAGGCTTCAACCCACGTGACTTTGAAAACGATCGGTAACCACTTTTGAAGTTGGCAGCTACTCTTTCCAAACGCAACATCTGACGAACGAACACAAATATAGAAAAAAAGACACAATTGATATCCAGAAAGTTTAGGTTTGAACCCACGTGACTCCAGGCTTCAACCCACGTGACTTCAGGCTTCAACCCACGTGACTTTGGAAACGATCGGTCACCACTTTTGATAATGGCAGCTACTTGTTCCAAACGCAACATCTGACGAACGAACACAAATATAGAAGAAAAAACACAATTGTTATCCAAAAAGTTCAGGTTTTAACCCACGTGACTTTAGGCTTCAACCCACGTGACTTCAGGCTTCAACCCACGTGACTTCAGGCTTCAACCCACGTGACATCAGGCTTCAACCCACGTGACTTCAGGCTTCAACCCACGTGACTTTGAAAACGATCGGTCACCACTTTTGATGTTGGCAGCTACTTGTTCCAAACGCAACATCAGACGAACGAACACAAATATAGAAGAAAAAACACAATTGGTATCCAAAAAGTTCAGGTTTTAACCCACGTGACTTTAGGCTTCAACCCACGTGTTTTCAGGCTTCAACCCACGTGACTTTTGGCTTCAACCCACGTGACCTCAGGCTCCAACCCACGTGACTTCAGGCTTCAACCCACGTGACTTTGAAAACGATCGGTAACCACTTTTGAAGTTGGCAGCTACTCTTTCCAAACGCAACATCTGACGAACGAACACAAATATAGAAGAAAAAACACAATTGTTATCCAAAAAGTTCAGGTTTTAACCCACGTGACTATAGGCTTCAACCCACGTGACTTCAGGCTTCAACCCACGTGACTTTTGGCTTCGACTCACGTGACCTCAGGCTCCAATCCACGTGACTTCAGGCTTCAACCCACGTGACTTTGAAAACGATCGGTAACCACTTTTGAAGTTGGCAGCTACTCTTTCCAAACGCAACATCTGACGAACGAACACAAATATAGGAGAAAAGACACAATTGTTATACAAAAAGTTCAGGTTTCAACCCACGTGACTTTTGGCTTCAACCCACGTGACTCCAGGCTTCAACCCACGTGACCTCAGGCTTCAACCCACGTGACTTTTAAAACGTTCGGTCACCACTTTTGGAGTTGGCAGCTACTTGTTCCAAACGCAACATCTGACGAACGAACACAAAAATAGAAGAAAAGACACAATTGTTATCCAAAAAGTTCAGGATTCAACCCACGTGACTTCAGGCTCCAACCCACGTGACTTCAGGCTTTCACCCACGTGACTTTCAAAACGATCGGTCACCACTTTTGATGTTGGCAGCTACTTGTTGCAAACGCAACATCTGACGAACGAACACAAATATAGAAGAAAAAACACAATTGTTATCCAAAAAAGTCAGGTTTTATCCCACGTGACTTCAGGCTTCAACCCATGTGACTTCAGGCTTCAACCCACGTGACTTTGAAAACGATCGTTCACCACTTTTGAAGTTGGCAGCTACTCTTTCCAAACGCAACATCTGACGAACGAACACAAATATAGGAGAAAAGACACAATTGTTATCCAAAAAGTTCAGGTTTCAACCCACGTGACTTTTGGCTTCAACCCACGTGACTTCAGGCTTCAACCCACGTGACTTCAGGCGTCAACCCACGTGACTTTGAAAACGATCGGTTACCACTTTTGAAGTTGGCAGCTACTCTTTCCAAACGCAACATCTGACGAACGAACACAAATATAGAAGAAATTACACAATTGGTATCCAAAAAGTTCAGGTTTTGACCCACGTGACTTTTGGCTTCAACCCACGTGACCTCAGGCTTCAACCCACGTGACTTCAGGCTTCAACCCACGTGATTTTGAAAACGATCGGTAACCACTTTTAAAGTTGGCAGCTACTCTTTCCAAACGCAACATCTGACGAACGAACACAAATGTAGAAGAAAAGACACAATTGGTATCCAAAAAGTTCAGGTTTTAACCCACGTGACTTTTGGCTTCAACCCACGTGACCTCAGGCTCCAACCCACGTGACTTCAGGCTTCAACCCACGTGACTTTGAAAACGATCGGTAACCACTTTTGAAGTTGGCAGCTACTCTTTCCAAACGCAACATCTGACGAACGAACACAAATATAGAAAAAAAGACACAATTGTTATCCAAAAAGTTTAGGTTTGAGCCCACGTGACTTCAGACTTCAACCCACGTCACTTCAGGCTTCAACCCACGTGACTTTGAAAACGATCGGTCACCACTTTTGATGTTGGCAGCTACTTGTTCTAAACGCAACATCAGACGAACGAACACAAATATAGAAGAAAAAACACAATTGGTATCCAAAAAGATCAGGTTTTAACCCACGTGACTTCTGGCTCCAACCCACGTGACCTCAGGCTTCAACCCACGTGACTTCAGGCTTCAACCCACGTGACTTTGAAAACGATCGGTAACCACTTTTAAAGTTGGCAGCTACTCTTTCCAAACGCAACATCTGACAAACGAACACAAATATAGAAAAAAAGACACAATTGTTATCCAAAAAGTTTAGGTTTGAACCCACGTAACTTTAGGCTTCAACCCACGTGACTTCAGGCTTCAACCCACGTGACTTTGGAAACGATCGGTCACCACTTTTGAAGTTGGCAGCTACTCTTTCCAAACGCAACATCTGTCGAACGAACACAAATATAGAAGAGAAGACACAATTCTTATCCAAAAAAATCAGGTTTCAACCCACGTGACTTTTGGCTTTAACCCACGTGACTTCAGGCTTCAACCCACGTGACTTTGAAAACGATCGGTAACCACTTTTGAAGTTGGCAGCTACTCTTTCCAAACGCAACATCTGACAAACGAACACAAATATAGAAGAGAAGACACAATTGTTATCCAAAAAGTTCAGGTTTTAACCCACGTGACTTTTGGCTTCAACCCACGTGACCTCAGGCTCCAACCCACGTGACTTCAGGCTACAACCCACGTGACTTTGAAAACGATCGGTAACCACTTTTGAAGTTGGCAGCTACTCTTTCCAAACGCAACATCTGACAAACGAACACAAATATAGAAAAAAAGACACAATTGTCATCCAAAAAGTTCAGGTTTCCACCCACGTGACTTTTGGCTTTAACCCACGTGACTTCAGGCTTCAACCCACGTGACTTTGAAAACGATCGGTAACCACTTTTGAAGTTGGCAGCTACTCTTTCCAAACGCAACATCTGTCGAACTAACACAAATATAGAAGAAAAGACACAATTGTTATCCAAAAAGTTCAGGTTCCAACCCACGTGACTTTTGGCTTTAACCCACGTGACTTCAGGCTTCAACCCACGTGACTTTGAAAACGATCGGTAACCACTTTTGAAGTTGGCAGCTACTCTTTCCAAACGCAACATCTGACGAACGAACACAAATATAGAAAAAAAGACACAATTGTTATCCAAAAATGTCAGGCTTGAACCCACGTGACTCCAGGCTCCAACCCACGTGACTTCAGGCTTTCACCCACGTGACTTTCAAAACGATCGGTCACCACTTTTGATGTTGGCAGCTACTTGTTTCAAACGCAACATCTGACGAACGAACACAAAGATAGAAGAAAAGACACAATTGTTATCCAAAAAGTTCAGGTTTCAACCCACGTGACTTTTGGCTTCAACCCACGTGACTTCAGGCTTCAATCCACGTGACCTCAGGCTTCAATCCACGTGACCTTAGGCTTCAACCCACGTGACTTTTAAAACGTTCGGTCACCACTTTTGAAGTTGGCAGCTACTCTTTCCAAACGCAACATCTGACGAACGAACACAAATATAGAAGAAAAGACACAATTGTTATCCAAAAAGTTCAGGTTTCAACCCACGTGACTTTTGGCTTCAACCCACGTGACTTCAGGCTTCAACTCACGTGACCTCAGGCTCCAACCCACGTGACTTTCAAAACGTTCGGTCACCACTTTTGGAGTTGGCAGCTACTTGTTCCAAACGCAACATCTGACGAACGAACACAAAAATAGGAGAAAAGACACAATTGTTATCCAAAAAGTTCAGGTTTCAACCCACGTGACTTCAGGCTCCACTCCACGTGACTTCAGGCTTTCACCCACGTGACTCTCAAAACGATCGGTCACCACTTTTGATGTTGGCAGCTACTTGTTCCAAACGCAACATCAGACGAACGAACACAAATATAGAAGAAAAAACACAATTGTTATCCAAAAAAGTCAGGTTTTAACCCACGTGACTTCAGGCTTCAACCCACGTGACTTCAGGCTTCAACCCACGTGACTTTGGAAACGATCGGTCACCACTTTTGAAGTTGGCAGCTACTCTTTCCAAACGCAACATCTGACGAACGAACACAAATATAGAAGAAAAGACACAATTGTTATCCAAAAAGTTCAGATTTCAACCCACGTGACTTTTGGCTTCAACCCACGTGACTTCAGGCTTTAACCCACGTGACTTCAGGCGTCAACCCACGTGACTTTGAAAACGATCGGTAACCACTTTTGAAGTTGGCAGCTACTCTTTCCAAACGCAACATCTGACGAACGAAAACAAATATAGAAGAAAAGACACAATTGGTATCCAAAAGAATCAGGTTTCAACCCACGTGACTTCTGGCTTCAACCCACGTGACCTCAGGCTCCAACCCACGTGACTTCAGGCTTCAACCCACGTGACTTTGATAACGATCGGTAACCACTTTTGAAGTTGGCAGCTACTCTTTCCAAACGCAACATCTGACGAACGAACACAAATATAGAAGAAAAGACACAATTGGTATCCAAAAAGTTCAGGTTTTAACCCACGTGACTTTTGGCTTCAACCCACGTGACCTCAGGCTCCAACCCACGTGACTTCAGGCTACAACCCACGTGACTTTGAAAACGATCGGTAACCACTTTTGAAGTTGGCAGCTACTCTTTCCAAACGCAACATCTGACGAACGAACACAAATATAGAAAAAAAGACACAATTGTTATCCAAAAAGTTTAGGTTTGAACCCACGTGACTCCAGGCTTCAACCCACGTGACTTCAGGCTTCAACCCACGTGACTTTGGAAACGATCGGTCACCACTTTTGATGTTGGCAGCTACTTGTTCCAAACGCAACATCTGACGAACGAACACAAATATAGAAGAAAAAACACAATTGTTATCCAAAAAGTTCAGGTTTTAACCCACGTGACTTTAGGCTTCAACCCACGTGACTTCAGGCTTCAACCCACGTGACTTCAGGCTTCAACTCACGTGACATCAGGCTTCAACCCACGTGACTTCAGGCTTCAACCCACGTGACTTTGAAAACGATCGGTCACCACTTTTGATGTTGGCAGCTACTTGTTCCAAACGCAACATCAGACGAACGAATACAAATATAGAAGAAAAAACACAATTGGTATCCAAAAAGTTCAGGTTTCAACCCACGTGACTTTTGGCTTCAACCCACGTGACTTCAGGCTTCAACCCACGTGACTTTGAAAACGATCGGTAACCACTTTTGAAGTTGGCAGCTACTCTTTCCAAACGCAACATCTGACAAACGAACACAAATATAGGAAAAAAGACACAATTGTTATCCAAAAAGTTCAGGTTTGAACCCACGTGACTCCAGGCTTCAACCCACGTGACTTAAGGCGTCAACCCACGTGACTTTGAAAATGATCGGTAACCACTTTTGAAGTTGGCAGCTACTCTTTCCAAACGCAACATCTGACGAACGAACACAAATATAGAAGAAAAGACACAATTGGTATCCAAAAAGTTCAGGTTTTAACCCACGTGACTTTTGCCTTCAACCCACGTGACCTCAGGCTTCAACCCACGTGACTTCAGGCTCCAACCCACGTGACTTCAGGCTTCAACCCACGTGACTTTGAAAACGATCGGTAACCCCTTTTGAAGTTGGCAGCTACTCTTTCCAAACGCAACATCTGACGAACGAACACAAATATAGAAGAAAAGACACAATTGTTATTCAAAAAGTTTAGGTTTGAACCCACGTGACTCCAGGCTTCAACCCACGTGACTTCAGGCTTCAACCCACGTGACTTTGGAAACGATCGGTCACCACTTTTGATGTTGGCAGCTACTTGTTCCAAACGCAACATCTGACGAACGAACACAAATATAGAAGAAAAAACACAATTGTTATACAAAAAGTTCAGGTTTTAACCCACGTGACTTTAGGCTTCAACCTACGTGACTTCAGGCTTCAACCCACGTGACTTCAGGCTTCAACCCACGTGACATCAGGCTTCAACCCACGTGACTTCAGGCTTCAACCCACGTGACTTTGAAAACGATCGGTCACCACTTTTGATGTTGGCAGCTACTTGTTCCAAACGCAACATCAGACGAACGAACACAAATATAGAAGAAAAAACACAATTGGTATCCAAAAAGTTCAGGTTTTAACCCACGTGACTTTTGGCTTCAACCCACGTGACTTCAGGCTTCAACCCACGTGACTTTGATAACGATCGGTAACCACTTTTGAAGTTGGCAGCTACTCTTTCCAAACGCAACATCTGACGAACGAACACAAATATAGAAGAAAAGACACAATTGGTATCCAAAAAGTTCAGGTTTTAACCCACGTGACTTTTGGCTTCAACCCACGTGACCTCAGGCTCCAACCCACGTGACTTCAGGCTACAACCCACGTGACTTTGAAAACGATCGGTAACCACTTTTGAAGTTGGCAGCTACTCTTTCCAAACGCAACATCTGACAAACGAACACAAATATAGAAAAAAAGACACAATTGTTATCCAAAAAGTTTAGGTTTGAACCCACGTAACTCCAGGCTTCAACCCACGTGACTTCAGGCTTCAACCCACGTGACTTTGGAAACGATCGGTCACCACTTTTGAAGTTGGCAGCTACTCTTTCCAAACGCAACATCTGTCGAACGAACACAAATATAGAAGAAAAGACACAATTGTTATCCAAAAAGTTCAGGTTTCCACCCACGTGACTTTTGGCTTTAACCCACGTGACTTCAGGCTTCAACCCACGTGACTTTGAAAACGATCGGTAACCACTTTTGAAGTTGGCAGCTACTCTTTCCAAACGCAACATCTGTCGAACGAACACAAATATAGAAGAAAAGACACAATTGTTATCCAAAAAGTTCAGGTTCCAACCCACGTGACTTTTGGCTTTAACCCACGTGACTTCAGGCTTCAACCCACGTGACTTTGAAAACGATCGGTAACCACTTTTGAAGTTGGCAGCTACTCTTTCCAAACGCAACATCTGACGAACGAACACAAATATAGAAAAAAAGACACAATTGTTATCCAAAAATGTCAGGCTTGAACCCACGTGACTCCAGGCTCCAACCCACGTGACTTCAGGCTTTCACTCACGTGACTTCCAAAACGATCGGTCACCACTTTTGATGTTAGCAGCTACTTGTTTCAAACGCAACATCTGACGAACGAACACAAAGATAGAAGAAAAGACACAATTGTTATCCAAAAAGTTCAGGTTTCAACCCACGTGACTTTTGGCTTCAACCCACGTGACTTCAGGCTTCAATCCACGTGACCTCAGGCTTCAACCCACGTGACTTTTAAAACTTTCGGTCACTACTTTTGAAGTTGGCAGCTACTCTTTCCAAACGCAACATCTGACGAACGAACACAAATATAGGAGAAAAGACACAATTGTTATCCAAAAAGTTCAGGTTTCAACCCACGTGACTTTTGGCTTCAACCCACGTGACTTCAGGCTTCAACCCACGTGACCTCAGGCTCCAACCCACGTGACTTTTAAAACGTTCGGTCACCACTTTTGGAGTTGGCGGCTACTTGTTCCAAACGCAACATCTGACGAACGAACACAAAAATAGGAGAAAAGACACAATTGTTATCCAAAAAGTTCAGGTTTCAACCCACGTGACTTCAGGCTCCAATCCACGTGACTTCAGGCTTTCACCCACGTGACTTCAAAAAGTTCAGGTTTCAACCCACGTGACTTTTGGCTTCAACCCACGTGACTTCAGGCTTCAACCCACGTGACTTCAGGCGTCAACCCACGTGACTTTGAAAACGATCAGTAACCACTTTTGAAGTTGGCAGCTACTCTTTCCAAACGCAACATCTGACGAACGAACACAAATATAGAAGAAAAGACACAATTGGTATCCAAAAGAATCAGGTTTTAACCCACGTGACTTTTGGCTTCAACCCACGTGACCTCAGGCTTCAATCCACGTGACTTCAGGCTTCAACCCACGTGACTTTGAAAACGATCGGTAACCACTTTTGAAGTTGGCAGCTACTCTTTCCAAACGCAACATTTGACGAACGAACACAAATATAGAAAAAAAGACACAATTGATATCCAAAAAGTTTAGGTTTGAACCCACGTGACTCCAGGCTTCAACCCACGTGACTTCAGGCTTCAACCCACGTGACTTTGGAAACGATCGGTCACCACTTTTGATGTTGGCAGCTACTTGTTCCAAACGCAACATCTGACGAACGAACACAAATATAGAAGAAAAAACACAATTGTTATCCAAAAAGTTCAGGTTTTAACCCACGTGACTTTAGGCTTCAACCCACGTGACTTCAGGCTTCAACCCACGTGACTTCAGGCTTCAACCCACGTGACATCAGGCTTCAACCCACGTGACTTCAGGCTTCAACCCACGTGACTTTGAAAACGATCGGTCACCACTTTTGATGTTGGCAGCTACTCTTTCCAAACGCAACATCTGACAAACGAACACAAATATAGAAAAAAAGACACAATTGTTATCCAAAAAGTTCAGGTTTCCACCCACGTGACTTTTGGCTTTAACCCACGTGACTTCAGGCTTCAACCCACGTGACTTTGAAAACGATCGGTAACCACTTTTGAAGTTGGCAGCTACTCTTTCCAAACGCAACATCTGTCGAACGAACACAAATATAGAAGAAAAGACACAATTGTTATCCAAAAAGTTCAGGTTCCAACCCACGTGACTTTTGGCTTTAACCCACGTGACTTCAGGCTTCAACCCACGTGACTTTGAAAACGATCGGTAACCACTTTTGAAGTTGGCAGCTACTCTTTCCAAACGCAACATCTGACGAACGAACACAAATATAGAAAAAAAGACACAATTGTTATCCAAAAATGTCAGGCTTGAACCCACGTGACTCCAGGCTCCAACCCACGTGACTTCAGGCTTTCACCCACGTGACTTTCAAAACGATCGGTCACCACTTTTGATGTTGGCAGCTACTTGTTTCAAACGCAACATCTGACGAACGAACACAAAGATAGAAGAAAAGACACAATTGTTATCCAAAAAGTTCAGGTTTCAACCCACGTGACTTTTGGCTTCAACCCACGTGACTCCAGGCTTCAATTCACGTGACCTCAGGCTTCAACCCACGTGACTTTTAAAACGTTCGGTCACCACTTTTGAAGTTGGCAGCTACTCTTTCCAAACGCAACATCTGACGAACGAACACAAATATAGAAGAAAAGACACAATTGTTATCCAAAAAGTTCAGGTTTCAACCCACGTGACTTTTGGCTTCAACCCACGTGACTTCAGGCTTCAACCCACGTGACCTCAGGCTCCAACCCACGTGACTTTTAAAACGTTCGGTCACCACTTTTGGAGTTGGCAGCTACTTGTTCCAAACGCAACATCTGATGAACGAACACAAAAATAGGAGAAAAGACACAATTGTTATCCAAAAAGTTCAGGTTTCAACCCACGTGACTTCAGGCTCCACTCCACGTGACTTCAGGCTTTCACCCACGTGACTTTCAAAACGATCGGTCACCACTTTTGATGTTGGCAGCTACTTGTTCCAAACGCAACATCAGACGAACGAACACAAATATAGAAGAAAAAACACAATTGTTATCCAAAAAAGTCAGGTTTTAACCCACGTGACTTCAGGCTCCAACCCACGTGACTTCAGGCTTCAACCCACGTGACTTTGGAAACGATCGGTCACCACTTTTGAAGTTGGCAGCTACTCTTTCCAAACGCAACATCTGACGAACGAACACAAATATAGAAGAAAAGACACAATTGTTATCCAAAAAGTTCAGATTTCAACCCACGTGACTTTTGGCTTCAACCCACGTGACCTCAGGCTTCAACCCACGTGACTTCAGGCTTCAACCCACGTGACTTTGATAACGATCGGTAACCACTTTTGAAGTTGGCAGCTACTCTTTCCAAACGCAACATCTGACGAACGAACACAAATATAGAAGAAAAGACACAATTGGTATCCAAAAAGTTCAGGTTTTAACCCACGTGACTTTTGGCTTCAACCCACGTGACCTCAGGCTCCAACCCACGTGACTTCAGGCTACAACCCACGTGACTTTGAAAACGATCGGTAACCACTTTTGAAGTTGGCAGCTACTCTTTCCAAACGCAACATCTGACGAACGAACACAAATATAGAAAAAAAGACACAATTGTTATCCAAAAAGTTTAGGTTTGAACCCACGTGACTCCAGGCTTCAACCCACGTGACTTCAGGCTTCAACCCACGTGACTTTGGAAACGATCGGTCACCACTTTTGATGTTGGCAGCTACTTGTTCCAAACGCAACATCTGACGAACGAACACAAATATAGAAGAAAAAACACAATTGTTATCCAAAAAGTTCAGGTTTTAACCCACGTGACTTTAGGCTTCAACCCACGTGACTTCAGGCTTCAACCCACGTGACTTCAGGCTTCAACCCACGTGACATCAGGCTTCAACCCACGTGACTTCAGGCTTCAACCCACGTGACTTTGAAAACGATCGGTCACCACTTTTGATGTTGGCAGCTACTTGTTCCAAACGCAACATCAGACGAACGAATACAAATATAGAAGAAAAAACACAATTGGTATCCAAAAAGTTCAGGTTTCAACCCACGTGACTTTTGGCTTCAACCCAAGTGACTTCAGGCTTCAACCCACGTGACTTTGAAAACGATCGGTAACCACTTTTGAAGTTGGCAGCTACTCTTTCCAAACGCAACATCTGACAAACGAACACAAATATAGAAAAAAAGACACAATTGTTATCCAAAAAGTTCAGGTTTGAACCCACGTGACTTTTGGCTCCAACCCACGTGACCTCAGGCTTCAACCCACGTGACTTCAGGCTTCAACCCACGTGATTTTGAAAACGATCGGTAACCACTTTTGAAGTTGGCAGCTACTCTTTCCAAACGCAACATCTGACGAACGAACACAAATATAGAAGAAAAGACACAATTGGTATCCAAAAAGTTCAGGTTTTAACCCACGTGACTTTTGGCTTCAACCCACGTGACCTCAGGCTCCAACCCACGTGACTTCAGGCTTCAACCCACGTGACTTTGAAAACGATCGGTAACCACTTTTGAAGTTGGCAGCTACTCTTTCCAAACGCAACATCTGACGAACGAACACAAATATAGAAAAAAAGACACAATTGTTATCCAAAAAGTTTAGGTTTGAACCCACGTGACTCCAGGCTTCAACCCACGTGACTTCAGGCTTCAACCCACGTGACTTTGGAAACGATCGGTCACCACTTTTGATGTTGGCAGCCACTTGTTCCAATCGCAACATCTGACGAACGAACACAAATATAGAAGAAAGAACACAATTGTTATCCAAAAAGTTCAGGTTTTAACCCACGTGACTTCAGGCTTCAACCCACGTGACTTCAGGCTTCAACCCACGTGACTTCAGGTTTAAACCCACGTGACTTCAGGCTTCAACCCACGTGACTTTGAAAACGATCGGTCACCACTTTTGATGTTGGCAGCTACTTGTTCCAAACGCAACATCAGACGAACGAACACAAATATAGAAGAAAAAACACAATTGGTATCCAAAAAGATCAGGTTTAAACCCACGTGACTTTTGGCTTCAACCCACGTGACCTCAGGCTTCAACCCACGTGACTTCAGGCTTCAACCCACGTGACTTTGAAAACGATCGGTAACCACTTTTGAAGTTGGCAGCTACTCTTTCCAAACGCAACATCTGACAAACGAACACAAATATAGAAAAAAAGACACAATTGTTATCCAAAAAGTTCAGGTTTGAACCCACGTGACTCCAGGCTTCAACCCACGTGACTTCAGGCTTCAACCCACGTGACTTTGGAAACGATCGGTCACCACTTTTGAAGTTGGCAGCTACTCTTTCCAAACGCAACATCTGTCGAACGAACACAAATATAGAAGAAAAGACACAATAGTTATCCAAATAGTTCAGGGGCCCTATTCCTACGGGCGAAGCGGTTGTTCGCTTCGCCTGAGATCCCGCCGTTGCTACGTGACGCGGCTTCCGCCTGGCTTTCGCATGCCACGGGTCATGCGAAGAGAGGTGCGTGCAACCCCCGTGCAACTTTTGCAGTGTTCCCAAGGTTCCGTGATGAAAAGCTCCAATTAAAAAGACAATTCCACCAGAAATTACTGAAAACTGTCGCAAGTGACAAAAATGTCAGTAACAAAATTTCAAATGAATGTCACAGTGATTATAAATAGTTATCATCTGTCAGTGTGTGTTTGATTCCGAATAATTTGAATATAGTGAACCAATAATAAACGCCTTACGTGTGCCACGGACACAACAACGGATACCCAATCGAAGACTTGGAGGAAGCCAAAAGCGAAGCTGGCGTTGACAATGTTAAGAGACGGTTTCCGGATGGCGCTGATGGGAAGATGCATCCACAGATTTCAGCGATACACTCGAACAGTGCTTTGCTTGTACCTCCTTCAAGTTAATTCGTCGGCCGGCATTCTACTTCCACAGCATTTCAGCTCGTGAAATCGGCCGTAACCGTGCCCTGCACCGAATTCGGATTTGAACCCAAAAATCATAGAGCATTTCGCTCCGCCTGAGACCTGCGGGAGGGAGCCATAGCCGCTTTTTCTTTCAAGTAACACCCTCCATTTTCACTATCTAGCTATATCTAGACAAGAGTTGCTCTCAAACCACAATTTGAACTCTTGAGGCTCTTGAGGCCGGGATTATGGTTCGACGCTTTTGACGTATGCGACTGGCAGCGTTGACTTTCGCTCAGCGAATTCTTCCGAATCCATGCGAAAACACACGGGTGAACGAGCGTAGGAATACCAAATTTTGAAAGCAGGCGAAGCGATCGGGTTGCATCCGATCCGGTCCGCATCGCTTCGGACGTAGGAATAGGGCCCCAGGTTTCAACCCACGTGACTTTTGGCTTTAACCCACGTGACTTCAGGCTTCGACCCACGTGACTTTGAAAACGATCGGTAACCACTTTCGATGTTGGCAGCTACTTGTTATAAACGCAACATCTGACGAACGAACACAAATATAGAAGAAAAGACACAATTGTTATCCAAAAAGTTCAGGTTTCAACCCACGTGACTTTTGGCTTCAACCCACGTGACTTCGGGCTTCAATCCACGTGACCTCAGGCTTCAACCCACGTGACTTTTAAAACGTTCGGTCACCACTTTTGGAGTTGGCAGCTACTTGTTCCAAACGCAACATCTGACGAACGAACACAAAAATAGAAGAAAAGACACAATTTATTATCCAAAAAGTTCACGTTTCAACCCACGTGACTCCAGGCTCCAACCCACGTGACTTCAGGCTTCCACCCACGTGACTTTCAGAACGATTGGTCACCACTTTTGATGTTGGCAGCTACTTGTTCCAAACGCAACATCTGACGAACGAACACAAATATAGAAGAATAAACACAATTGTTATCCAAAAAAGTCAGGTTTTAACCCACGTGACTTCAGGCTTCAACCCACGTGACTTCAGGCTTCAACCCACGTGACTTTGAAAACGATCGGTCACCACTTTTGAAGTTGGCAGCTACTCTTTCCAAACGCAACATCTGACGATCGAGCACAAATATAGAAGAAAAGACACAATTGTTATCCAAAAAGTTCAGGTTTCAACCCACGTGACTTTTGGCTTCAACCCACGTGACTTCAGGCTTCAACCCACGTGACTTCAGGCGTCAACCCACGTGACTTTGAAAACATTCGGTAACCACTTTTGAAGTTGGCAGCTACTCTTTCCAAACGGAACATCTGACGAACGAACACAAATATAGAAGAAAAGACACAATTGGTATCCAAAAAGTTCAGGTTTTAACCCACGTGACTTTTGGCTTCAACCCACGTGACCTCAGGCTTCAACCCACGTGACTTCAGGCTTCAACCCACGTGATTTTGAAAACGATCGGTAACCACTTTCGAAGTTGGCAGCTACTCTTTCCAAACGCAACATCTGACGAACGAACACAAATATAGAAGAAAAGACACAATTGGTATCCAAAAAGTTCAGGTTTAAACTAACGTGACTTTTGGCTTCAACCCACGTGACCTCAGGCTCCAACCCACGTGACTTCAGGCTTCAACCCACGTGACTTTGAAAACGATCGGTAACCACTTTTGAAGTTGGCAGCTACTCTTTCCAAACGCAACATCTGACGAACGAACACAAATATTGGAGAAAAGACACAATTGTTATCCAAAAAGTTCAGGTTTTAACCCACGTGACTTTTGGCTTCAACCCACGTGACTCCAGGCTTCAACCCACGTGACCGCAGGCTTCAACCCACGTGACTTTTAAAACGTTCGGTCACCACTTTTGGAGTTGGCAGCTACTTGTTCCAAACGCAACATCTGACGAACGAACACAAAAATAGAAGAAAAGACACAATTGTTATCCAAAAAGTTCAGGTTTCAACCCACGTGACTTCAGGCTCCAACCCACGTGACTTCAGGCTTTCACCCACGTGACTTTCGAAACGATCGGTCACCACTTTTGATGTTGGCAGCTACTTGTTCCAAACGCAACATCTGACGAACGAACACAAATATAGAAGAAAAAACACAATTGTTATCCAAAAAAGTCAGGTTTTATCCCACGTGACTTCAGGCTTCAACCCACGTGACTTCAGGCTTCAACCCACGTGACTTTGAAAACGATCGTTCACCACTTTTGAAGTTGGCAGCTACTCTTTCCAAACGCAACATCTGACGAACGAACACAAATATAGAAGAAAAGACACAATTGTTATCCAAAAAGTTCAGGTTTCAACCCACGTGACTTTTGGCTTCAACCCACGTGACTTCAGGCTCCAACCCACGTGACTTCAGGCGTCAACCCACGTGACTTTGAAAACGATCGGTAACCACTTTTGAAGTTGGCAGCTACTCTTTCCAAACGCAACATCTGACGAACGAACACAAATATAGAAGAAAAGACACAATTGTTATCCAAAAAGTTCAGGTTTCAACCCACGTGACTTTTGGCTTCAACCCACGTGACTTCAGGCTTCAACCCACGTGACTTCAGGCTTCAACCCACGTGACTTTGAAAACGATCGGTAACCACTTTTGAAGTTGGCAGCTACTCTTTCCAAACGCAACATCTGACAAACGAACACAAATATAGAAAAAAAGACACAATTGGTATCCAAAAAAATCAGGTTTTAACCCACGTGACTTTTGGCTTCAACCCACGTGACTTTAGGCTTCAACCCACGTGACTTTGAAAACGATCGGTAACCACTTTTGAAGTTGGCAGCTACTCTTTCCAAACGCAACATCTGACGAACGAACACAAATATAGAAAAAAAGACACAATTGTTATCCAAAAAGTTTAGGTTTGAACCCACGTGACTCCAGGCTTCAACCCACGTGACTTCAGGCTTCAACCCACGTGACTTTGGAAACGATCGGTCACCACTTTTGATGTTGGCAGCTACTTGTTCCAAACGCAACATCTGACGAACGAACACAAATATAGAAGAAAAAACACAATTGTTATCCAAAAAGTTCAGGTTTTAACCCACGTGACTTTAGGCTTCAACCCACGTGACTTCAGGCTTCAACCCACGTGACTTCAGGCTTCAACCCACGTGACATCAGGCTTCAACCCACGTGACTTTGAAAACGATCGGTCACCACTTTTGATGTTGGCAGCTACTTGTTCCAAACGCAACATCAGACGAACGAACACAAATATAGAAGAAAAAACACAATTGGTATCCAAAAAGTTCAGGTTTTAACCCACGTGACTTTTGGCTTCAACCCACGTGACCTCAGGCTCCAACCCACGTGACTTCAGGCTACAACCCACGTGACTTTGAAAACGATCGGTAACCACTTTTGAAGTTGGCAGCTACTCTTTCCAAACGCAACATCTGACAAACGAACACAAATATAGAAAAAAAGACACAATTGTTATCCAAAAAGTTTAGGTTTGAACCCACGTAACTCCAGGCTTCAACCCACGTGACTTCAGGCTTCAACCCACGTGACTTTGGAAACGATCGGTCACCACTTTTGAAGTTGGCAGCTACTCTTTCCAAACGCAACATCTGACGAACGAACACAAATATAGAAGAAAAGACACAATTGGTATCCAAAAAGTTCAGGTTTTAACCCACGTGACTTTTGGCTTCAACCCACGTGACCTCAGGCTCCAACCCACGTGACTTCAGGCTACAACCCACGTGACTTTGAAAACGATCGGTAACCACTTTTGAAGTTGGCAGCTACTCTTTCCAAACGCAACATCTGACAAACGAACACAAATATAGAAAAAAAGACACAATTGTTTTCCAAAAAGTTTAGGTTTGAACCCACGTAACTCCAGGCTTCAACCCACGTGACTTCAGGCTTCAACCCACGTGACTTTGGAAACGATCGGTCACCACTTTTGAAGTTGGCAGCTACTCTTTCCAAACGCAACATCTGTCGAACGAACACAAATATAGAAGAAAAGACACAATTGTTATCCAAAAAGTTCAGGTTTCCACCCACGTGACTTTTGGCTTTAACCCACGTGACTTCAGGCTTCAACCCACGTGACTTTGAAAACGATCGGTAACCACTTTTGAAGTTGGCAGCTACTCTTTCCAAACGCAACATCTGTCGAACGGACACAAATATAGAAGAAAAGACACAATTGTTATCCAAAAAGTTCAGGTTCCAACCCACGTGACTTTTGGCTTTAACCCACGTGACTTCAGGCTTCAACCCACGTGACTTTGAAAACGATCGGTAACCACTTTTGAAGTTGGCAGCTACTCTTTCCAAACGCAACATCTGACGAACGAACACAAATATAGAAAAAAAGACACAATTGTTATCCAAAAATGTCAGGCTTGAACCCACGTGACTCCAGCCTCCAACCCACGTGACTTCAGGCTTTCACCCACGTGACTTCCAAAACGATCGGTCACCACTTTTGATGTTGGCAGCTACTTGTTTCAAACGCAACATCTGACGAACGAACACAAAGATAGAAGAAAAGACACAATTGTTATCCAAAAAGTTCAGGTTTCAACCCACGTGACTTTTGGCTTCAACCCACGTGACTTCAGGCTTCAATCCACGTGACCTCAGGCTTCAACCCACGTGACTTTTAAAACGTTCGGTCACCACTTTTGAAGTTGGCAGCTACTCTTTCCAAACGCAACATCTGACGAACGAACACAAATATAGGAGAAAAGACACAATTGTTATCCAAAAAGTTCAGGTTTCAACCCACGTGACTTTTGGCTTCAACCCACGTGACTTCAGGCTTCAACCCACGTGACCTCAGGCTCCAACCCACGTGACTTTTAAAACGTTCGGTCACCACTTTTGGAGTTGGCAGCTACTTGTTCCAAACGCAACATCTGACGAACGAACACAAAAATAGGAGAAAAGACACAATTGTTATCCAAAAAGTTCAGGTTTCAACCCACGTGACTTCAGGCTCCAATCCACGTGACTTCAGGCTTTCACCCACGTGACTTCAAAAAGTTCAGGTTTTAACCCACGTGACTTTTGGCTTCAACCCACGTGACCTCAGGCTTCAACCCACGTGACTTCAGGCTTCAACCCACGTGACTTTGAAAACGATCGGTAACCACTTTTGAAGTTGGCAGCTACTCTTTCCAAACGCAACATCTGACGAACGAACACAAATATAGAAAAAAAGACACAATTGATATCCAGAAAGTTTAGGTTTGAACCCACGTGACTCCAGGCTTCAACCCACGTGACTTCAGGCTTCAACCCACGTGACTTTGGAAACGATCGGTCACCACTTTTGATGTTGGCAGCTACTTGTTCCAAACGCAACATCTGACGAACGAACACAAATATAGAAGAAAAAACACAATTGTTATCCAAAAAGTTCAGGTTTTAACCCACGTGACTTTAGGCTTCAACCCACGTGACTTCAGGCTTCAACCCACGTGACTTCAGGCTTCAACCCACGTGACATCAGGCTTCAACCCACGTGACTTCAGGCTTCAACCCACGTGACTTTGAAAACGATCGGTCACCACTTTTGATGTTGGCAGCTACTTGTTCCAAACGCAACATCAGACGAACGAACACAAATATAGAAGAAAAAACACAATTGGTATCCAAAAAGTTCAGGTTTTAACCCACGTGACTTTAGGCTTCAACCCACGTGTTTTCAGGCTTCAACCCACGTGACTTTTGGCTTCAACCCACGTGACCTCAGGCTCCAACCCACGTGACTTCAGGCTTCAACCCACGTGACTTTGAAAACGATCGGTAACCACTTTTGAAGTTGGCAGCTACTCTTTCCAAACGCAACATCTGACGAACGAACACAAATATAGAAGAAAAAACACAATTGTTATCCAAAAAGTTCAGGTTTTAACCCACGTGACTATAGGCTTCAACCCACGTGACTTCAGGCTTCAACCCACGTGACTTTTGGCTTCGACTCACGTGACCTCAGGCTCCAATCCACGTGACTTCAGGCTTCAACCCACGTGACTTTGAAAACGATCGGTAACCACTTTTGAAGTTGGCAGCTACTCTTTCCAAACGCAACATCTGACGAACGAACACAAATATAGGAGAAAAGACACAATTGTTATACAAAAAGTTCAGGTTTTAACCCACGTGACTTTTGGCTTCAACCCACGTGACTCCAGGCTTCAACCCACGTGACCTCAGGCTTCAACCCACGTGACTTTTAAAACGTTCGGTCACCACTTTTGGAGTTGGCAGCTACTTGTTCCAAACGCAACATCTGACGAACGAACACAAAAATAGAAGAAAAGACACAATTGTTATCCAAAAAGTTCAGGATTCAACCCACGTGACTTCAGGCTCCAACCCACGTGACTTCAGGCTTTCACCCACGTGACTTTCAAAACGATCGGTCACCACTTTTGATGTTGGCAGCTACTTGTTGCAAACGCAACATCTGACGAACGAACACAAATATAGAAGAAAAAACACAATTGTTATCCAAAAAAGTCAGGTTTTATCCCACGTGACTTCAGGCTTCAACCCATGTGACTTCAGGCTTCAACCCACGTGACTTTGAAAACGATCGTTCACCACTTTTGAAGTTGGCAGCTACTCTTTCCAAACGCAACATCTGACGAACGAACACAAATATAGGAGAAAAGACACAATTGTTATCCAAAAAGTTCAGGTTTCAACCCACGTGACTTTTGGCTTCAACCCACGTGACTTCAGGCTTCAACCCACGTGACTTCAGGCGTCAACCCACGTGACTTTGAAAACGATCGGTTACCACTTTTGAAGTTGGCAGCTACTCTTTCCAAACGCAACATCTGACGAACGAACACAAATATAGAAGAAATTACACAATTGGTATCCAAAAAGTTCAGGTTTTGACCCACGTGACTTTTGGCTTCAACCCACGTGACCTCAGGCTTCAACCTACGTGACTTCAGGCTTCAACCCACGTGATTTTGAAAACGATCGGTAACCACTTTTAAAGTTGGCAGCTACTCTTTCCAAACGCAACATCTGACGAACGAACACAAATGTAGAAGAAAAGACACAATTGGTATCCAAAAAGTTCAGGTTTTAACCCACGTGACTTTTGGCTTCAACCCACGTGACCTCAGGCTCCAACCCACGTGACTTCAGGCTTCAACCCACGTGACTTTGAAAACGATCGGTAACCACTTTTGAAGTTGGCAGCTACTCTTTCCAAACGCAACATCTGACGAACGAACACAAATATAGAAAAAAAGACACAATTGTTATCCAAAAAGTTTAGGTTTGAACCCACGTG
This sequence comes from Anaspis maculata, assembly GCA_949128115.1. NCBI lineage: Eukaryota > Metazoa > Arthropoda > Insecta > Coleoptera > Scraptiidae > Anaspis > Anaspis maculata. The sequence continues at coordinate 590,778 of OX421968.1, read as the reverse complement.
ACTTCAGACTTCAACCCACGTCACTTCAGGCTTCAACCCACGTGACTTTGAAAACGATCGGTCACCACTTTTGATGTTGGCAGCTACTTGTTCTAAACGCAACATCAGACGAACGAACACAAATATAGAAGAAAAAACACAATTGGTATCCAAAAAGATCAGGTTTTAACCCACGTGACTTCTGGCTCCAACCCACGTGACCTCAGGCTTCAACCCACGTGACTTCAGGCTTCAACCCACGTGACTTTGAAAACGATCGGTAACCACTTTTAAAGTTGGCAGCTACTCTTTCCAAACGCAACATCTGACAAACGAACACAAATATAGAAAAAAAGACACAATTGTTATCCAAAAAGTTTAGGTTTGAACCCACGTAACTCCAGGCTTCAACCCACGTGACTTCAGGCTTCAACCCACGTGACTTTGGAAACGATCGGTCACCACTTTTGAAGTTGGCAGCTACTCTTTCCAAACGCAACATCTGTCGAACGAACACAAATATAGAAGAGAAGACACAATTCTTATCCAAAAAAATCAGGTTTCAACCCACGTGACTTTTGGCTTTAACCCACGTGACTTCAGGCTTCAACCCACGTGACTTTGAAAACGATCGGTAACCACTTTTGAAGTTGGCAGCTACTCTTTCCAAACGCAACATCTGACAAACGAACACAAATATAGAAGAGAAGACACAATTGTTATCCAAAAAGTTCAGGTTTTAACCCACGTGACTTTTGGCTTCAACCCACGTGACCTCAGGCTCCAACCCACGTGACTTCAGGCTACAACCCACGTGACTTTGAAAACGATCGGTAACCACTTTTGAAGTTGGCAGCTACTCTTTCCAAACGCAACATCTGACAAACGAACACAAATATAGAAAAAAAGACACAATTGTCATCCAAAAAGTTCAGGTTTCCACCCACGTGACTTTTGGCTTTAACCCACGTGACTTCAGGCTTCAACCCACGTGACTTTGAAAACGATCGGTAACCACTTTTGAAGTTGGCAGCTACTCTTTCCAAACGCAACATCTGTCGAACTAACACAAATATAGAAGAAAAGACACAATTGTTATCCAAAAAGTTCAGGTTTTAACCCACGTGACTATAGGCTTCAACCCACGTGACTTCAGGCTTCAACCCACGTGACTTTTGGCTTCGACTCACGTGACCTCAGGCTCCAATCCACGTGACTTCAGGCTTCAACCCACGTGACTTTGAAAACGATCGGTAACCACTTTTGAAGTTGGCAGCTACTCTTTCCAAACGCAACATCTGACGAACGAACACAAATATAGGAGAAAAGACACAATTGTTATACAAAAAGTTCAGGTTTTAACCCACGTGACTTTTGGCTTCAACCCACGTGACTCCAGGCTTCAACCCACGTGACCTCAGGCTTCAACCCACGTGACTTTTAAAACGTTCGGTCACCACTTTTGGAGTTGGCAGCTACTTGTTCCAAACGCAACATCTGACGAACGAACACAAAAATAGAAGAAAAGGCACAATTGTTATCCAAAAAGTTCAGGATTCAACCCACGTGACTTCAGGCTCCAACCCACGTGACTTCAGGCTTTCACCCACGTGACTTTCAAAACGATCGGTCACCACTTTTGATGTTGGCAGCTACTTGTTGCAAACGCAACATCTGACGAACGAACACAAATATAGAAGAAAAAACACAATTGTTATCCAAAAAAGTCAGGTTTTATCCCACGTGACTTCAGGCTTCAACCCATGTGACTTCAGGCTTCAACCCACGTGACTTTGAAAACGATCGTTCACCACTTTTGAAGTTGGCAGCTACTCTTTCCAAACGCAACATCTGACGAACGAACACAAATATAGGAGAAAAGACACAATTGTTATCCAAAAAGTTCAGGTTTCAACCCACGTGACTTTTGGCTTCAACCCACGTGACTTCAGGCTTCAACCCACGTGACTTCAGGCGTCAACCCACGTGACTTTGAAAACGATCGGTTACCACTTTTGAAGTTGGCAGCTACTCTTTCCAAACGCAACATCTGACGAACGAACACAAATATAGAAGAAATTACACAATTGGTATCCAAAAAGTTCAGGTTTTGACCCACGTGACTTTTGGCTTCAACCCACGTGACCTCAGGCTTCAACCCACGTGACTTCAGGCTTCAACCCACGTGATTTTGAAAACGATCGGTAACCACTTTTAAAGTTGGCAGCTACTCTTTCCAAACGCAACATCTGACGAACGAACACAAATGTAGAAGAAAAGACACAATTGGTATCCAAAAAGTTCAGGTTTTAACCCACGTGACTTTTGGCTTCAACCCACGTGACCTCAGGCTCCAACCCACGTGACTTCAGGCTTCAACCCACGTGACTTTGAAAACGATCGGTAACCACTTTTGAAGTTGGCAGCTACTCTTTCCAAACGCAACATCTGACGAACGAACACAAATATAGAAAAAAAGACACAATTGTTATCCAAAAAGTTTAGGTTTGAACCCACGTGACTTCAGACTTCAACCCACGTCACTTCAGGCTTCAACCCACGTGACTTTGAAAACGATCGGTCACCACTTTTGATGTTGGCAGCTACTTGTTCTAAACGCAACATCAGACGAACGAACACAAATATAGAAGAAAAAACACAATTGGTATCCAAAAAGATCAGGTTTTAACCCACGTGACTTCTGGCTCCAACCCACGTGACCTCAGGCTTCAACCCACGTGACTTCAGGCTTCAACCCACGTGACTTTGAAAACGATCGGTAACCACTTTTAAAGTTGGCAGCTACTCTTTCCAAACGCAACATCTGACAAACGAACACAAATATAGAAAAAAAGACACAATTGTTATCCAAAAAGTTTAGGTTTGAACCCACGTAACTCCAGGCTTCAACCCACGTGACTTCAGGCTTCAACCCACGTGACTTTGGAAACGATCGGTCACCACTTTTGAAGTTGGCAGCTACTCTTTCCAAACGCAACATCTGTCGAACGAACACAAATATAGAAGAGAAGACACAATTCTTATCCAAAAAAATCAGGTTTCAACCCACGTGACTTTTGGCTTTAACCCACGTGACTTCAGGCTTCAACCCACGTGACTTTGAAAACGATCGGTAACCACTTTTGAAGTTGGCAGCTACTCTTTCCAAACGCAACATCTGACAAACGAACACAAATATAGAAGAGAAGACACAATTGTTATCCAAAAAGTTCAGGTTTTAACCCACGTGACTTTTGGCTTCAACCCACGTGACCTCAGGCTCCAACCCACGTGACTTCAGGCTACAACCCACGTGACTTTGAAAACGATCGGTAACCACTTTTGAAGTTGGCAGCTACTCTTTCCAAACGCAACATCTGACAAACGAACACAAATATAGAAAAAAAGACACAATTGTCATCCAAAAAGTTCAGGTTTCCACCCACGTGACTTTTGGCTTTAACCCACGTGACTTCAGGCTTCAACCCACGTGACTTTGAAAACGATCGGTAACCACTTTTGAAGTTGGCAGCTACTCTTTCCAAACGCAACATCTGTCGAACTAACACAAATATAGAAGAAAAGACACAATTGTTATCCAAAAAGTTCAGGTTCCAACCCACGTGACTTTTGGCTTTAACCCACGTGACTTCAGGCTTCAACCCACGTGACTTTGAAAACGATCGGTAACCACTTTTGAAGTTGGCAGCTACTCTTTCCAAACGCAACATCTGACGAACGAACACAAATATAGAAAAAAAGACACAATTGTTATCCAAAAATGTCAGGCTTGAACCCACGTGACTCCAGGCTCCAACCCACGTGACTTCAGGCTTTCACCCACGTGACTTTCAAAACGATCGGTCACCACTTTTGATGTTGGCAGCTACTTGTTTCAAACGCAACATCTGACGAACGAACACAAAGATAGAAGAAAAGACACAATTGTTATCCAAAAAGTTCAGGTTTCAACCCACGTGACTTTTGGCTTCAACCCACGTGACTTCAGGCTTCAATCCACGTGACCTCAGGCTTCAATCCACGTGACCTTAGGCTTCAACCCACGTGACTTTTAAAACGTTCGGTCACCACTTTTGAAGTTGGCAGCTACTCTTTCCAAACGCAACATCTGACGAACGAACACAAATATAGAAGAAAAGACACAATTGTTATCCAAAAAGTTCAGGTTTCAACCCACGTGACTTTTGGCTTCAACCCACGTGACTTCAGGCTTCAACTCACGTGACCTCAGGCTCCAACCCACGTGACTTTCAAAACGTTCGGTCACCACTTTTGGAGTTGGCAGCTACTTGTTCCAAACGCAACATCTGACGAACGAACACAAAAATAGGAGAAAAGACACAATTGTTATCCAAAAAGTTCAGGTTTCAACCCACGTGACTTCAGGCTCCACTCCACGTGACTTCAGGCTTTCACCCACGTGACTCTCAAAACGATCGGTCACCACTTTTGATGTTGGCAGCTACTTGTTCCAAACGCAACATCAGACGAACGAACACAAATATAGAAGAAAAAACACAATTGTTATCCAAAAAAGTCAGGTTTTAACCCACGTGACTTCAGGCTTCAACCCACGTGACTTTGGAAACGATCGGTCACCACTTTTGAAGTTGGCAGCTACTCTTTCCAAACGCAACATCTGACGAACGAAAACAAATATAGAAGAAAAGACACAATTGGTATCCAAAAGAATCAGGTTTCAACCCACGTGACTTCTGGCTTCAACCCACGTGACCTCAGGCTCCAACCCACGTGACTTCAGGCTTCAACCCACGTGACTTTGATAACGATCGGTAACCACTTTTGAAGTTGGCAGCTACTCTTTCCAAACGCAACATCTGACGAACGAACACAAATATAGAAGAAAAGACACAATTGGTATCCAAAAAGTTCAGGTTTTAACCCACGTGACTTTTGGCTTCAACCCACGTGACCTCAGGCTCCAACCCACGTGACTTCAGGCTACAACCCACGTGACTTTGAAAACGATCGGTAACCACTTTTGAAGTTGGCAGCTACTCTTTCCAAACGCAACATCTGACGAACGAACACAAATATAGAAAAAAAGACACAATTGTTATCCAAAAAGTTTAGGTTTGAACCCACGTGACTCCAGGCTTCAACCCACGTGACTTCAGGCTTCAACCCACGTGACTTTGGAAACGATCGGTCACCACTTTTGATGTTGGCAGCTACTTGTTCCAAACGCAACATCTGACGAACGAACACAAATATAGAAGAAAAAACACAATTGTTATCCAAAAAGTTCAGGTTTTAACCCACGTGACTTTAGGCTTCAACCCACGTGACTTCAGGCTTCAACCCACGTGACTTCAGGCTTCAACTCACGTGACATCAGGCTTCAACCCACGTGACTTCAGGCTTCAACCCACGTGACTTTGAAAACGATCGGTCACCACTTTTGATGTTGGCAGCTACTTGTTCCAAACGCAACATCAGACGAACGAATACAAATATAGAAGAAAAAACACAATTGGTATCCAAAAAGTTCAGGTTTCAACCCACGTGACTTTTGGCTTCAACCCACGTGACTTCAGGCTTCAACCCACGTGACTTTGAAAACGATCGGTAACCACTTTTGAAGTTGGCAGCTACTCTTTCCAAACGCAACATCTGACAAACGAACACAAATATAGGAAAAAAGACACAATTGTTATCCAAAAAGTTCAGGTTTGAACCCACGTGACTCCAGGCTTCAACCCACGTGACTTAAGGCGTCAACCCACGTGACTTTGAAAATGATCGGTAACCACTTTTGAAGTTGGCAGCTACTCTTTCCAAACGCAACATCTGACGAACGAACACAAATATAGAAGAAAAGACACAATTGGTATCCAAAAAGTTCAGGTTTTAACCCACGTGACTTTTGCCTTCAACCCACGTGACCTCAGGCTTCAACCCACGTGACTTCAGGCTCCAACCCACGTGACTTCAGGCTTCAACCCACGTGACTTTGAAAACGATCGGTAACCCCTTTTGAAGTTGGCAGCTACTCTTTCCAAACGCAACATCTGACGAACGAACACAAATATAGAAGAAAAGACACAATTGGTATCCAAAAAGTTCAGGTTTTAACCCACGTGACTCTTGGCTTCAACCCACGTGACCTCAGGCTCCAACCCACGTGACTCCAGGCTTCAACCCACGTGACTTTGAAAACGATCGGTAACCCCTTTTGAAGTTGGCAGCTACTCTTTCCAAACGCAACATCTGACGAACGAACACAAATATAGAAAAAAAGACACAATTGTTATCCAAAAAGTTTAGGCTTGAACCCACGTGACTCCAGGCTTCAACCCACGTGACTTCAGGCTTCAACCCACGTGACATTGGAAACGATCGGTCACCACTTTTGATGTTGGCAGCTACTTGTTCCAAACGCAACATCTGACAAACGAACACAAATATAGAAGAAAAAACACAATTGTTATCCAAAAAGTTCAGGTTTCAACCCACGTGACTTTAGGCTTCAACCCACGTGACTTCAGGCTTCAACCCACGTGACTTCAGGCTTCAACCCACGTGACTTCAGGCTTCAACCCACGTGACTTCAGGCTTCAACCCACGTGACTTTGAAAACAATCGGTCACCACTTTTGAAGTTGGCAGCTACTCTTTCCAAACGCAACATCTGACGAACGAACACAAATATAGAAGAAAAGACACAATTGGTATCCAAAAAGTTCAGGTTTTAACCCACGTGACTTTTGGCTTCAACCCACGTGACCTCAGGCTTCAACCCACGTGACTTCAGGCTTCAACCCACGTGATTTTGAAAACGATCGGTAACCACTTTTGAAGTTGGCAGCTACTCTTCCCAAACGCAACATCTGACAAACGAACACAAATATAGAAAAAATGACACAATTGTTATCCAAAAAGTTTAGGTTAGAACCCACGTAACTCCAGGCTTCAACCCACGTGACTTCAGGCTTCAACCCACGTGACTTCAGGCTTCAACCCACGTGACTTTGAAAACGATCGGTAACCACTTTTGAAGTTGGCAGCTACTCTTTCCAAACGCAACATCTGACAAACGAACACAAATATAGAAAAAAAAAAAACAATTGTTATCCAAAAAGTTTAGGTTAGAACCCACGTTACTCCAGGCTTCAACCCACGTGACTTCAGGCTTCAACCCACGTGACTTTGGAAACGATCGGTCACCACTTTTGAAGTTGGCAGCTACTCTTTCCAAACGCAACATCTGTCGAACGAACACAAATATAGAAGAAAAGACACAATTGTTATCCAAAAAGTTCAGGTTTCAACCCACGTGACTTTTGGCTTTAACCCACGTGACTTCAGGCTTCAACCCACGTGACTTTGAAAACGATCGGTCACCACTTTTGAAGTTGGCAGCTACTCTTTCCAAACGCAACATCTGTCGAACGAACACAAATATAGAAGAAAAGACACAATTGTTATCCAAAAAGTTCAGGTTTCAACCCACGTGACTTTTGGCTTTAGCCCACGTGACTTCAGGCTTCAACCCACGTGACTTTGAAAACGATCGGTAATACTTTTGAAGTTGGCAGCTACTCTTTCCAAACGCAACATCTGTCGAACGAACACAAATATAGAAGAAAAGACACAATTGTTATCCAAAAAGTTCAGGTTTCAACCCACGTGACTTCTGGCTTTAACCCACGTGACTTCAGGCTTCAACCCACGTGACTTTGAAAACGATCGGTAACCACTTTTGAAGTTGGCAGCTACTCTTTCCAAACGCAACATCTGACGAACGAACACAAATATAGAAAAAAAGACACAATTGTTATCCAAAAAGTTCAGGCTTGAACCCACGTGACTCCAGGCTCCAACCCACGTGACTTCAGGCTTTCACCCACGTGACTTTCAAAACGATCGGTCACCACTTTTGATGTTTGCAGCTACTCTTTCCAAACGCAACATCTGACGAACGAACACAAATATAGAAGAAGAGAAACAATTGTTATCCAAAAAGTTCAGGTTTCAACCCACGTGACTTTTGGCTTCAACCCACGTGACTTCAGGCGTCAACCCACGTGACTTTGAAAACGATCAGTGACCACTTTTGAAGTTGGCAGCTACTCTTTCCAAACGCAACATCTGACGAACGAACACAAATATAGAAGAAAAGACACAATTGGTATCCAAAAGAATCAGGTTTTAACCCACGTGACTTTTGGCTTCAACCCACGTGACCTCAGGCTTCAACCCACGTGACTTCAGGCTTCAACCCACGTGACTTTGAAAACGATCGGTAACCACTTTTGAAGTTGGCAGCTACTCTTTCCAAACGCAACATCTGTCGAACGAACACAAATATAGAAAAAAAGACACAATTGATATCCAAAAAGTTTAGGTTTGAACCCACGTGACTCCAGGCTTCAACCCACGTGACTTCAGGCTTCAACCCAAGTGACTTTGGGAACGATCGGTCACCACTTTTGATGTTGGCAGCTACTTGTTCCAAACGCAACATCTGACGAACGAACACAAATATAGAAGAAAAAACACAATTGTTATCCAAAAAGTTCAGGTTTTAACCCACGTGACTTTAGGCTTCAACCCACGTGACTTCAGGCTTCAACCCACGTGACTTCAGGCTTCAACCCACGTGACATCAGGCTTCAACCCACGTGACTTCAGGCTTCAACCCACGTGACTTTGAAAACGATCGGTCACCACTTTTGATGTTGGCAGCTACTTGTTCCAAACGCAACATCAGACGAACGAACACAAATATAGAAGAAAAAACACAATTGGTATCCAAAAAGTTCAGGTTTCAACCCACGTGACTTTAGGCTTCAACCCACGTGACTTCAGGCATTCAACCCACGTGACTTTTGGCTTCAACCCACGTGACCTCAGGCTCCAACCCACGTGACTTCAGGCTTCAACCCACGTGACTTTGAAAACGATCGGTAACCACTTTTGAAGTTGGCAGCTACTCTTTCCAAACGCAACATCTGACGAACGAACACAAATATAGAAGAAGAAACACAATTTTTATCCAAAAAGTTCAGGTTTTAACCCACGTGACTTAAGGCTTCAACCCACGTGACTTCAGGCTTCAACCCACGTGACTTTTGGCTTCAACCCACGTGACCTCAGGCTCCAACCCACGTGACTCCAGGCTTCAACCCACGTGACTTTGAAAACGATCGGTAACCACTTTTGAAGTTGGCAGCTACTCTTTCCAAACGCAACATCTGACGAACGAACACAAATATAGGATAAAAGACACAATTGTTATCCAAAAAGTTCAGGTTTTAACCCACGTGACTTTTGGCTTCAACCCACGTGACTCCAGGCTTCAACCCACGTGACCTCAGGCTTCAACCCACGTGACTTTTAAAACGTTCGGTCACCACTTTTGGAGTTGGCAGCTACTTGTTCCAAACGCAACATCTGACGAACGAACACAAAAATAGAAGAAAAGACACAATTGTTATCCAAAAAGTTCAGGTTTCAACCCACGTGACTTCAGGCTCCAACCCACGTGACTTCAGGCTTCCACCCACGTGACTTTCAAAACGATCGGTCACCACTTTTGATGTTGGCAGCTACTTGTTCCAAACGCAACATCTGACGAACGAACACAAATATAGAAGAAAAAACACAATTGTTATCCAAAAAAGTCAGGTTTTATCCCACGTGACTTCAGGCTTCAACCCACGTGACTTCAGGCTCCAACCCACGTGACTTTGAAAACGATCGTTCACCACTTTTGAAGTTGGCAGCTACTCTTTCCAAACGCAACATCTGACGAACGAACACAAATATAGAAGAAAAGACACAATTGTTATCCAAAAAGTTCAGGTTTCAACCCACGTGACTTTTGGCTTCAACCCACGTGACTTCAGGCTTCAACCCACGTGACTTCAGGCGTCAACCCACGTGACTTTGAAAACGATCGGTAACCACTTTTGAAGTTGGCAGCTACTCTTTCCAAATGCAACATCTGACGAACGAACACAAATATAGAAGAAAAGACACAATTGGTATCCAAAAAGTTCAGGTTTTAACCCACGTGACTTTTGGCTTCAACCCACGTGACCTCAGGCTTCAACACACGTGACTTCAGGCTTCAACCCACGTGATTTTGAAAACGATCGGTAACCACTTTTGAAGTTGGCAGCTACTCTTTCCAAACGCAACATCTGACGAACGAACACAAATGTAGAAGAAAAGACACAATTGGTATCCAAAAAGTTCAGGTATTAACCCACGTGATTTTTGGCTTCAACCCACGTGACCTCAGGCTCCAACCCACGTGACTTCAGGCTTCAACCCACGTGACTTTGAAAACGATCGGTAACCACTTTTGAAGTTGGCAGCTACTCTTTCCAAACGCAACATCTGACGAACGAACACAAATATAGAAAAAAAGACACAATTGTTATCCAAAAAGTTTAGGTTTGAACCCACGTGACTTCAGGCTTCAACCCACGTCACTTCAGGCTTCAACCCACGTGACTTTGAAAACGATCGGTCACCACTTTTGATGTTGGCAGCTACTTGTTCTAAACGCAACATCAGACGAACGAACACAAATATAGAAGAAAAAACACAATTGGTATCCAAAAAGATCAGGTTTTAACCCACGTGACTTCTGGCTCCAACCCACGTGACCTCAGGCTTCAACCCACGTGACTTCAGGCTTCAACCCACGTGACTTTGAAAACGATCGGTAACCACTTTTAAAGTTGGCAGCTACTCTTTCCAAACGCAACATCTGACAAACGAACACAAATATAGAAAAAAAGACACAATTGTTATCCAAAAAGTTTAGGTTTGAACCCACGTAACTCCAGGCTTCAACCCACGTGACTTCAGGCTTCAACCCACGTGACTTTGGAAACGATCGGTCACCACTTTTGAAGTTGGCATCTACTCTTTCCAAACGCAACATCTGTCGAACGAACACAAATATAGAAGAGAAGACACATTTGTTATCCAAAAAAATCAGGTTTCAACCCACGTGACTTTTGGCTTTAACCCACGTGACTTCAGGCTTCAACCCACGTGACTTTGAAAACGATCGGTAACCACTTTTGAAGTTGGCAGCTACTCTTTCCAAACGCAACATCTGTCGAACGAACACAAATATAGAAGAAAAGACACAATTGTTATCCAAAAAGTTCAGGTTTCAACCCACGTGACTTTTAGCTTTAACTCACGTGACTTCAGGCTTCAACCCATGTGACTTTGAAAACGATCAGTAACCACTTTTGAAGTTGGCAGCTACTCTTTCCAAACGCAACATCTGTCGAACTAACACAAATATAGAAGAAAAGACACAATTGTTATCCAAAAAGTTCAGGTTCCAACCCACGTGACTTTTGGCTTTAACCCACGTGACTTCAGGCTTCAACCCACGTGACTTTGAAAACGATCGGTAACCACTTTTGAAGTTGGCAGCTACTCTTTCCAAACGCAACATCTGACGAACGAACACAAATATAGAAAAAAAGACACAATTGTTATCCAAAAATGTCAGGCTTGAACCCACGTGACTCCAGGCTCCAACCCACGTGACTTCAGGCTTTCACCCACGTGACTTTCAAAACGATCGGTCACCACTTTTGATGTTGGCAGCTACTTGTTTCAAACGCAACATCTGACGAACGAACACAAAGATAGAAGAAAAGACACAATTGTTATCCAAAAAGTTCAGGTTTCAACCCACGTGACTTTTGGCTTCAACCCACGTGACTTCAGGCTTCAATCCACGTGACCTCAGGCTTCAATCCACGTGACCTTAGGCTTCAACCCACGTGACTTTTAAAACGTTCGGTCACCACTTTTGAAGTTGGCAGCTACTCTTTCCAAACGCAACATCTGACGAACGAACACAAATATAGAAGAAAAGACACAATTGTTATCCAAAAAGTTCAGGTTTCAACCCACGTGACTTTTGGCTTCAACCCACGTGACTTCAGGCTTCAACTCACGTGACCTCAGGCTCCAACCCACGTGACTTTCAAAACGTTCGGTCACCACTTTTGGAGTTGGCAGCTACTTGTTCCAAACGCAACATCTGACGAACGAACACAAAAATAGGAGAAAAGACACAATTGTTATCCAAAAAGTTCAGGTTTCAACCCACGTGACTTCAGGCTCCACTCCACGTGACTTCAGGCTTTCACCCACGTGACTCTCAAAACGATCGGTCACCACTTTTGATGTTGGCAGCTACTTGTTCCAAACGCAACATCAGACGAACGAACACAAATAGAGAAGAAAAAACACAATTGTTATTCAAAAAAGTCAGGTTTTAACCCACGTGACTTCAGGCTTCAACCCACGTGACTTCAGGCTTCAACCCACGTGACTTTGGAAACGATCGGTCACCACTTTTGAAGTTGGCAGCTACTCTTTCCAAACGCAACATCTGACGAACGAACACAAATATAGAAGAAAAGACACAATTGTTATCCAAAAAGTTCAGATTTCAACCCACGTGACTTTTGGCTTCAACCCACGTGACTTCAGGCTTTAACCCACGTGACTTCAGGCGTCAACCCACGTGACTTTGAAAACGATCGGTAACCACTTTTGAAGTTGGCAGCTACTCTTTCCAAACGCAACATCTGACGAACGAAAACAAATATAGAAGAAAAGACACAATTGGTATCCAAAAGAATCAGGTTTCAACCCACGTGACTTCTGGCTTCAACCCACGTGACCTCAGGCTCCAACCCACGTGACTTCAGGCTTCAACCCACGTGACTTTGATAACGATCGGTAACCACTTTTGAAGTTGGCAGCTACTCTTTCCAAACGCAACATCTGACGAACGAACACAAATATAGAAGAAAAGACACAATTGGTATCCAAAAAGTTCAGGTTTTAACCCACGTGACTTTTGGCTTCAACCCACGTGACCTCAGGCTCCAACCCACGTGACTTCAGGCTACAACCCACGTGACTTTGAAAACGATCGGTAACCACTTTTGAAGTTGGCAGCTACTCTTTCCAAACGCAACATCTGACGAACGAACACAAATATAGAAAAAAAGACACAATTGTTATCCAAAAAGTTTAGGTTTGAACCCACGTGACTCCAGGCTTCAACCCACGTGACTTCAGGCTTCAACCCACGTGACTTTGGAAACGATCGGTCACCACTTTTGATGTTGGCAGCTACTTGTTCCAAACGCAACATCTGACGAACGAACACAAATATAGAAGAAAAAACACAATTGTTATCCAAAAAGTTCAGGTTTTAACCCACGTGACTTTAGGCTTCAACCCACGTGACTTCAGGCTTCAACCCACGTGACTTCAGGCTTCAACTCACGTGACATCAGGCTTCAACCCACGTGACTTCAGGCTTCAACCCACGTGACTTTGAAAACGATCGGTCACCACTTTTGATGTTGGCAGCTACTTGTTCCAAACGCAACATCAGACGAACGAATACAAATATAGAAGAAAAAACACAATTGGTATCCAAAAAGTTCAGGTTTCAACCCACGTGACTTTTGGCTTCAACCCACGTGACTTCAGGCTTCAACCCACGTGACTTTGAAAACGATCGGTAACCACTTTTGAAGTTGGCAGCTACTCTTTCCAAACGCAACATCTGACAAACGAACACAAATATAGGAAAAAAGACACAATTGTTATCCAAAAAGTTCAGGTTTGAACCCACGTGACTCCAGGCTTCAACCCACGTGACTTAAGGCGTCAACCCACTTGACTTTGAAAATGATCGGTAACCACTTTTGAAGTTGGCAGCTACTCTTTCCAAACGCAACATCTGACGAACGAACACAAATATAGAAGAAAAGACACAATTGGTATCCAAAAAGTTCAGGTTTTAACCCACGTGACTTTTGCCTTCAACCCACGTGACCTCAGGCTTCAACCCACGTGACTTCAGGCTCCAACCCACGTGACTTCAGGCTTCAACCCACGTGACTTTGAAAACGATCGGTAACCCCTTTTGAAGTTGGCAGCTACTCTTTCCAAACGCAACATCTGACGAACGAACACAAATATAGAAGAAAAGACACAATTGGTATCCAAAAAGTTCAGGTTTTAACCCACGTGACTCTTGGCTTCAACCCACGTGACCTCAGGCTCCAACCCACGTGACTCCAGGCTTCAACCCACGTGACTTTGAAAACGATCGGTAACCCCTTTTGAAGTTGGCAGCTACTCTTTCCAAACGCAACATCTGACGAACGAACACAAATATAGAAAAAAAGACACAATTGTTATCCAAAAAGTTTAGGCTTGAACCCACGTGACTCCAGGCTTCAACCCACGTGACTTCAGGCTTCAACCCACGTGACATTGGAAACGATCGGTCACCACTTTTGATGTTGGCAGCTACTTGTTCCAAACGCAACATCTGACAAACGAACACAAATATAGAAGAAAAAACACAATTGTTATCCAAAAAGTTCAGGTTTCAACCCACGTGACTTTAGGCTTCAACCCACGTGACTTCAGGCTTCAACCCACGTGACTTCAGGCTTCAACCCACGTGACTTCAGGCTTCAACCCACGTGACTTTGAAAACAATCGGTCACCACTTTTGAAGTTGGCAGCTACTCTTTCCAAACGCAACATCTGACGAACGAACACAAATATAGAAGAAAAGACACAATTGGTATCCAAAAAGTTCAGGTTTTAACCCACGTGACTTTTGGCTTCAACCCACGTGACCTCAGGCTTCAACCCACGTGACTTCAGGCTTCAACCCACGTGATTTTGAAAACGATCGGTAACCACTTTTGAAGTTGGCAGCTACTCTTCCCAAACGCAACATCTGACAAACGAACACAAATATAGAAAAAAAGACACAATTGTTATCCAAAAAGTTTAGGTTAGAACCCACGTAACTCCAGGCTTCAACCCACGTGACTTCAGGCTTCAACCCACGTGACTTCAGGCTTCAACCCACGTGACTTTGAAAACGATCGGTAACCACTTTTGAAGTTGGCAGCTACTCTTTCCAAACGCAACATCTGACAAACGAACACAAATATAGAAAAAAAAAAAACAATTGTTATCCAAAAAGTTTAGGTTAGAACCCACGTTACTCCAGGCTTCAACCCACGTGACTTCAGGCTTCAACCCACGTGACTTTGGAAACGATCGGTCACCACTTTTGAAGTTGGCAGCTACTCTTTCCAAACGCAACATCTGTCGAACGAACACAAATATAGAAGAAAAGACACAATTGTTATCCAAAAAGTTCAGGTTTCAACCCACGTGACTTTTGGCTTTAACCCACGTGACTTCAGGCTTCAACCCACGTGACTTTGAAAACGATCGGTCACCACTTTTGAAGTTGGCAGCTACTCTTTCCAAACGCAACATCTGTCGAACGAACACAAATATAGAAGAAAAGACACAATTGTTATCCAAAAAGTTCAGGTTTCAACCCACGTGACTTTTGGCTTTAACCCACGTGACTTCAGGCTTCAACCCACGTGACTTTGAAAACGATCGGTAATACTTTTGAAGTTGGCAGCTACTCTTTCCAAACGCAACATCTGTCGAACGAACACAAATATAGAAGAAAAGACACAATTGTTATCCAAAAAGTTCAGGTTTCAACCCACGTGACTTCTGGCTTTAACCCACGTGACTTCAGGCTTCAACCCACGTGACTTTGAAAACGATCGGTAACCACTTTTGAAGTTGGCAGCTACTCTTTCCAAACGCAACATCTGACGAACGAACACAAATATAGAAAAAAAGACACAATTGTTATCCAAAAAGTTCAGGCTTGAACCCACGTGACTCCAGGCTCCAACCCACGTGACTTCAGGCTTTCACCCACGTGACTTTCAAAACGATCGGTCACCACTTTTGATGTTTGCAGCTACTCTTTCCAAACGCAACATCTGACGAACGAACACAAATATAGAAGAAGAGACACAATTGTTATCCAAAAAGTTCAGGTTTCAACCCACGTGACTTTTGGCTTCAACCCACGTGACTTCAGGCGTCAACCCACGTGACTTTGAAAACGATCAGTGACCACTTTTGAAGTTGGCAGCTACTCTTTCCAAACGCAACATCTGACGAACGAACACAAATATAGAAGAAAAGACACAATTGGTATCCAAAAGAATCAGGTTTTAACCCACGTGACTTTTGGCTTCAACCCACGTGACCTCAGGCTTCAACCCACGTGACTTCAGGCTTCAACCCACGTGACTTTGAAAACGATCGGTAACCACTTTTGAAGTTGGCAGCTACTCTTTCCAAACGCAACATCTGACGAACGAACACAAATATAGAAAAAAAGACACAATTGATATCCAAAAAGTTTAGGTTTGAACCCACGTGACTCCAGGCTTCAACCCACGTGACTTCAGGCTTCAACCCAAGTGACTTTGGAAACGATCGGTCACCACTTTTGATGTTGGCAGCTACTTGTTCCAAACGCAACATCTGACGAACGAACACAAATATAGAAGAAAAAACACAATTGTTATCCAAAAAGTTCAGGTTTTAACCCACGTGACTTTAGGCTTCAACCCACGTGACTTCAGGCTTCAACCCACGTGACTTCAGGCTTCAACCCACGTGACATCAGGCTTCAACCCACGTGACTTCAGGCTTCAACCCACGTGACTTTGAAAACGATCGGTCACCACTTTTGATGTTGGCAGCTACTTGTTCCAAACGCAACATCAGACGAACGAACACAAATATAGAAGAAAAAACACAATTGGTATCCAAAAAGTTCAGGTTTCAACCCACGTGACTTTAGGCTTCAACCCACGTGACTTCAGGCATTCAACCCACGTGACTTTTGGCTTCAACCCACGTGACCTCAGGCTCCAACCCACGTGACTTCAGGCTTCAACCCACGTGACTTTGAAAACGATCGGTAACCACTTTTGAAGTTGGCAGCTACTCTTTCCAAACGCAACATCTGACGAACGAACACAAATATAGAAAAAGAAACACAATTTTTATCCAAAAAGTTCAGGTTTTAACCCACGTGACTTAAGGCTTCAACCCACGTGACTTCAGGCTTCAACCCACGTGACTTTTGGCTTCAACCCACGTGACCTCAGGCTCCAACCCACGTGACTCCAGGCTTCAACCCACGTGACTTTTAAAACGTTCGGTCACCACTTTTGGAGTTGGCAGCTACTTGTTCCAAACGCAACATCTGACGAACGAACACAAAAATAGAAGAAAAGACACAATTGTTATCCAAAAAGTTCAGGTTTCAACCCACGTGACTTCAGGCTCCAACCCACGTGACTTCAGGCTTCCACCCACGTGACTTCCAAAACGATCGGTCACCACTTTTGATGTTGGCAGCTACTTGTTCCAAACGCAACATCTGACGAACGAACACAAATATAGAAGAAAAAACACAATTGTTATCCAAAAAAGTCAGGTTTTATCCCACGTGACTTCAGGCTTCAACCCACGTGACTTCAGGCTCCAACCCACGTGACTTTGAAAACGATCGTTCACCACTTTTGAAGTTGGCAGCTACTCTTTCCAAACGCAACATCTGACGAACGAACACAAATATAGAAGAAAAGACACAATTGTTATCCAAAAAGTTCAGGTTTCAACCCACGTGACTTTTGGCTTCAACCCACGTGACTTCAGGCTTCAACCCACGTGACTTCAGGCGTCAACCCACGTGACTTTGAAAACGATCGGTAACCACTTTTGAAGTTGGCAGCTACTCTTTCCAAATGCAACATCTGACGAACGAACACAAATATAGAAGAAAAGACACAATTGGTATCCAAAAAGTTCAGGTTTTAACCCACGTGACTTTTGGCTTCAACCCACGTGACCTCAGGCTTCAACACACGTGACTTCAGGCTTCAACCCACGTGATTTTGAAAACGATCGGTAACCACTTTTGAAGTTGGCAGCTACTCTTTCCAAACGCAACATCTGACGAACGAACACAAATGTAGAAGAAAAGACACAATTGGTATCCAAAAAGTTCAGGTATTAACCCACGTGACTTTTGGCTTCAACCCACGTGACCTCAGGCTCCAACCCACGTGACTTCAGGCTTCAACCCACGTGACTTTGAAAACGATCGGTAACCACTTTTGAAGTTGGCAGCTACTCTTTCCAAACGCAACATCTGACGAACGAACACAAATATAGAAAAAAAGACACAATTGTTATCCAAAAAGTTTAGGTTTGAACCCACGTGACTTCAGGCTTCAACCCACGTCACTTCAGGCTTCAACCCACGTGACTTTGAAAACGATCGGTCACCACTTTTGATGTTGGCAGCTACTTGTTCTAAACGCAACATCAGACGAACGAACACAAATATAGAAGAAAAAACACAATTGGTATCCAAAAAGATCAGGTTTTAACCCACGTGACTTCTGGCTCCAACCCACGTGACCTCAGGCTTCAACCCACGTGACTTCAGGCTTCAACCCACGTGACTTTGAAAACGATCGGTAACCACTTTTAAAGTTGGCAGCTACTCTTTCCAAACGCAACATCTGACAAACGAACACAAATATAGAAAAAAAGACACAATTGTTATCCAAAAAGTTTAGGTTTGAACCCACGTAACTCCAGGCTTCAACCCACGTGACTTCAGGCTTCAACCCACGTGACTTTGGAAACGATCGGTCACCACTTTTGAAGTTGGCATCTACTCTTTCCAAACGCAACATCTGTCGAACGAACACAAATATAGAAGAGAAGACACATTTGTTATCCAAAAAAATCAGGTTTCAACCCACGTGACTTTTGGCTTTAACCCACGTGACTTCAGGCTTCAACCCACGTGACTTTGAAAACGATCGGTAACCACTTTTGAAGTTGGCAGCTACTCTTTCCAAACGCAACATCTGTCGAACGAACACAAATATAGAAGAAAAGACACAATTGTTATCCAAAAAGTTCAGGTTTCAACCCACGTGACTTTTAGCTTTAACTCACGTGACTTCAGGCTTCAACCCATGTGACTTTGAAAACGATCAGTAACCACTTTTGAAGTTGGCAGCTACTCTTTCCAAACGCAACATCTGACGAACGAACACAAATATAGAAGAAAAGACACAATTGGTATCCAAAAGAATCAGGTTTTAACCCACGTGACTTTTGGCTTCAACCCACGTGACCTCAGGCTTCAACCCACGTGACTTCAGGCTTCAACCCACGTGACTTTGAAAACGATCGGTAACCACTTTTGAAGTTGGCAGCTACTCTTTCCAAACGCAACATCTGACGAACGAACACAAATATAGAAAAAAAGACACAATTGATATCCAAAAAGTTTAGGTTTGAACCCACGTGACTCCAGGCTTCAACCCACGTGACTTCAGGCTTCAACCCACGTGACTTTGGAAACGATCGGTCACCACTTTTGATGTTGGCAGCTACTTGTTCCAAACGCAACATCTGACGAACGAACACAAATATAGAAGAAAAAACACAATTGTTATCCAAAAAGTTCAGGTTTTAACCCACGTGACTTTAGGCTTCAACCCACGTGACTTCAGGCTTCAACCCACGTGACTTCAGGCTTCAACTTACGTGACATCAGGCTTCAACCCACGTGACTTCAGGCTTCAACCCACGTGACTTTGAAAACGATCGGTCACCACTTTTGATGTTGGCAGCTACTTGTTCCAAACGCAACATCAGACGATCGAACACAAATATAGAAGAAAAAACACAATTGGTATCCAAAAAGTTCAGGTTTCAACCCACGTGACTTTAGGCTTCAACCCACGTGACTTCAGGCTTCAACCCACGTGACTTTTGGCTTCAACCCACGTGACCTCAGGCTCCAACCCACGTGACTTCAGGCTTCAACCCACGTGACTTTGAAAACGATCGGTAACCACTTTTGAAGTTGGCAGCTACTCTTTCCAAACGCAACATCTGACGAACGAACACAAATATAGAAGAAGAAACACAATTGTTATCCAAAAAGTTCAGGTTTTAACCCACGTGACTTAAGGCTTCAACCCACGTGACTTCAGGCTTCAACCCACGTGACTTTTGGCTTCAACCCACGTGACCTCAGGCTCCAACCCACGTGACTCCAGGCTTCAACCCACGTGACTTTGAAAACGATCGGTAACCACTTTTGAAGTTGGCAGCTACTCTTTCCAAACGCAACATCTGACGAACGAACACAAATATAGGATAAAAGACACAATTGTTATCCAAAAAGTTCAGGTTTTAACCCACGTGACTTTTGGCTTCAACCCACGTGACTCCAGGCTTCAACCCACGTGACCTCAGGCTTCAACCCACGTGACTTTTAAAACGTTCGGTCACCACTTTTGGAGTTGGCAGCTACTTGTTCCAAACGCAACATCTGACGAACGAACACAAAAATAGAAGAAAAGACACAATTGTTATCCAAAAAGTTCAGGTTTCAACCCACGTGACTTCAGGCTCCAACCCACGTGACTTCAGGCTTCCACCAACGTGACTTTCAAAACGATCGGTCACCACTTTTGATGTTGGCAGCTACTTGTTCCAAACGCAACATCTGACGAACGAACACAAATATAGAAGAAAAAACACAATTGTTATCCAAAAAAGTCAGGTTTTATCCCACGTGACTTCAGGCTTCAACCCACGTGACTTCAGGCTCCAACCCAAGTGACTTTGAAAACGATCGTTCACCACTTTTGAAGTTGGCAGCTACTCTTTCCAAACGCAACATCTGACGAACGAACACAAATATAGAAGAAAAGACACAATTGTTATCCAAAAAGTTCAGGTTTCAACCCACGTGACTTTTGGCTTCAACCCACGTGACTTCAGGCTTCAACCCACGTGACTTCAGGCGTCAACCCACGTGACTTTGAAAACGATCGGTAACCACTTTTGAAGTTGGCAGCTACTCTTTCCAAACGCAACATCTGACGAACGAACACAAATATAGAAGAAAAGACACAATTGGTATCCAAAAAGTTCAGGTTTTAACCCACGTGACTTTTGGCTTCAACCCACGTGACCTCAGGCTTCAACCCACGTGACTTCAGGCTTCAACCCACGTGATTTTGAAAACGATCGGTAACCACTTTTGAAGTTGGCAGCTACTCTTTCCAAACGCAACATCTGACGAACGAACACAAATGTAGAAGAAAAGACACAATTGGTATCCAAAAAGTTCAGGTTTTAACCCACGTGACTTTTGGCTTCAACCCACGTGACCTCAGGCTCCAACCCACGTGACTTCAGGCTTCAACCCACGTGACTTTGGAAACGATTGGTCACCACTTTTGATGTTGGCAGCTACTTGTTCCAAACGCAACATCTGACGAACGAACACAAATATAGAAGAATAAACACAATTGTTATCCAAAAAAGTCAGGTTTTAACCCACGTGACTTCAGGCTTCAACCCACGTGACTTCAGGCTTCAACCCACGTGACTTTGAAAACGATCGGTCACCACTTTTGAAGTTGGCAGCTACTCTTTCCAAACGCAACATCTGACGAACGAGCACAAATATAGAAGAAAAGACACAATTGTTATCCAAAAAGTTCAGGTTTCAACCCACGTGACTTTTGGCTTCAACCCACGTGACTTCAGGCTTCAACCCACGTGACTTCAGGCATCAACCCACGTGACTTTGAAAACATTCGGTAACCACTTTTGAAGTTGGCAGCTACTCTTTCCAAACGGAACATCTGACGAACGAACACAAATATAGAAGAAAAGACACAATTGGTATCCAAAAAGTTCAGGTTTTAACCCACGTGACTTTTGGCTTCAACCCACGTGACCTCAGGCTTCAACCCACGTGACTTCAGGCTTCAACCCACGTGATTTTGAAAACGATCGGTAACCACTTTCGAAGTTGGCAGCTACTCTTTCCAAACGCAACATCTGACGAACGAACACAAATATAGAAGAAAAGACACAATTGGTATCCAAAAAGTTCAGGTTTAAACTAACGTGACTTTTGGCTTCAACCCACGTGACCTCAGGCTCCAACCCACGTGACTTCAGGCTTCAACCCACGTGACTTTGAAAACGATCGGTAACCACTTTTGAAGTTGGCAGCTACTCTTTCCAAACGCAACATCTGACGAACGAACACAAATATTGGAGAAAAGACACAATTGTTATCCAAAAAGTTCAGGTTTTAACCCACGTGACTTTTGGCTTCAACCCACGTGACTCCAGGCTTCAACCCACGTGACCGCAGGCTTCAACCCACGTGACTTTTAAAACGTTCGGTCACCACTTTTGGAGTTGGCAGCTACTTGTTCCAAACGCAACATCTGACGAACGAACACAAAAATAGAAGAAAAGACACAATTGTTATCCAAAAAGTTCAGGTTTCAACCCACGTGACTTCAGGCTCCAACCCACGTGACTTCAGGCTTTCACCCACGTGACTTTCGAAACGATCGGTCACCACTTTTGATGTTGGCAGCTACTTGTTCCAAACGCAACATCTGACGAACGAACACAAATATAGAAGAAAAAACACAATTGTTATCCAAAAAAGTCAGGTTTTATCCCACGTGACTTCAGGCTTCAACCCACGTGACTTCAGGCTTCAACCCACGTGACTTTGAAAACGATCGTTCACCACTTTTGAAGTTGGCAGCTACTCTTTCCAAACGCAACATCTGACGAACGAACACAAATATAGAAGAAGAGACACAATTGTTATCCAAAAAGTTCAGGTTTCAACCCACGTGACTTTTGGCTTCAACCCACGTGACTTCAGGCTCCAACCCACGTGACTTCAGGCGTCAACCCACGTGACTTTGAAAACGATCGGTAACCACTTTTGAAGTTGGCAGCTACTCTTTCCAAACGCAACATCTGACGAACGAACACAAATATAGAAGAAAAGACACAATTGTTATCCAAAAAGTTCAGGTTTCAACCCACGTGACTTTTGGCTTCAACCCACGTGACTTCAGGCTTCAACCCACGTGACTTCAGGCTTCAACCCACGTGACTTTGAAAACGATCGGTAACCACTTTTGAAGTTGGCAGCTACTCTTTCCAAACGCAACATCTGACAAACGAACACAAATATAGAAAAAAAGACACAATTGGTATCCAAAAGAATCAGGTTTTAACCCACGTGACTTTTGGCTTCAACCCACGTGACTTCAGGCTTCAACCCACGTGACTTTGAAAACGATCGGTAACCACTTTTGAAGTTGGCAGCTACTCTTTCCAAACGCAACATCTGACGAACGAACACAAATATAGAAAAAAAGACACAATTGTTATCCAAAAAGTTTAGGTTTGAACCCACGTGACTCCAGGCTTCAACCCACGTGACTTCAGGCTTCAACCCACGTGACTTTGGAAACGATCGGTCACCACTTTTGATGTTGGCAGCTACTTGTTCCAAACGCAACATCTGACGAACGAACACAAATATAGAAGAAAAAACACAATTGTTATCCAAAAAGTTCAGGTTTTAACCCACGTGACTTTAGGCTTCAACCCACGTGACTTCAGGCTTCAACCCACGTGACTTCAGGCTTCAACCCACGTGACATCAGGCTTCAACCCACGTGACTTCAGGCTTCAACCCACGTGACTTTGAAAACGATCGGTCACCACTTTTGATGTTGGCAGCTACTTGTTCCAAACGCAACATCAGACGAACGAACACAAATATAGAAGAAAAAACACAATTGGTATCCAAAAAGTTCAGGTTTTAACCCACGTGACTTTTGGCTTCAACCCACGTGACCTCAGGCTCCAACCCACGTGACTTCAGGCTACAACCCACGTGACTTTGAAAACGATCGGTAACCACTTTTGAAGTTGGCAGCTACTCTTTCCAAACGCAACATCTGACAAACGAACACAAATATAGAAAAAAAGACACAATTGTTATCCAAAAAGTTTAGGTTTGAACCCACGTAACTCCAGGCTTCAACCCACGTGACTTCAGGCTTCAACCCACGTGACTTTGGAAACGATCGGTCACCACTTTTGAAGTTGGCAGCTACTCTTTCCAAACGCAACATCTGACGAACGAACACAAATATAGAAGAAAAGACACAATTGGTATCCAAAAAGTTCAGGTTTTAACCCACGTGACTTTTGGCTTCAACCCACGTGACCTCAGGCTCCAACCCACGTGACTTCAGGCTACAACCCACGTGACTTTGAAAACGATCGGTAACCACTTTTGAAGTTGGCAGCTACTCTTTCCAAACGCAACATCTGACAAACGAACACAAATATAGAAAAAAAGACACAATTGTTATCCAAAAAGTTTAGGTTTGAACCCACGTAACTCCAGGCTTCAACCCACGTGACTTCAGGCTTCAACCCACGTGACTTTGGAAACGATCGGTCACCACTTTTGAAGTTGGCGGCTACTCTTTCCAAACGCAACATCTGTCGAACGAACACAAATATAGAAGAAAAGACACAATTGTTATCCAAAAAGTTCAGGTTTCCACCCACGTGACTTTTGGCTTTAACCCACGTGACTTCAGGCTTCAACCCACGTGACTTTGAAAACGATCGGTAACCACTTTTGAAGTTGGCAGCTACTCTTTCCAAACGCAACATCTGTCGAACGAACACAAATATAGAAGAAAAGACACAATTGTTATCCAAAAAGTTCAGGTTCCAACCCACGTGACTTTTGGCTTTAACCCACGTGACTTCAGGCTTCAACCCACGTGACTTTGAAAACGATCGGTAACCACTTTTGAAGTTGGCAGCTACTCTTTCCAAACGCAACATCTGACGAACGAACACAAATATAGAAAAAAAGACACAATTGTTATCCAAAAATGTCAGGCTTGAACCCACGTGACTCCAGCCTCCAACCCACGTGACTTCAGGCTTTCACCCACGTGACTTCCAAAACGATCGGTCACCACTTTTGATGTTGGCAGCTACTTGTTTCAAACGCAACATCTGACGAACGAACACAAAGATAGAAGAAAAGACACAATTGTTATCCAAAAAGTTCAGGTTTCAACCCACGTGACTTTTGGCTTCAACCCACGTGACTTCAGGCTTCAATCCACGTGACCTCAGGCTTCAACCCACGTGACTTTTAAAACGTTCGGTCACCACTTTTGAAGTTGGCAGCTACTCTTTCCAAACGCAACATCTGACGAACGAACACAAATATAGGAGAAAAGACACAATTGTTATCCAAAAAGTTCAGGTTTCAACCCACGTGACTTTTGGCTTCAACCCACGTGACTTCAGGCTTCAACCCACGTGACCTCAGGCTCCAACCCACGTGACTTTTAAAACGTTCGGTCACCACTTTTGGAGTTGGCAGCTACTTGTTCCAAACGCAACATCTGACGAACGAACACAAATATAGAAGAAAAGACACAATTGGTATCCAAAAGAATCAGGTTTTAACCCACGTGACTTTTGGCTTCAACCCACGTGACCTCAGGCTTCAACCCACGTGACTTCAGGCTTCAACCCACGTGACTTTGAAAACGATCGGTAACCACTTTTGAAGTTGGCAGCTACTCTTTCCAAACGCAACATCTGACGAACGAACACAAATATAGAAAAAAAGACACAATTGATATCCAAAAAGTTTAGGTTTGAACCCACGTGACTCCAGGCTTCAACCCACGTGACTTCAGGCTTCAACCCACGTGACTTTGGAAACGATCGGTCACCACTTTTGATGTTGGCAGCTACTTGTTCCAAACGCAACATCTGACGAACGAACACAAATATAGAAGAAAAAACACAATTGTTATCCAAAAAGTTCAGGTTTTAACCCACGTGACTTTAGGCTTCAACCCACGTGACTTCAGGCTTCAACCCACGTGACTTCAGGCTTCAACTTACGTGACATCAGGCTTCAACCCACGTGACTTCAGGCTTCAACCCACGTGACTTTGAAAACGATCGGTCACCACTTTTGATGTTGGCAGCTACTTGTTCCAAACGCAACATCAGACGATCGAACACAAATATAGAAGAAAAAACACAATTGGTATCCAAAAAGTTCAGGTTTCAACCCACGTGACTTTAGGCTTCAACCCACGTGACTTCAGGCTTCAACCCACGTGACTTTTGGCTTCAACCCACGTGACCTCAGGCTCCAACCCACGTGACTTCAGGCTTCAACCCACGTGACTTTGAAAACGATCGGTAACCACTTTTGAAGTTGGCAGCTACTCTTTCCAAACGCAACATCTGACGAACGAACACAAATATAGAAGAAGAAACACAATTGTTATCCAAAAAGTTCAGGTTTTAACCCACGTGACTTAAGGCTTCAACCCACGTGACTTCAGGCTTCAACCCACGTGACTTTTGGCTTCAACCCACGTGACCTCAGGCTCCAACCCACGTGACTCCAGGCTTCAACCCACGTGACTTTGAAAACGATCGGTAACCACTTTTGAAGTTGGCAGCTACTCTTTCCAAACGCAACATCTGACGAACGAACACAAATATAGGATAAAAGACACAATTGTTATCCAAAAAGTTCAGGTTTTAACCCACGTGACTTTTGGCTTCAACCCACGTGACTCCAGGCTTCAACCCACGTGACCTCAGGCTTCAACCCACGTGACTTTTAAAACGTTCGGTCACCACTTTTGGAGTTGGCAGCTACTTGTTCCAAACGCAACATCTGACGAACGAACACAAAAATAGAAGAAAAGACACAATTGTTATCCAAAAAGTTCAGGTTTCAACCCACGTGACTTCAGGCTCCAACCCACGTGACTTCAGGCTTCCACCCACGTGGCTTTCAAAACGATCGGTCACCACTTTTGATGTTGGCAGCTACTTGTTCCAAACGCAACATCTGACGAACGAACACAAATATAGAAGAAAAAACACAATTGTTATCCAAAAAAGTCAGGTTTTATCCCACGTGACTTCAGGCTTCAACCCACGTGACTTCAGGCTCCAACCCAAGTGACTTTGAAAACGATCGTTCACCACTTTTGAAGTTGGCAGCTACTCTTTCCAAACGCAACATCTGACGAACGAACACAAATATAGAAGAAAAGACACAATTGTTATCCAAAAAGTTCAGGTTTCAACCCACGTGACTTTTGGCTTCAACCCACGTGACTTCAGGCTTCAACCCACGTGACTTCAGGCGTCAACCCACGTGACTTTGAAAACGATCGGTAACCACTTTTGAAGTTGGCAGCTACTCTTTCCAAACGCAACATCTGACGAACGAACACAAATATAGAAGAAAAGACACAATTGGTATCCAAAAAGTTCAGGTTTTAACCCACGTGACTTTTGGCTTCAACCCACGTGACCTCAGGCTTCAACCCACGTGACTTCAGGCTTCAACCCACGTGATTTTGAAAACGATCGGTAACCACTTTTGAAGTTGGCAGCTACTCTTTCCAAACGCAACATCTGACGAACGAACACAAATGTAGAAGAAAAGACACAATTGGTATCCAAAAAGTTCAGGTTTTAACCCACGTGACTTTTGGCTTCAACCCACGTGACCTCAGGCTCCAACCCACGTGACTTCAGGCTTCAACCCACGTGACTTTGGAAACGATTGGTCACCACTTTTGATGTTGGCAGCTACTTGTTCCAAACGCAACATCTGACGAACGAACACAAATATAGAAGAATAAACACAATTGTTATCCAAAAAAGTCAGGTTTTAACCCACGTGACTTCAGGCTTCAACCCACGTGACTTCAGGCTTCAACCCACGTGACTTTGAAAACGATCGGTCACCACTTTTGAAGTTGGCAGCTACTCTTTCCAAACGCAACATCTGACGAACGAGCACAAATATAGAAGAAAAGACACAATTGTTATCCAAAAAGTTCAGGTTTCAACCCACGTGACTTTTGGCTTCAACCCACGTGACTTCAGGCTTCAACCCACGTGACTTCAGGCATCAACCCACGTGACTTTGAAAACATTCGGTAACCACTTTTGAAGTTGGCAGCTACTCTTTCCAAACGGAACATCTGACGAACGAACACAAATATAGAAGAAAAGACACAATTGGTATCCAAAAAGTTCAGGTTTTAACCCACGTGACTTTTGGCTTCAACCCACGTGACCTCAGGCTTCAACCCACGTGACTTCAGGCTTCAACCCACGTGATTTTGAAAACGATCGGTAACCACTTTCGAAGTTGGCAGCTACTCTTTCCAAACGCAACATCTGACGAACGAACACAAATATAGAAGAAAAGACACAATTGGTATCCAAAAAGTTCAGGTTTAAACTAACGTGACTTTTGGCTTCAACCCACGTGACCTCAGGCTCCAACCCACGTGACTTCAGGCTTCAACCCACGTGACTTTGAAAACGATCGGTAACCACTTTTGAAGTTGGCAGCTACTCTTTCCAAACGCAACATCTGACGAACGAACACAAATATTGGAGAAAAGACACAATTGTTATCCAAAAAGTTCAGGTTTTAACCCACGTGACTTTTGGCTTCAACCCACGTGACTCCAGGCTTCAACCCACGTGACCGCAGGCTTCAACCCACGTGACTTTTAAAACGTTCGGTCACCACTTTTGGAGTTGGCAGCTACTTGTTCCAAACGCAACATCTGACGAACGAACACAAAAATAGAAGAAAAGACACAATTGTTATCCAAAAAGTTCAGGTTTCAACCCACGTGACTTCAGGCTCCAACCCACGTGACTTCAGGCTTTCACCCACGTGACTTTCGAAACGATCGGTCACCACTTTTGATGTTGGCAGCTACTTGTTCCAAACGCAACATCTGACGAACGAACACAAATATAGAAGAAAAAACACAATTGTTATCCAAAAAAGTCAGGTTTTATTCCACGTGACTTCAGGCTTCAACCCACGTGACTTCAGGCTTCAACCCACGTGACTTTGAAAACGATCGTTCACCACTTTTGAAGTTGGCAGCTACTCTTTCCAAACGCAACATCTGACGAACGAACACAAATATAGAAGAAGAGACACAATTGTTATCCAAAAAGTTCAGGTTTCAACCCACGTGACTTTTGGCTTCAACCCACGTGACTTCAGGCTCCAACCCACGTGACTTCAGGCGTCAACCCACGTGACTTTGAAAACGATCGGTAACCACTTTTGAAGTTGGCAGCTACTCTTTCCAAACGCAACATCTGACGAACGAACACAAATATAGAAGAAAAGACACAATTGTTATCCAAAAAGTTCAGGTTTCAACCCACGTGACTTTTGGCTTCAACCCACGTGACTTCAGGCTTCAACCCACGTGACTTTGAAAACGATCGGTAACCACTTTTGAAGTTGGCAGCTACTCTTTCCAAACGCAACATCTGACAAACGAACACAAATATAGAAAAAAAGACACAATTGGTATCCAAAAGAATCAGGTTTTAACCCACGTGACTTTTGGCTTCAACCCACGTGACTTCAGGCTTCAACCCACGTGACTTTGAAAACGATCGGTAACCACTTTTGAAGTTGGCAGCTACTCTTTCCAAACGCAACATCTGACGAACGAACACAAATATAGAAAAAAAGACACAATTGTTATCCAAAAAGTTTAGGTTTGAACCCACGTGACTCCAGGCTTCAACCCACGTGACTTCAGGCTTCAACCCACGTGACTTTGGAAACGATCGGTCACCACTTTTGATGTTGGCAGCTACTTGTTCCAAACGCAACATCTGACGAACGAACACAAATATAGAAGAAAAAACACAATTGTTATCCAAAAAGTTCAGGTTTTAACCCACGTGACTTTAGGCTTCAACCCACGTGACTTCAGGCTTCAACCCACGTGACTTCAGGCTTCAACCCACGTGACATCAGGCTTCAACCCACGTGACTTCAGGCTTCAACCCACGTGACTTTGAAAACGATCGGTCACCACTTTTGATGTTGGCAGCTACTTGTTCCAAACGCAACATCAGACGAACGAACACAAATATAGAAGAAAAAACACAATTGGTATCCAAAAAGTTCAGGTTTTAACCCACGTGACTTTTGGCTTCAACCCACGTGACCTCAGGCTCCAACCCACGTGACTTCAGGCTACAACCCACGTGACTTTGAAAACGATCGGTAACCACTTTTGAAGTTGGCAGCTACTCTTTCCAAACGCAACATCTGACAAACGAACACAAATATAGAAAAAAAGACACAATTGTTATCCAAAAAGTTTAGGTTTGAACCCACGTAACTCCAGGCTTCAACCCACGTGACTTCAGGCTTCAACCCACGTGACTTTGGAAACGATCGGTCACCACTTTTGAAGTTGGCAGCTACTCTTTCCAAACGCAACATCTGACGAACGAACACAAATATAGAAGAAAAGACACAATTGGTATCCAAAAAGTTCAGGTTTTAACCCACGTGACTTTTGGCTTCAACCCACGTGACCTCAGGCTCCAACCCACGTGACTTCAGGCTACAACCCACGTGACTTTGAAAACGATCGGTAACCACTTTTGAAGTTGGCAGCTACTCTTTCCAAACGCAACATCTGACAAACGAACACAAATATAGAAAAAAAGACACAATTGTTATCCAAAAAGTTTAGGTTTGAACCCACGTAACTCCAGGCTTCAACCCACGTGACTTCAGGCTTCAACCCACGTGACTTTGGAAACGATCGGTCACCACTTTTGAAGTTGGCGGCTACTCTTTCCAAACGCAACATCTGTCGAACGAACACAAATATAGAAGAAAAGACACAATTGTTATCCAAAAAGTTCAGGTTTCCACCCACGTGACTTTTGGCTTTAACCCACGTGACTTCAGGCTTCAACCCACGTGACTTTGAAAACGATCGGTAACCACTTTTGAAGTTGGCAGCTACTCTTTCCAAACGCAACATCTGTCGAACGAACACAAATATAGAAGAAAAGACACAATTGTTATCCAAAAAGTTCAGGTTCCAACCCACGTGACTTTTGGCTTTAACCCACGTGACTTCAGGCTTCAACCCACGTGACTTTGAAAACGATCGGTAACCACTTTTGAAGTTGGCAGCTACTCTTTCCAAACGCAACATCTGACGAACGAACACAAATATAGAAAAAAAGACACAATTGTTATCCAAAAATGTCAGGCTTGAACCCACGTGACTCCAGCCTCCAACCCACGTGACTTCAGGCTTTCACCCACGTGACTTCCAAAACGATCGGTCACCACTTTTGATGTTGGCAGCTACTTGTTTCAAACGCAACATCTGACGAACGAACACAAAGATAGAAGAAAAGACACAATTGTTATCCAAAAAGTTCAGGTTTCAACCCACGTGACTTTTGGCTTCAACCCACGTGACTTCAGGCTTCAATCCACGTGACCTCAGGCTTCAACCCACGTGACTTTTAAAACGTTCGGTCACCACTTTTGAAGTTGGCAGCTACTCTTTCCAAACGCAACATCTGACGAACGAACACAAATATAGGAGAAAAGACACAATTGTTATCCAAAAAGTTCAGGTTTCAACCCACGTGACTTTTGGCTTCAACCCACGTGACTTCAGGCTTCAACCCACGTGACCTCAGGCTCCAACCCACGTGACTTTTAAAACGTTCGGTCACCACTTTTGGAGTTGGCAGCTACTTGTTCCAAACGCAACATCTGACGAACGAACACAAAAATAGGAGAAAAGACACAATTGTTATCCAAAAAGTTCAGGTTTCAACCCACGTGACTTCAGGCTCCAATCCACGTGACTTCAGGCTTTCACCCACGTGACTTCAAAAAGTTCAGGTTTCAACCCACGTGACTTTTGGCTTCAACCCACGTGACTTCAGGCTTCAACCCACGTGACTTCAGGCGTCAACCCACGTGACTTTGAAAACGATCAGTAACCACTTTTGAAGTTGGCAGCTACTCTCTCCAAACGCAACATCTGACGAACGAACACAAATATAGAAGAAAAGACACAATTGGTATCCAAAAGAATCAGGTTTTAACCCACGTGACTTTTGGCTTCAACCCACGTGACCTCAGGCTTCAACCCACGTGACTTCAGGCTTCAACCCACGTGACTTTGAAAACGATCGGTAACCACTTTTGAAGTTGGCAGCTACTCTTTCCAAACGCAACATCTGACGAACGAACACAAATATAGAAAAAAAGACACAATTGATATCCAGAAAGTTTAGGTTTGAACCCACGTGACTCCAGGCTTCAACCCACGTGACTTCAGGCTTCAACCCACGTGACTTTGGAAACGATCGGTCACCACTTTTGATGTTGGCAGCTACTTGTTCCAAACGCAACATCTGACGAACGAACACAAATATAGAAGAAAAAACACAATTGTTATCCAAAAAGTTCAGGTTTTAACCCACGTGACTTTAGGCTTCAACCCACGTGACTTCAGGCTTCAACCCACGTGACTTCAGGCTTCAACCCACGTGACATCAGGCTTCAACCCACGTGACTTCAGGCTTCAACCCACGTGACTTTGAAAACGATCGGTCACCACTTTTGATGTTGGCAGCTACTTGTTCCAAACGCAACATCAGACGAACGAACACAAATATAGAAGAAAAAACACAATTGGTATCCAAAAAGTTCAGGTTTTAACCCACGTGACTTTAGGCTTCAACCCACGTGTTTTCAGGCTTCAACCCACGTGACTTTTGGCTTCAACCCACGTGACCTCAGGCTCCAACCCACGTGACTTCCAGGCTTCAACCCACGTGACTTTGAAAACGATCGGTAACCACTTTTGAAGTTGGCAGCTACTCTTTCCAAACGCAACATCTGACGAACGAACACAAATATAGAAGAAAAAACACAATTGTTATCCAAAAAGTTCAGGTTTTAACCCACGTGACTATAGGCTTCAACCCACGTGACTTCAGGCTTCAACCCACGTGACTTTTGGCTTCGACTCACGTGACCTCAGGCTCCAATCCACGTGACTTCAGGCTTCAACCCACGTGACTTTGAAAACGATCGGTAACCACTTTTGAAGTTGGCAGCTACTCTTTCCAAACGCAACATCTGACGAACGAACACAAATATAGGAGAAAAGACACAATTGTTATACAAAAAGTTCAGGTTTTAACCCACGTGACTTTTGGCTTCAACCCACGTGACTCCAGGCTTCAACCCACGTGACCTCAGGCTTCAACCCACGTGACTTTTAAAACGTTCGGTCACCACTTTTGGAGTTGGCAGCTACTTGTTCCAAACGCAACATCTGACGAACGAACACAAAAATAGAAGAAAAGACACAATTGTTATCCAAAAAGTTCAGGATTCAACCCACGTGACTTCAGGCTCCAACCCACGTGACTTCAGGATTTCACCCACGTGACTTTTAAAACGATCGGTCACCACTTTTGATGTTGGCAGCTACTTGTTGCAAACGCAACATCTGACGAACGAACACAAATATAGAAGAAAAAACACAATTGTTATCCAAAAAAGTCAGGTTTTATCCCACGTGACTTCAGGCTTCAACCCATGTGACTTCAGGCTTCAACCCACGTGACTTTGAAAACGATCGTTCACCACTTTTGAAGTTGGCAGCTACTCTTTCCAAACGCAACATCTGACGAACGAACACAAATATAGGAGAAAAGACACAATTGTTATCCAAAAAGTTCAGGTTTCAACCCACGTGACTTTTGGCTTCAACCCACGTGACTTCAGGCTTCAACCCACGTGACTTCAGGCGTCAACCCACGTGACTTTGAGAACGATCGGTTACCACTTTTGAAGTTGGCAGCTACTCTTTCCAAACGCAACATCTGACGAACGAACACAAATATAGAAGAAATTACACAATTGGTATCCAAAAAGTTCAGGTTTTGACCCACGTGACTTTTGGCTTCAACCCACGTGACCTCAGGCTTCAACCCACGTGACTTCAGGCTTCAACCCACGTGATTTTGAAAACGATCGGTAACCACTTTTAAAGTTGGCAGCTACTCTTTCCAAACGCAACATCTGACGAACGAACACAAATGTAGAAGAAAAGACACAATTGGTATCCAAAAAGTTCAGGTTTTAACCCACGTGACTTTTGGCTTCAACCCACGTGACCTCAGGCTCCAACCCACGTGACTTCAGGCTTCAACCCACGTGACTTTGAAAACGATCGGTAACCACTTTTGAAGTTGGCAGCTACTCTTTCCAAACGCAACATCTGACGAACGAACACAAATATAGAAAAAAAGACACAATTGTTATCCAAAAAGTTTAGGTTTGAACCCACGTCACTTCAGGCTTCAACCCACGTGACTTTGAAAACGATCGGTCACCACTTTTGATGTTGGCAGCTACTTGTTCTAAACGCAACATCAGACGAACGAACACAAATATAGAAGAAAAAACACAATTGGTATCCAAAAAGATCAGGTTTTAACCCACGTGACTTCTGGCTCCAACCCACGTGACCTCAGGCTTCAACCCACGTGACTTCAGGCTTCAACCCACGTGACTTCAGGCTTCAACCCACGTGACTTTGGAAACGATCGGTCACCACTTTTGAAGTTGGCGGCTACTCTTTCCAAACGCAACATCTGTCGAACGAACACAAATATAGAAGAAAAGACACAATTGTTATCCAAAAAGTTCAGGTTTCCACCCACGTGACTTTTGGCTTTAACCCACGTGACTTCAGGCTTCAACCCACGTGACTTTGAAAACGATCGGTAACCACTTTTGAAGTTGGCAGCTACTCTTTCCAAACGCAACATCTGTCGAACGAACACAAATATAGAAGAAAAGACACAATTGTTATCCAAAAAGTTCAGGTTCCAACCCACGTGACTTTTGGCTTTAACCCACGTGACTTCAGGCTTCAACCCACGTGACTTTGAAAACGATCGGTAACCACTTTTGAAGTTGGCAGCTACTCTTTCCAAACGCAACATCTGACGAACGAACACAAATATAGAAAAAAAGACACAATTGTTATCCAAAAATGTCAGGCTTGAACCCACGTGACTCCAGCCTCCAACCCACGTGACTTCAGGCTTTCACCTACGTGACTTCCAAAACGATCGGTCACCACTTTTGATGTTGGCAGCTACTTGTTTCAAACGCAACATCTGACGAACGAACACAAAGATAGAAGAAAAGACACAATTGTTATCCAAAAAGTTCAGGTTTCAACCCACGTGACTTTTGGCTTCAACCCACGTGACTTCAGGCTTCAATCCACGTGACCTCAGGCTTCAACCCACGTGACTTTTAAAACGTTCGGTCACCACTTTTAAAGTTGGCAGCTACTCTTTCCAAACGCAACATCTGACGAACGAACACAAATATAGGAGAAAAGACACAATTGTTATCCAAAAAGTTCAGGTTTCAACCCACGTGACTTTTGGCTTCAACCCACGTGACTTCAGGCTTCAACCCACGTGACCTCAGGCTCCAACCCACGTGACTTTTAAAACGTTCGGTCACCACTTTTGGAGTTGGCAGCTACTTGTTCCAAACGCAACATCTGACGAACGAACACAAAAATAGGAGAAAAGACACAATTGTTATCCAAAAAGTTCAGGTTTCAACCCACGTGACTTCAGGCTCCAATCCACGTGACTTCAGGCTTTCACCCACGTGACTTCAAAAAGTTCAGGTTTCAACCCACGTGACTTTTGGCTTCAACCCACGTGACTTCAGGCTTCAACCCACGTGACTTCAGGCGTCAACCCACGTGACTTTGAAAACGATCAGTAACCACTTTTGAAGTTGGCAGCTACTCTCTCCAAACGCAACAT
Organism: Anaspis maculata; assembly: GCA_949128115.1. Taxonomy (NCBI): domain Eukaryota; kingdom Metazoa; phylum Arthropoda; class Insecta; order Coleoptera; family Scraptiidae; genus Anaspis; species Anaspis maculata. Next base: position 555,160 of record OX421968.1, on the reverse strand, counting down.
CTGACGAACGAACACAAATATAGAAGAAAAGACACAATTGGTATCCAAAAGAATCAGGTTTTAACCCACGTGACTTTTGGCTTCAACCCACGTGACCTCAGGCTTCAACCCACGTGACTTCAGGCTTCAACCCACGTGACTTTGAAAACGATCGGTAACCACTTTTGAAGTTGGCAGCTACTCTTTCCAAACGCAACATCTGACGAACGAACACAAATATAGAAAAAAAGACACAATTGATATCCAGAAAGTTTAGGTTTGAACCCACGTGACTCCAGGCTTCAACCCACGTGACTTCAGGCTTCAACCCACGTGACTTTGGAAACGATCGGTCACCACTTTTGATGTTGGCAGCTACTTGTTCCAAACGCAACATCTGACGAACGAACACAAATATAGAAGAAAAAACACAATTGTTATCCAAAAAGTTCAGGTTTTAACCCACGTGACTTTAGGCTTCAACCCACGTGACTTCAGGCTTCAACCCACGTGACTTCAGGCTTCAACCCACGTGACATCAGGCTTCAACCCACGTGACTTCAGGCTTCAACCCACGTGACTTTGAAAACGATCGGTCACCACTTTTGATGTTGGCAGCTACTTGTTCCAAACGCAACATCAGACGAACGAACACAAATATAGAAGAAAAAACACAATTGGTATCCAAAAAGTTCAGGTTTTAACCCACGTGACTTTTGCCTTCAACCCACGTGACCTCAGGCTTCAACCCACGTGACTTCAGGCTCCAACCCACGTGACTTCAGGCTTCAACCCACGTGACTTTGAAAACGATCGGTAACCCCTTTTGAAGTTGGCAGCTACTCTTTCCAAACGCAACATCTGACGAACGAACACAAATATAGAAGAAAAGACACAATTGGTATCCAAAAAGTTCAGGTTTTAACCCACGTGACTTTTGCCTTCAACCCACGTGACCTCAGGCTTCAACCCACGTGACTTCAGGCTCCAACCCACGTGACTTCAGGCTTCAACCCACGTGACTTTGAAAACGATCGGTAACCCCTTTTGAAGTTGGCAGCTACTCTTTCCAAACGCAACATCTGACGAACGAACACAAATATAGAAGAAAAGACACAATTGGTATCCAAAAAGTTCAGGTTTTAACCCACGTGACTCTTGGCTTCAACCCACGTGACCTCAGGCTCCAACCCACGTGACTCCAGGCTTCAACCCACGTGACTTTGAAAACGATCGGTAACCCCTTTTGAAGTTGGCAGCTACTCTTTCCAAACGCAACATCTGACGAACGAACACAAATATAGAAAAAAAGACACAATTGTTATCCAAAAAGTTTAGGCTTGAACCCACGTGACTCCAGGCTTCAACCCACGTGACTTCAGGCTTCAACCCACGTGACATTGGAAACGATCGGTCACCACTTTTGATGTTGGCAGCTACTTGTTCCAAACGCAACATCTGACAAACGAACACAAATATAGAAGAAAAAACACAATTGTTATCCAAAAAGTTCAGGTTTCAACCCACGTGACTTTAGGCTTCAACCCACGTGACTTCAGGCTTCAACCCACGTGACTTCAGGCTTCAACCCACGTGACTTCAGGCTTCAACCCACGTGACTTCAGGCTTCAACCCACGTGACTTTGAAAACAATCGGTCACCACTTTTGAAGTTGGCAGCTACTCTTTCCAAACGCAACATCTGACGAACGAACACAAATATAGAAGAAAAGACACAATTGGTATCCAAAAAGTTCAGGTTTTAACCCACGTGACTTTTGGCTTCAACCCACGTGACCTCAGGCTTCAACCCACGTGACTTCAGGCTTCAACCCACGTGATTTTGAAAACGATCGGTAACCACTTTTGAAGTTGGCAGCTACTCTTCCCAAACGCAACATCTGACAAACGAACACAAATATAGAAAAAAAGACACAATTGTTATCCAAAAAGTTTAGGTTAGAACCCACGTAACTCCAGGCTTCAACCCACGTGACTTCAGGCTTCAACCCACGTGACTTCAGGCTTCAACCCACGTGACTTTGAAAACGATCGGTAACCACTTTTGAAGTTGGCAGCTACTCTTTCCAAACGCAACATCTGACAAACGAACACAAATATAGAAAAAAAAAAACAATTGTTATCCAAAAAGTTTAGGTTAGAACCCACGTTACTCCAGGCTTCAACCCACGTGACTTCAGGCTTCAACCCACGTGACTTTGGAAACGATCGGTCACCACTTTTGAAGTTGGCAGCTACTCTTTCCAAACGCAACATCTGTCGAACGAACACAAATATAGAAGAAAAGACACAATTGTTATCCAAAAAGTTCAGGTTTCAACCCACGTGACTTTTGGCTTTAACCCACGTGACTTCAGGCTTCAACCCACGTGACTTTGAAAACGATCGGTCACCACTTTTGAAGTTGGCAGCTACTCTTTCCAAACGCAACATCTGTCGAACGAACACAAATATAGAAGAAAAGACACAATTGTTATCCAAAAAGTTCAGGTTTCAACCCACGTGACTTTTGGCTTTAGCCCACGTGACTTCAGGCTTCAACCCACGTGACTTTGAAAACGATCGGTAATACTTTTGAAGTTGGCAGCTACTCTTTCCAAACGCAACATCTGTCGAACGAACACAAATATAGAAGAAAAGACACAATTGTTATCCAAAAAGTTCAGGTTTCAACTTACGTGACTTCTGGCTTTAACCCACGTGACTTCAGGCTTCAACCCACGTGACTTTGAAAACGATCGGTAACCACTTTTGAAGTTGGCAGCTACTCTTTCCAAACGCAACATCTGACGAACGAACACAAATATAGAAAAAAAGACACAATTGTTATCCAAAAAGTTCAGGCTTGAACCCACGTGACTCCAGGCTCCAACCCACGTGACTTCAGGCTTTCACCCACGTGACTTTCAAAACGATCGGTCACCACTTTTGATGTTTGCAGCTACTCTTTCCAAACGCAACATCTGACGAACGAACACAAATATAGAAGAAGAGAAACAATTGTTATCCAAAAAGTTCAGGTTTCAACCCACGTGACTTTTGGCTTCAACCCACGTGACTTCAGGCGTCAACCCACGTGACTTTGAAAACGATCAGTGACCACTTTTGAAGTTGGCAGCTACTCTTTCCAAACGCAACATCTGACGAACGAACACAAATATAGAAGAAAAGACACAATTGGTATCCAAAAGAATCAGGTTTTAACCCACGTGACTTTTGGCTTCAACCCACGTGACCTCAGGCTTCAACCCACGTGACTTCAGGCTTCAACCCACGTGACTTTGAAAACGATCGGTAACCACTTTTGAAGTTGGCAGCTACTCTTTCCAAACGCAACATCTGTCGAACGAACACAAATATAGAAAAAAAGACACAATTGATATCCAAAAAGTTTAGGTTTGAACCCACGTGACTCCAGGCTTCAACCCACGTGACTTCAGGCTTCAACCCAAGTGACTTTGGGAACGATCGGTCACCACTTTTGATGTTGGCAGCTACTTGTTCCAAACGCAACATCTGACGAACGAACACAAATATAGAAGAAAAAACACAATTGTTATCCAAAAAGTTCAGGTTTTAACCCACGTGACTTTAGGCTTCAACCCACGTGACTTCAGGCTTCAACCCACGTGACTTCAGGCTTCAACCCACGTGACATCAGGCTTCAACCCACGTGACTTCAGGCTTCAACCCACGTGACTTTGAAAACGATCGGTCACCACTTTTGATGTTGGCAGCTACTTGTTCCAAACGCAACATCAGACGAACGAACACAAATATAGAAGAAAAAACACAATTGGTATCCAAAAAGTTCAGGTTTCAACCCACGTGACTTTAGGCTTCAACCCACGTGACTTCAGGCATTCAACCCACGTGACTTTTGGCTTCAACCCACGTGACCTCAGGCTCCAACCCACGTGACTTCAGGCTTCAACCCACGTGACTTTGAAAACGATCGGTAACCACTTTTGAAGTTGGCAGCTACTCTTTCCAAACGCAACATCTGACGAACGAACACAAATATAGAAGAAGAAACACAATTTTTATCCAAAAAGTTCAGGTTTTAACCCACGTGACTTAAGGCTTCAACCCACGTGACTTCAGGCTTCAACCCACGTGACTTTTGGCTTCAACCCACGTGACCTCAGGCTCCAACCCACGTGACTCCAGGCTTCAACCCACGTGACTTTGAAAACGATCGGTAACCACTTTTGAAGTTGGCAGCTACTCTTTCCAAACGCAACATCTGACGAACGAACACAAATATAGGATAAAAGACACAATTGTTATCCAAAAAGTTCAGGTTTTAACCCACGTGACTTTTGGCTTCAACCCACGTGACTCCAGGCTTCAACCCACGTGACCTCAGGCTTCAACCCACGTGACTTTTAAAACGTTCGGTCACCACTTTTGGAGTTGGCAGCTACTTGTTCCAATCGCAACATCTGACGAACGAACACAAAAATAGAAGAAAAGACACAATTGTTATCCAAAAAGTTCAGGTTTCAACCCACGTGACTTCAGGCTCCAACCCACGTGACTTCAGGCTTCCACCCACGTGACTTTCAAAACGATCGGTCACCACTTTTGATGTTGGCAGCTACTTGTTCCAAACGCAACATCTGACGAACGAACACAAATATAGAAGAAAAAACACAATTGTTATCCAAAAAAGTCAGGTTTTATCCCACGTGACTTCAGGCTTCAACCCACGTGACTTCAGGCTCCAACCCACGTGACTTTGAAAACGATCGTTCACCACTTTTGAAGTTGGCAGCTACTCTTTCCAAACGCAACATCTGACGAACGAACACAAATATAGAAGAAAAGACACAATTGTTATCCAAAAAGTTCAGGTTTCAACCCACGTGACTTTTGGCTTCAACCCACGTGACTTCAGGCTTCAACCCACGTGACTTCAGGCGTCAACCCACGTGACTTTGAAAACGATCGGTAACCACTTTTGAAGTTGGCAGCTACTCTTTCCAAATGCAACATCTGACGAACGAACACAAATATAGAAGAAAAGACACAATTGGTATCCAAAAAGTTCAGGTTTTAACCCACGTGACTTTTGGCTTCAACCCACGTGACCTCAGGCTTCAACACACGTGACTTCAGGCTTCAACCCACGTGATTTTGAAAACGATCGGTAACCACTTTTGAAGTTGGCAGCTACTCTTTCCAAACGCAACATCTGACGAACGAACACAAATGTAGAAGAAAAGACACAATTGGTATCCAAAAAGTTCAGGTATTAACCCACGTGATTTTTGGCTTCAACCCACGTGACCTCAGGCTCCAACCCACGTGACTTCAGGCTTCAACCCACGTGACTTTGAAAACGATCGGTAACCACTTTTGAAGTTGGCAGCTACTCTTTCCAAACGCAACATCTGACGAACGAACACAAATATAGAAAAAAAGACACAATTGTTATCCAAAAAGTTTAGGTTTGAACCCACGTGACTTCAGGCTTCAACCCACGTCACTTCAGGCTTCAACCCACGTGACTTTGAAAACGATCGGTCACCACTTTTGATGTTGGCAGCTACTTGTTCTAAACGCAACATCAGACGAACGAACACAAATATAGAAGAAAAAACACAATTGGTATCCAAAAAGATCAGGTTTTAACCCACGTGACTTCTGGCTCCAACCCACGTGACCTCAGGCTTCAACCCACGTGACTTCAGGCTTCAACCCACGTGACTTTGAAAACGATCGGTAACCACTTTTAAAGTTGGCAGCTACTCTTTCCAAACGCAACATCTGACAAACGAACACAAATATAGAAAAAAAGACACAATTGTTATCCAAAAAGTTTAGGTTTGAACCCACGTAACTCCAGGCTTCAACCCACGTGACTTCAGGCTTCAACCCACGTGACTTTGGAAACGATCGGTCACCACTTTTGAAGTTGGCATCTACTCTTTCCAAACGCAACATCTGTCGAACGAACACAAATATAGAAGAGAAGACACATTTGTTATCCAAAAAAATCAGGTTTCAACCCACGTGACTTTTGGCTTTAACCCACGTGACTTCAGGCTTCAACCCACGTGACTTTGAAAACGATCGGTAACCACTTTTGAAGTTGGCAGCTACTCTTTCCAAACGCAACATCTGTCGAACGAACACAAATATAGAAGAAAAGACACAATTGTTATCCAAAAAGTTCAGGTTTCAACCCACGTGACTTTTAGCTTTAACTCACGTGACTTCAGGCTTCAACCCATGTGACTTTGAAAACGATCAGTAACCACTTTTGAAGTTGGCAGCTACTCTTTCCAAACGCAACATCTGTCGAACTAACACAAATATAGAAGAAAAGACACAATTGTTATCCAAAAAGTTCAGGTTCCAACCCACGTGACTTTTGGCTTTAACCCACGTGACTTCAGGCTTCAACCCACGTGACTTTGAAAACGATCGGTAACCACTTTTGAAGTTGGCAGCTACTCTTTCCAAACGCAACATCTGACGAACGAACACAAATATAGAAAAAAAGACACAATTGTTATCCAAAAATGTCAGGCTTGAACCCACGTGACTCCAGGCTCCAACCCACGTGACTTCAGGCTTTCACCCACGTGACTTTCAAAACGATCGGTCACCACTTTTGATGTTGGCAGCTACTTGTTTCAAACGCAACATCTGACGAACGAACACAAAGATAGAAGAAAAGACACAATTGTTATCCAAAAAGTTCAGGTTTCAACCCACGTGACTTTTGGCTTCAACCCACGTGACTTCAGGCTTCAATCCACGTGACCTCAGGCTTCAATCCACGTGACCTTAGGCTTCAACCCACGTGACTTTTAAAACGTTCGGTCACCACTTTTGAAGTTGGCAGCTACTCTTTCCAAACGCAACATCTGACGAACGAACACAAATATAGAAGAAAAGACACAATTGTTATCCAAAAAGTTCAGGTTTCAACCCACGTGACTTTTGGCTTCAACCCACGTGACTTCAGGCTTCAACTCACGTGACCTCAGGCTCCAACCCACGTGACTTTCAAAACGTTCGGTCACCACTTTTGGAGTTGGCAGCTACTTGTTCCAAACGCAACATCTGACGAACGAACACAAAAATAGGAGAAAAGACACAATTGTTATCCAAAAAGTTCAGGTTTCAACCCACGTGACTTCAGGCTCCACTCCACGTGACTTCAGGCTTTCACCCACGTGACTCTCAAAACGATCGGTCACCACTTTTGATGTTGGCAGCTACTTGTTCCAAACGCAACATCAGACGAACGAACACAAATAGAGAAGAAAAAACACAATTGTTATCCAAAAAAGTCAGGTTTTAACCCACGTGACTTCAGGCTTCAACCCACGTGACTTCAGGCTTCAACCCACGTGACTTTGGAAACGATCGGTCACCACTTTTGAAGTTGGCAGCTACTCTTTCCAAACGCAACATCTGACGAACGAACACAAATATAGAAGAAAAGACACAATTGTTATCCAAAAAGTTCAGATTTCAACCCACGTGACTTTTGGCTTCAACCCACGTGACTTCAGGCTTTAACCCACGTGACTTCAGGCGTCAACCCACGTGACTTTGAAAACGATCGGTAACCACTTTTGAAGTTGGCAGCTACTCTTTCCAAACGCAACATCTGACGAACGAAAACAAATATAGAAGAAAAGACACAATTGGTATCCAAAAGAATCAGGTTTCAACCCACGTGACTTCTGGCTTCAACCCACGTGACCTCAGGCTCCAACCCACGTGACTTCAGGCTTCAACCCACGTGACTTTGATAACGATCGGTAACCACTTTTGAAGTTGGCAGCTACTCTTTCCAAACGCAACATCTGACGAACGAACACAAATATAGAAGAAAAGACACAATTGGTATCCAAAAAGTTCAGGTTTTAACCCACGTGACTTTTGGCTTCAACCCACGTGACCTCAGGCTCCAACCCACGTGACTTCAGGCTACAACCCACGTGACTTTGAAAACGATCGGTAACCACTTTTGAAGTTGGCAGCTACTCTTTCCAAACGCAACATCTGACGAACGAACACAAATATAGAAAAAAAGACACAATTGTTATCCAAAAAGTTTAGGTTTGAACCCACGTGACTCCAGGCTTCAACCCACGTGACTTCAGGCTTCAACCCACGTGACTTTGGAAACGATCGGTCACCACTTTTGATGTTGGCAGCTACTTGTTCCAAACGCAACATCTGACGAACGAACACAAATATAGAAGAAAAAACACAATTGTTATCCAAAAAGTTCAGGTTTTAACCCACGTGACTTTAGGCTTCAACCCACGTGACTTCAGGCTTCAACCCACGTGACTTCAGGCTTCAACTCACGTGACATCAGGCTTCAACCCACGTGACTTCAGGCTTCAACCCACGTGACTTTGAAAACGATCGGTCACCACTTTTGATGTTGGCAGCTACTTGTTCCAAACGCAACATCAGACGAACGAATACAAATATAGAAGAAAAAACACAATTGGTATCCAAAAAGTTCAGGTTTCAACCCACGTGACTTTTGGCTTCAACCCACGTGACTTCAGGCTTCAACCCACGTGACTTTGAAAACGATCGGTAACCACTTTTGAAGTTGGCAGCTACTCTTTCCAAACGCAACATCTGACAAACGAACACAAATATAGGAAAAAAGACACAATTGTTATCCAAAAAGTTCAGGTTTGAACCCACGTGACTCCAGGCTTCAACCCACGTGACTTAAGGCGTCAACCCACGTGACTTTGAAAATGATCGGTAACCACTTTTGAAGTTGGCAGCTACTCTTTCCAAACGCAACATCTGACGAACGAACACAAATATAGAAGAAAAGACACAATTGGTATCCAAAAAGTTCAGGTTTTAACCCACGTGACTTTTGCCTTCAACCCACGTGACCTCAGGCTTCAACCCACGTGACTTCAGGCTCCAACCCACGTGACTTCAGGCTTCAACCCACGTGACTTTGAAAACGATCGGTAACCCCTTTTGAAGTTGGCAGCTACTCTTTCCAAACGCAACATCTGACGAACGAACACAAATATAGAAGAAAAGACACAATTGGTATCCAAAAAGTTCAGGTTTTAACCCACGTGACTCTTGGCTTCAACCCACGTGACCTCAGGCTCCAACCCACGTGACTCCAGGCTTCAACCCACGTGACTTTGAAAACGATCGGTAACCCCTTTTGAAGTTGGCAGCTACTCTTTCCAAACGCAACATCTGACGAACGAACACAAATATAGAAAAAAAGACACAATTGTTATCCAAAAAGTTTAGGCTTGAACCCACGTGACTCCAGGCTTCAACCCACGTGACTTCAGGCTTCAACCCACGTGACATTGGAAACGATCGGTCACCACTTTTGATGTTGGCAGCTACTTGTTCCAAACGCAACATCTGACAAACGAACACAAATATAGAAGAAAAAACACAATTGTTATCCAAAAAGTTCAGGTTTCAACCCACGTGACTTTAGGCTTCAACCCACGTGACTTCAGGCTTCAACCCACGTGACTTCAGGCTTCAACCCACGTGACTTCAGGCTTCAACCCACGTGACTTTGAAAACAATCGGTCACCACTTTTGAAGTTGGCAGCTACTCTTTCCAAACGCAACATCTGACGAACGAACACAAATATAGAAGAAAAGACACAATTGGTATCCAAAAAGTTCAGGTTTTAACCCACGTGACTTTTGGCTTCAACCCACGTGACCTCAGGCTTCAACCCACGTGACTTCAGGCTTCAACCCACGTGATTTTGAAAACGATCGGTAACCACTTTTGAAGTTGGCAGCTACTCTTCCCAAACGCAACATCTGACAAACGAACACAAATATAGAAAAAAAGACACAATTGTTATCCAAAAAGTTTAGGTTAGAACCCACGTAACTCCAGGCTTCAACCCACGTGACTTCAGGCTTCAACCCACGTGACTTCAGGCTTCAACCCACGTGACTTTGAAAACGATCGGTAACCACTTTTGAAGTTGGCAGCTACTCTTTCCAAACGCAACATCTGACAAACGAACACAAATATAGAAAAAAAAAAAACAATTGTTATCCAAAAAGTTTAGGTTAGAACCCACGTTACTCCAGGCTTCAACCCACGTGACTTCAGGCTTCAACCCACGTGACTTTGGAAACGATCGGTCACCACTTTTGAAGTTGGCAGCTACTCTTTCCAAACGCAACATCTGTCGAACGAACACAAATATAGAAGAAAAGACACAATTGTTATCCAAAAAGTTCAGGTTTCAACCCACGTGACTTTTGGCTTTAACCCACGTGACTTCAGGCTTCAACCCACGTGACTTTGAAAACGATCGGTCACCACTTTTGAAGTTGGCAGCTACTCTTTCCAAACGCAACATCTGTCGAACGAACACAAATATAGAAGAAAAGACACAATTGTTATCCAAAAAGTTCAGGTTTCAACCCACGTGACTTTTGGCTTTAACCCACGTGACTTCAGGCTTCAACCCACGTGACTTTGAAAACGATCGGTAATACTTTTGAAGTTGGCAGCTACTCTTTCCAAACGCAACATCTGTCGAACGAACACAAATATAGAAGAAAAGACACAATTGTTATCCAAAAAGTTCAGGTTTCAACCCACGTGACTTCTGGCTTTAACCCACGTGACTTCAGGCTTCAACCCACGTGACTTTGAAAACGATCGGTAACCACTTTTGAAGTTGGCAGCTACTCTTTCCAAACGCAACATCTGACGAACGAACACAAATATAGAAAAAAAGACACAATTGTTATCCAAAAAGTTCAGGCTTGAACCCACGTGACTCCAGGCTCCAACCCACGTGACTTCAGGCTTTCACCCACGTGACTTTCAAAACGATCGGTCACCACTTTTGATGTTTGCAGCTACTCTTTCCAAACGCAACATCTGACGAACGAACACAAATATAGAAGAAGAGACACAATTGTTATCCAAAAAGTTCAGGTTTCAACCCACGTGACTTTTGGCTTCAACCCACGTGACTTCAGGCGTCAACCCACGTGACTTTGAAAACGATCAGTGACCACTTTTGAAGTTGGCAGCTACTCTTTCCAAACGCAACATCTGACGAACGAACACAAATATAGAAGAAAAGACACAATTGGTATCCAAAAGAATCAGGTTTTAACCCACGTGACTTTTGGCTTCAACCCACGTGACCTCAGGCTTCAACCCACGTGACTTCAGGCTTCAACCCACGTGACTTTGAAAACGATCGGTAACCACTTTTGAAGTTGGCAGCCACTCTTTCCAAACGCAACATCTGACGAACGAACACAAATATAGAAAAAAAGACACAATTGATATCCAAAAAGTTTAGGTTTGAACCCACGTGACTCCAGGCTTCAACCCACGTGACTTCAGGCTTCAACCCAAGTGACTTTGGAAACGATCGGTCACCACTTTTGATGTTGGCAGCTACTTGTTCCAAACGCAACATCTGACGAACGAACACAAATATAGAAGAAAAAACACAATTGTTATCCAAAAAGTTCAGGTTTTAACCCACGTGACTTTAGGCTTCAACCCACGTGACTTCAGGCTTCAACCCACGTGACTTCAGGCTTCAACCCACGTGACATCAGGCTTCAACCCACGTGACTTCAGGCTTCAACCCACGTGACTTTGAAAACGATCGGTCACCACTTTTGATGTTGGCAGCTACTTGTTCCAAACGCAACATCAGACGAACGAACACAAATATAGAAGAAAAAACACAATTGGTATCCAAAAAGTTCAGGTTTCAACCCACGTGACTTTAGGCTTCAACCCACGTGACTTCAGGCATTCAACCCACGTGACTTTTGGCTTCAACCCACGTGACCTCAGGCTCCAACCCACGTGACTTCAGGCTTCAACCCACGTGACTTTGAAAACGATCGGTAACCACTTTTGAAGTTGGCAGCTACTCTTTCCAAACGCAACATCTGACGAACGAACACAAATATAGAAAAAGAAACACAATTTTTATCCAAAAAGTTCAGGTTTTAACCCACGTGACTTAAGGCTTCAACCCACGTGACTTCAGGCTTCAACCCACGTGACTTTTGGCTTCAACCCACGTGACCTCAGGCTCCAACCCACGTGACTCCAGGCTTCAACCCACGTGACTTTTAAAACGTTCGGTCACCACTTTTGGAGTTGGCAGCTACTTGTTCCAAACGCAACATCTGACGAACGAACACAAAAATAGAAGAAAAGACACAATTGTTATCCAAAAAGTTCAGGTTTCAACCCACGTGACTTCAGGCTCCAACCCACGTGACTTCAGGCTTCCACCCACGTGACTTCCAAAACGATCGGTCACCACTTTTGATGTTGGCAGCTACTTGTTCCAAACGCAACATCTGACGAACGAACACAAATATAGAAGAAAAAACACAATTGTTATCCAAAAAAGTCAGGTTTTATCCCACGTGACTTCAGGCTTCAACCCACGTGACTTCAGGCTCCAACCCACGTGACTTTGAAAACGATCGTTCACCACTTTTGAAGTTGGCAGCTACTCTTTCCAAACGCAACATCTGACGAACGAACACAAATATAGAAGAAAAGACACAATTGTTATCCAAAAAGTTCAGGTTTCAACCCACGTGACTTTTGGCTTCAACCCACGTGACTTCAGGCTTCAACCCACGTGACTTCAGGCGTCAACCCACGTGACTTTGAAAACGATCGGTAACCACTTTTGAAGTTGGCAGCTACTCTTTCCAAATGCAACATCTGACGAACGAACACAAATATAGAAGAAAAGACACAATTGGTATCCAAAAAGTTCAGGTTTTAACCCACGTGACTTTTGGCTTCAACCCACGTGACCTCAGGCTTCAACACACGTGACTTCAGGCTTCAACCCACGTGATTTTGAAAACGATCGGTAACCACTTTTGAAGTTGGCAGCTACTCTTTCCAAACGCAACATCTGACGAACGAACACAAATGTAGAAGAAAAGACACAATTGGTATCCAAAAAGTTCAGGTATTAACCCACGTGACTTTTGGCTTCAACCCACGTGACCTCAGGCTCCAACCCACGTGACTTCAGGCTTCAACCCACGTGACTTTGAAAACGATCGGTAACCACTTTTGAAGTTGGCAGCTACTCTTTCCAAACGCAACATCTGACGAACGAACACAAATATAGAAAAAAAGACACAATTGTTATCCAAAAAGTTTAGGTTTGAACCCACGTGACTTCAGGCTTCAACCCACGTCACTTCAGGCTTCAACCCACGTGACTTTGAAAACGATCGGTCACCACTTTTGATGTTGGCAGCTACTTGTTCTAAACGCAACATCAGACGAACGAACACAAATATAGAAGAAAAAACACAATTGGTATCCAAAAAGATCAGGTTTTAACCCACGTGACTTCTGGCTCCAACCCACGTGACCTCAGGCTTCAACCCACGTGACTTCAGGCTTCAACCCACGTGACTTTGAAAACGATCGGTAACCACTTTTAAAGTTGGCAGCTACTCTTTCCAAACGCAACATCTGACAAACGAACACAAATATAGAAAAAAAGACACAATTGTTATCCAAAAAGTTTAGGTTTGAACCCACGTAACTCCAGGCTTCAACCCACGTGACTTCAGGCTTCAACCCACGTGACTTTGGAAACGATCGGTCACCACTTTTGAAGTTGGCATCTACTCTTTCCAAACGCAACATCTGTCGAACGAACACAAATATAGAAGAGAAGACACATTTGTTATCCAAAAAAATCAGGTTTCAACCCACGTGACTTTTGGCTTTAACCCACGTGACTTCAGGCTTCAACCCACGTGACTTTGAAAACGATCGGTAACCACTTTTGAAGTTGGCAGCTACTCTTTCCAAACGCAACATCTGTCGAACGAACACAAATATAGAAGAAAAGACACAATTGTTATCCAAAAAGTTCAGGTTTCAACCCACGTGACTTTTAGCTTTAACTCACGTGACTTCAGGCTTCAACCCATGTGACTTTGAAAACGATCAGTAACCACTTTTGAAGTTGGCAGCTACTCTTTCCAAACGCAACATCTGACGAACGAACACAAATATAGAAGAAAAGACACAATTGGTATCCAAAAGAATCAGGTTTTAACCCACGTGACTTTTGGCTTCAACCCACGTGACCTCAGGCTTCAACCCACGTGACTTCAGGCTTCAACCCACGTGACTTTGAAAACGATCGGTAACCACTTTTGAAGTTGGCAGCTACTCTTTCCAAACGCAACATCTGACGAACGAACACAAATATAGAAAAAAAGACACAATTGATATCCAAAAAGTTTAGGTTTGAACCCACGTGACTCCAGGCTTCAACCCACGTGACTTCAGGCTTCAACCCACGTGACTTTGGAAACGATCGGTCACCACTTTTGATGTTGGCAGCTACTTGTTCCAAACGCAACATCTGACGAACGAACACAAATATAGAAGAAAAAACACAATTGTTATCCAAAAAGTTCAGGTTTTAACCCACGTGACTTTAGGCTTCAACCCACGTGACTTCAGGCTTCAACCCACGTGACTTCAGGCTTCAACTTACGTGACATCAGGCTTCAACCCACGTGACTTCAGGCTTCAACCCACGTGACTTTGAAAACGATCGGTCACCACTTTTGATGTTGGCAGCTACTTGTTCCAAACGCAACATCAGACGATCGAACACAAATATAGAAGAAAAAACACAATTGGTATCCAAAAAGTTCAGGTTTCAACCCACGTGACTTTAGGCTCCAACCCACGTGACTTCAGGCTTCAACCCACGTGACTTTTGGCTTCAACCCACGTGACCTCAGGCTCCAACCCACGTGACTTCAGGCTTCAACCCACGTGACTTTGAAAACGATCGGTAACCACTTTTGAAGTTGGCAGCTACTCTTTCCAAACGCAACATCTGACGAACGAACACAAATATAGAAGAAGAAACACAATTGTTATCCAAAAAGTTCAGGTTTTAACCCACGTGACTTGAGGCTTCAACCCACGTGACTTCAGGCTTCAACCCACGTGACTTTTGGCTTCAACCCACGTGACCTCAGGCTCCAACCCACGTGACTCCAGGCTTCAACCCACGTGACTTTGAAAACGATCGGTAACCACTTTTGAAGTTGGCAGCTACTCTTTCCAAACGCAACATCTGACGAACGAACACAAATATAGGATAAAAGACACAATTGTTATCCAAAAAGTTCAGGTTTTAACCCACGTGACTTTTGGCTTCAACCCACGTGACTCCAGGCTTCAACCCACGTGACCTCAGGCTTCAACCCACGTGACTTTTAAAACGTTCGGTCACCACTTTTGGAGTTGGCAGCTACTTGTTCCAAACGCAACATCTGACGAACGAACACAAAAATAGAAGAAAAGACACAATTGTTATCCAAAAAGTTCAGGTTTCAACCCACGTGACTTCAGGCTCCAACCCACGTGACTTCAGGCTTCCACCCACGTGACTTTCAAAACGATCGGTCACCACTTTTGATGTTGGCAGCTACTTGTTCCAAACGCAACATCTGACGAACGAACACAAATATAGAAGAAAAAACACAATTGTTATCCAAAAAAGTCAGGTTTTATCCCACGTGACTTCAGGCTTCAACCCACGTGACTTCAGGCTCCAACCCAAGTGACTTTGAAAACGATCGTTCACCACTTTTGAAGTTGGCAGCTACTCTTTCCAAACGCAACATCTGACGAACGAACACAAATATAGAAGAAAAGACACAATTGTTATCCAAAAAGTTCAGGTTTCAACCCACGTGACTTTTGGCTTCAACCCACGTGACTTCAGGCTTCAACCCACGTGACTTCAGGCGTCAACCCACGTGACTTTGAAAACGATCGGTAACCACTTTTGAAGTTGGCAGCTACTCTTTCCAAACGCAACATCTGACGAACGAACACAAATATAGAAGAAAAGACACAATTGGTATCCAAAAAGTTCAGGTTTTAACCCACGTGACTTTTGGCTTCAACCCACGTGACCTCAGGCTTCAACCCACGTGACTTCAGGCTTCAACCCACGTGATTTTGAAAACGATCGGTAACCACTTTTGAAGTTGGCAGCTACTCTTTCCAAACGCAACATCTGACGAACGAACACAAATGTAGAAGAAAAGACACAATTGGTATCCAAAAAGTTCAGGTTTTAACCCACGTGACTTTTGGCTTCAACCCACGTGACCTCAGGCTCCAACCCACGTGACTTCAGGCTTCAACCCACGTGACTTTGGAAACGATTGGTCACCACTTTTGATGTTGGCAGCTACTTGTTCCAAACGCAACATCTGACGAACGAACACAAATATAGAAGAATAAACACAATTGTTATCCAAAAAAGTCAGGTTTTAACCCACGTGACTTCAGGCTTCAACCCACGTGACTTCAGGCTTCAACCCACGTGACTTTGAAAACGATCGGTCACCACTTTTGAAGTTGGCAGCTACTCTTTCCAAACGCAACATCTGACGAACGAGCACAAATATAGAAGAAAAGACACAATTGTTATCCAAAAAGTTCAGGTTTCAACCCACGTGACTTTTGGCTTCAACCCACGTGACTTCAGGCTTCAACCCACGTGACTTCAGGCATCAACCCACGTGACTTTGAAAACATTCGGTAACCACTTTTGAAGTTGGCAGCTACTCTTTCCAAACGGAACATCTGACGAACGAACACAAATATAGAAGAAAAGACACAATTGGTATCCAAAAAGTTCAGGTTTTAACCCACGTGACTTTTGGCTTCAACCCACGTGACCTCAGGCTTCAACCCACGTGACTTCAGGCTTCAACCCACGTGATTTTGAAAACGATCGGTAACCACTTTCGAAGTTGGCAGCTACTCTTTCCAAACGCAACATCTGACGAACGAACACAAATATAGAAGAAAAGACACAATTGGTATCCAAAAAGTTCAGGTTTAAACTAACGTGACTTTTGGCTTCAACCCACGTGACCTCAGGCTCCAACCCACGTGACTTCAGGCTTCAACCCACGTGACTTTGAAAACGATCGGTAACCACTTTTGAAGTTGGCAGCTACTCTTTCCAAACGCAACATCTGACGAACGAACACAAATATTGGAGAAAAGACACAATTGTTATCCAAAAAGTTCAGGTTTTAACCCACGTGACTTTTGGCTTCAACCCACGTGACTCCAGGCTTCAACCCACGTGACCGCAGGCTTCAACCCACGTGACTTTTAAAACGTTCGGTCACCACTTTTGGAGTTGGCAGCTACTTGTTCCAAACGCAACATCTGACGAACGAACACAAAAATAGAAGAAAAGACACAATTGTTATCCAAAAAGTTCAGGTTTCAACCCACGTGACTTCAGGCTCCAACCCACGTGACTTCAGGCTTTCACCCACGTGACTTTCGAAACGATCGGTCACCACTTTTGATGTTGGCAGCTACTTGTTCCAAACGCAACATCTGACGAACGAACACAAATATAGAAGAAAAAACACAATTGTTATCCAAAAAAGTCAGGTTTTATCCCACGTGACTTCAGGCTTCAACCCACGTGACTTCAGGCTTCAACCCACGTGACTTTGAAAACGATCGTTCACCACTTTTGAAGTTGGCAGCTACTCTTTCCAAACGCAACATCTGACGAACGAACACAAATATAGAAGAAGAGACACAATTGTTATCCAAAAAGTTCAGGTTTCAACCCACGTGACTTTTGGCTTCAACCCACGTGACTTCAGGCTCCAACCCACGTGACTTCAGGCGTCAACCCACGTGACTTTGAAAACGATCGGTAACCACTTTTGAAGTTGGCAGCTACTCTTTCCAAACGCAACATCTGACGAACGAACACAAATATAGAAGAAAAGACACAATTGTTATCCAAAAAGTTCAGGTTTCAACCCACGTGACTTTTGGCTTCAACCCACGTGACTTCAGGCTTCAACCCACGTGACTTCAGGCTTCAACCCACGTGACTTTGAAAACGATCGGTAACCACTTTTGAAGTTGGCAGCTACTCTTTCCAAACGCAACATCTGACAAACGAACACAAATATAGAAAAAAAGACACAATTGGTATCCAAAAGAATCAGGTTTTAACCCACGTGACTTTTGGCTTCAACCCACGTGACTTCAGGCTTCAACCCACGTGACTTTGAAAACGATCGGTAACCACTTTTGAAGTTGGCAGCTACTCTTTCCAAACGCAACATCTGACGAACGAACACAAATATAGAAAAAAAGACACAATTGTTATCCAAAAAGTTTAGGTTTGAACCCACGTGACTCCAGGCTTCAACCCACGTGACTTCAGGCTTCAACTCACGTGACTTTGGAAACGATCGGTCACCACTTTTGATGTTGGCAGCTACTTGTTCCAAACGCAACATCTGACGAACGAACACAAATATAGAAGAAAAAACACAATTGTTATCCAAAAAGTTCAGGTTTTAACCCACGTGACTTTAGGCTTCAACCCACGTGACTTCAGGCTTCAACCCACGTGACTTCAGGCTTCAACCCACGTGACATCAGGCTTCAACCCACGTGACTTCAGGCTTCAACCCACGTGACTTTGAAAACGATCGGTCACCACTTTTGATGTTGGCAGCTACTTGTTCCAAACGCAACATCAGACGAACGAACACAAATATAGAAGAAAAAACACAATTGGTATCCAAAAAGTTCAGGTTTTAACCCACGTGACTTTTGGCTTCAACCCACGTGACCTCAGGCTCCAACCCACGTGACTTCAGGCTACAACCCACGTGACTTTGAAAACGATCGGTAACCACTTTTGAAGTTGGCAGCTACTCTTTCCAAACGCAACATCTGACAAACGAACACAAATATAGAAAAAAAGACACAATTGTTATCCAAAAAGTTTAGGTTTGAACCCACGTAACTCCAGGCTTCAACCCACGTGACTTCAGGCTTCAACCCACGTGACTTTGGAAACGATCGGTCACCACTTTTGAAGTTGGCAGCTACTCTTTCCAAACGCAACATCTGACGAACGAACACAAATATAGAAGAAAAGACACAATTGGTATCCAAAAAGTTCAGGTTTTAACCCACGTGACTTTTGGCTTCAACCCACGTGACCTCAGGCTCCAACCCACGTGACTTCAGGCTACAACCCACGTGACTTTGAAAACGATCGGTAACCACTTTTGAAGTTGGCAGCTACTCTTTCCAAACGCAACATCTGACAAACGAACACAAATATAGAAAAAAAGACACAATTGTTATCCAAAAAGTTTAGGTTTGAACCCACGTAACTCCAGGCTTCAACCCACGTGACTTCAGGCTTCAACCCACGTGACTTTGGAAACGATCGGTCACCACTTTTGAAGTTGGCGGCTACTCTTTCCAAACGCAACATCTGTCGAACGAACACAAATATAGAAGAAAAGACACAATTGTTATCCAAAAAGTTCAGGTTTCCACCCACGTGACTTTTGGCTTTAACCCACGTGACTTCAGGCTTCAACCCACGTGACTTTGAAAACGATCGGTAACCACTTTTGAAGTTGGCAGCTACTCTTTCCAAACGCAACATCTGTCGAACGAACACAAATATAGAAGAAAAGACACAATTGTTATTTAAAAAGTTCAGGTTCCAACCCACGTGACTTTTGGCTTTAACCCACGTGACTTCAGGCTTCAACCCACGTGACTTTGAAAACGATCGGTAACCACTTTTGAAGTTGGCAGCTACTCTTTCCAAACGCAACATCTGACGAACGAACACAAATATAGAAAAAAAGACACAATTGTTATCCAAAAATGTCAGGCTTGAACCCACGTGACTCCAGCCTCCAACCCACGTGACTTCAGGCTTTCACCCACGTGACTTCCAAAACGATCGGTCACCACTTTTGATGTTGGCAGCTACTTGTTTCAAACGCAACATCTGACGAACGAACACAAAGATAGAAGAAAAGACACAATTGTTATCCAAAAAGTTCAGGTTTCAACCCACGTGACTTTTGGCTTCAACCCACGTGACTTCAGGCTTCAATCCACGTGACCTCAGGCTTCAACCCACGTGACTTTTAAAACGTTCGGTCACCACTTTTGAAGTTGGCAGCTACTCTTTCCAAACGCAACATCTGACGAACGAACACAAATATAGGAGAAAAGACACAATTGTTATCCAAAAAGTTCAGGTTTCAACCCACGTGACTTTTGGCTTCAACCCACGTGACTTCAGGCTTCAACCCACGTGACCTCAGGCTCCAACCCACGTGACTTTTAAAACGTTCGGTCACCACTTTTGGAGTTGGCAGCTACTTGTTCCAAACGCAACATCTGACGAACGAACACAAATATAGAAGAAAAGACACAATTGGTATCCAAAAGAATCAGGTTTTAACCCACGTGACTTTTGGCTTCAACCCACGTGACCTCAGGCTTCAACCCACGTGACTTCAGGCTTCAACCCACGTGACTTTGAAAACGATCGGTAACCACTTTTGAAGTTGGCAGCTACTCTTTCCAAACGCAACATCTGACGAACGAACACAAATATAGAAAAAAAGACACAATTGATATCCAAAAAGTTTAGGTTTGAACCCACGTGACTCCAGGCTTCAACCCACGTGACTTCAGGCTTCAACCCACGTGACTTTGGAAACGATCGGTCACCACTTTTGATGTTGGCAGCTACTTGTTCCAAACGCAACATCTGACGAACGAACACAAATATAGAAGAAAAAACACAATTGTTATCCAAAAAGTTCAGGTTTTAACCCACGTGACTTTAGGCTTCAACCCACGTGACTTCAGGCTTCAACCCACGTGACTTCAGGCTTCAACTTACGTGACATCAGGCTTCAACCCACGTGACTTCAGGCTTCAACCCACGTGACTTTGAAAACGATCGGTCACCACTTTTGATGTTGGCAGCTACTTGTTCCAAACGCAACATCAGACGATCGAACACAAATATAGAAGAAAAAACACAATTGGTATCCAAAAAGTTCAGGTTTCAACCCACGTGACTTTAGGCTTCAACCCACGTGACTTCAGGCTTCAACCCACGTGACTTTTGGCTTCAACCCACGTGACCTCAGGCTCCAACCCACGTGACTTCAGGCTTCAACCCACGTGACTTTGAAAACGATCGGTAACCACTTTTGAAGTTGGCAGCTACTCTTTCCAAACGCAACATCTGACGAACGAACACAAATATAGAAGAAGAAACACAATTGTTATCCAAAAAGTTCAGGTTTTAACCCACGTGACTTAAGGCTTCAACCCACGTGACTTCAGGCTTCAACCCACGTGACTTTTGGCTTCAACCCACGTGACCTCAGGCTCCAACCCACGTGACTCCAGGCTTCAACCCACGTGACTTTGAAAACGATCGGTAACCACTTTTGAAGTTGGCAGCTACTCTTTCCAAACGCAACATCTGACGAACGAACACAAATATAGGATAAAAGACACAATTGTTATCCAAAAAGTTCAGGTTTTAACCCACGTGACTTTTGGCTTCAACCCACGTGACTCCAGGCTTCAACCCACGTGACCTCAGGCTTCAACCCACGTGACTTTTAAAACGTTCGGTCACCACTTTTGGAGTTGGCAGCTACTTGTTCCAAACGCAACATCTGACGAACGAACACAAAAATAGAAGAAAAGACACAATTGTTATCCAAAAAGTTCAGGTTTCAACCCACGTGACTTCAGGCTCCAACCCACGTGACTTCAGGCTTCCACCCACGTGACTTTCAAAACGATCGGTCACCACTTTTGATGTTGGCAGCTACTTGTTCCAAACGCAACATCTGACGAACGAACACAAATATAGAAGAAAAAACACAATTGTTATCCAAAAAAGTCAGGTTTTATCCCACGTGACTTCAGGCTTCAACCCACGTGACTTCAGGCTCCAACCCAAGTGACTTTGAAAACGATCGTTCACCACTTTTGAAGTTGGCAGCTACTCTTTCCAAACGCAACATCTGACGAACGAACACAAATATAGAAGAAAAGACACAATTGTTATCCAAAAAGTTCAGGTTTCAACCCACGTGACTTTTGGCTTCAACCCACGTGACTTCAGGCTTCAACCCACGTGACTTCAGGCGTCAACCCACGTGACTTTGAAAACGATCGGTAACCACTTTTGAAGTTGGCAGCTACTCTTTCCAAACGCAACATCTGACGAACGAACACAAATATAGAAGAAAAGACACAATTGGTATCCAAAAAGTTCAGGTTTTAACCCACGTGACTTTTGGCTTCAACCCACGTGACCTCAGGCTTCAACCCACGTGACTTCAGGCTTCAACCCACGTGATTTTGAAAACGATCGGTAACCACTTTTGAAGTTGGCAGCTACTCTTTCCAAACGCAACATCTGACGAACGAACACAAATGTAGAAGAAAAGACACAATTGGTATCCAAAAAGTTCAGGTTTTAACCCACGTGACTTTTGGCTTCAACCCACGTGACCTCAGGCTCCAACCCACGTGACTTCAGGCTTCAACCCACGTGACTTTGGAAACGATTGGTCACCACTTTTGATGTTGGCAGCTACTTGTTCCAAACGCAACATCTGACGAACGAACACAAATATAGAAGAATAAACACAATTGTTATCCAAAAAAGTCAGGTTTTAACCCACGTGACTTCAGGCTTCAACCCACGTGACTTCAGGCTTCAACCCACGTGACTTTGAAAACGATCGGTCACCACTTTTGAAGTTGGCAGCTACTCTTTCCAAACGCAACATCTGACGAACGAGCACAAATATAGAAGAAAAGACACAATTGTTATCCAAAAAGTTCAGGTTTCAACCCACGTGACTTTTGGCTTCAACCCACGTGACTTCAGGCTTCAACCCACGTGACTTCAGGCATCAACCCACGTGACTTTGAAAACATTCGGTAACCACTTTTGAAGTTGGCAGCTACTCTTTCCAAACGGAACATCTGACGAACGAACACAAATATAGAAGAAAAGACACAATTGGTATCCAAAAAGTTCAGGTTTTAACCCACGTGACTTTTGGCTTCAACCCACGTGACCTCAGGCTTCAACCCACGTGACTTCAGGCTTCAACCCACGTGATTTTGAAAACGATCGGTAACCACTTTCGAAGTTGGCAGCTACTCTTTCCAAACGCAACATCTGACGAACGAACACAAATATAGAAGAAAAGACACAATTGGTATCCAAAAAGTTCAGGTTTAAACTAACGTGACTTTTGGCTTCAACCCACGTGACCTCAGGCTCCAACCCACGTGACTTCAGGCTTCAACCCACGTGACTTTGAAAACGATCGGTAACCACTTTTGAAGTTGGCAGCTACTCTTTCCAAACGCAACATCTGACGAACGAACACAAATATTGGAGAAAAGACACAATTGTTATCCAAAAAGTTCAGGTTTTAACCCACGTGACTTTTGGCTTCAACCCACGTGACTCCAGGCTTCAACCCACGTGACCGCAGGCTTCAACCCACGTGACTTTTAAAACGTTCGGTCACCACTTTTGGAGTTGGCAGCTACTTGTTCCAAACGCAACATCTGACGAACGAACACAAAAATAGAAGAAAAGACAAAATTGTTATCCAAAAAGTTCAGGTTTCAACCCACGTGACTTCAGGCTCCAACCCACGTGACTTCAGGCTTTCACCCACGTGACTTTCGAAACGATCGGTCACCACTTTTGATGTTGGCAGCTACTTGTTCCAAACGCAACATCTGACGAACGAACACAAATATAGAAGAAAAAACACAATTGTTATCCAAAAAAGTCAGGTTTTATCCCACGTGACTTCAGGCTTCAACCCACGTGACTTCAGGCTTCAACCCACGTGACTTTGAAAACGATCGTTCACCACTTTTGAAGTTGGCAGCTACTCTTTCCAAACGCAACATCTGACGAACGAACACAAATATAGAAGAAGAGACACAATTGTTATCCAAAAAGTTCAGGTTTCAACCCACGTGACTTTTGGCTTCAACCCACGTGACTTCAGGCTCCAACCCACGTGACTTCAGGCGTCAACCCACGTGACTTTGAAAACGATCGGTAACCACTTTTGAAGTTGGCAGCTACTCTTTCCAAACGCAACATCTGACGAACGAACACAAATATAGAAGAAAAGACACAATTGTTATCCAAAAAGTTCAGGTTTCAACCCACGTGACTTTTGGCTTCAACCCACGTGACTTCAGGCTTCAACCCACGTGACTTTGAAAACGATCGGTAACCACTTTTGAAGTTGGCAGCTACTCTTTCCAAACGCAACATCTGACAAACGAACACAAATATAGAAAAAAAGACACAATTGGTATCCAAAAGAATCAGGTTTTAACCCACGTGACTTTTGGCTTCAACCCACGTGACTTCAGGCTTCAACCCACGTGACTTTGAAAACGATCGGTAACCACTTTTGAAGTTGGCAGCTACTCTTTCCAAACGCAACATCTGACGAACGAACACAAATATAGAAAAAAAGACACAATTGTTATCCAAAAAGTTTAGGTTTGAACCCACGTGACTCCAGGCTTCAACCCACGTGACTTCAGGCTTCAACCCACGTGACTTTGGAAACGATCGGTCACCACTTTTGATGTTGGCAGCTACTTGTTCCAAACGCAACATCTGACGAACGAACACAAATATAGAAGAAAAAACACAATTGTTATCCAAAAAGTTCAGGTTTTAACCCACGTGACTTTAGGCTTCAACCCACGTGACTTCAGGCTTCAACCCACGTGACTTCAGGCTTCAACCCACGTGACATCAGGCTTCAACCCACGTGACTTCAGGCTTCAACCCACGTGACTTTGAAAACGATCGGTCACCACTTTTGATGTTGGCAGCTACTTGTTCCAAACGCAACATCAGACGAACGAACACAAATATAGAAGAAAAAACACAATTGGTATCCAAAAAGTTCAGGTTTTAACCCACGTGACTTTTGGCTTCAACCCACGTGACCTCAGGCTCCAACCCACGTGACTTCAGGCTACAACCCACGTGACTTTGAAAACGATCGGTAACCACTTTTGAAGTTGGCAGCTACTCTTTCCAAACGCAACATCTGACAAACGAACACAAATATAGAAAAAAAGACACAATTGTTATCCAAAAAGTTTAGGTTTGAACCCACGTAACTCCAGGCTTCAACCCACGTGACTTCAGGCTTCAACCCACGTGACTTTGGAAACGATCGGTCACCACTTTTGAAGTTGGCAGCTACTCTTTCCAAACGCAACATCTGACGAACGAACACAAATATAGAAGAAAAGACACAATTGGTATCCAAAAAGTTCAGGTTTTAACCCACGTGACTTTTGGCTTCAACCCACGTGACCTCAGGCTCCAACCCACGTGACTTCAGGCTACAACCCACGTGACTTTGAAAACGATCGGTAACCACTTTTGAAGTTGGCAGCTACTCTTTCCAAACGCAACATCTGACAAACGAACACAAATATAGAAAAAAAGACACAATTGTTATCCAAAAAGTTTAGGTTTGAACCCACGTAACTCCAGGCTCCAACCCACGTGACTTCAGGCTTCAACCCACGTGACTTTGGAAACGATCGGTCACCACTTTTGAAGTTGGCGGCTACTCTTTCCAAACGCAACATCTGTCGAACGAACACAAATATAGAAGAAAAGACACAATTGTTATCCAAAAAGTTCAGGTTTCCACCCACGTGACTTTTGGCTTTAACCCACGTGACTTCAGGCTTCAACCCACGTGACTTTGAAAACGATCGGTAACCACTTTTGAAGTTGGCAGCTACTCTTTCCAAACGCAACATCTGTCGAACGAACACAAATATAGAAGAAAAGACACAATTGTTATCCAAAAAGTTCAGGTTCCAACCCACGTGACTTTTGGCTTTAACCCACGTGACTTCAGGCTTCAACCCACGTGACTTTGAAAACGATCGGTAACCACTTTTGAAGTTGGCAGCTACTCTTTCCAAACGCAACATCTGACGAACGAACACAAATATAGAAAAAAAGACACAATTGTTATCCAAAAATGTCAGGCTTGAACCCACGTGACTCCAGCCTCCAACCCACGTGACTTCAGGCTTTCACCCACGTGACTTCCAAAACGATCGGTCACCACTTTTGATGTTGGCAGCTACTTGTTTCAAACGCAACATCTGACGAACGAACACAAAGATAGAAGAAAAGACACAATTGTTATCCAAAAAGTTCAGGTTTCAACCCACGTGACTTTTGGCTTCAACCCACGTGACTTCAGGCTTCAATCCACGTGACCTCAGGCTTCAACCCACGTGACTTTTAAAACGTTCGGTCACCACTTTTGAAGTTGGCAGCTACTCTTTCCAAACGCAACATCTGACGAACGAACACAAATATAGGAGAAAAGACACAATTGTTATCCAAAAAGTTCAGGTTTCAACCCACGTGACTTTTGGCTTCAACCCACGTGACTTCAGGCTTCAACCCACGTGACCTCAGGCTCCAACCCACGTGACTTTTAAAACGTTCGGTCACCACTTTTGGAGTTGGCAGCTACTTGTTCCAAACGCAACATCTGACGAACGAACACAAAAATAGGAGAAAAGACACAATTGTTATCCAAAAAGTTCAGGTTTCAACCCACGTGACTTCAGGCTCCAATCCACGTGACTTCAGGCTTTCACCCACGTGACTTCAAAAAGTTCAGGTTTCAACCCACGTGACTTTTGGCTTCAACCCACGTGACTTCAGGCTTCAACCCACGTGACTTCAGGCGTCAACCCACGTGACTTTGAAAACGATCAGTAACCACTTTTGAAGTTGGCAGCTACTCTCTCCAAACGCAACATCTGACGAACGAACACAAATATAGAAGAAAAGACACAATTGGTATCCAAAAGAATCAGGTTTTAACCCACGTGACTTTTGGCTTCAACCCACGTGACCTCAGGCTTCAACCCACGTGACTTCAGGCTTCAACCCACGTGACTTTGAAAACGATCGGTAACCACTTTTGAAGTTGGCAGCTACTCTTTCCAAACGCAACATCTGACGAACGAACACAAATATAGAAAAAAAGACACAATTGATATCCAGAAAGTTTAGGTTTGAACCCACGTGACTCCAGGCTTCAACCCACGTGACTTCAGGCTTCAACCCACGTGACTTTGGAAACGATCGGTCACCACTTTTGATGTTGGCAGCTACTTGTTCCAAACGCAACATCTGACGAACGTACACAAATATAGAAGAAAAAACACAATTGTTATCCAAAAAGTTCAGGTTTTAACCCACGTGACTTTAGGCTTCAACCCACGTGACTTCAGGCTTCAACCCACGTGACTTCAGGCTTCAACCCACGTGACATCAGGCTTCAACCCACGTGACTTCAGGCTTCAACCCACGTGACTTTGAAAACGATCGGTCACCACTTTTGATGTTGGCAGCTACTTGTTCCAAACGCAACATCAGACGAACGAACACAAATATAGAAGAAAAAACACAATTGGTATCCAAAAAGTTCAGGTTTTAACCCACGTGACTTTAGGCTTCAACCCACGTGTTTTCAGGCTTCAACCCACGTGACTTTTGGCTTCAACCCACGTGACCTCAGGCTCCAACCCACGTGACTTCCAGGCTTCAACCCACGTGACTTTGAAAACGATCGGTAACCACTTTTGAAGTTGGCAGCTACTCTTTCCAAACGCAACATCTGACGAACGAACACAAATATAGAAGAAAAAACACAATTGTTATCCAAAAAGTTCAGGTTTTAACCCACGTGACTATAGGCTTCAACCCACGTGACTTCAGGCTTCAACCCACGTGACTTTTGGCTTCGACTCACGTGACCTCAGGCTCCAATCCACGTGACTTCAGGCTTCAACCCACGTGACTTTGAAAACGATCGGTAACCACTTTTGAAGTTGGCAGCTACTCTTTCCAAACGCAACATCTGACGAACGAACACAAATATAGGAGAAAAGACACAATTGTTATACAAAAAGTTCAGGTTTTAACCCACGTGACTTTTGGCTTCAACCCACGTGACTCCAGGCTTCAACCCACGTGACCTCAGGCTTCAACCCACGTGACTTTTAAAACGTTCGGTCACCACTTTTGGAGTTGGCAGCTACTTGTTCCAAACGCAACATCTGACGAACGAACACAAAAATAGAAGAAAAGACACAATTGTTATCCAAAAAGTTCAGGATTCAACCCACGTGACTTCAGGCTCCAACCCACGTGACTTCAGGCTTTCACCCACGTGACTTTTAAAACGATCGGTCACCACTTTTGATGTTGGCAGCTACTTGTTGCAAACGCAACATCTGACGAACGAACACAAATATAGAAGAAAAAACACAATTGTTATCCAAAAAAGTCAGGTTTTATCCCACGTGACTTCAGGCTTCAACCCATGTGACTTCAGGCTTCAACCCACGTGACTTTGAAAACGATCGTTCACCACTTTTGAAGTTGGCAGCTACTCTTTCCAAACGCAACATCTGACGAACGAACACAAATATAGGAGAAAAGACACAATTGTTATCCAAAAAGTTCAGGTTTCAACCCACGTGACTTTTGGCTTCAACCCACGTGACTTCAGGCTTCAACCCACGTGACTTCAGGCGTCAACCCACGTGACTTTGAGAACGATCGGTTACCACTTTTGAAGTTGGCAGCTACTCTTTCCAAACGCAACATCTGACGAACGAACACAAATATAGAAGAAATTACACAATTGGTATCCAAAAAGTTCAGGTTTTGACCCACGTGACTTTTGGCTTCAACCCACGTGACCTCAGGCTTCAACCCACGTGACTTCAGGCTTCAACCCACGTGATTTTGAAAACGATCGGTAACCACTTTTAAAGTTGGCAGCTACTCTTTCCAAACGCAACATCTGACGAACGAACACAAATGTAGAAGAAAAGACACAATTGGTATCCAAAAAGTTCAGGTTTTAACCCACGTGACTTTTGGCTTCAACCCACGTGACCTCAGGCTCCAACCCACGTGACTTCAGGCTTCAACCCACGTGACTTTGAAAACGATCGGTAACCACTTTTGAAGTTGGCAGCTACTCTTTCCAAACGCAACATCTGACGAACGAACACAAATATAGAAAAAAAGACACAATTGTTATCCAAAAAGTTTAGGTTTGAACCCACGTCACTTCAGGCTTCAACCCACGTGACTTTGAAAACGATCGGTCACCACTTTTGATGTTGGCAGCTACTTGTTCTAAACGCAACATCAGACGAACGAACACAAATATAGAAGAAAAAACACAATTGGTATCCAAAAAGATCAGGTTTTAACCCACGTGACTTCTGGCTCCAACCCACGTGACCTCAGGCTTCAACCCACGTGACTTCAGGCTTCAACCCACGTGACTTCAGGCTTCAACCCACGTGACTTTGGAAACGATCGGTCACCACTTTTG
Source organism: Anaspis maculata (assembly GCA_949128115.1). Lineage (NCBI taxonomy): Eukaryota > Metazoa > Arthropoda > Insecta > Coleoptera > Scraptiidae > Anaspis > Anaspis maculata. The sequence goes on along the minus strand of OX421968.1, from coordinate 525,749 downwards.
AAGTTGGCGGCTACTCTTTCCAAACGCAACATCTGTCGAACGAACACAAATATAGAAGAAAAGACACAATTGTTATCCAAAAAGTTCAGGTTTCCACCCACGTGACTTTTGGCTTTAACCCACGTGACTTCAGGCTTCAACCCACGTGACTTTGAAAACGATCGGTAACCACTTTTGAAGTTGGCAGCTACTCTTTCCAAACGCAACATCTGTCGAACGAACACAAATATAGAAGAAAAGACACAATTGTTATCCAAAAAGTTCAGGTTCCAACCCACGTGACTTTTGGCTTTAACCCACGTGACTTCAGGCTTCAACCCACGTGACTTTGAAAACGATCGGTAACCACTTTTGAAGTTGGCAGCTACTCTTTCCAAACGCAACATCTGACGAACGAACACAAATATAGAAAAAAAGACACAATTGTTATCCAAAAATGTCAGGCTTGAACCCACGTGACTCCAGCCTCCAACCCACGTGACTTCAGGCTTTCACCTACGTGACTTCCAAAACGATCGGTCACCACTTTTGATGTTGGCAGCTACTTGTTTCAAACGCAACATCTGACGAACGAACACAAAGATAGAAGAAAAGACACAATTGTTATCCAAAAAGTTCAGGTTTCAACCCACGTGACTTTTGGCTTCAACCCACGTGACTTCAGGCTTCAATCCACGTGACCTCAGGCTTCAACCCACGTGACTTTTAAAACGTTCGGTCACCACTTTTAAAGTTGGCAGCTACTCTTTCCAAACGCAACATCTGACGAACGAACACAAATATAGGAGAAAAGACACAATTGTTATCCAAAAAGTTCAGGTTTCAACCCACGTGACTTTTGGCTTCAACCCACGTGACTTCAGGCTTCAACCCACGTGACCTCAGGCTCCAACCCACGTGACTTTTAAAACGTTCGGTCACCACTTTTGGAGTTGGCAGCTACTTGTTCCAAACGCAACATCTGACGAACGAACACAAAAATAGGAGAAAAGACACAATTGTTATCCAAAAAGTTCAGGTTTCAACCCACGTGACTTCAGGCTCCAATCCACGTGACTTCAGGCTTTCACCCACGTGACTTCAAAAAGTTCAGGTTTCAACCCACGTGACTTTTGGCTTCAACCCACGTGACTTCAGGCTTCAACCCACGTGACTTCAGGCGTCAACCCACGTGACTTTGAAAACGATCAGTAACCACTTTTGAAGTTGGCAGCTACTCTCTCCAAACGCAACATCTGACGAACGAACACAAATATAGAAGAAAAGACACAATTGGTATCCAAAAGAATCAGGTTTTAACCCACGTGACTTTTGGCTTCAACCCACGTGACCTCAGGCTTCAACCCACGTGACTTCAGGCTTCAACCCACGTGACTTTGAAAACGATCGGTAACCACTTTTGAAGTTGGCAGCTACTCTTTCCAAACGCAACATCTGACGAACGAACACAAATATAGAAAAAAAGACACAATTGATATCCAGAAAGTTTAGGTTTGAACCCACGTGACTCCAGGCTTCAACCCACGTGACTTCAGGCTTCAACCCACGTGACTTTGGAAACGATCGGTCACCACTTTTGATGTTGGCAGCTACTTGTTCCAAACGCAACATCTGACGAACGAACACAAATATAGAAGAAAAAACACAATTGTTATCCAAAAAGTTCAGGTTTTAACCCACGTGACTTTAGGCTTCAACCCACGTGACTTCAGGCTTCAACCCACGTGACTTCAGGCTTCAACCCACGTGACATCAGGCTTCAACCCACGTGACTTCAGGCTTCAACCCACGTGACTTTGAAAACGATCGGTCACCACTTTTGATGTTGGCAGCTACTTGTTCCAAACGCAACATCAGACGAACGAACACAAATATAGAAGAAAAAACACAATTGGTATCCAAAAAGTTCAGGTTTTAACCCACGTGACTTTAGGCTTCAACCCACGTGTTTTCAGGCTTCAACCCACGTGACTTTTGGCTTCAACCCACGTGACCTCAGGCTCCAACCCACGTGACTTCAGGCTTCAACCCACGTGACTTTGAAAACGATCGGTAACCACTTTTGAAGTTGGCAGCTACTCTTTCCAAACGCAACATCTGACGAACGAACACAAATATAGAAGAAAAAACACAATTGTTATCCAAAAAGTTCAGGTTTTAACCCACGTGACTATAGGCTTCAACCCACGTGACTTCAGGCTTCAACCCACGTGACTTTTGGCTTCGACTCACGTGACCTCAGGCTCCAATCCACGTGACTTCAGGCTTCAACCCACGTGACTTTGAAAACGATCGGTAACCACTTTTGAAGTTGGCAGCTACTCTTTCCAAACACAACATCTGACGAACGAACACAAATATAGGAGAAAAGACACAATTGTTATACAAAAAGTTCAGGTTTTAACCCACGTGACTTTTGGCTTCAACCCACGTGACTCCAGGCTTCAACCCACGTGACCTCAGGCTTCAACCCACGTGACTTTTAAAACGTTCGGTCACCACTTTTGGAGTTGGCAGCTACTTGTTCCAAACGCAACATCTGACGAACGAACACAAAAATAGAAGAAAAGACACAATTGTTATCCAAAAAGTTCAGGATTCAACCCACGTGACTTCAGGCTCCAACCCACGTGACTTCAGGCTTTCACCCACGTGACTTTTAAAACGATCGGTCACCACTTTTGATGTTGGCAGCTACTTGTTGCAAACGCAACATCTGACGAACGAACACAAATATAGAAGAAAAAACACAATTGTTATCCAAAAAAGTCAGGTTTTATCCCACGTGACTTCAGGCTTCAACCCATGTGACTTCAGGCTTCAACCCACGTGACTTTGAAAACGATCGTTCACCACTTTTGAAGTTGGCAGCTACTCTTTCCAAACGCAACATCTGACGAACGAACACAAATATAGGAGAAAAGACACAATTGTTATCCAAAAAGTTCAGGTTTCAACCCACGTGACTTTTGGCTTCAACCCACGTGACTTCAGGCTTCAACCCACGTGACTTCAGGCGTCAACCCACGTGACTTTGAAAACGATCGGTTACCACTTTTGAAGTTGGCAGCTACTCTTTCCAAACGCAACATCTGACGAACGAACACAAATATAGAAGAAATTACACAATTGGTATCCAAAAAGTTCAGGTTTTGACCCACGTGACTTTTGGCTTCAACCCACGTGACCTCAGGCTTCAACCCACGTGACTTCAGGCTTCAACCCACGTGATTTTGAAAACGATCGGTAACCACTTTTAAAGTTGGCAGCTACTCTTTCCAAACGCAACATCTGACGAACGAACACAAATGTAGAAGAGAAGACACAATTGGTATCCAAAAAGTTCAGGTTTTAACCCACGTGACTTTTGGCTTCAACCCACGTGACCTCAGGCTCCAACCCACGTGACTTCAGGCTTCAACCCACGTGACTTTGAAAACGATCGGTAACCACTTTTGAAGTTGGCAGCTACTCTTTCCAAACGCAACATCTGACGAACGAACACAAATATAGAAAAAAAGACACAATTGTTATCCAAAAAGTTTAGGTTTGAACCCACGTCACTTCAGGCTTCAACCCACGTGACTTTGAAAACGATCGGTCACCACTTTTGATGTTGGCAGCTACTTGTTCTAAACGCAACATCAGACGAACGAACACAAATATAGAAGAAAAAACACAATTGGTATCCAAAAAGATCAGGTTTTAACCCACGTGACTTCTGGCTCCAACCCACGTGACCTCAGGCTTCAACCCACGTGACTTCAGGCTTCAACCCACGTGACTTTGAAAACGATCGGTAACCACTTTTGAAGTTGGCAGCTACTCTTTCCAAACGCAACATCTGACAAACGAACACAAATATAGAAAAAAAGACACAATTGTTATCCAAAAAGTTTAGGTTTGAACCCACGTAACTCCAGGCTTCAACCCACGTGACTTCAGGCTTCAACCCACGTGACTTTGAAAACGATCGGTCACCACTTTTGAAGTTGGCAGCTACTCTTTCCAAACGCAACATCTGTCGAACGAACACAAATATAGAAGAGAAGACACAATTCTTATCCAAAAAAATCAGGTTTCAACCCACGTGACTTTTGGCTTTAACCCACGTGACTTCAGGCTTCAACCCACGTGACTTTGAAAACGATCGGTAACCACTTTTGAAGTTGGCAGCTACTCTTTCCAAACGCAACATCTGACAAACGAACACAAATATAGAAGAGAAGACACAATTGTTATCCAAAAAGTTCAGGTTTTAACCCACGTGACTTTTGGCTTCAACCCACGTGACCTCAGGCTCCAACCCACGTGACTTTAGGCTACAACCCACGTGACTTTGAAAACGATCGGTAACCACTTTTGAAGTTGGCAGCTACTCTTTCCAAACGCAACATCTGACAAACGAACACAAATATAGAAAAAAAGACACAATTGTCATCCAAAAAGTTCAGGTTTCCACCCACGTGACTTTTGGCTTTAACCCACGTGACTTCAGGCTTCAACCCACGTGACTTTGAAAACGATCGGTAACCACTTTTGAAGTTGGCAGCTACTCTTTCCAAACGCAACATCTGTCGAACGAACACAAATATAGAAGAAAAGACACAATTGTTATCCAAAAAGTTCAGGTTCCAACCCACGTGACTTTTGGCTTTAACCCACGTGACTTCAGGCTTCAACCCACGTGACTTTGAAAACGATCGGTAACCACTTTTGAAGTTGACAGCTACTCTTTCCAAACGCAACATCTGACGAACGAACACAAATATAGAAAAAAAGACACAATTGTTATCCAAAAATGTCAGGCTTGAACCCACGTGACTCCAGGCTCCAACCCACGTGACTTCAGGCTTTCACCCACGTGACTTTCAAAACGATCGGTCACCACTTTTGATGTTGGCAGCTACTTGTTTCAAACGCAACATCTGACGAACGAACACAAATATAGAAGAAAAAACACAATTGGTATCCAAAAAGTTCAGGTTTTAACCCACGTGACTTTTGGCTTCAACCCACGTGACCTCAGGCTCCAACCCACGTGACTTCAGGCTACAACCCACGTGACTTTGAAAACGATCGGTAACCACTTTTGAAGTTGGCAGCTACTCTTTCCAAACGCAACATCTGACAAACGAACACAAATATAGAAAAAAAGACACAATTGTTATCCAAAAAGTTTAGGTTTGAACCCACGTAACTCCAGGCTTCAACCCACGTGACTTCAGGCTTCAACCCACGTGACTTTGGAAACGATCGGTCACCACTTTTGAAGTTGGCAGCTACTCTTTCCAAACGCAACATCTGACGAACGAACACAAATATAGAAGAAAAGACACAATTGGTATCCAAAAAGTTCAGGTTTTAACCCACGTGACTTTTGGCTTCAACCCACGTGACCTCAGGCTCCAACCCACGTGACTTCAGGCTACAACCCACGTGACTTTGAAAACGATCGGTAACCACTTTTGAAGTTGGCAGCTACTCTTTCCAAACGCAACATCTGACAAACGAACACAAATATAGAAAAAAAGACACAATTGTTATCCAAAAAGTTTAGGTTTGAACCCACGTAACTCCAGGCTTCAACCCACGTGACTTCAGGCTTCAACCCACGTGACTTTGGAAACGATCGGTCACCACTTTTGAAGTTGGCGGCTACTCTTTCCAAACGCAACATCTGTCGAACGAACACAAATATAGAAGAAAAGACACAATTGTTATCCAAAAAGTTCAGGTTTCCACCCACGTGACTTTTGGCTTTAACCCACGTGACTTCAGGCTTCAACCCACGTGACTTTGAAAACGATCGGTAACCACTTTTGAAGTTGGCAGCTACTCTTTCCAAACGCAACATCTGTCGAACGAACACAAATATAGAAGAAAAGACACAATTGTTATCCAAAAAGTTCAGGTTCCAACCCACGTGACTTTTGGCTTTAACCCACGTGACTTCAGGCTTCAACCCACGTGACTTTGAAAACGATCGGTAACCACTTTTGAAGTTGGCAGCTACTCTTTCCAAACGCAACATCTGACGAACGAACACAAATATAGAAAAAAAGACACAATTGTTATCCAAAAATGTCAGGCTTGAACCCACGTGACTCCAGCCTCCAACCCACGTGACTTCAGGCTTTCACCCACGTGACTTCCAAAACGATCGGTCACCACTTTTGATGTTGGCAGCTACTTGTTTCAAACGCAACATCTGACGAACGAACACAAAGATAGAAGAAAAGACACAATTGTTATCCAAAAAGTTCAGGTTTCAACCCACGTGACTTTTGGCTTCAACCCACGTGACTTCAGGCTTCAATCCACGTGACCTCAGGCTTCAACCCACGTGACTTTTAAAACGTTCGGTCACCACTTTTGAAGTTGGCAGCTACTCTTTCCAAACGCAACATCTGACGAACGAACACAAATATAGGAGAAAAGACACAATTGTTATCCAAAAAGTTCAGGTTTCAACCCACGTGACTTTTGGCTTCAACCCACGTGACTTCAGGCTTCAACCCACGTGACCTCAGGCTCCAACCCACGTGACTTTTAAAACGTTCGGTCACCACTTTTGGAGTTGGCAGCTACTTGTTCCAAACGCAACATCTGACGAACGAACACAAAAATAGGAGAAAAGACACAATTGTTATCCAAAAAGTTCAGGTTTCAACCCACGTGACTTCAGGCTCCAATCCACGTGACTTCAGGCTTTCACCCACGTGACTTCAAAAAGTTCAGGTTTCAACCCACGTGACTTTTGGCTTCAACCCACGTGACTTCAGGCTTCAACCCACGTGACTTCAGGCGTCAACCCACGTGACTTTGAAAACGATCAGTAACCACTTTTGAAGTTGGCAGCTACTCTCTCCAAACGCAACATCTGACGAACGAACACAAATATAGAAGAAAAGACACAATTGGTATCCAAAAAGATCAGGTTTTAACCCACGTGACTTCTGGCTCCAACCCACGTGACCTCAGGCTTCAACCCACGTGACTTCAGGCTTCAACCCACGTGACTTCAGGCTTCAACCCACGTGACTTTGGAAACGATCGGTCACCACTTTTGAAGTTGGCGGCTACTCTTTCCAAACGCAACATCTGTCGAACGAACACAAATATAGAAGAAAAGACACAATTGTTATCCAAAAAGTTCAGGTTTCCACCCACGTGACTTTTGGCTTTAACCCACGTGACTTCAGGCTTCAACCCACGTGACTTTGAAAACGATCGGTAACCACTTTTGAAGTTGGCAGCTACTCTTTCCAAACGCAACATCTGTCGAACGAACACAAATATAGAAGAAAAGACACAATTGTTATCCAAAAAGTTCAGGTTCCAACCCACGTGACTTTTGGCTTTAACCCACGTGACTTCAGGCTTCAACCCACGTGACTTTGAAAACGATCGGTAACCACTTTTGAAGTTGGCAGCTACTCTTTCCAAACGCAACATCTGACGAACGAACACAAATATAGAAAAAAAGACACAATTGTTATCCAAAAATGTCAGGCTTGAACCCACGTGACTCCAGCCTCCAACCCACGTGACTTCAGGCTTTCACCCACGTGACTTCCAAAACGATCGGTCACCACTTTTGATGTTGGCAGCTACTTGTTTCAAACGCAACATCTGACGAACGAACACAAAGATAGAAGAAAAGACACAATTGTTATCCAAAAAGTTCAGGTTTCAACCCACGTGACTTTTGGCTTCAACCCACGTGACTTCAGGCTTCAATCCACGTGACCTCAGGCTTCAACCCACGTGACTTCAGGCTTCAACCCACGTGACTTTGGAAACGATCGGTCACCACTTTTGAAGTTGGCAGCTACTCTTTCCAAACGCAACATCTGTCGAACGAACACAAATATAGAAGAAAAGACACAATTGTTATCCAAAAAGTTCAGGTTTCAACCCACGTGACTTTTGGCTTTAACCCACGTGACTTCAGGCTTCAACCCACGTGACTTTGAAAACGATCGGTCACCACTTTTGAAGTTGGCAGCTACTCTTTCCAAACGCAACATCTGTCGAACGAACACAAATATAGAAGAAAAGACACAATTGTTATCCAAAAAGTTCAGGTTTCAACCCACGTGACTTTTGGCTTTAACCCACGTGACTTCAGGCTTCAACCCACGTGACTTTGAAAACGATCGGTAATACTTTTGAAGTTGGCAGCTACTCTTTCCAAACGCAACATCTGTCGAACGAACACAAATATAGAAGAAAAGACACAATTGTTATCCAAAAAGTTCAGGTTTCAACCCACGTGACTTCTGGCTTTAACCCACGTGACTTCAGGCTTCAACCCACGTGACTTTGAAAACGATCGGTAACCACTTTTGAAGTTGGCAGCTACTCTTTCCAAACGCAACATCTGACGAACGAACACAAATATAGAAAAAAAGACACAATTGTTATCCATAAAGTTCAGGCTTGAACCCACGTGACTCCAGGCTCCAACCCACGTGACTTCAGGCTTTCACCCACGTGACTTTCAAAACGATCGGTCACCACTTTTGATGTTTGCAGCTACTCTTTCCAAACGCAACATCTGACGAACGAACACAAATATAGAAGAAGAGACACAATTGTTATCCAAAAAGTTCAGGTTTCAACCCACGTGACTTTTGGCTTCAACCCACGTGACTTCAGGCGTCAACCCACGTGACTTTGAAAACGATCAGTGACCACTTTTGAAGTTGGCAGCTACTTTTTCCAAACGCAGCATCTGACGAACGAACACAAATATAGAAGAAAAGACACAATTGGTATCCAAAAGAATCAGGTTTTAACCCACGTGACTTTTGGCTTCAACCCACGTGACCTCAGGCTTCAACCCACGTGACTTCAGGCTTCAACCCACGTGACTTTGAAAACGATCGGTAACCACTTTTGAAGTTGGCAGCTACTCTTTCCAAACGCAACATCTGACGAACGAACACAAATATAGAAAAAAAGACACAATTGATATCCAAAAAGTTTAGGTTTGAACCCACGTGACTCCAGGCTTCAACCCACGTGACTTCAGGCTTCAACCCAAGTGACTTTGGAAACGATCGGTCACCATTTTGATGTTGGCAGCTACTTGTTCCAAACGCAACATCTGACGAACGAACACAAATATAGAAGAAAAAACACAATTGTTATCCAAAAAGTTCAGGTTTTAACCCACGTGACTTTAGGCTTCAACCCACGTGACTTCAGGCTTCAACCCACGTGACTTCAGGCTTCAACCCACGTGACATCAGGCTTCAACCCACGTGACTTCAGGCTTCAACCCACGTGACTTTGAAAACGATCGGTCACCACTTTTGATGTTGGCAGCTACTTGTTCCAAACGCAACATCAGACGAACGAACACAAATATAGAAGAAAAAACACAATTGGTATCCAAAAAGTTCAGGTTTCAACCCACGTGACTTTAGGCTTCAACCCACGTGACTTCAGGCATTCAACCCACGTGACTTTTGGCTTCAACCCACGTGACCTCAGGCTCCAACCCACGTGACTTCAGGCTTCAACCCACGTGACTTTGAAAACGATCGGTAACCACTTTTGAAGTTGGCAGCTACTCTTTCCAAACGCAACATCTGACGAACGAACACAAATATAGAAGAAGAAACACAATTTTTATCCAAAAAGTTCAGGTTTTAACCCACGTGACTTAAGGCTTCAACCCACGTGACTTCAGGCTTCAACCCACGTGACTTTTGGCTTCAACCCACGTGACCTCAGTCTCCAACCCACGTGACTCCAGGCTTCAACCCACGTGACTTTGAAAACGATCGGTAACCACTTTTGAAGTTGGCAGCTACTCTTTCCAAACGCAACATCTGACGAACGAACACAAATATAGGATAAAAGACACAATTGTTATCCAAAAAGTTCAGGTTTTAACCCACGTGACTTTTGGCTTCAACCCACGTGACTCCAGGCTTCAACCCACGTGACCTCAGGCTTCAACCCACGTGACTTTTAAAACGTTCGGTCACCACTTTTGGAGTTGGCAGCTACTTGTTCCAAACGCAACATCTGACGAACGAACACAAAAATAGAAGAAAAGACACAATTGTTATCCAAAAAGTTCAGGTTTCAACCCACGTGACTTCAGGCTCCAACCCACGTGACTTCAGGCTTCCACCCACGTGACTTTCAAAACGATCGGTCACCACTTTTGATGTTGGCAGCTACTTGTTCCAAACGCAACATCTGACGAACGAACACAAATATAGAAGAAAAAACACAATTGTTATCCAAAAAAGTCAGGTTTTATCCCACGTGACTTCAGGCTTCAACCCACGTGACTTCAGGCTCCAACCCACGTGACTTTGAAAACGATCGTTCACCACTTTTGAAGTTGGCAGCTACTCTTTCCAAACGCAACATCTGACGAACGAACACAAATATAGAAGAAAAGACACAATTGTTATCCAAAAAGTTCAGGTTTCAACCCACGTGACTTTTGGCTTCAACCCTCGTGACTTCAGGCTTCAACCCACGTGACTTCAGGCGTCAACCCACGTGACTTTGAAAACGATCGGTAACCACTTTTGAAGTTGGCAGCTACTCTTTCCAAATGCAACATCTGACGAACGAACACAAATATAGAAGAAAAGACACAATTGGTATCCAAAAAGTTCAGGTTTTAACCCACGTGACTTTTGGCTTCAACCCACGTGACCTCAGGCTCCAACCCACGTGACTTCAGGCTACAACCCACGTGACTTTGAAAACGATCGGTAACCACTTTTGAAGTTGGCAGCTACTCTTTCCAAACGCAACATCTGACAAACGAACACAAATATAGAAAAAAAGACACAATTGTTATCCAAAAAGTTTAGGTTTGAACCCACGTAACTCCAGGCTTCAACCCACGTGACTTCAGGCTTCAACCCACGTGACTTTGGAAACGATCGGTCACCACTTTTGAAGTTGGCGGCTACTCTTTCCAAACGCAACATCTGTCGAACGAACACAAATATAGAAGAAAAGACACAATTGTTATCCAAAAAGTTCAGGTTTCCACCCACGTGACTTTTGGCTTTAACCCACGTGACTTCAGGCTTCAACCCACGTGACTTTGAAAACGATCGGTAACCACTTTTGAAGTTGGCAGCTACTCTTTCCAAACGCAACATCTGTCGAACGAACACAAATATAGAAGAAAAGACACAATTGTTATCCAAAAAGTTCAGGTTCCAACCCACGTGACTTTTGGCTTTAACCCACGTGACTTCAGGCTTCAACCCACGTGACTTTGAAAACGATCGGTAACCACTTTTGAAGTTGGCAGCTACTCTTTCCAAACGCAACATCTGACGAACGAACACAAATATAGAAAAAAAGACACAATTGTTATCCAAAAATGTCAGGCTTGAACCCACGTGACTCCAGCCTCCAACCCACGTGACTTCAGGCTTTCACCCACGTGACTTCCAAAACGATCGGTCACCACTTTTGATGTTGGCAGCTACTTGTTTCAAACGCAACATCTGACGAACGAACACAAAGATAGAAGAAAAGACACAATTGTTATCCAAAAAGTTCAGGTTTCAACCCACGTGACTTTTGGCTTCAACCCACGTGACTTCAGGCTTCAATCCACGTGACCTCAGGCTTCAACCCACGTGACTTTTAAAACGTTCGGTCACCACTTTTGAAGTTGGCAGCTACTCTTTCCAAACGCAACATCTGACGAACGAACACAAATATAGGAGAAAAGACACAATTGTTATCCAAAAAGTTCAGGTTTCAACCCACGTGACTTTTGGCTTCAACCCACGTGACTTCAGGCTTCAACCCACGTGACCTCAGGCTCCAACCCACGTGACTTTTAAAACGTTCGGTCACCACTTTTGGAGTTGGCAGCTACTTGTTCCAAACGCAACATCTGACGAACGAACACAAAAATAGGAGAAAAGACACAATTGTTATCCAAAAAGTTCAGGTTTCAACCCACGTGACTTCAGGCTCCAATCCACGTGACTTCAGGCTTTCACCCACGTGACTTCAAAAAGTTCAGGTTTCAACCCACGTGACTTTTGGCTTCAACCCACGTGACTTCAGGCTTCAACCCACGTGACTTCAGGCGTCAACCCACGTGACTTTGAAAACGATCAGTAACCACTTTTGAAGTTGGCAGCTACTCTCTCCAAACGCAACATCTGACGAACGAACACAAATATAGAAGAAAAGACACAATTGGTATCCAAAAGAATCAGGTTTTAACCCACGTGACTTTTGGCTTCAACCCACGTGACCTCAGGCTTCAACCCACGTGACTTCAGGCTTCAACCCACGTGACTTTGAAAACGATCGGTAACCACTTTTGAAGTTGGCAGCTACTCTTTCCAAACGCAACATCTGACGAACGAACACAAATATAGAAAAAAAGACACAATTGATATCCAGAAAGTTTAGGTTTGAACCCACGTGACTCCAGGCTTCAACCCACGTGACTTCAGGCTTCAACCCACGTGACTTTGGAAACGATCGGTCACCACTTTTGATGTTGGCAGCTACTTGTTCCAAACGCAACATCTGACGAACGAACACAAATATAGAAGAAAAAACACAATTGTTATCCAAAAAGTTCAGGTTTTAACCCACGTGACTTTAGGCTTCAACCCACGTGACTTCAGGCTTCAACCCACGTGACTTCAGGCTTCAACCCACGTGACATCAGGCTTCAACCCACGTGACTTCAGGCTTCAACCCACGTGACTTTGAAAACGATCGGTCACCACTTTTGATGTTGGCAGCTACTTGTTCCAAACGCAACATCAGACGAACGAACACAAATATAGAAGAAAAAACACAATTGGTATCCAAAAAGTTCAGGTTTTAACCCACGTGACTTTAGGCTTCAACCCACGTGTTTTCAGGCTTCAACCCACGTGACTTTTGGCTTCAACCCACGTGACCTCAGGCTCCAACCCACGTGACTTCAGGCTTCAACCCACGTGACTTTGAAAACGATCGGTAACCACTTTTGAAGTTGGCAGCTACTCTTTCCAAACGCAACATCTGACGAACGAACACAAATATAGAAGAAAAAACACAATTGTTATCCAAAAAGTTCAGGTTTTAACCCACGTGACTATAGGCTTCAACCCACGTGACTTCAGGCTTCAACCCACGTGACTTTTGGCTTCGACTCACGTGACCTCAGGCTCCAATCCACGTGACTTCAGGCTTCAACCCACGTGACTTTGAAAACGATCGGTAACCACTTTTGAAGTTGGCAGCTACTCTTTCCAAACGCAACATCTGACGAACGAACACAAATATAGGAGAAAAGACACAATTGTTATACAAAAAGTTCAGGTTTTAACCCACGTGACTTTTGGCTTCAACCCACGTGACTCCAGGCTTCAACCCACGTGACCTCAGGCTTCAACCCACGTGACTTTTAAAACGTTCGGTCACCACTTTTGGAGTTGGCAGCTACTTGTTCCAAACGCAACATCTGACGAACGAACACAAAAATAGAAGAAAAGACACAATTGTTATCCAAAAAGTTCAGGATTCAACCCACGTGACTTCAGGCTCCAACCCACGTGACTTCAGGCTTTCACCCACGTGACTTTGAAAACGATCGTTCACCACTTTTGAAGTTGGCAGCTACTCTTTCCAAACGCAACATCTGACGAACGAACACAAATATAGGAGAAAAGACACAATTGTTATCCAAAAAGTTCAGGTTTCAACCCACGTGACTTTTGGCTTCAACCCACGTGACTTCAGGCTTCAACCCACGTGACTTCAGGCGTCAACCCACGTGACTTTGAAAACGATCGGTTACCACTTTTGAAGTTGGCAGCTACTCTTTCCAAACGCAACATCTGACGAACGAACACAAATATAGAAGAAATTACACAATTGGTATCCAAAAAGTTCAGGTTTTGACCCACGTGACTTTTGGCTTCAACCCACGTGACCTCAGGCTTCAACCCACGTGACTTCAGGCTTCAACCCACGTGATTTTGAAAACGATCGGTAACCACTTTTAAAGTTGGCAGCTACTCTTTCCAAACGCAACATCTGACGAACGAACACAAATGTAGAAGAAAAGACACAATTGGTATCCAAAAAGTTCAGGTTTTAACCCACGTGACTTTTGGCTTCAACCCACGTGACCTCAGGCTCCAACCCACGTGACTTCAGGCTTCAACCCACGTGACTTTGAAAACGATCGGTAACCACTTTTGAAGTTGGCAGCTACTCTTTCCAAACGCAACATCTGACGAACGAACACAAATATAGAAAAAAAGACACAATTGTTATCCAAAAAGTTTAGGTTTGAACCCACGTCACTTCAGGCTTCAACCCACGTGACTTTGAAAACGATCGGTCACCACTTTTGATGTTGGCAGCTACTTGTTCTAAACGCAACATCAGACGAACGAACACAAATATAGAAGAAAAAACACAATTGGTATCCAAAAAGATCAGGTTTTAACCCACGTGACTTCTGGCTCCAACCCACGTGACCTCAGGCTTCAACCCACGTGACTTCAGGCTTCAACCCACGTGACTTCAGGCTTCAACCCACGTGACTTTGGAAACGATCGGTCACCACTTTTGAAGTTGGCGGCTACTCTTTCCAAACGCAACATCTGTCGAACGAACACAAATATAGAAGAAAAGACACAATTGTTATCCAAAAAGTTCAGGTTTCCACCCACGTGACTTTTGGCTTTAACCCACGTGACTTCAGGCTTCAACCCACGTGACTTTGAAAACGATCGGTAACCACTTTTGAAGTTGGCAGCTACTCTTTCCAAACGCAACATCTGTCGAACGAACACAAATATAGAAGAAAAGACACAATTGTTATCCAAAAAGTTCAGGTTCCAACCCACGTGACTTTTGGCTTTAACCCACGTGACTTCAGGCTTCAACCCACGTGACTTTGAAAACGATCGGTAACCACTTTTGAAGTTGGCAGCTACTCTTTCCAAACGCAACATCTGACGAACGAACACAAATATAGAAAAAAAGACACAATTGTTATCCAAAAATGTCAGGCTTGAACCCACGTGACTCCAGCCTCCAACCCACGTGACTTCAGGCTTTCACCCACGTGACTTCCAAAACGATCGGTCACCACTTTTGATGTTGGCAGCTACTTGTTTCAAACGCAACATCTGACGAACGAACACAAAGATAGAAGAAAAGACACAATTGTTATCCAAAAAGTTCAGGTTTCAACCCACGTGACTTTTGGCTTCAACCCACGTGACTTCAGGCTTCAATCCACGTGACCTCAGGCTTCAACCCACGTGACTTCAGGCTTCAACCCACGTGACTTTGGAAACGATCGGTCACCACTTTTGAAGTTGGCAGCTACTCTTTCCAAACGCAACATCTGTCGAACGAACACAAATATAGAAGAAAAGACACAATTGTTATCCAAAAAGTTCAGGTTTCAACCCACGTGACTTTTGGCTTTAACCCACGTGACTTCAGGCTTCAACCCACGTGACTTTGAAAACGATCGGTCACCACTTTTGAAGTTGGCAGCTACTCTTTCCAAACGCAACATCTGTCGAACGAACACAAATATAGAAGAAAAGACACAATTGTTATCCAAAAAGTTCAGGTTTCAACCCACGTGACTTTTGGCTTTAACCCACGTGACTTCAGGCTTCAACCCACGTGACTTTGAAAACGATCGGTAATACTTTTGAAGTTGGCAGCTACTCTTTCCAAACGCAACATCTGTCGAACGAACACAAATATAGAAGAAAAGACACAATTGTTATCCAAAAAGTTCAGGTTTCAACCCACGTGACTTCTGGCTTTAACCCACGTGACTTCAGGCTTCAACCCACGTGACTTTGAAAACGATCGGTAACCACTTTTGAAGTTGGCAGCTACTCTTTCCAAACGCAACATCTGACGAACGAACACAAATATAGAAAAAAAGACACAATTGTTATCCATAAAGTTCAGGCTTGAACCCACGTGACTCCAGGCTCCAACCCACGTGACTTCAGGCTTTCACCCACGTGACTTTCAAAACGATCGGTCACCACTTTTGATGTTTGCAGCTACTCTTTCCAAACGCAACATCTGACGAACGAACACAAATATAGAAGAAGAGACACAATTGTTATCCAAAAAGTTCAGGTTTCAACCCACGTGACTTTTGGCTTCAACCCACGTGACTTCAGGCGTCAACCCACGTGACTTTGAAAACGATCAGTGACCACTTTTGAAGTTGGCAGCTACTTTTTCCAAACGCAGCATCTGACGAACGAACACAAATATAGAAGAAAAGACACAATTGGTATCCAAAAGAATCAGGTTTTAACCCACGTGACTTTTGGCTTCAACCCACGTGACCTCAGGCTTCAACCCACGTGACTTCAGGCTTCAACCCACGTGACTTTGAAAACGATCGGTAACCACTTTTGAAGTTGGCAGCTACTCTTTCCAAACGCAACATCTGACGAACGAACACAAATATAGAAAAAAAGACACAATTGATATCCAAAAAGTTTAGGTTTGAACCCACGTGACTCCAGGCTTCAACCCACGTGACTTCAGGCTTCAACCCAAGTGACTTTGGAAACGATCGGTCACCACTTTTGATGTTGGCAGCTACTTGTTCCAAACGCAACATCTGACGAACGAACACAAATATAGAAGAAAAAACACAATTGTTATCCAAAAAGTTCAGGTTTTAACCCACGTGACTTTAGGCTTCAACCCACGTGACTTCAGGCTTCAACCCACGTGACTTCAGGCTTCAACCCACGTGACATCAGGCTTCAACCCACGTGACTTCAGGCTTCAACCCACGTGACTTTGAAAACGATCGGTCACCACTTTTGATGTTGGCAGCTACTTGTTCCAAACGCAACATCAGACGAACGAACACAAATATAGAAGAAAAAACACAATTGGTATCCAAAAAGTTCAGGTTTCAACCCACGTGACTTTAGGCTTCAACCCACGTGACTTCAGGCATTCAACCCACGTGACTTTTGGCTTCAACCCACGTGACCTCAGGCTCCAACCCACGTGACTTCAGGCTTCAACCCACGTGACTTTGAAAACGATCGGTAACCACTTTTGAAGTTGGCAGCTACTCTTTCCAAACGCAACATCTGACGAACGAACACAAATATAGAAGAAGAAACACAATTTTTATCCAAAAAGTTCAGGTTTTAACCCACGTGACTTAAGGCTTCAACCCACGTGACTTCAGGCTTCAACCCACGTGACTTTTGGCTTCAACCCACGTGACCTCAGTCTCCAACCCACGTGACTCCAGGCTTCAACCCACGTGACTTTGAAAACGATCGGTAACCACTTTTGAAGTTGGCAGCTACTCTTTCCAAACGCAACATCTGACGAACGAACACAAATATAGGATAAAAGACACAATTGTTATCCAAAAAGTTCAGGTTTTAACCCACGTGACTTTTGGCTTCAACCCACGTGACTCCAGGCTTCAACCCACGTGACCTCAGGCTTCAACCCACGTGACTTTTAAAACGTTCGGTCACCACTTTTGGAGTTGGCAGCTACTTGTTCCAAACGCAACATCTGACGAACGAACACAAAAATAGAAGAAAAGACACAATTGTTATCCAAAAAGTTCAGGTTTCAACCCACGTGACTTCAGGCTCCAACCCACGTGACTTCAGGCTTCCACCCACGTGACTTTCAAAACGATCGGTCACCACTTTTGATGTTGGCAGCTACTTGTTCCAAACGCAACATCTGACGAACGAACACAAATATAGAAGAAAAAACACAATTGTTATCCAAAAAAGTCAGGTTTTATCCCACGTGACTTCAGGCTTCAACCCACGTGACTTCAGGCTCCAACCCACGTGACTTTGAAAACGATCGTTCACCACTTTTGAAGTTGGCAGCTACTCTTTCCAAACGCAACATCTGACGAACGAACACAAATATAGAAGAAAAGACACAATTGTTATCCAAAAAGTTCAGGTTTCAACCCACGTGACTTTTGGCTTCAACCCACGTGACTTCAGGCTTCAACCCACGTGACTTCAGGCGTCAACCCACGTGACTTTGAAAACGATCGGTAACCACTTTTGAAGTTGGCAGCTACTCTTTCCAAATGCAACATCTGACGAACGAACACAAATATAGAAGAAAAGACACAATTGGTATCCAAAAAGTTCAGGTTTTAACCCACGTGACTTTTGGCTTCAACCCACGTGACCTCAGGCTTCAACACACGTGACTTCAGGCTTCAACCCACGTGATTTTGAAAACGATCGGTAACCACTTTTGAAGTTGGCAGCTACTCTTTCCAAACGCAACATCTGACGAACGAACACAAATGTAGAAGAAAAGACACAATTGGTATCCAAAAAGTTCAGGTTTTAACCCACGTGACTTTTGGCTTCAACCCACGTGACCTCAGGCTCCAACCCACGTGACTTCAGGCTTCAACCCACGTGACTTTGAAAACGATCGGTAACCACTTTTGAAGTTGGCAGCTACTCTTTCCAAACGCAACATCTGACGAACGAACACAAATATAGAAAAAAAGACACAATTGTTATCCAAAAAGTTTAGGTTTGAACCCACGTGACTTCAGGCTTCAACCCACGTCACTTCAGGCTTCAACCCACGTGACTTTGAAAACGATCGGTCACCACTTTTGATGTTGGCAGCTACTTGTTCTAAACGCAACATCAGACGAACGAACACAAATATAGAAGAAAAAACACAATTGGTATCCAAAAAGATCAGGTTTTAACCCACGTGACTTCTGGCTCCAACCCACGTGACCTCAGGCTTCAACCCACGTGACTTCAGGCTTCAACCCACGTGACTTTGAAAACGATCGGTAACCACTTTTAAAGTTGGCAGCTACTCTTTCCAAACGCAACATCTGACAAACGAACACAAATATAGAAAAAAAGACACAATTGTTATCCAAAAAGTTTAGGTTTGAACCCACGTAACTCCAGGCTTCAACCCACGTGACTTCAGGCTTCAACCCACGTGACTTTGGAAACGATCGGTCACCACTTTTGAAGTTGGCAGCTACTCTTTCCAAACGCAACATCTGTCGAACGAACACAAATATAGAAGAGAAGACACATTTGTTATCCAAAAAAATCAGGTTTCAACCCACGTGACTTTTGGCTTTAACCCACGTGACTTCAGGCTTCAACCCACGTGACTTTGAAAACGATCGGTAACCACTTTTGAAGTTGGCAGCTACTCTTTCCAAACGCAACATCTGTCGAACGAACACAAATATAGAAGAAAAGACACAATTGTTATCCAAAAAGTTCAGGTTTCAACCCACGTGACTTTTAGCTTTAACTCACGTGACTTCAGGCTTCAACCCATGTGACTTTGAAAACGATCAGTAACCACTTTTGAAGTTGGCAGCTACTCTTTCCAAACGCAACATCTGACAAACGAACACAAATATAAAAAAAAAAAAACAATTGTTATCCAAAAAGTTTAGGTTAGAACCCACGTTACTCCAGGCTTCAACCCACGTGACTTCAGGCTTCAACCCACGTGACTTTGGAAACGATCGGTCACCACTTTTGAAGTTGGCAGCTACTCTTTCCAAACGCAACATCTGTCGAACGAACACAAATATAGAAGAAAAGACACAATTGTTATCCAAAAAGTTCAGGTTTCAACCCACGTGACTTTTGGCTTTAACCCACGTGACTTCAGGCTTCAACCCACGTGACTTTGAAAACGATCGGTCACCACTTTTGAAGTTGGCAGCTACTCTTTCCAAACGCAACATCTGTCGAACGAACACAAATATAGAAGAAAAGACACAATTGTTATCCAAAAAGTTCAGGTTTCAACCCACGTGACTTTTGGCTTTAACCCACGTGACTTCAGGCTTCAACCCACGTGACTTTGAAAACGATCGGTAATACTTTTGAAGTTGGCAGCTACTCTTTCCAAACGCAACATCTGTCGAACGAACACAAATATAGAAGAAAAGACACAATTGTTATCCAAAAAGTTCAGGTTTCAACCCACGTGACTTCTGGCTTTAACCCACGTGACTTCAGGCTTCAACCCACGTGACTTTGAAAACGATCGGTAACCACTTTTGAAGTTGGCAGCTACTCTTTCCAAACGCAACATCTGACGAACGAACACAAATATAGAAAAAAAGACACAATTGTTATCCATAAAGTTCAGGCTTGAACCCACGTGACTCCAGGCTCCAACCCACGTGACTTCAGGCTTTCACCCACGTGACTTTCAAAACGATCGGTCACCACTTTTGATGTTTGCAGCTACTCTTTCCAAACGCAACATCTGACGAACGAACACAAATATAGAAGAAGAGACACAATTGTTATCCAAAAAGTTCAGGTTTCAACCCACGTGACTTTTGGCTTCAACCCACGTGACTTCAGGCGTCAACCCACGTGACTTTGAAAACGATCAGTGACCACTTTTGAAGTTGGCAGCTACTTTTTCCAAACGCAGCATCTGACGAACGAACACAAATATAGAAGAAAAGACACAATTGGTATCCAAAAGAATCAGGTTTTAACCCACGTGACTTTTGGCTTCAACCCACGTGACCTCAGGCTTCAACCCACGTGACTTCAGGCTTCAACCCACGTGACTTTGAAAACGATCGGTAACCACTTTTGAAGTTGGCAGCTACTCTTTCCAAACGCAACATCTGACGAACGAACACAAATATAGAAAAAAAGACACAATTGATATCCAAAAAGTTTAGGTTTGAACCCACGTGACTCCAGGCTTCAACCCACGTGACTTCAGGCTTCAACCCAAGTGACTTTGGAAACGATCGGTCACCACTTTTGATGTTGGCAGCTACTTGTTCCAAACGCAACATCTGACGAACGAACACAAATATAGAAGAAAAAACACAATTGTTATCCAAAAAGTTCAGGTTTTAACCCACGTGACTTTAGGCTTCAACCCACGTGACTTCAGGCTTCAACCCACGTGACTTCAGGCTTCAACCCACGTGACATCAGGCTTCAACCCACGTGACTTCAGGCTTCAACCCACGTGACTTTGAAAACGATCGGTCACCACTTTTGATGTTGGCAGCTACTTGTTCCAAACGCAACATCAGACGAACGAACACAAATATAGAAGAAAAAACACAATTGGTATCCAAAAAGTTCAGGTTTCAACCCACGTGACTTTAGGCTTCAACCCACGTGACTTCAGGCATTCAACCCACGTGACTTTTGGCTTCAACCCACGTGACCTCAGGCTCCAACCCACGTGACTTCAGGCTTCAACCCACGTGACTTTGAAAACGATCGGTAACCACTTTTGAAGTTGGCAGCTACTCTTTCCAAACGCAACATCTGACGAACGAACACAAATATAGAAGAAGAAACACAATTTTTATCCAAAAAGTTCAGGTTTTAACCCACGTGACTTAAGGCTTCAACCCACGTGACTTCAGGCTTCAACCCACGTGACTTTTGGCTTCATCCCACGTGACCTCAGGCTCCAACCCACGTGACTCCAGGCTTCAACCCACGTGACTTTGAAAACGATCGGTAACCACTTTTGAAGTTGGCAGCTACTCTTTCCAAACGCAACATCTGACGAACGAACACAAATATAGGATAAAAGACACAATTGTTATCCAAAAAGTTCAGGTTTTAACCCACGTGACTTTTGGCTTCAACCCACGTGACTCCAGGCTTCAACCCACGTGACCTCAGGCTTCAACCCACGTGACTTTTAAAACGTTCGGTCACCACTTTTGGAGTTGGCAGCTACTTGTTCCAAACGCAACATCTGACGAACGAACACAAAAATAGAAGAAAAGACACAATTGTTATCCAAAAAGTTCAGGTTTCAACCCACGTGACTTCAGGCTCCAACCCACGTGACTTCAGGCTTCCACCCACGTGACTTTCAAAACGATCGGTCACCACTTTTGATGTTGGCAGCTACTTGTTCCAAACGCAACATCTGACGAACGAACACAAATATAGAAGAAAAAACACAATTGTTATCCAAAAAAGTCAGGTTTTATCCCACGTGACTTCAGGCTTCAACCCACGTGACTTCAGGCTCCAACCCACGTGACTTTGAAAACGATCGTTCACCACTTTTGAAGTTGGCAGCTACTCTTTCCAAACGCAACATCTGACGAACGAACACAAATATAGAAGAAAAGACACAATTGTTATCCAAAAAGTTCAGGTTTCAACCCACGTGACTTTTGGCTTCAACCCACGTGACTTCAGGCTTCAACCCACGTGACTTCAGGCGTCAACCCACGTGACTTTGAAAACGATCGGTAACCACTTTTGAAGTTGGCAGCTACTCTTTCCAAATGCAACATCTGACGAACGAACACAAATATAGAAGAAAAGACACAATTGGTATCCAAAAAGTTCAGGTTTTAACCCACGTGACTTTTGGCTTCAACCCACGTGACCTCAGGCTTCAACACACGTGACTTCAGGCTTCAACCCACGTGATTTTGAAAACGATCGGTAACCACTTTTGAAGTTGGCAGCTACTCTTTCCAAACGCAACATCTGACGAACGAACACAAATGTAGAAGAAAAGACACAATTGGTATCCAAAAAGTTCAGGTTTTAACCCACGTGACTTTTGGCTTCAACCCACGTGACCTCAGGCTCCAACCCACGTGACTTCAGGCTTCAACCCACGTGACTTTGAAAACGATCGGTAACCACTTTTGAAGTTGGCAGCTACTCTTTCCAAACGCAACATCTGACGAACGAACACAAATATAGAAAAAAAGACACAATTGTTATCCAAAAAGTTTAGGTTTGAACCCACGTGACTTCAGGCTTCAACCCACGTCACTTCAGGCTTCAACCCACGTGACTTTGAAAACGATCGGTCACCACTTTTGATGTTGGCAGCTACTTGTTCTAAACGCAACATCAGACGAACGAACACAAATATAGAAGAAAAAACACAATTGGTATCCAAAAAGATCAGGTTTTAACCCACGTGACTTCTGGCTCCAACCCACGTGACCTCAGGCTTCAACCCACGTGACTTCAGGCTTCAACCCACGTGACTTTGAAAACGATCGGTAACCACTTTTAAAGTTGGCAGCTACTCTTTCCAAACGCAACATCTGACAAACGAACACAAATATAGAAAAAAAGACACAATTGTTATCCAAAAAGTTTAGGTTTGAACCCACGTAACTCCAGGCTTCAACCCACGTGACTTCAGGCTTCAACCCACGTGACTTTGGAAACGATCGGTCACCACTTTTGAAGTTGGCAGCTACTCTTTCCAAACGCAACATCTGTCGAACGAACACAAATATAGAAGAGAAGACACATTTGTTATCCAAAAAAATCAGGTTTCAACCCACGTGACTTTTGGCTTTAACCCACGTGACTTCAGGCTTCAACCCACGTGACTTTGAAAACGATCGGTAACCACTTTTGAAGTTGGCAGCTACTCTTTCCAAACGCAACATCTGTCGAACGAACACAAATATAGAAGAAAAGACACAATTGTTATCCAAAAAGTTCAGGTTTCAACCCACGTGACTTTTAGCTTTAACTCACGTGACTTCAGGCTCCAACCCATGTGACTTTGAAAACGATCAGTAACCACTTTTGAAGTTGGCAGCTACTCTTTCCAAACGCAACATCTGACGAACGAACACAAATATAGAAGAAAAGACACAATTGGTATCCAAAAGAATCAGGTTTTAACCCACGTGACTTTTGGCTTCAACCCACGTGACCTCAGGCTTCAACCCACGTGACTTCAGGCTTCAACCCACGTGACTTTGAAAACGATCGGTAACCACTTTTGAAGTTGGCAGCTACTCTTTCCAAACGCAACATCTGACGAACGAACACAAATATAGAAAAAAAGACACAATTGATATCCAAAAAGTTTAGGTTTGAACCCACGTGACTCCAGGCTTCAACCCACGTGACTTCAGGCTTCAACCCACGTGACTTTGGAAACGATCGGTCACCACTTTTGATGTTGGCAGCTACTTGTTCCAAACGCAACATCTGACGAACGAACACAAATATAGAAGAAAAAACACAATTGTTATCCAAAAAGTTCAGGTTTTAACCCACGTGACTTTAGGCTTCAACCCACGTGACTTCAGGCTTCAACCCACGTGACTTCAGGCTTCAACCCACGTGACATCAGGTTTCAACCCACGTGACTTCAGGCTTCAACCCACGTGACTTTGAAAACGATCGGTCACCACTTTTGATGTTGGCAGCTACTTGTTCCAAACGCAACATCAGACGATCGAACACAAATATAGAAGAAAAAACACAATTGGTATCCAAAAAGTTCAGGTTTCAACCCACGTGACTTTAGGCTTCAACCCACGTGACTTCAGGCTTCAACCCACGTGACTTTTGGCTTCAACCCACGTGACCTCAGGCTCCAACCCACGTGACTTCAGGCTTCAACCCACGTGACTTTGAAAACGATCGGTAACCACTTTTGAAGTTGGCAGCTACTCTTTCCAAACGCAACATCTGACGAACGAACACAAATATAGAAGAAGAAACACAATTGTTATCCAAAAAGTTCAGGTTTTAACCCACGTGACTTAAGGCTTCAACCCACGTGACTTCAGGCTTCAACCCACGTGACTTTTGGCTTCACCCCACGTGACCTCAGGCTCCAACCCACGTGACTCCAGGCTTCAACCCACGTGACTTTGAAAACGATCGGTAACCACTTTTGAAGTTGGCAGCTACTCTTTCCAAACGCAACATCTGACGAACGAACACAAATATAGGATAAAAGACACAATTGTTATCCAAAAAGTTCAGGTTTTAACCCACGTGACTTTTGGCTTCAACCCACGTGACTCCAGGCTTCAACCCACGTGACCTCAGGCTTCAACCCACGTGACTTTTAAAACGTTCGGTCACCACTTTTGGAGTTGGCAGCTACTTGTTCCAAACGCAACATCTGACGAACGAACACAAAAATAGAAGAAAAGACACAATTGTTATCCAAAAAGTTCAGGTTTCAACCCACGTGACTTCAGGCTCCAACCCACGTGACTTCAGGCTTCCACCCACGTGACTTTCAAAACGATCGGTCACCACTTTTGATGTTGGCAGCTACTTGTTCCAAACGCAACATCTGACGAACGAACACAAATATAGAAGAAAAAACACAATTGTTATCCAAAAAAGTCAGGTTTTATCCCACGTGACTTCAGGCTTCAACCCACGTGACTTCAGGCTCCAACCCAAGTGACTTTGAAAACGATCGTTCACCACTTTTGAAGTTGGCAGCTACTCTTTCCAAACGCAACATCTGACGAACGAACACAAATATAGAAGAAAAGACACAATTGTTATCCAAAAAGTTCAGGTTTCAACCCACGTGACTTTTGGCTTCAACCCACGTGACTTCAGGCTTCAACCCACGTGACTTCAGGCGTCAACCCACGTGACTTTGAAAACGATCGGTAACCACTTTTGAAGTTGGCAGCTACTCTTTCCAAACGCAACATCTGACGAACGAACACAAATATAGAAGAAAAGACACAATTGGTATCCAAAAAGTTCAGGTTTTAACCCACGTGACTTTTGGCTTCAACCCACGTGACCTCAGGCTTCAACCCACGTGACTTCAGGCTTCAACCCACGTGATTTTGAAAACGATCGGTAACCACTTTTGAAGTTGGCAGCTACTCTTTCCAAACGCAACATCTGACGAACGAACACAAATGTAGAAGAAAAGACACAATTGGTATCCAAAAAGTTCAGGTTTTAACCCACGTGACTTTTGGCTTCAACCCACGTGACCTCAGGCTCCAACCCACGTGACTTCAGGCTTCAACCCACGTGACTTTGGAAACGATTGGTCACCACTTTTGATGTTGGCAGCTACTTGTTCCAAACGCAACATCTGACGAACGAACACAAATATAGAAGAATAAACACAATTGTTATCCAAAAAAGTCAGGTTTTAACCCACGTGACTTCAGGCTTCAACCCACGTGACTTCAGGCTTCAACCCACGTGACTTTGAAAACGATCGGTCACCACTTTTGAAGTTGGCAGCTACTCTTTCCAAACGCAACATCTGACGAACGAGCACAAATATAGAAGAAAAGACACAATTGTTATCCAAAAAGTTCAGGTTTCAACCCACGTGACTTTTGGCTTCAACCCACGTGACTTCAGGCTTCAACCCACGTGACTTCAGGCGTCAACCCACGTGACTTTGAAAACATTCGGTAACCACTTTTGAAGTTGGCAGCTACTCTTTCCAAACGGAACATCTGACGAACGAACACAAATATAGAAGAAAAGACACAATTGGTATCCAAAAAGTTCAGGTTTTAACCCACGTGACTTTTGGCTTCAACCCACGTGACCTCAGGCTTCAACCCACGTGACTTCAGGCTTCAACCCACGTGATTTTGAAAACGATCGGTAACCACTTTCGAAGTTGGCAGCTACTCTTTCCAAACGCAACATCTGACGAACGAACACAAATATAGAAGAAAAGACACAATTGGTATCCAAAAAGTTCAGGTTTAAACTAACGTGACTTTTGGCTTCAACCCACGTGACCTCAGGCTTCAACCCACGTGACTTCTAAAACGTTCGGTCACCACTTTTGGAGTTGGCAGCTACTTGTTCCAAACGCAACATCTGACGAACGAACACAAAAATAGAAGAAAAGACACAATTGTTATCCAAAAAGTTCAGGTTTTAACCCACGTGACTTTTGGCTTCAACCCACGTGCTCCAGGCTTCAACCCACGTGACCGCAGGCTTCAACCCACGTGACTTTTAAAACGTTCGGTCACCACTTTTGGAGTTGGCAGCTACTTGTTCCAAACGCAACATCTGACGAACGAACACAAAAATAGAAGAAAAGACACAATTGTTATCCAAAAAGTTCAGGTTTCAACCCACGTGACTTTAGGCTCCAACCCACGTGACTTCAGGCTTTCACCCACGTGACTTTCGAAACGATCGGTCACCACTTTTGATGTTGGCAGCTACTTGTTCCAAACGCAACATCTGACGAACGAACACAAATATAGAAGAAAAAACACAATTGTTATCCAAAAAAGTCAGGTTTTATCCCACGTGACTTCAGGCTTCAACCCACGTGACTTCAGGCTTCAACCCACGTGACTTTGAAAACGATCGTTCACCACTTTTGAAGTTGGCAGCTACTCTTTCCAAACGCAACATCTGACGAACGAACACAAATATAGAAGAAGAGACACAATTGTTATCCAAAAAGTTCAGGTTTCAACCCACGTGACTTTTGGCTTCAACCCACGTGACTTCAGGCTCCAACCCACGTGACTTCAGGCGTCAACCCACGTGACTTTGAAAACGATCGGTAACCACTTTTGAAGTTGGCAGCTACTCTTTCCAAACGCAACATCTGACGAACGAACACAAATATAGAAGAAAAGACACAATTGTTATCCAAAAAGTTCAGGTTTCAACCCACGTGACTTTTGGCTTCAACCCACGTGACTTCAGGCTTCAACCCACGTGACTTCAGGCTTCAACCCACGTGACTTTGAAAACGATCGGTAACCACTTTTGAAGTTGGCAGCTACTCTTTCCAAACGCAACATCTGACAAACGAACACAAATATAGAAAAAAAGACACAATTGGTATCCAAAAGAATCAGGTTTTAACCCACGTGACTTTTGGCTTCAACCCACGTGACTTCAGGCTTCAACCCACGTGACTTTGAAAACGATCGGTAACCACTTTTGAAGTTGGCAGCTACTCTTTCCAAACGCAACATCTGACGAACGAACACAAATATAGAAAAAAAGACACAATTGTTATCCAAAAAGTTTAGGTTTGAACCCACGTGACTCCAGGCTTCAACCCACGTGACTTCAGGCTTCAACCCACGTGACTTTGGAAACGATCGGTCACCACTTTTGATGTTGGCAGCTACTTGTTCCAAACGCAACATCTGACGAACGAACACAAATATAGAAGAAAAAACACAATTGTTATCCAAAAAGTTCAGGTTTTAACCCACGTGACTTTAGGCTTCAACCCACGTGACTTCAGGCTTCAACCCACGTGACTTCAGGCTTCAACCCACGTGACATCAGGCTTCAACCCACGTGACTTCAGGCTTCAACCCACGTGACTTTGAAAACGATCGGTCACCACTTTTGATGTTGGCAGCTACTTGTTCCAAACGCAACATCAGACGAACGAACACAAATATAGAAGAAAAAACACAATTGGTATCCAAAAAGTTCAGGTTTTAACCCACGTGACTTTTGGCTTCAACCCACGTGACCTCAGGCTCCAACCCACGTGACTTCAGGCTACAACCCACGTGACTTTGAAAACGATCGGTAACCACTTTTGAAGTTGGCAGCTACTCTTTCCAAACGCAACATCTGACAAACGAACACAAATATAGAAAAAAAGACACAATTGTTATCCAAAAAGTTTAGGTTTGAACCCACGTAACTCCAGGCTTCAACCCACGTGACTTCAGGCTTCAACCCACGTGACTTTGGAAACGATCGGTCACCACTTTTGAAGTTGGCAGCTACTCTTTCCAAACGCAACATCTGACGAACGAACACAAATATAGAAGAAAAGACACAATTGGTATCCAAAAAGTTCAGGTTTTAACCCACGTGACTTTTGGCTTCAACCCACGTGACCTCAGGCTCCAACCCACGTGACTTCAGGCTACAACCCACGTGACTTTGAAAACGATCGGTAACCACTTTTGAAGTTGGCAGCTACTCTTTCCAAACGCAACATCTGACAAACGAACACAAATATAGAAAAAAAGACACAATTGTTATCCAAAAAGTTTAGGTTTGAACCCACGTAACTCCAGGCTTCAACCCACGTGACTTCAGGCTTCAACCCACGTGACTTTGGAAACGATCGGTCACCACTTTTGAAGTTGGCGGCTACTCTTTCCAAACGCAACATCTGTCGAACGAACACAAATATAGAAGAAAAGACACAATTGTTATCCAAAAAGTTCAGGTTTCCACCCACGTGACTTTTGGCTTTAACCCACGTGACTTCAGGCTTCAACCCACGTGACTTTGAAAACGATCGGTAACCACTTTTGAAGTTGGCAGCTACTCTTTCCAAACGCAACATCTGTCGAACGAACACAAATATAGAAGAAAAGACACAATTGTTATCCAAAAAGTTCAGGTTCCAACCCACGTGACTTTTGGCTTTAACCCACGTGACTTCAGGCTTCAACCCACGTGACTTTGAAAACGATCGGTAACCACTTTTGAAGTTGGCAGCTACTCTTTCCAAACGCAACATCTGACGAACGAACACAAATATAGAAAAAAAGACACAATTGTTATCCAAAAATGTCAGGCTTGAACCCACGTGACTCCAGCCTCCAACCCACGTGACTTCAGGCTTTCACCCACGTGACTTCCAAAACGATCGGTCACCACTTTTGATGTTGGCAGCTACTTGTTTCAAACGCAACATCTGACGAACGAACACAAAGATAGAAGAAAAGACACAATTGTTATCCAAAAAGTTCAGGTTTCAACCCACGTGACTTTTGGCTTCAACCCACGTGACTTCAGGCTTCAATCCACGTGACCTCAGGCTTCAACCCACGTGACTTTTAAAACGTTCGGTCACCACTTTTGAAGTTGGCAGCTACTCTTTCCAAACGCAACATCTGACGAACGAACACAAATATAGGAGAAAAGACACAATTGTTATCCAAAAAGTTCAGGTTTCAACCCACGTGACTTTTGGCTTCAACCCACGTGACTTCAGGCTTCAACCCACGTGACCTCAGGCTCCAACCCACGTGACTTTTAAAACGTTCGGTCACCACTTTTGGAGTTGGCAGCTACTTGTTCCAAACGCAACATCTGACGAACGAACACAAAAATAGGAGAAAAGACACAATTGTTATCCAAAAAGTTCAGGTTTCAACCCACGTGACTTCAGGCTCCAATCCACGTGACTTCAGGCTTTCACCCACGTGACTTCAAAAAGTTCAGGTTTCAACCCACGTGACTTTTGGCTTCAACCCACGTGACTTCAGGCTTCAACCCACGTGACTTCAGGCGTCAACCCACGTGACTTTGAAAACGATCAGTAACCACTTTTGAAGTTGGCAGCTACTCTTTCCAAACGCAACATCTGACGAACGAACACAAATATAGAAGAAAAGACACAATTGGTATCCAAAAGAATCAGGTTTTAACCCACGTGACTTTTGGCTTCAACCCACGTGACCTCAGGCTTCAACCCACGTGACTTCAGGCTTCAACCCACGTGACTTTGAAAACGATCGGTAACCACTTTTGAAGTTGGCAGCTACTCTTTCCAAACGCAACATCTGACGAACGAACACAAATATAGAAAAAAAGACACAATTGATATCCAGAAAGTTTAGGTTTGAACCCACGTGACTCCAGGCTTCAACCCACGTGACTTCAGGCTTCAACCCACGTGACTTTGGAAACGATCGGTCACCACTTTTGATGTTGGCAGCTACTTCGATGGCCCCTAATAAGACTGGCGTAACTCCCAAGACCCGGTTAGAACTAGCGTATGTCGCGAGACTCAGTTAGAACTAGCGTAATTCGTGGCTCACCAAATGAACTAGCGTATCTCCACGTTTACCAAATGAACTAGCGTATCTCCGATTTGATCATTTTACAGGAGAGGAGACCGAAACTTTGAGCGTCCCTAATAAATTGCAGCCTGCGTGTTTCAAGCTGGAAATCTCAGGAATTCATTGTATGGAAATTATATAGCTCATGTTACAATTTCAGAGTGATTTGGTCAAGTCGAAACGGCGTTATTCGCGATTTTGTACGACATTAGTACGACAAATATTCAAGTGGAACGCTTCACAGACGGTAGGTACGTGTTAGAGGAAAATATATGAGAGCAATCTTGTAGATAAAAAAATTCAGATATATAGGTAAGTCCTAATATGAGTGTTAAGAGCTAGAGAAAATGAAAGCGTGTCTGACTTTCTATACCAATGATGTTTTTAATTATCAACTTGATTAATCATATTCCCGTCAAGATCAACGTATCTCAGGTCACGTGATTAACCTTGTCGAGTCGTCGCCCGCGCCCGCCGCCGTTCCGGTCGGTCCATAGTCATTCTGTGTTCTCTGTCATCGAGATAATGTAGGTACTAGCGATTATTATTTTTTAGTGGTTCAAGTCAAGGGTTAGGTAGTACCTACTACCTATGAGAAACCAAACAAAAAGTTTGTTGGAATTTCGTTAATAGGTACCTAATTATTAACTATTGACGAATTGAGACGGTGAGTGGCGGCGTTAATTTTATTCAATGTTACAACAAGCGTCAGCAGCTGTTGTAATTTCCCACACCCCGCCATGGTTACGCAACACGTTCTTAGGTATGGTACTTAGGTATATTGTAAGTACTAGTACTAGTGGGTAAGTATTCTAAGTACCCTTGTTTCGAGGGATGGCGCATCGCATAGGATGGTTTCTTGGTAGTCTTGGGGCACTTAAGGGAGTGAACTTTGAGCAGTTTACTCTTTCGTATAGGTACATACCTACTTGAGTACACTACTTTGCAAATACACTAATAAAAATGTTGAATTTCAAATACATACCTACTCATTTTACCGTAATATAGATATAGTCCAGGATAATTAGGTTTTGACCTCAAAAAAAATCGTCTAGTCGTGAAAATCACGGATTTTGTTTAGAATTTTGTGCTCTTTCCAACTTTCCAAGTTTCAGAAAAATCCCATCAGAGGTTTTTTTGCTAGAGCTGTCAAAAGTCAAAATTTAAAAAAACTTAAAAAATACAACATTTTTCTTTGGTGCCACTCGGTTTGGGTCAAATACAATACACCAAGAGTATAATTCAATACACCAAAGCATAATGTTACCATTCTGTCACAAAACTTATCCGTCATTGTTGTGAAGGGGGAGTGGGGAAAAAATTATGTTTAGCCCAGGCTTTTTAGCATTTAACATGAAACAAATTAATCCACGTGCAATTTTTACGGTATCTTGATCACTTAACCTTACTTAACAACATACTAAAAGTCCCCAACTTTCCTCCGCATGCGTCATAGTTTTTGAGGTAGGGGACAAAATCACCATTAAACAAATTCTAGCACAAAACTTATCGATTGGGTGAACTCAAATTTGTAATTTTTGGATACACTGGGGTTTAAGTGAAACATATTGACAAACTAGATGTCTATGGTCCCGGTGAGGGGAGCTTGGGGGGGCAATCAGTGACGTGTACAGGAGATTGGGTTTTTACTGATATCAAAACAATACTGGCGTGTGTGGTATGGTTTCCCACTAAATCGGACTTCACAAATTTGATTATGACGTTCAAATCCCGATTAAAAAAGATTTCGACCAGTTTTCCGCAGAAAAACGCGTTTTTTCGCCACTAAAATGAGCGACTTTTCAATGTGCGTTATTTTTTCCGTAAATGCATCAAACATTAAAATTTCCGATTGGATCAGTTATTTGGACCTTTTTGTACAAGACCATCATGTCACAAACGCGACATAAAGGCTTACGATGTAAAAAAAAAATTAATTCAAAAAAATGTCATAGTCCTGAATGTCGCTCAAAAAAATCTCCGCGGACTTGGAAAAATTGTGTTTTAGCTGTAATATGGACTTGATTTATCTTTTATGATCTCTCCTTGTAGCCAAAAAAATTCTTCATCCTCTCAGATTAAAGTGTATTACGGTATTAGTGGAAAAACTACACACATCACAAGAATTTAGGGGACAAGCAAATTCAGACGATTCCTAAATTCGGTCTTGAGTGTTCGATAGCCCAATCTTTCTCTTTTATGCTGTTATTGTGTCATTTCACAGGGTGATCAATGGAAGAGTCTAAAATAGCCGAAAGGTCAGTACGAGCGCGATTTCCCCAAAAAAATCATACATTCCAATATTACAGTTACGAAGACTGGAGTGTATAAGCTTCAGAAACTTTTTTGAAGTTTGAAAATTGAAGCTAAAGTGTTGAAGATGATGATCATTTTGTGTCGCCATATTGAACTTCCAAGAAAGTGATCCGATTCCATTGAAACTTGGAATACACTCATGTATGGTTCGAGTTATTGAAATTCCAACGTCAAATGTCATTTTTGGTTATTTTAAAAAAAATCTTATAAAAGTTATCCGATTTCAATGAGACTTGGAATACACTCATAGTGCTAGCGGTTCACGGAATGATACTGCAAAATTGTGACAAAAGCAACAAATTCGGCACAATTATTCCTTGGACGAAAATGAACGTTTTGGTCTTCTGCATACTAATCGATCAACCCCGGGGGGCCGAGATTTTGAGGAAGCCAACTGAAAAACAACTTTTTTTTTAAGCATCAAATGCCGCTACAGAACTATGCTAGATGACGTTTCCTAATCAAACAAATGTTTATGATTTTGCCACTGCAAGACGCTACTGTCGCTGGGAGCCCTTATGTCACCCCCATATTGAATTTAAGTCTTTCTTGAAATGGATGATAATGGTATTCGAAGTGGTCGTGAAATATTGGAGGGAGGGGGAGGAAACGGAATATTAACAGTTTTTTTATGCACTCCGAATTGCCACTGAGGGCCAGTTTTTCAATAGCGGTATAAACTCGGTATAAGCTATTCTTAGTATATTCACCTAGGTTACTTTTGTCGGCATGCACTTTATTCCCATGTTTATACTCAGAATAACGCTATACCACTATTGTAAAACTGGCCTGGGTTATCGAAACCGGATTTGAACGATGGAGCTTGAAGTGAAGCCGTAATTGACGATCTTCATAATAAGATGATTTGGAAAAAGATTTGAGGTTTTCCTGGAAAATTCAAACTTTCAAAATTTCCAATTTCCTGCAAACTATTTTCAATCTTTCTGTGGTGCTAGTTTCAGATCGTTCACCTCTATTCATGTACTAATGCGTCTGACTGCCCCACTCGCTTTTCTTTCTACATAATTTGGTTTCTAATGAAAGCCTGCAAATTTCTAACTTTTTAGCTTGTGAACAAATTCGTGCTAACGGTCTTTAAACAAAGGGTAATTGATTCTTGAACATTTCCAGACAATTTCTTTTAAAATTCTTCAAGTTTTCCGAGAGTTTTCCGCTTTAAAATTCAACGGCCTAGCTTATCGAGGCGAATAATAATAAAACGGGGGTTGTTTTATTATTATACACTTACTCCACTTACAAGATTCATATGGATTCTCACAAGAAATTATCGAGACGAGACTCAAATCATGGAGCTCTAAATAAATCCCTAATTAGAGAAAATATCTCAATTCTTTAATCTTTTCCTCCAACTTCACACCCGAAGGGACATCATTTCATAATAAAATTAACATCCGTTCCTTGCTACTCGTCGGGGAAGTTTTGGGGTGACAACCGATTTTTTTCAATACTACATATTATCTTCGCCACTTTACCTTCAATTTTCAAATTTCAAAAAAGTTTCTGAAGTTTAAACCGCCAATCTTTGTACCTAACTGTACTATTGGGATACATGAAATTTTTGTTCAGGAAATCGCGCTCGTACTGAACTTCAAGCAATTCAACACTGTTCCATTGATCACCCTGTCCTGAACAAATGATAAATCACATCTCTTGTGTCTGATATGCTCACAAACAAGACATTGGGCTATCTAACAGTGGAAACCAAATTGAAATCTACGATCACAATCAAAAGTTATGCTGATTTGAGAAATCGTCTGAGTTTGTTTGACCCTCGGTTTGACCCCTATAATTCTTTTGATGTGTGTACGAGTAAGAGCTTCGCTCACACTCTTGTCAAATTTGCACACGAGACGCCAACCGAGTGCAAAAAGGCACAAAAGTTAGCGAATTCGTTCTTCACAAGTGTTGATTAGTTTTGTAATGAGCTACAGAGGCAGAATTGCCGAACACGCCCCTGATTGCAAAACAAATTGATACGTGAATGAAATCAAAGAATAATACTTACGGTCATCATCCTTTTGTCGGCGACACAGGTCGACCATATGGCGCGATCGATTGCTGACCATTTTCACTAACTTTCACAGGAACACTCTAACTCTCGTTTTCCATTCAAGGTGTCTGCCTGATTTAGGCGGGATATGCATAGCCCGATCGACAACGCCGGCGGCTCTCGGCTTGACTTGATGACTATAGCAGGACTAGATTGTCACGTGATCTGAGATCCGTTACTCTTGATGGGAACAATTTCAAAACTCAGAGATACGCTACTTATTCTTTTAGATTTTCCAAAGAATAGGTTGTAGTACCGATCTTGAAATTTTGAGACAAGATGTATCGATGGAAGGTGAACATTTTGCAATACTTTTTGGATTTTGACCAAAAAGGTATTTACGCTAGTTCATTTGGTAAACGCAGAGATACGCTAGTTCATTTGGTGAGCCACGAATTACGCTAGTTCTAACTGAGTCTCGCGACATACGCTAGTTCTAACCGGGTCTCAGGAGTTACGCTAGTCTTATTAGGGGCCATCGACTTGTTCCAAACGCAACATCTGACGAACGAACACAAATATAGAAGAAAAAACACAATTGTTATCCAAAAAGTTCAGGTTTTAACCCACGTGACTTTAGGCTTCAACCCACGTGACTTCAGGCTTCAACCCACGTGACTTCAGGCTTCAACCCACGTGACATCAGGCTTCAACCCACGTGACTTCAGGCTTCAACCCACGTGACTTTGAAAACGATCGGTCACCACTTTTGATGTTGGCAGCTACTTGTTCCAAACGCAACATCAGACGAACGAACACAAATATAGAAGAAAAAACACAATTGGTATCCAAAAAGTTCAGGTTTTAACCCACGTGACTTTAGGCTTCAACCCACGTGTTTTCAGGCTTCAACCCACGTGACTTTTGGCTTCAACCCACGTGACCTCAGGCTCCAACCCACGTGACTTCAGGCTTCAACCCACGTGACTTTGAAAACGATCGGTAACCACTTTTGAAGTTGGCAGCTACTCTTTCCAAACGCAACATCTGACGAACGAACACAAATATAGAAGAAAAAACACAATTGTTATCCAAAAAGTTCAGGTTTTAACCCACGTGACTATAGGCTTCAACCCACGTGACTTCAGGCTTCAACCCACGTGACTTTTGGCTTCGACTCACGTGACCTCAGGCTCCAATCCACGTGACTTCAGGCTTCAACCCACGTGACTTTGAAAACGATCGGTAACCACTTTTGAAGTTGGCAGCTACTCTTTCCAAACGCAACATCTGACGAACGAACACAAATATAGGAGAAAAGACACAATTGTTATACAAAAAGTTCAGGTTTTAACCCACGTGACTTTTGGCTTCAACCCACGTGACTCCAGGCTTCAACCCACGTGACCTCAGGCTTCAACCCACGTGACTTTGAAAACGTTCGGTCACCACTTTTGGAGTTGGCAGCTACTTGTTCCAAACGCAACATCTGACGAACGAACACAAAAATAGAAGAAAAGACACAATTGTTATCCAAAAAGTTCAGGATTCAACCCACGTGACTTCAGGCTCCAACCCACGTGACTTCAGGCTTTCACCCACGTGACTTTTAAAACGATCGGTCACCACTTTTGATGTTGGCAGCTACTTGTTGCAAACGCAACATCTGACGAACGAACACAAATATAGAAGAAAAAACACAATTGTTATCCAAAAAAGTCAGGTTTTATCCCACGTGACTTCAGGCTTCAACCCATGTGACTTCAGGCTTCAACCCACGTGACTTTGAAAACGATCGTTCACCACTTTTGAAGTTGGCAGCTACTCTTTCCAAACGCAACATCTGACGAACGAACACAAATATAGGAGAAAAGACACAATTGTTATCCAAAAAGTTCAGGTTTCAACCCACGTGACTTTTGGCTTCAACCCACGTGACTTCAGGCTTCAACCCACGTGACTTCAGGCGTCAACCCACGTGACTTTGAAAACGATCGGTTACCACTTTTGAAGTTGGCAGCTACTCTTTCCAAACGCAACATCTGACGAACGAACACAAATATAGAAGAAATTACACAATTGGTATCCAAAAAGTTCAGGTTTTGACCCACGTGACTTTTGGCTTCAACCCACGTGACCTCAGGCTTCAACCCACGTGACTTCAGGCTTCAACCCACGTGATTTTGAAAACGATCGGTAACCACTTTTAAAGTTGGCAGCTACTCTTTCCAAACGCAACATCTGACGAACGAACACAAATGTAGAAGAAAAGACACAATTGGTATCCAAAAAGTTCAGGTTTTAACCCACGTGACTTTTGGCTTCAACCCACGTGACCTCAGGCTCCAACCCACGTGACTTCAGGCTTCAACCCACGTGACTTTGAAAACGATCGGTAACCACTTTTGAAGTTGGCAGCTACTCTTTCCAAACGCAACATCTGACGAACGAACACAAATATAGAAAAAAAGACACAATTGTTATCCAAAAAGTTTAGGTTTGAACCCACGTGACTTCAGACTTCAACCCACGTCACTTCAGGCTTCAACCCACGTGACTTTGAAAACGATCGGTCACCACTTTTGATGTTGGCAGCTACTTGTTCTAAACGCAACATCAGACGAACGAACACAAATATAGAAGAAAAAACACAATTGGTATCCAAAAAGATCAGGTTTTAACCCACGTGACTTCTGGCTCCAACCCACGTGACCTCAGGCTTCAACCCACGTGACTTCAGGCTTCAACCCACGTGACTTTGAAAACGATCGGTAACCACTTTTAAAGTTGGCAGCTACTCTTTCCAAACGCAACATCTGACAAACGAACACAAATATAGAAAAAAAGACACAATTGTTATCCAAAAAGTTTAGGTTTGAACCCACGTAACTCCAGGCTTCAACCCACGTGACTTCAGGCTTCAACCCACGTGACTTTGAAAACGATCGGTCACCACTTTTGAAGTTGGCAGCTACTCTTTCCAAACGCAACATCTGTCGAACGAACACAAATATAGAAGAGAAGACACAATTCTTATCCAAAAAAATCAGGTTTCAACCCACGTGACTTTTGGCTTTAACCCACGTGACTTCAGGCTTCAACCCACGTGACTTTGAAAACGATCGGTAACCACTTTTGAAGTTGGCAGCTACTCTTTCCAAACGCAACATCTGACAAACGAACACAAATATAGAAGAGAAGACACAATTGTTATCCAAAAAGTTCAGGTTTTAACCCACGTGACTTTTGGCTTCAACCCACGTGACCTCAGGCTCCAACCCACGTGACTTTAGGCTACAACCCACGTGACTTTGAAAACGATCGGTAACCACTTTTGAAGTTGGCAGCTACTCTTTCCAAACGCAACATCTGACAAACGAACACAAATATAGAAAAAAAGACACAATTGTCATCCAAAAAGTTCAGGTTTCCACCCACGTGACTTTTGGCTTTAACCCACGTGACTTCAGGCTTCAACCCACGTGACTTTGAAAACGATCGGTAACCACTTTTGAAGTTGGCAGCTACTCTTTCCAAACGCAACATCTGTCGAACGAACACAAATATAGAAGAAAAGACACAATTGTTATCCAAAAAGTTCAGGTTCCAACCCACGTGACTTTTGGCTTTAACCCACGTGACTTCAGGCTTCAACCCACGTGACTTTGAAAACGATCGGTAACCACTTTTGAAGTTGGCAGCTACTCTTTCCAAACGCAACATCTGACGAACGAACACAAATATAGAAAAAAAGACACAATTGTTATCCAAAAATGTCAGGCTTGAACCCACGTGACTCCAGGCTCCAACCCACGTGACTTCAGGCTTTCACCCACGTGACTTTCAAAACGATCGGTCACCACTTTTGATGTTGGCAGCTACTTGTTTCAAACGCAACATCTGACGAACGAACACAAAGATAGAAGAAAAGACACAATTGTTATCCAAAAAGTTCAGGTTTCAACCCACGTGACTTTTGGCTTCAACCCACGTGACTTCAGGCTTTAATCCACGTGACCTCAGGCTTCAATCCACGTGACCTTAGGCTTCAACCCACGTGACTTTTAAAACGTTCGGTCACCACTTTTGAAGTTGGCAGCTACTCTTTCCAAACGCAACATCTGACGAACGAACACAAATATAGAAGAAAAGACACAATTGTTATCCAAAAAGTTCAGGTTTCAACCCACGTGACTTTTGGCTTCAACCCACGTGACTTCAGGCTTCAACTCACGTGACCTCAGGCTCCAACCCACGTGACTTTTAAAACGTTCGGTCACCACTTTTGGAGTTGGCAGCTACTTGTTCCAAACGCAACATCTGACGAACGAACACAAAAATAGGAGTAAAGACACAATTGTTATCCAA
This sequence comes from Anaspis maculata, assembly GCA_949128115.1. Lineage (NCBI taxonomy): Eukaryota > Metazoa > Arthropoda > Insecta > Coleoptera > Scraptiidae > Anaspis > Anaspis maculata. The sequence goes on along the minus strand of OX421968.1, from coordinate 486,414 downwards.
AAAGTTCAGGTTTCAACCCACGTGACTTCAGGCTCCACTCCACGTGACTTCAGGCTTTCACCCACGTGACTCTCAAAACGATCGGTCACCACTTTTGATGTTGGCAGCTACTTGTTCCAAACGCAACATCAGACGAACGAACACAAATATAGAAGAAAAAACACAATTGTTATCCAAAAAAGTCAGGTTTTAACCCACGTGACTTCAGGCTTCAACCCACGTGACTTCAGGCTTCAACCCACGTGACTTTGGAAACGATCGGTCACCACTTTTGAAGTTGGCAGCTACTCTTTCCAAACGCAACATCTGACGAACGAACACAAATATAGAAGAAAAGACACAATTGTTATCCAAAAAGTTCAGATTTCAACCCACGTGACTTTTGGCTTCAACCCACGTGACTTCAGGCTTTAACCCACGTGACTTCAGGCGTCAACCCACGTGACTTTGAAAACGATCGGTAACCACTTTTGAAGTTGGCAGCTACTCTTTCCAAACGCAACATCTGACGAACGAAAACAAATATAGAAGAAAAGACACAATTGGTATCCAAAAGAATCAGGTTTCAACCCACGTGACTTTTGGCTTCAACCCACGTGACCTCAGGCTCCAACCCACGTGACTTCAGGCTTCAACCCACGTGACTTTGATAACGATCGGTAACCACTTTTGAAGTTGGCAGCTACTCTTCCCAAACGCAACATCTGACGAACGAACACAAATATAGAAGAAAAGACACAATTGGTATCCAAAAAGTTCAGGTTTTAACCCACGTGACTTTTGGCTTCAACCCACGTGACCTCAGGCTCCAACCCACGTGACTTCAGGCTACAACCCACGTGACTTTGAAAACGATCGGTAACCACTTTTGAAGTTGGCAGCTACTCTTTCCAAACGCAACATCTGACGAACGAACACAAATATAGAAAAAAAGACACAATTGTTATCCAAAAAGTTTAGGTTTGAACCCACGTGACTCCAGGCTTCAACCCACGTGACTTCAGGCTTCAACCCACGTGACTTTGGAAACGATCGGTCACCACTTTTGATGTTGGCAGCTACTTGTTCCAAACGCAACATCTGACGAACGAACACAAATATAGAAGAAAAAACACAATTGTTATCCAAAAAGTTCAGGTTTTAACCCACGTGACTTTAGGCTTTAACCCACGTGACTTCAGGCTTCAACCCACGTGACTTCAGGCTTCAACTCACGTGACATCAGGCTTCAACCCACGTGACTTCAGGCTTCAACCCACGTGACTTTGAAAACGATCGGTCACCACTTTTGATGTTGGCAGCTACTTGTTCCAAACGCAACATCAGACGAACGAATACAAATATAGAAGAAAAAACACAATTGGTATCCAAAAAGTTCAGGTTTCAACCCACGTGACTTTTGGCTTCAACCCACGTGACTTCAGGCTTCAACCCACGTGACTTTGAAAACGATCGGTAACCACTTTTGAAGTTGGCAGCTACTCTTTCCAAACGCAACATCTGACAAACGAACACAAATATAGGAAAAAAGACACAATTGTTATCCAAAAAGTTCAGGTTTGAACCCACGTGACTCCAGGCTTCAACCCACGTGACTTAAGGCGTCAACCCACGTGACTTTGAAAATGATCGGTAACCACTTTTGAAGTTGGCAGCTACTCTTTCCAAACGCAACATCTGACGAACGAACACAAATATAGAAGAAAAGACACAATTGGTATCCAAAAAGTTCAGGTTTCAACCCACGTGACTTTTGCCTTCAACCCACGTGACCTCAGGCTTCAACCCACGTGACTTTAGGCTTCAACCCACGTGATTTTGAAAACGATCGGTAACCACTTTTGAAGTTGGCAGCTACTCTTTCCAAACGCAACATCTGACGAACGAACACAAATATAGAAGAAAAGACACAATTGGTATCCAAAAAGTTCAGGTTTTAACCCACGTGACTCTTGGCTTCAACCCACGTGACCTCAGGCTCCAACCCACGTGACTTCAGGCTTCAACCCACGTGACTTTGAAAACGATCGGTAACCCCTTTTGAAGTTGGCAGCTACTCTTTCCAAACGCAACATCTGACGAACGAACACAAATATAGAAAAAAAGACACAATTGTTATCCAAAAAGTTTAGGCTTGAACCCACGTGACTCCAGGCTTCAACCCACGTGACTTCAGGCTTCAACCCACGTGACATTGGAAACGATCGGTCACCACTTTTGATGTTGGCAGCTACTTGTTCCAAACGCAACATCTGACAAACGAACACAAATATAGAAGAAAAAACACAATTGTTATCCAAAAAGTTCAGGTTTCAACCCACGTGACTTTAGGCTTCAACCCACGTGACTTCAGGCTTCAACCCACGTGACTTCAGGCTTCAACCCACGTGACTTCAGGCTTCAACCCACGTGACTTCAGGCTTCAACCCACGTGACTTTGAAAACAATCGGTCACCACTTTTGAAGTTGGCAGCTACTCTTTCCAAACGCAACATCTGACGAACGAACACAAATATAGAAGAAAAGACACAATTGGTATCCAAAAAGTTCAGGTTTTAACCCACGTGACTTTTGGCTTCAACCCACGTGACCTCAGGCTTCAACCCACGTGACTTCAGGCTTCAACCCACGTGATTTTGAAAACGATCGGTAACCACTTTTGAAGTTGGCAGCTACTCTTCCCAAACGCAACATCTGACAAACGAACACAAATATAGAAAAAAAGACACAATTGTTATCCAAAAAGTTTAGGTTAGAACCCACGTAACTCCAGGCTTCAACCCACGTGACTTCAGGCTTCAACCCACGTGACTTCAGGCTTCAACCCACGTGACTTTGAAAACGATCGGTAACCACTTTTGAAGTTGGCAGCTACTCTTTCCAAACGCAACATCTGACAAACGAACACAAATATAGAAAAAAAAAAAACAATTGTTATCCAAAAAGTTTAGGTTAGAACCCACGTTACTCCAGGCTTCAACCCACGTGACTTCAGGCTTCAACCCACGTGACTTTGGAAACGATCGGTCACCACTTTTGAAGTTGGCAGCTACTCTTTCCAAACGCAACATCTGTCGAACGAACACAAATATAGAAGAAAAGACACAATTGTTATCCAAAAAGTTCAGGTTTCAACCCACGTGACTTTTGGCTTTAACCCACGTGACTTCAGGCTTCAACCCACGTGACTTTGAAAACGATCGGTCACCACTTTTGAAGTTGGCAGCTACTCTTTCCAAACGCAACATCTGTCGAACGAACACAAATATAGAAGAAAAGACACAATTGTTATCCAAAAAGTTCAGGTTTCAACCCACGTGACTTTTGGCTTTAACCCACGTGACTTCAGGCTTCAACCCACGTGACTTTGAAAACGATCGGTAATACTTTTGAAGTTGGCAGCTACTCTTTCCAAACGCAACATCTGTCGAACGAACACAAATATAGAAGAAAAGACACAATTGTTATCCAAAAAGTTCAGGTTTCAACCCACGTGACTTCTGGCTTTAACCCACGTGACTTCAGGCTTCAACCCACGTGACTTTGAAAACGATCGGTAACCACTTTTGAAGTTGGCAGCTACTCTTTCCAAACGCAACATCTGACGAACGAACACAAATATAGAAAAAAAGACACAATTGTTATCCAAAAAGTTCAGGCTTGAACCCACGTGACTCCAGGCTCCAACCCACGTGACTTCAGGCTTTCACCCACGTGACTTTCAAAACGATCGGTCACCACTTTTGATGTTTGCAGCTACTCTTTCCAAACGCAACATCTGACGAACGAACACAAATATAGAAGAAGAGACACAATTGTTATCCAAAAAGTTCAGGTTTCAACCCACGTGACTTTTGGCTTCAACCCACGTGACTTTGAAAACGATCAGTGACCACTTTTGAAGTTGGCAGCTACTCTTTCCAAACGCAACATCTGACGAACGAACACAAATATAGAAGAAAAGACACAATTGGTATCCAAAAGAATCAGGTTTTAACCCACGTGACTTTTGGCTTCAACCCACGTGACCTCAGGCTTCAACCCACGTGACTTCAGGCTTCAACCCACGTGACTTTGAAAACGATCGGTAACCACTTTTGAAGTTGGCAGCTACTCTTTCCAAACGCAACATCTGACGAACGAACACAAATATAGAAAAAAAGACACAATTGATATCCAAAAAGTTTAGGTTTGAACCCACGTGACTCCAGGCTTCAACCCACGTGACTTCAGGCTTCAACACAAGTGACTTTGGAAACGATCGGTCACCACTTTTGATGTTGGCAGCTACTTGTTCCAAACGCAACATCTGACGAACGAACACAAATATAGAAGAAAAAACACAATTGTTATCCAAAAAGTTCAGGTTTTAACCCACGTGACTTTAGGCTTCAACCCACGTGACTTCAGGCTTCAACCCACGTGACTTCAGGCTTCAACCCACGTGACATCAGGCTTCAACCCACGTGACTTCAGGCTTCAACCCACGTGACTTTGAAAACGATCGGTCACCACTTTTGATGTTGGCAGCTACTTGTTCCAAACGCAACATCAGACGAACGAACACAAATATAGAAGAAAAAACACAATTGGTATCCAAAAAGTTCAGGTTTCAACCCACGTGACTTTAGGCTTCAACCCACGTGACTTCAGGCATTCAACCCACGTGACTTTTGGCTTCAACCCACGTGACCTCAGGCTCCAACCCACGTGACTTCAGGCTTCAACCCACGTGACTTTGAAAACGATCGGTAACCACTTTTGAAGTTGGCAGCTACTCTTTCCAAACGCAACATCTGACGAACGAACACAAATATAGAAGAAGAAACACAATTTTTATCCAAAAAGTTCAGGTTTTAACCCACGTGACTTAAGGCTTCAACCCACGTGACTTCAGGCTTCAACCCACGTGACTTTTGGCTTCAACCCACGTGACCTCAGGCTCCAACCCACGTGACTCCAGGCTTCAACCCACGTGACTTTGAAAACGATCGGTAACCACTTTTGAAGTTGGCAGCTCCTCTTTCCAAACGCAACATCTGACGAACGAACACAAATATAGGATAAAAGACACAATTGTTATCCAAAAAGTTCAGGTTTTAACCCACGTGACTTTTGGCTTCAACCCACGTGACTCCAGGCTTCAACCCACGTGACCTCAGGCTTCAACCCACGTGACTTTTAAAACGTTCGGTCACCACTTTTGGAGTTGGCAGCTACTTGTTCCAAACGCAACATCTGACGAACGAACACAAAAATAGAAGAAAAGACACAATTGTTATCCAAAAAGTTCAGGTTTCAACCCACGTGACTTCAGGCTCCAACCCACGTGACTTCAGGCTTCCACCCACGTGACTTTCAAAACGATCGGTCACCACTTTTGATGTTGGCAGCTACTTGTTCCAAACGCAACATCTGACGAACGAACACAAATATAGAAGAAAAAACACAATTGTTATCCAAAAAAGTCAGGTTTTATCCCACGTGACTTCAGGCTTCAACCCACGTGACTTCAGGCTCCAACCCACGTGACTTTGAAAACGATCGTTCACCACTTTTGAAGTTGGCAGCTACTCTTTCCAAACGCAACATCTGACGAACGAACACAAATATAGAAGAAAAGACACAATTGTTATCCAAAAAGTTCAGGTTTCAACCCACGTGACTTTTGGCTTCAACCCACGTGACTTCAGGCTTCAACCCACGTGACTTCAGGCGTCAACCCACGTGACTTTGAAAACGATCGGTAACCACTTTTGAAGTTGGCAGCTACTCTTTCCAAATGCAACATCTGACGAACGAACACAAATATAGAAGAAAAGACACAATTGGTATCCAAAAAGTTCAGGTTTTAACCCACGTGACTTTTGGCTCCAACCCACGTGACCTCAGGCTTCAACACACGTGACTTCAGGCTTCAACCCACGTGATTTTGAAAACGATCGGTAACCACTTTTGAAGTTGGCAGCTACTCTTTCCAAACGCAACATCTGACGAACGAACACAAATGTAGAAGAAAAGACACAATTGGTATCCAAAAAGTTCAGGTTTTAACCCACGTGACTTTTGGCTTCAACCCACGTGACCTCAGGCTCCAACCCACGTGACTTCAGGTTTCAACCCACGTGACTTTGGAAACGATCGGTAACCACTTTTGAAGTTGGCAGCTACTCTTTCCAAACGCAACATCTGACGAACGAACACAAATATAGAAAAAAAGACACAATTGTTATCCAAAAAGTTTAGGTTTGAACCCACGTGACTTCAGGCTTCAACCCACGTCACTTCAGGCTTCAACCCACGTGACTTTGAAAACGATCGGTCACCACTTTTGATGTTGGCAGCTACTTGTTCTAAACGCAACATCAGACGAACGAACACAAATATAGAAGAAAAAACACAATTGGTATCCAAAAAGATCAGGTTTTAACCCACGTGACTTCTGGCTCCAACCCACGTGACCTCAGGCTTCAACCCACGTGACTTCAGGCTTCAACCCACGTGACTTTGAAAACGATCGGTAACCACTTTTAAAGTTGGCAGCTACTCTTTCCAAACGCAACATCTGACAAACGAACACAAATATAGAAAAAAAGACACAATTGTTATCCAAAAAGTTTAGGTTTGAACCCACGTAACTCCAGGCTTCAACCCACGTGACTTCAGGCTTCAACCCACGTGACTTTGGAAACGATCGGTCACCACTTTTGAAGTTGGCAGCTACTCTTTCCAAACGCAACATCTGTCGAACGAACACAAATATAGAAGAGAAGACACATTTGTTATCCAAAAAAATCAGGTTTCAACCCACGTGACTTTTGGCTTTAACCCACGTGACTTCAGGCTTCAACCCACGTGACTTTGAAAACGATCGGTAACCACTTTTGAAGTTGGCAGCTACTCTTTCCAAACGCAACATCTGTCGAACGAACACAAATATAGAAGAAAAGACACAATTGTTATCCAAAAAGTTCAGGTTTCAACCCACGTGACTTTTAGCTTTAACTCACGTGACTTCAGGCTTCAACCCATGTGACTTTGAAAACGATCAGTAACCACTTTTGAAGTTGGCAGCTACTCTTTCCAAACGCAACATCTGACGAACGAACACAAATATAGAAGAAAAGACACAATTGGTATCCAAAAGAATCAGGTTTTAACCCACGTGACTTTTGGCTTCAACCCACGTGACCTCAGGCTTCAACCCACGTGACTTCAGGCTTCAACCCACGTGACTTTGAAAACGATCGGTAACCACTTTTGAAGTTGGCAGCTACTCTTTCCAAACGCAACATCTGACGAACGAACACAAATATAGAAAAAAAGACACAATTGATATCCAAAAAGTTTAGGTTTGAACCCACGTGACTCCAGGCTTCAACCCACGTGACTTCAGGCTTCAACCCACGTGACTTTGAAAACGATCGGTAACCACTTTTGAAGTTGGCAGCTACTCTTTCCAAACGCAACATCTGACGAACGAACACAAATATAGAAATAAAGACACAATTGTTGTCCAAAAAGTTTAGGTTTGAACCCACGTGACTTCTGGCTTCAACCCACGTGACTTCAGGCTTCAACCCACGTGACTTTGGAAACGATCGGTCACCACTTTTGAAGTTGGCAGCTACTTGTTCCAAACGCAACATCAGACGAACGAACACAAATATAGAAGAAAAAACACAATTGGTATCCAAAAAGTTCAGGTTTTAACCCACGTGACTTTTGGCTTCAACCCACGTGACCTCAGGCTTCAACTCACGTGACTTTGAAAACGATCGGTAACCACTTTTGAAGTTGGCAGCTACTCTTTCCAAACGCAACATCTGACGAACGAACACAAATATAGAAGAAAAGACACAATTGGTATCCAAAAAGTTCAGGTTCTAACCCACGTGACTTTTGGCTTCAACCCACGTGACTTCAGGCTTCAACTCACGTGACTTTGAAAACGATCGGTAACCACTTTTGAAGTTGGCAGCTACTCTTTCCAATCGCAACATCTGACGAACGAACACAAATATAGAAGAAAGGACTCAATTGTTATCCAAAAAGTTCAGGTTTCAACCCACGTGACTTTTGGCTTCAACCCACGTGACTTCAGGCTTCGATCCACGTGACCTCAGGCTTCAACCCACGTGACTCAAAACGTTCGTTCACCACTTTTGGAGTTGGCAGCTACTTGTTCCAAACGCAACATCTGACGAAAGAACACAAAAATAGAAGAAAAGACACAATTGTTATCCAAAAAGTTCACGCTCCAACCCACGTGACTCCAGGCTCCAACCCACGTGACTTCAGGCTTCAACCCACGTGACTTTGAAAACGATCGGTCACCACTTTTGAAGTTGGCAGCTACTCTTTCCAAACGCAACATCTGACGAACGAACACAAATATAGAAGAAAAGACACAATTGTTATCCAAAAAGTTCAGGTTTCAACCCACGTGACTTCAGGCTCCAACCCACGTGACTTCAGGCTCTCACCCACGTGACTTTCAAAACGATCGGTCACCACTTTCGATGTTGGCAGCTACTTGTTCCAAACGCAACATCTGACGAACGAACACAAATATAGAAGAAAAGACACAATTGTTATCCAAAAAGTTCAGGTTTCAACCCACGTGACTCTTGGCTTCAACCCACGTGACTTCAGGCTTCAACCCACGTGACTTCAGGCGTCAACCCAAGTGACTTTGAAAACGATCAGTAACCACTTTTGAAGTTGGCAGCTACTCTTTCCAAACGCAACATCTGACGAACGAACACAAATATGGAAGAAAAGACACAATTGGTATCCAAAAGAATCAGGTTTTAACCCACGTGATTTTTGGCTTCAACCCACGTGACCTCAGGCTTCAACCCACGTGACTTCAGGCTTCAACTCACGTGACTTTGAAAACGATCGGTAACCACTTTTGAAGTTGGCAGCTTCTCTTTCCAAACGCAACATCTGACGAACGAACACAAATATAGAAGAAAAGACACAATTGGTATCCAAAAAGTTCAGGTTTTAACCCACGTGACTTTTGGCTTCAACCCACGTGACCTCAGGCTCCAACCCACGTGACTTCAGGCTCCAACCCACGTGACTTTGAAAACGATCGGTAACCACTTTTGAAGTTGGCAGCTACTCTTTCCAAACGCAACATCTGACGAACGAACACAAATATAGAAAAAAAGACACAATTGTTATCCAAAAAGTTTAGGTTTGAACCCACGTGACTCCAGGCTTCAACCCACGTGACTTCAGGCTTCAACCCACGTGACTTTGGAAACGATCGGTCACCACTTTTGATGTTGGCAGCTACTTGTTCCAAACGCAACATCTGACGAACGAACACAAATATAGAAGAAAAAACACAATTGTTATCCAAAAAGTTCAGGTTTCAACCCACGTGACTTTAGGCTTCAACCCACGTGACTTCAGGCTTCAACCCACGTGACTTCAGGCTTCAACCCACGTGACTTCAGGCTTCAACCCACGTGACATCAGGCTTCAACCCACGTGACTTCAGGCTTCAACCCACGTGAATTTGAAAACGATCGGTAACCACTTTTGAAGTTGGCAGCTACTCTTTCCAAACGCAACATCTGACAAACGAACACAAATATAGAAAAAAAGACACAATTGTTATCCAAAAAGTTTAGGTTTGAACCCACGTGACTGCAGGCTTCAACCCACGTGACTTCAGGCTTCAACCCACGTGACTTTGGAAACGATCGGTCACCACTTTTGAAGTTGGCAGCTACTCTTTCCAAACGCAACATCTGTCGAACGAACACAAATATAGAAGAAAAGACACAATTGTTATTCAAAAAGTTCAGGTTTCAACCCACGTGACTTTTGGCTTTAACCCACGTGACTTCAGGCTTCAACCCACGTGACTTTGAAAACGATCGGTAACCACTTTTGAAAATGGCAGCTACTCTTTCCAAACGCAACATCTGACGAACGAACACAAATATAGAAAAAAAGACACAATTGTTATCCAAAAAGTTCAGGTTTGAACCCACGTGACTCCAGGCTCCAACCCACGTGACTTCGGGCTTCAATCCACGTGACCTCAGGCTTCAACCTACGTGACTTAAAACGTTCGTTCACCACTTTTGGAGTTGGCAGCTACTTGTTCCAAACGCAACATCTGACGAACGAACACAAAAATAGGAGAAAAGACACAATTGTTATCCAAAAAGTTCACGTTCCAACCCACGTGACTCCAGGCTCCAACCCACGTGACTTCAGGCTTTCACCCACGTGACTTTGAAAACGATCGGTCACCACTTTTGAAGTTGGCAGCTACTCTTTTTAAACGCAACATCTGACGAACGAAAACAAATATAGAAGAAAAGACACAATTGTTATCCAAAAAGTTCAGGTTCCAACCCACGTGACTTTTGGCTTCAACCCACGTGACTTCAGGCTTCAACCCACGTGACTTCAGGCGTCCACCCACGTGACTTTGAAAACGATCGGTAACCACTTTTAAAGTTGGCAGCTACTCTTTCCAAACGCAACATCTGACGAACGAACACAAATATAGAAGAAAAGACACAATTGGTATCCAAAAAGTTCAGGTTTTAACCCACGTGACTTTTGGCTTCAACCCACGTGACCTCAGGCTTCAACCCACGTGACTTCAGGCTTCAAACCACGTGACTTTGAAAACGATCGGTAACCACTTTTGAAGTTGGCAGCTACTCTTTCCAAACGCAACATCTGACGAACGAACACAAATATGGAAGAAAAAACACAATTGTTATCCAAAAAGTTCAGGTTTTAACCCACGTGACTTTAGGCTCCAACCCACGTGACTTCAGGCTTCAACCCACGTGACTTCAGGCTTCAACCCACGTGACATCAGGCTTCAACCCACGTGACTTCAGGCTTCAACCCACGTGACTTTGAAAACGATCGGTCACCACTTTTGATGTTGGCAGCTACTTGTTCCAAACGCAACATCAGACGAACGAACACAAATATAGAAGAAAAAACACAATTAGTATCCAAAAAGTTCAGGTTTGAACCCACGTGACTTTTGGCTTCAACCCACGTGACATCAGGCTCCAACTCACGTGACTTTGAAATCGATCGGTAACCACTTTTGAAGTTGGCAGCTACTCTTCCCAAACGCAACATCTGACAAACGAACACAAATATAGAAAAAAAGACACAATTGTTATCCAAAAAGTTTAGGTTTGAACCCACGTGACTCCAGGCTTCAACCCACGTGACTCAAGGCGTCAACCCACGTGACTTTGAAAACGATCGGTAACCACTTTTGAAGTTGGCAGCTACTTGTTCCAAACGCAACATCAGACGAACGAACACAAATATAGAAGAAAAAACACAATTGGTATCCAAAAAGTTCAGGTTTTAACCCACGTGACTTTTGGCTTCAACCCACGTGACTTCAGGCTTCAACCCACGTGAATTTGAAAACGATCGGTAACCACTTTTGAAGTTGGCAGCTACTCTTTCCAAACGCAACATCTGACAAACGAACACAAATATAGAAAAAAAGACACAATTGTTATCCAAAAAGTTTAGGTTTGAACCCACGTGACTGCAGGCTTCAACCCACGTGACTTCAGGCTTCAACCCACGTGACTTTGGAAACGATCGGTCACCACTTTTGAAGTTGGCAGCTACTCTTTCCAATTGCAACATCTGTCGAACGAACACAAATATAGAAAAATAGACGCAATTGTTATCCAAAAAGTTCAGGTTTGAACCCACGTGACTCCAGGCTCCAACCCACGTGACTTCAGGCTTCAATCCACGTGACCTCAGGCTTCAACCTACGTGACTTAAAACGTTCGTTCACCACTTTTGGAGTTGGCAGCTACTTGTTCCAAACGCAACATCTGACGAACAAACACAAAAATAGAAGAAAAGACACAATTGTTATCCAAAAAGTTCACGTTCCAACCCACGTGACTCCAGGCTCCAACCCACGTGACTTCAGGCTTTCACCCACGTGACTTTGAAAACGATCGGTCACCACTTTTGAAGTTGGCAGCTACTCTTTCCAAACGCAACATCTGACGAACGAACACAAATATAGAAGAAAAGACACAATTGTTATCCAAAAAGTTCAGGTTCCAACCCACGTGACTTTTGGCTTCAACCCACGTGACTTCAGGCTTCAACCCACGTGACTTCAGGCGTCCACCCACGTGACTTTGAAAACGATCGGTAACCACTTTTAAAGTTGGCAGCTACTCTTTCCAAACGCAACATCTGACGAACGAACACAAATATAGAAGAAAAGACACAATTGGTATCCAAAAAGTTCAGGTTTTAACCCACGTGACTTTTGGCTTCAACCCACGTGACCTCAGGCTTCAACCCACGTGACTTCAGGCTTCAACCCACGTGACTTTGAAAACGATCGGTAACCACTTTTGAAGTTGGCAGCTACTCTTTCCAAACGCAACATCTGACGAACGAACACAAATATGGAAGAAAAAACACAATTGTTATCCAAAAAGTTCAGGTTTTAACCCACGTGACTTTAGGCTCCAACCCACGTGACTTCAGGCTTCAACCCACGTGACTTCAGGCTTCAACCCACGTGACATCAGGCTTCAACCCACGTGACTTCAGGCTTCAACCCACGTGACTTTGAAAACGATCGGTCACCACTTTTGATGTTGGCAGCTACTTGTTCCAAACGCAACATCAGACGAACGAACACAAATATAGAAGAAAAAACACAATTGGTATCCAAAAAGTTCAGGTTTTAACCCACGTGACTTTTGGCTTCAACCCACGTGACATCAGGCTCCAACTCACGTGACTTTGAAAACGATCGGTAACCACTTTTGAAGTTGGCAGCTACTCTTCCCAAACGCAACATCTGACAAACGAACACAAATATAGAAAAAAAGACACAATTGGTATCCAAAAAGTTTAGGTTTGAACCCACGTGACTCCAGGCTTCAACCCACGTGACTTAAGGCGTCAACCCACGTGACTTTGAAAACGATCGGTAACCACTTTTGAAGTTGGCAGCTACTCTTTCCAAACGCAACATCTGACGAACGAACACAAATATAGAAGAAAAGACACAATTGGTATCCAAAAAGTTCAGGTTTTAACCCACGTGACTTCTGGCTTCAACCCACGTGACCTCAGGCTCCAACCCACGTAACTTCAGGCTTCAACCCACGTGACTTTGAAAACGATCGGTAACCACTTTTGAAGTTGGCAGCTACTCTTTCCAAACGCAACATCTGACGAACGAACACAAATATAGAAAAAAAGACACAATTGTTATCCAAAAAGTTTAGGTTTGAACCCACGTGACTTTAGCCTTCATCCTACGTGACTTCAGGCTTCAACCCACGTGACTTCAGGCTTCAACTCACGTGACTTCAGGCTTCAACCCACGTGACTTTGAAAACGATCGGTCACCACTTTTGATGTTGGCAGCTACTTGTTCCAAACGCAACATCAGACGAACGAACACAAATATAGAAGAAAAAACACAATTGGTATCCAAAAAGATCAGGTTTTAACCCACGTGACTTTTGGCTTCAACCCACGTGACCTCAGGCTTCAACCCACGTGACTTCAGGCTTCAACCCACGTGACATTGAAAACGATCGGTAACCATTTTTGAAGTTGGCAGCTACTCTTTCCAAACGCAACATCTGACAAACGAACACAGATATAGAAAAAAAGACACAATTGTTATCCAAAAAGTTCAGGTTAGAACCCACGTAACTCCAGGCTTCAACCCACGTGACTTCAGGCTTCAACCCACGTGACTTTGGAAACGATCGGTCACCACTTTTGAAGTTGGCAGCTACTCTTTCCAAACGCAACATCTGTCGAACGAACACAAATATAAAAGAAAAGACACAATTGTTATCCAAAAAGTTCAGGTTTCAACCCACGTGACTTCTGGCTTTAACCCACGTGACTTCAGGCTTCAACCCACGTGACTTTGAAAACGATCGGTAACCACTTTTGAAGTTGGCAGCTACTCTTTCCAAACGCAACATCTGTCGAACGAACACGAATATAGAAGAAAAGACACAATTGTTATCCAAAAAGTTCAGGTTTCAACCCACGTGACTTTTGGCTTCAACCCACGTGACTTCAGGCTTCAACCCACGTGACTTAAAACGTTCGTTCAACACTTTTGGAGTTGGCAGCTACTTGTTCCAAACGCAACATCTGACGAACGAACACAAAAATAGAAGAAAAGACACAATTGTTATCCAAAAAGTTCACGTTCCAACCCACGTGACTCCAGGCTCAAACCCACGTGACTTCAGGCTTTCACCCACGTGACTTCCAAAACGATCGGTCACCACTTTTGATGTTGGCAGCTACTTGTTCCAAACGCAACATCTGACGAACGAACACAAATATAGAAGAAAAGACTCAATTGTTATCCAAAAAGTTCAGGTTTCAACCCACGTGACTTTTGGCTCTAACCCACGTGACTTCAGGCTTCAATCCACGTGACCTCAGGCTTCAACCCACGTGACTTAAAACGTTCGTTCACCACTTTTGGAGTTGGCAGCTACTTGTTCCAAACGCAACATCTGACGAACGAACACAAAAATAGAAGAAAAGACACAATTGTTATCCAAAAAGTTCACGTTCCAACCCACGTGACTCTAGGCTCCAACCCACGTGACTTCAGGATTTCACCCACGTGACTTTGAAAACGATCGGTCACCACTTTTGAAGTTGGCAGCTACTCTTTCCAAACGCAACATCTGACGAACGAACACAAATATAGAAGAAAAGACCAATTGTTATCCAAGAAGTTCAGGTTCCAACCCACGTGACTTTTGGCTTCAACCCACGTGACTTCAGGCTTCAACCCACGTGACTTCAGGCGTCCACCCACGTGACTTTGAAAACGATCGGTAACCACTTTTAAAGTTGGCAGCTACTTTTTCCAAACGCAACATCTGACGAACGAACACAAATATAGAAGAAAAGACACAATTGGCATCCAAAAAGTTCAGGTTTTAACCCACGTGACTTTTGGCTTCAACCCACGTGACCTCAGGCTCCAACCCACGTGACTTCAGGCTTCAACCCACGTGACTTTGAAAACGATCGGTAACCACTTTTGAAGTTGGCAGCTACTCTTTCCAAACGCAACATCTGACGAACGAACACAAATATAGAAATAAAGACACAATTGTTGTCCAAAAAGTTTAGGTTTGAACCCACGTGACTTCTGGCTTCAACCCACGTGACTTCAGGCTTCAACCCACGTGACTTTGGAAACGATCGGTCACCACTTTTGAAGTTGGCAGCTACTTGTTCCAAACGCAACATCAGACGAACGAACACAAATATAGAAGAAAAAACACAATTGGTATCCAAAAAGTTCAGGTTTTAACCCACGTGACTTTTGGCTTCAACCCACGTGACCTCAGGCTTCAACTCACGTGACTTTGAAAACGATCGGTAACCACTTTTAAAGTTGGCAGCTACTCTTTCCAAACGCAACATCTGACGAACGAACACAAATATAGAAGAAAAGACACAATTGGTATCCAAAAAGTTCAGGTTTTAACCCACGTGACTTTTGGCTTCAACCCACGTGACCTCAGGCTTCAACCCACGTGACTTCAGGCTTCAACCCACGTGACTTTGAAAACGATCGGTAACCACTTTTGAAGTTGGCAGCTACTCTTTCCAAACGCAACATCTGACGAACGAACACAAATATGGAAGAAAAAACACAATTGTTATCCAAAAAGTTCAGGTTTTAACCCACGTGACTTTAGGCTCCAACCCACGTGACTTCAGGCTTCAACCCACGTGACTTCAGGCTTCAACCCACGTGACATCAGGCTTCAACCCACGTGACTTCAGGCTTCAACCCACGTGACTTTGAAAACGATCGGTCACCACTTTTGATGTTGGCAGCTACTTGTTCCAAACGCAACATCAGACGAACGAACACAAATATAGAAGAAAAAACACAATTGGTATCCAAAAAGTTCAGGTTTTAACCCACGTGACTTTTGGCTTCAACCCACGTGACATCAGGCTCCAACTCACGTGACTTTGAAAACGATCGGTAACCACTTTTGAAGTTGGCAGCTACTCTTCCCAAACGCAACATCTGACAAACGAACACAAATATAGAAAAAAAGACACAATTGGTATCCAAAAAGTTTAGGTTTGAACCCACGTGACTCCAGGCTTCAACCCACGTGACTTAAGGCGTCAACCCACGTGACTTTGAAAACGATCGGTAACCACTTTTGAAGTTGGCAGCTACTCTTTCCAAACGCAACATCTGACGAACGAACACAAATATAGAAGAAAGGACACAATTGGTATCCAAAAAGTTCAGGTTTTAACCCACGTGACTTCTGGCTTCAACCCACGTGACCTCAGGCTCCAACCCACGTAACTTCAGGCTTCAACCCACGTGACTTTGAAAACGATCGGTAACCACTTTTGAAGTTGGCAGCTACTCTTTCCAAACGCAACATCTGACGAACGAACACAAATATAGAAAAAAAGACACAATTGTTATCCAAAAAGTTTAGGTTTGAACCCACGTGACTTTAGCCTTCATCCTACGTGACTTCAGGCTTCAACCCACGTGACTTCAGGCTTCAACTCACGTGACTTCAGGCTTCAACCCACGTGACTTTGAAAACGATCGGTCACCACTTTTGATGTTGGCAGCTACTTGTTCCAAACGCAACATCAGACGAACGAACACAAATATAGAAGAAAAAACACAATTGGTATCCAAAAAGATCAGGTTTTAACCCACGTGACTTTTGGCTTCAACCCACGTGACCTCAGGCTTCAACCCACGTGACTTCAGGCTTCAACCCACGTGACATTGAAAACGATCGGTAACCATTTTTGAAGTTGGCAGCTACTCTTTCCAAACGCAACATCTGACAAACGAACACAGATATAGAAAAAAAGACACAATTGTTATCCAAAAAGTTCAGGTTAGAACCCACGTAACTCCAGGCTTCAACCCACGTGACTTCAGGCTTCAACCCACGTGACTTTGGAAACGATCGGTCACCACTTTTGAAGTTGGCAGCTACTCTTTCCAAACGCAACATCTGTCGAACGAACACAAATATAAAAGAAAAGACACAATTGTTATCCAAAAAGTTCAGGTTTCAACCCACGTGACTTCTGGCTTTAACCCACGTGACTTCAGGCTTCAACCCACGTGACTTTGAAAACGATCGGTAACCACTTTTGAAGTTGGCAGCTACTCTTTCCAAACGCAACATCTGTCGAACGAACACGAATATAGAAGAAAAGACACAATTGTTATCCAAAAAGTTCAGGTTTCAACCCACGTGACTTTTGGCTTCAACCCACGTGACTTCAGGCTTCAACCCACGTGACTTAAAACGTTCGTTCAACACTTTTGGAGTTGGCAGCTACTTGTTCCAAACGCAACATCTGACGAACGAACACAAAAATAGAAGAAAAGACACAATTGTTATCCAAAAAGTTCACGTTCCAACCCACGTGACTCCAGGCTCAAACCCACGTGACTTCAGGCTTTCACCCACGTGACTTCCAAAACGATCGGTCACCACTTTTGATGTTGGCAGCTACTTGTTCCAAACGCAACATCTGACGAACGAACACAAATATAGAAGAAAAGACTCAATTGTTATCCAAAAAGTTCAGGTTTCAACCCACGTGACTTTTGGCTCTAACCCACGTGACTTCAGGCTTCAATCCACGTGACCTCAGGCTTCAACCCACGTGACTTAAAACGTTCGTTCACCACTTTTGGAGTTGGCAGCTACTTGTTCCAAACGCAACATCTGACGAACGAACACAAAAATAGAAGAAAAGACACAATTGTTATCCAAAAAGTTCACGTTCCAACCCACGTGACTCTAGGCTCCAACCCACGTGACTTCAGGATTTCACCCACGTGACTTTGAAAACGATCGGTCACCACTTTTGAAGTTGGCAGCTACTCTTTCCAAACGCAACATCTGACGAACGAACACAAATATAGAAGAAAAGACCAATTGTTATCCAAAAAGTTCAGGTTCCAACCCACGTGACTTTTGGCTTCAACCCACGTGACTTCAGGCTTCAACCCACGTGACTTCAGGCGTCCACCCACGTGACTTTGAAAACGATCGGTAACCACTTTTAAAGTTGGCAGCTACTTTTTCCAAACGCAACATCTGACGAACGAACACAAATATAGAAGAAAAGACACAATTGGCATCCAAAAAGTTCAGGTTTTAACCCACGTGACTTTTGGCTTCAACCCACGTGACCTCAGGCTCCAACCCACGTGACTTCAGGCTTCAACCCACGTGACTTTGAAAACGATCGGTAACCACTTTTGAAGTTGGCAGCTACTCTTTCCAAACGCAACATCTGACGAACGAACACAAATATAGAAATAAAGACACAATTGTTGTCCAAAAAGTTTAGGTTTGAACCCACGTGACTTCTGGCTTCAACCCACGTGACTTCAGGCTTCAACCCACGTGACTTTGGAAACGATCGGTCACCACTTTTGAAGTTGGCAGCTACTTGTTCCAAACGCAACATCAGACGAACGAACACAAATATAGAAGAAAAAACACAATTGGTATCCAAAAAGTTCAGGTTTTAACCCACGTGACTTTTGGCTTCAACCCACGTGACCTCAGGCTTCAACTCACGTGACTTTGAAAACGATCGGTAACCACTTTTGAAGTTGGCAGCTACTCTTTCCAAACGCAACATCTGACGAACGAACACAAATATAGAAGAAAAGACACAATTGGTATCCAAAAAGTTCAGGTTCTAACCCACGTGACTTTTGGCTTCAACCCACGTGACTTCAGGCTTCAACTCACGTGACTTTGAAAACGATCGGTAACCACTTTTGAAGTTGGCAGCTACTCTTTCCAATCGCAACATCTGACGAACGAACACAAATATAGAAGAAAGGACTCAATTGTTATCCAAAAAGTTCAGGTTTCAACCCACGTGACTTTTGGCTTCAACCCACGTGACTTCAGGCTTCGATCCACGTGACCTCAGGCTTCAACCCACGTGACTCAAAACGTTCGTTCACCACTTTTGGAGTTGGCAGCTATTTGTTCCAAACGCAACATCTGACGAACGAACACAAAAATAGAAGAAAAGACACAATTGTTATCCAAAAAGTTCACGCTCCAACCCACGTGACTCCAGGCTCCAACCCACGTGACTTCAGGCTTTAACCCACGTGACTTTGAAAACGATCGGTCACCACTTTTGAAGTTGGCAGCTACTCTTTCCAAACGCAACATCTGACGAACGAACACAAATATAGAAGAAAAGACACAATTGTTATCCAAAAAGTTCAGGTTTCAACCCACGTGCCTTCAGGCTCCAACCCACGTGACTTCAGGCTCTCACCCACGTGACTTTCAAAACGATCGGTCACCACTTTCGATGTTGGCAGCTACTTGTTCCAAACGCAACATCTGACGAACGAACACAAATATAGAAGAAAAGACACAATTGTTATCCAAAAAGTTCAGGTTTCAACCCACGTGACTCTTGGCTTCAACCCACGTGACTTCAGGCTTCAACCCACGTGACTTCAGGCGTCAACCCAAGTGACTTTGAAAACGATCAGTAACCACTTTTGAAGTTGGCAGCTACTCTTTCCAAACGCAACATCTGACGAACGAACACAAATATGGAAGAAAAGACACAATTGGTATCCAAAAGAATCAGGTTTTAACCCACGTGATTTTTGGCTTCAACCCACGTGACCTCAGGCTTCAACCCACGTGACTTCAGGCTTCAACCCACGTGACTTTGAAAACGATCGGTAACCACTTTTGAAGTTGGCAGCTACTCTTTCCAAACGCAACATCTGACGAACGAACACAAATATAGAAGAAAAGACACAATTGGTATCCAAAAAGTTCAGGTTTTAACCCACGTGACTTCTGGCTTCAACCCACGTGACCTCAGGCTCCAACCCACGTAACTTCAGGCTTCAACCCACGTGACTTTGAAAACGATCGGTAACCACTTTTGAAGTTGGCAGCTACTCTTTCCAAACGCAACATCTGACGAACGAACACAAATATAGAAAAAAAGACACAATTGTTATCCAAAAAGTTTAGGTTTGAACCCACGTGACTTTAGCCTTCATCCTACGTGACTTCAGGCTTCAACCCACGTGACTTCAGGCTTCAACTCACGTGACTTCAGGCTTCAACCCACGTGACTTTGAAAACGATCGGTCACCACTTTTGATGTTGGCAGCTACTTGTTCCAAACGCAACATCAGACGAACGAACACAAATATAGAAGAAAAAACACAATTGGTATCCAAAAAGATCAGGTTTTAACCCACGTGACTTTTGGCTTCAACCCACGTGACCTCAGGCTTCAACCCACGTGACTTCAGGCTTCAACCCACGTGACATTGAAAACGATCGGTAACCATTTTTGAAGTTGGCAGCTACTCTTTCCAAACGCAACATCTGACAAACGAACACAGATATAGAAAAAAAGACACAATTGTTATCCAAAAAGTTCAGGTTAGAACCCACGTAACTCCAGGCTTCAACCCACGTGACTTCAGGCTTCAACCCACGTGACTTTGGAAACGATCGGTCACCACTTTTGAAGTTGGCAGCTACTCTTTCCAAACGCAACATCTGTCGAACGAACACACATATAAAAGAAAAGACACAATTGTTATCCAAAAAGTTCAGGTTTCAACCCACGTGACTTCTGGCTTTAACCCACGTGACTTCAGGCTTCAACCCACGTGACTTTGAAAACGATCGGTAACCACTTTTGAAGTTGGCAGCTACTCTTTCCAAACGCAACATCTGTCGAACGAACACGAATATAGAAGAAAAGACACAATTGTTATCCAAAAAGTTCAGGTTTCAACCCACGTGACTTTTGGCTTCAACCCACGTGACTTCAGGCTTCAACCCACGTGACTTAAAACGTTCGTTCAACACTTTTGGAGTTGGCAGCTACTTGTTCCAAACGCAACATCTGACGAACGAACACAAAAATAGAAGAAAAGACACAATTGTTATCCAAAAAGTTCACGTTCCAACCCACGTGACTCCAGGCTCAAACCCACGTGACTTCAGGCTTTCACCCACGTGACTTCCAAAACGATCGGTCACCACTTTTGATGTTGGCAGCTACTTGTTCCAAACGCAACATCTGACGAACGAACACAAATATAGAAGAAAAGACTCAATTGTTATCCAAAAAGTTCAGGTTTCAACCCACGTGACTTTTGGCTCTAACCCACGTGACTTCAGGCTTCAATCCACGTGACCTCAGGCTTCAACCCACGTGACTTAAAACGTTCGTTCACCACTTTTGGAGTTGGCAGCTACTTGTTCCAAACGCAACATCTGACGAACGAACACAAAAATAGAAGAAAAGACACAATTGTTATCCAAAAAGTTCACGTTCCAACCCACGTGACTCTAGGCTCCAACCCACGTGACTTCAGGATTTCACCCACGTGACTTTGAAAACGATCGGTCACCACTTTTGAAGTTGGCAGCTACTCTTTCCAAACGCAACATCTGACGAACGAACACAAATATAGAAGAAAAGACCAATTGTTATCCAAAAAGTTCAGGTTCCAACCCACGTGACTTTTGGCTTCAACCCACGTGACTTCAGGCTTCAACCCACGTGACTTCAGGCGTCCACCCACGTGACTTTGAAAACGATCGGTAACCACTTTTAAAGTTGGCAGCTACTTTTTCCAAACGCAACATCTGACGAACGAACACAAATATAGAAGAAAAGACACAATTGGCATCCAAAAAGTTCAGGTTTTAACCCACGTGACTTTTGGCTTCAACCCACGTGACCTCAGGCTCCAACCCACGTGACTTCAGGCTTCAACCCACGTGACTTTGAAAACGATCGGTAACCACTTTTGAAGTTGGCAGCTACTCTTTCCAAACGCAACATCTGACGAACGAACACAAATATAGAAATAAAGACACAATTGTTGTCCAAAAAGTTTAGGTTTGAACCCACGTGACTTCTGGCTTCAACCCACGTGACTTCAGGCTTCAACCCACGTGACTTTGGAAACGATCGGTCACCACTTTTGAAGTTGGCAGCTACTTGTTCCAAACGCAACATCAGACGAACGAACACAAATATAGAAGAAAAAACACAATTGGTATCCAAAAAGTTCAGGTTTTAACCCACGTGACTTTTGGCTTCAACCCACGTGACCTCAGGCTTCAACTCACGTGACTTTGAAAACGATCGGTAACCACTTTTAAAGTTGGCAGCTACTCTTTCCAAACGCAACATCTGACGAACGAACACAAATATAGAAGAAAAGACACAATTGGTATCCAAAAAGTTCAGGTTTTAACCCACGTGACTTTTGGCTTCAACCCACGTGACCTCAGGCTTCAACCCACGTGACTTCAGGCTTCAACCCACGTGACTTTGAAAACGATCGGTAACCACTTTTGAAGTTGGCAGCTACTCTTTCCAAACGCAACATCTGACGAACGAACACAAATATGGAAGAAAAAACACAATTGTTATCCAAAAAGTTCAGGTTTTAACCCACGTGACTTTAGGCTCCAACCCACGTGACTTCAGGCTTCAACCCACGTGACTTCAGGCTTCAACCCACGTGACATCAGGCTTCAACCCACGTGACTTCAGGCTTCAACCCACGTGACTTTGAAAACGATCGGTCACCACTTTTGATGTTGGCAGCTACTTGTTCCGAACGCAACATCAGACGAACGAACACAAATATAGAAGAAAAAACACAATTGGTATCCAAAAAGTTCAGGTTTTAACCCACGTGACTTTTGGCTTCAACCCACGTGACATCAGGCTCCAACTCACGTGACTTTGAAAACGATCGGTAACCACTTTTGAAGTTGGCAGCTACTCTTCCCAAACGCAACATCTGACAAACGAACACAAATATAGAAAAAAAGACACAATTGGTATCCAAAAAGTTTAGGTTTGAACCCACGTGACTCCAGGCTTCAACCCACGTGACTTAAGGCGTCAACCCACGTGACTTTGAAAACGATCGGTAACCACTTTTGAAGTTGGCAGCTACTCTTTCCAAACGCAACATCTGACGAACGAACACAAATATAGAAGAAAAGACACAATTGGTATCCAAAAAGTTCAGGTTTTAACCCACGTGACTTCTGGCTTCAACCCACGTGACCTCAGGCTCCAACCCACGTAACTTCAGGCTTCAACCCACGTGACTTTGAAAACGATCGGTAACCACTTTTGAAGTTGGCAGCTACTCTTTCCAAACGCAACATCTGACGAACGAACACAAATATAGAAAAAAAGACACAATTGTTATCCAAAAAGTTTAGGTTTGAACCCACGTGACTTTAGCCTTCATCCTACGTGACTTCAGGCTTCAACCCACGTGACTTCAGGCTTCAACTCACGTGACTTCAGGCTTCAACCCACGTGACTTTGAAAACGATCGGTCACCACTTTTGATGTTGGCAGCTACTTGTTCCAAACGCAACATCAGACGAACGAACACAAATATAGAAGAAAAAACACAATTGGTATCCAAAAAGATCAGGTTTTAACCCACGTGACTTTTGGCTTCAACCCACGTGACCTCAGGCTTCAACCCACGTGACTTCAGGCTTCAACCCACGTGACATTGAAAACGATCGGTAACCATTTTTGAAGTTGGCAGCTACTCTTTCCAAACGCAACATCTGACAAACGAACACAGATATAGAAAAAAAGACACAATTGTTATCCAAAAAGTTCAGGTTAGAACCCACGTAACTCCAGGCTTCAACCCACGTGACTTCAGGCTTCAACCCACGTGACTTTGGAAACGATCGGTCACCACTTTTGAAGTTGGCAGCTACTCTTTCCAAACGCAACATCTGTCGAACGAACACAAATATAAAAGAAAAGACACAATTGTTATCCAAAAAGTTCAGGTTTCAACCCACGTGACTTCTGGCTTTAACCCACGTGACTTCAGGCTTCAACCCACGTGACTTTGAAAACGATCGGTAACCACTTTTGAAGTTGGCAGCTACTCTTTCCAAACGCAACATCTGTCGAACGAACACGAATATAGAAGAAAAGACACAATTGTTATCCAAAAAGTTCAGGTTTCAACCCACGTGACTTTTGGCTTCAACCCACGTGACTTCAGGCTTCAACCCACGTGACTTTGAAAACGATCGGTAACCACTTTTGAAGTTGGCAGCTACTCTTTCCAAACGCAACATCTGTCGAACGAACACGAATATAGAAGAAAAGACACAATTGTTATCCAAAAAGTTCAGGTTTCAACCCACGTGACTTTTGGCTCTAACCCACGTGACTTCAGGCTTCAATCCACGTGACCTCAGGCTTCAACCCACGTGACTTAAAACGTTCGTTCACCACTTTTGGAGTTGGCAGCTACTTGTTCCAAACGCAACATCTGACGAACGAACACAAAAATAGAAGAAAAGACACAATTGTTATCCAAAAAGTTCACGTTCCAACCCACGTGACTCTAGGCTCCAACCCACGTGACTTCAGGATTTCACCCACGTGACTTTGAAAACGATCGGTCACCACTTTTGAAGTTGGCAGCTACTCTTTCCAAACGCAACATCTGACGAACGAACACAAATATAGAAGAAAAGACCAATTGTTATCCAAAAAGTTCAGGTTCCAACCCACGTGACTTTTGGCTTCAACCCACGTGACTTCAGGCTTCAACCCACGTGACTTCAGGCGTCCACCCACGTGACTTTGAAAACGATCGGTAACCACTTTTAAAGTTGGCAGCTACTTTTTCCAAACGCAACATCTGACGAACGAACACAAATATAGAAGAAAAGACACAATTGGCATCCAAAAAGTTCAGGTTTTAACCCACGTGACTTTTGGCTTCAACCCACGTGACCTCAGGCTCCAACCCACGTGACTTCAGGCTTCAACCCACGTGACTTTGAAAACGATCGGTAACCACTTTTGAAGTTGGCAGCTACTCTTTCCAAACGCAACATCTGACGAACGAACACAAATATAGAAATAAAGACACAATTGTTGTCCAAAAAGTTTAGGTTTGAACCCACGTGACTTCTGGCTTCAACCCACGTGACTTCAGGCTTCAACCCACGTGACTTTGGAAACGATCGGTCACCACTTTTGAAGTTGGCAGCTACTTGTTCCAAACGCAACATCAGACGAACGAACACAAATATAGAAGAAAAAACACAATTGGTATCCAAAAAGTTCAGGTTTTAACCCACGTGACTTTTGGCTTCAACCCACGTGACCTCAGGCTTCAACTCACGTGACTTTGAAAACGATCGGTAACCACTTTTGAAGTTGGCAGCTACTCTTTCCAAACGCAACATCTGACGAACGAACACAAATATAGAAGAAAAGACACAATTGGTATCCAAAAAGTTCAGGTTCTAACCCACGTGACTTTTGGCTTCAACCCACGTGACTTCAGGCTTCAACTCACGTGACTTTGAAAACGATCGGTAACCACTTTTGAAGTTGGCAGCTACTCTTTCCAATCGCAACATCTGACGAACGAACACAAATATAGAAGAAAGGACTCAATTGTTATCCAAAAAGTTCAGGTTTCAACCCACGTGACTTTTGGCTTCAACCCACGTGACTTCAGGCTTCGATCCACGTGACCTCAGGCTTCAACCCACGTGACTCAAAACGTTCGTTCACCACTTTTGGAGTTGGCAGCTACTTGTTCCAAACGCAACATCTGACGAACGAACACAAAAATAGAAGAAAAGACACAATTGTTATCCAAAAAGTTCACGCTCCAACCCACGTGACTCCAGGCTCCAACCCACGTGACTTCAGGCTTTAACCCACGTGACTTTGAAAACGATCGGTCACCACTTTTGAAGTTGGCAGCTACTCTTTCCAAACGCAACATCTGACGAACGAACACAAATATAGAAGAAAAGACACAATTGTTATCCAAAAAGTTCAGGTTTCAACCCACGTGCCTTCAGGCTCCAACCCACGTGACTTCAGGCTCTCACCCACGTGACTTTCAAAACGATCGGTCACCACTTTCGATGTTGGCA
Source organism: Anaspis maculata (assembly GCA_949128115.1). Lineage (NCBI taxonomy): Eukaryota > Metazoa > Arthropoda > Insecta > Coleoptera > Scraptiidae > Anaspis > Anaspis maculata. The sequence continues at coordinate 460,327 of OX421968.1, read as the reverse complement.
GCTACTTGTTCCAAACGCAACATCTGACGAACGAACACAAATATAGAAGAAAAGACACAATTGTTATCCAAAAAGTTCAGGTTTCAACCCACGTGACTCTTGGCTTCAACCCACGTGACTTCAGGCTTCAACCCACGTGACTTCAGGCGTCAACCCAAGTGACTTTGAAAACGATCAGTAACCACTTTTGAAGTTGGCAGCTACTCTTTCCAAACGCAACATCTGACGAACGAACACAAATATGGAAGAAAAGACACAATTGGTATCCAAAAGAATCAGGTTTTAACCCACGTGATTTTTGGCTTCAACCCACGTGACCTCAGGCTTCAACCCACGTGACTTCAGGCTTCAACCCACGTGACTTTGAAAACGATCGGTAACCACTTTTGAAGTTGGCAGCTTCTCTTTCCAAACGCAACATCTGACGAACGAACACAAATATAGAAGAAAAGACACAATTGGTATCCAAAAAGTTCAGGTTTTAACCCACGTGACTTTTGGCTTCAACCCACGTGACCTCAGGCTCCAACCCACGTGACTTCAGGCTCCAACCCACGTGACTTTGAAAACGATCGGTAACCACTTTTGAAGTTGGCAGCTACTCTTTCCAAACGCAACATCTGACGAACGAACACAAATATAGAAAAAAAGACACAATTGTTATCCAAAAAGTTTAGGTTTGAACCCACGTGACTCCAGGCTTCAACCCACGTGACTTCAGGCTTCAACCCACGTGACTTTGGAAACGATCGGTCACCACTTTTGATGTTGGCAGCTACTTGTTCCAAACGCAACATCTGACGAACGAACACAAATATAGAAGAAAAAACACAATTGTTATCCAAAAAGTTCAGGTTTCAACCCACGTGACTTTAGGCTTCAACCCACGTGACTTCAGGCTTCAACCCACGTGACTTCAGGCTTCAACCCACGTGACTTCAGGCTTCAACCCACGTGACATCAGGCTTCAACCCACGTGACTTCAGGCTTCAACCCACGTGAATTTGAAAACGATCGGTAACCACTTTTGAAGTTGGCAGCTACTCTTTCCAAACGCAACATCTGACAAACGAACACAAATATAGAAAAAAAGACACAATTGTTATCCAAAAAGTTTAGGTTTGAACCCACGTGACTGCAGGCTTCAACCCACGTGACTTCAGGCTTCAACCCACGTGACTTTGGAAACGATCGGTCACCACTTTTGAAGTTGGCAGCTACTCTTTCCAAACGCAACATCTGTCGAACGAACACAAATATAGAAGAAAAGACACAATTGTTATTCAAAAAGTTCAGGTTTCAACCCACGTGACTTTTGGCTTTAACCCACGTGACTTCAGGCTTCAACCCACGTGACTTTGAAAACGATCGGTAACCACTTTTGAAAATGGCAGCTACTCTTTCCAAACGCAACATCTGACGAACGAACACAAATATAGAAAAAAAGACACAATTGTTATCCAAAAAGTTCAGGTTTGAACCCACGTGACTCCAGGCTCCAACCCACGTGACTTCGGGCTTCAATCCACGTGACCTCAGGCTTCAACCTACGTGACTTAAAACGTTCGTTCACCACTTTTGGAGTTGGCAGCTACTTGTTCCAAACGCAACATCTGACGAACGAACACAAAAATAGGAGAAAAGACACAATTGTTATCCAAAAAGTTCACGTTCCAACCCACGTGACTCCAGGCTCCAACCCACGTGACTTCAGGCTTTCACCCACGTGACTTTGAAAACGATCGGTCACCACTTTTGAAGTTGGCAGCTACTCTTTTTAAACGCAACATCTGACGAACGAAAACAAATATAGAAGAAAAGACACAATTGTTATCCAAAAAGTTCAGGTTCCAACCCACGTGACTTTTGGCTTCAACCCACGTGACTTCAGGCTTCAACCCACGTGACTTCAGGCGTCCACCCACGTGACTTTGAAAACGATCGGTAACCACTTTTAAAGTTGGCAGCTACTCTTTCCAAACGCAACATCTGACGAACGAACACAAATATAGAAGAAAAGACACAATTGGTATCCAAAAAGTTCAGGTTTTAACCCACGTGACTTTTGGCTTCAACCCACGTGACCTCAGGCTTCAACCCACGTGACTTCAGGCTTCAAACCACGTGACTTTGAAAACGATCGGTAACCACTTTTGAAGTTGGCAGCTACTCTTTCCAAACGCAACATCTGACGAACGAACACAAATATGGAAGAAAAAACACAATTGTTATCCAAAAAGTTCAGGTTTTAACCCACGTGACTTTAGGCTCCAACCCACGTGACTTCAGGCTTCAACCCACGTGACTTCAGGCTTCAACCCACGTGACATCAGGCTTCAACCCACGTGACTTCAGGCTTCAACCCACGTGACTTTGAAAACGATCGGTCACCACTTTTGATGTTGGCAGCTACTTGTTCCAAACGCAACATCAGACGAACGAACACAAATATAGAAGAAAAAACACAATTAGTATCCAAAAAGTTCAGGTTTGAACCCACGTGACTTTTGGCTTCAACCCACGTGACATCAGGCTCCAACTCACGTGACTTTGAAATCGATCGGTAACCACTTTTGAAGTTGGCAGCTACTCTTCCCAAACGCAACATCTGACAAACGAACACAAATATAGAAAAAAAGACACAATTGTTATCCAAAAAGTTTAGGTTTGAACCCACGTGACTCCAGGCTTCAACCCACGTGACTCAAGGCGTCAACCCACGTGACTTTGAAAACGATCGGTAACCACTTTTGAAGTTGGCAGCTACTCTTTCCAAACGCAACATCTGACGAACGAACACAAATATAGAAGAAAAGACACAATTGGTATCCAAAAAGTTCAGGTTTTAACCCACGTGACTTCTGGCTTCAACCCACGTGACCTCAGGCTCCAACCCACGTAACTTCAGGCTTCAACCCACGTGACTTTGAAAACGATCGGTAACCACTTTTAAAGTTGGCAGCTACTCTTTCCAAACGCAACATCTTACGAACGAACACAAATATAGAAAAAAAGACACAATTGTTATCCAAAAAGTTTAGGTTTGAACCCACGTGACTTTAGGCTTCATCCTACGTGACTTCAGGCTTCAACCCACGTGACTTCAGGCTTCAACTCACGTGACTTCAGGCTTCAACCCACGTGACTTTGAAAACGATCGGTCACCACTTTTGATGTTGGCAGCTACTTGTTCCAAACGCAACATCAGACGAACGAACACAAATATAGAAGAAAAAACACAATTGGTATCCAAAAAGATCAGGTTTTAACCCACGTGACTTTTGGCTTCAACCCACGTGACCTCAGGCTTCAACCCACGTGACTTCAGGCTTCAACCCACGTGACTTTGGAAACGATCGGTCACCACTTTTGAAGTTGGCAGCTACTTTTTCCAAACGCAACATCTGACAAACGAACACAAATATAGAAAAAAAGACACAATTGTTATCCAAAAAGTTTAGGTTAGAACCCACGTAACTCCAGGCTTCAACCCACGTGACTTTAGGCTTCAACCCACGTGACTTTGGAAACGATCGGTCACCACTTTTGAAGTTGGCAGCTACTCTTTCCAAACGCAACATCTGTCGAACGAACACAAATATAAAAGAAAAGACACAATTGTTATCCAAAAAGTTCAGGTTTCAACCCACGTGACTTTTGGCTTTAACCCACGTGACTTCAGGCTTCAACCCACGTGACTTTGAAAACGATCGGTAACCACTTTTGAAGTTGGCAGCTACTCTTTCCAAACGCAACATCTGTCGAACGAACACGAATATAGAAGAAAAGACACAATTGTTATCCAAAAAGTTCAGGTTTCAACCCACGTGACTTTTGGCTTCAACCCACGTGACTTCAGGCTTCAACCCACGTGACTTAAAACGTTCGTTCACCACTTTTGGAGTTGGCAGCTACTTGTTCCAAACGCAACATCTGACGAACGAACACAAAAATAGAAGAAAAGACACAATTGTTATCCAAAAAGTTCACGTTCCAACCCACGTGACTCCAGGCTCCAACCCACGTGACTTCAGGCTTTCACCCACGTGACTTTCAAAACGATCGGTCACCACTTTTGATGTTGGCAGCTACTTGTTCCAAACGCAACATCTGACGAACGAACACAAATATAGAAGAAAAGACTCAATTGTTATCCAAAAAGTTCAGGTTTCAACCCACGTGACTTTTGGCTTCAACCCACGTGACTTCAGGCTTCAATCCACGTGACCTCAGGCTTCAACCCACGTGACTTAAAACGTTCGTTCACCACTTTTGGAGTTGGCAGCTACTTGTTCCAAACGCAACATCTGACGAACGAACACAAAAATAGAAGAAAAGACACAATTGTTATCCAAAAAGTTCACGTTCCAACCCACGTGACTCCAGGCTCCAACCCACGTGACTTCAGGATTTCACCCACGTGACTTTGAAAACGATCGGTCACCACTTTTGAAGTTGGCAGCTACTCTTTCCAAACGCAACATCTGACGAACGAACACAAATATAGAAGAAAAGACCAATTGTTATCCAAAAAGTTCAGGTTCCAACCCACGTGACTTTTGGCTTCAACCCACGTGACTTAAGGCTTCAACCCACGTGACTTCAGGCGTCCACCCACGTGACTTTGAAAACGATCGGTAACCACTTTTAAAGTTGGCAGCTACTTTTTCCAAACGCAACATCTGACGAACGAACACAAATATAGGAGAAAAGACACAATTGGCATCCAAAAAGTTCAGGTTTTAACCCACGTGACTTTTGGCTTCAACCCACGTGACCTCAGGCTCCAACCCACGTGACTTCAGGCTTCAACCCACGTGACTTTGAAAACGATCGGTAACCACTTTTGAAGTTGGCAGCTACTCTTTCCAAACGCAACATCTGACGAACGAACACAAATATAGAAATAAAGACACAATTGTTGTCCAAGAAGTTTAGGTTTGAACCCACGTGACTCCTGGCTTCAACCCACGTGACTTCAGGCTTCAACTCACGTGACTTTGGAAACGATCGGTCACCACTTTTGAAGTTGGCAGCTACTTGTTCCAAACGCAACATCAGACGAACGAACACAAATATAGAAGAAAAAACACAATTGGTATCCAAAAAGTTCAGGTTTTAACCCACGTGACTTTTGGCTTCAACCCACGTGACTTCAGGCCTCAACTCACGTGACTTTGAAAACGATCGGTAACCACTTTTGAAGTTGGCAGCTACTCTTTCCAAACGCAACATCTGACGAACGAACACAAATATAGAAGAAAAGACACAATTGGTATCCAAAAAGTTCAGGTTCTAACCCACGTGACTTTTGGCTTCAACCCACGTGACTTCAGGCTTCAACTCACGTGACTTTGAAAACGATCGGTAACCACTTTTGAAGTTGGCAGCTACTCTTTCCAAACGCAACATCTGACGAACGAACACAAATATAGGAAAAAAGACACAATTGTTATCCAAAAAGTTTAGGTTTGAACCCACGTGACTCCAGGCTTCAACCCACGTGACTTCAGGCTTCAACCCACGTGACTTTGGAAACGATCGGTCACCACTTTTGATGTTGGCAGCTACTTGTTCCAAACGCAACATCTGACGAACGAACACAAATATAGAAGAAAAAACACAATTGTTATCCAAAAAGTTCAGGTTTCAACCCACGTGACTTTAGGCTTCAACCCACGTTACTTCAGGCTTCAACCCACGTGACTTCAGGCTTCAACCCACGTGACTTCAGGCTTCAACCCACGTGACATCAGGCTTCAACCCACGTGACTTCAGGCTTCAACCCACGTGACTTTGAAAACGATCGGTCACCACTTTTGATGTTGGCAGCTACTTGTTCCAAACGCAACATCAGACGAACGAACACAAATATAGAAGAAAAAACACAATTGGTATCCAAAAAGTTCAGGTTTTAACCCACGTGACTTTTGGCTTCAACCCACGTGACTTCAGGCTTCAACCCACGTGAATTTGAAAACGATCGGTAACCACTTTTGAAGTTGGCAGCTACTCTTTCCAAACGCAACATCTGACAAACGAACACAAATATAGAAAAAAAGACACAATTGTTATCCAAAAAGTTTAGGTTTGAACCCACGTGACTCCAGGCTTCAACCCACGTGACTTCAGGCTTCCACCCACGTGACTTTGGAAACGATCGGTCACCACTTTTGAAGTTGGCAGCTACTCTTTCCAAACGCAACATCTGTCGAACGAACACAAATATAGAAGAAAAGACACAATTGTTATCCAAAAAGTTCAGGTTTCAACCCACGTGACTTTTGGCTTTAACCCACGTGACTTCAGGCTTCAACCCACGTGACTTTGAAAACGATCGGTAACCACTTTTGAAAATGGCAGCTACTCTTTCCAAACGCAACATCTGACGAACAAACACAAATATAGAAAAAAAGACACAATTGTTATCCAAAAAGTTCAGGTTTGAACCCACGTGACTCCAGGCTCCAACCCACGTGACTTCAGGCTTTCACCCACGTGACTTTCAAAACGATCGGTCACCACTTTTGATGTTGGCAGCTACTTGTTCCAAACGCAACATCTGACGAACGAACACAAATATAGAAGAAAAGACTCAATTGTTATCAAAAAGTTCAGGTTTCAACATACGTGACTTTTGGCTTACGCCCACGTGACTTCAGGCTTCAATCCACGTGACCTCAGGCTTCAACCTACGTGACTTAAAACGTTCGTTCACCACTTTTGGAGTTGGCAGCTACTTGTTCCAAACGCAACATCTGACGAACGAACACAAAAATAGAAGAAAAGACACAATTGTTATCCAAAAAGTTCACGTTCCAACCCACGTGACTCCAGGCTCCAACCCACGTGACTTCAGGCTTTCACCAACGTGACTTTGAAAACGATCGGTCACCACTTTTAAAGTTAACAGCTACTCTTTCCAAACGCAACATCTGACGAACGAACACAAATATAGAAGAAAAGACACAATTGTTATCCAAAAAGTTCAGGTTCCAACCCACGTGACTTTTGGCTTCAACCCACGTGACTTCAGGCTTCAACCCACGTGACTTCAGGCGTCCACCCACGTGACTTTGAAAACGATCGGTAATCACTTTTAAAGTTGGCAGCTACTCTTTCCAATTGCAACATCTGACGAACGAACACAAATATAGAAGAAAAGACACAATTGGTATCCAAAAAGTTCAGGTTTTAACCCACGTGACTTTTGGCTTCAACCCACGTGACCTCAGGCTCCAACCCACGTGACTTCAGGCTTCAACCCACGTGACTTTGAAAACGATCGGTAACCACTTTTGAAGTTGGCAGCTACTCTTTCCAAACGCAACATCTGACGAACGAACACAAATATGGAAGAAAAAACACAATTGTTATCCAAAAAGTTCAGGTTTTAACCCACGTGACTTTAGGCTCCAACCCACGTGACTTCAGGCTTCAACCCACGTGACTTCAGGCTTCAACCCACGTGACATCAGGCTTCAACCCACGTGACTTCGGGCTTTCACCCACGTGACTTTCAAAACGATCGGTCACCACTTTTGATGTTGGCAGCTACTTGTTCCAAACGCAACATCTGACGAACGAACACAAATATAGAAGAAAAGACTCAATTGTTATCCAAAAAGTTCAGGTTTCAACATACGTGACTTTTGGCTTCAACCCACGTGACTTCAGGCTTCAATCCACGTGACCTCAGGCTTCAACCTACGTGACTTGAAACGTTCGTTCACCACTTTTGGAGTTGGCAGCTACTTGTTCCAAACGCAACATCAGACGAACGAACACAAATATAGAAGAAAAAACACAATTGGTATCCAAAAAGTTCAGGTTTCAACCCACGTGACTTTTGGCTTCAACCCACGTGACTTCAGGCTTCAACCCACGTGACTTTGAAAACGATCGGTAACCACTTTTGAAGTTGGCAGCTATTCTTCCCAAACGCAACATCTGACGAACGAACACAAATATAGGAAAAAAGATACAATTGTTATCCAAAAAGTTCAGGTTTGAACCCACGTGACTCCAGGCTTCAACCCACGTGACTTCAGGCTTCAACCCACGTGACTTTGGAAACGATTGGTCACCACTTTTGATGTTGGCAGCTACTTGTTCCAAACGCAACATCTGACGAACGAACACAAATATAGAAGAAAAAACACAATTGTCATCCAAAAAGTTCAGATTTCAACCCACGTGACTTAAGGCTTCAACCCACGTGACTTCAGGCTTCAACCCACGTGACTTCAGGCTTCAACCCACGTGACTTTGAAAACGATCGGTAACCACTTTTGAAGTTGGCAGCTACTCTTTCCAAACGCAACATCTGACGAACGAACACAAATATAGAAAAAAAAGACGAAATTGTTATCCAAAAAGTTCAGGCTTGAACCCACGTGACTCCAGGCTCCAACCCACGTGACTTCAGGCTTTCACCCACGTGACTTTCAAAACGATCGGTCACCACTTTTGATGTTGGCAGCTACTTGTTTCAAACGCAACATCTGACGAACGAACACAAAGATAGAAGAAAAGACACAATTGTTATCCAAAAAGTTCAGGTTTCAACCCACGTGACTTTTGGCTTCAACCCACGTGACTTCAGGCTTCAATCCACGTGACCTCAGGCTCCAACCCACGAGACTTTCAAAACGTTCGGTCACCACTTTTGAAGTTGGCAGCTACTCTTTCCAAACGCAACATCTGACGAACGAACACAAATATAGAAGAAAAGACACAATTGGTATCCAAAAGAATCAGGTTTTAACCCACGTGACTTTTGGCTTCAACCCACGTGACCTCAGGCTTCAACCCACGTGACTTCAGGCTTCAACCCACGTGACTTTGAAAACGATCGGTAACCACTTTTGAAGTTGGCAGCTACTCTTTCCAAACGCAACATCTGACGAACGAACACAAATATAGAAGAAAAGACACAATTGGTATCCAAAAAGTTCAGGTTTTAACCCACGTGACTTTTGGCTTCAACCCACGTGACCTCAGGCTCCAACCCCCGTGACTTCAGGCTTCAACCCACGTGACTTTGAAAACGATCGGTAACCACTTTTGAAGTTGGCAGCTACTCTTTCCAAACGCAACATCTGACGAACGAACACAAATATAGGAAAAAAGACACAATTGTTATCCAAAAAGTTTAGGTTTGAACCCACGTGACTTTTGGCTTCAACCCACGTGACTTCAGGCTTCAATCCACGTGACCTCAGGCTTCAACCTACGTGACTTAAAACGTTCGTTCACCACTTTTGGAGTTGGCAGCTACTTGTTCCAAACGCAACATCAGACGAACGAACACAAATATAGAAGAAAAAACACAATTGGTATCCAAAAAGTTCAGGTTTTAACCCACGTGACTTTTGGCTTCAACCCACGTGACTTCAGGCTTCAACCCACGTGACTTTGAAAACGATCGGTAACCACTTTTGAAGTTGGCAGCTATTCTTCCCAAACGCAACATCTGACGAACGAACACAAATATAGGAAAAAAGATACAATTGTTATCCAAAAAGTTCAGGTTTGAACCCACGTGACTCCAGGCTTCAACCCACGTGACTTCAGGCTTCAACCCACGTGACATTGGAAACGATTGGTCACCACTTTTGATGTTGGCAGCTACTTGTTCCAAACGCAACATCTGACGAACGAACACAAATATAGAAGAAAAAACACAATTGTCATCCAAAAAGTTCAGATTTCAACCCACGTGACTTGAGGCTTCAACCCACGTGACTTCAGGCTTCAACCCACGTGACTTCAGGCTTCAACCCACGTGACTTTGAAAACGATCGGTAACCACTTTTGAAGTTGGCAGCCACTCTTTCCAAACGCAACATCTGACGAACGAACACAAATATAGAAAAAAAAGACACAATTGTTATCCAAAAAGTTCAGGCTTGAACCCACGTGACTCCAGGCTCCAACCCACGTGACTTCAGGCTTTCACCCACGTGACTTTCAAAACGATCGGTCACCACTTTTGATGTTGGCAGCTACTTGTTTCAAACGCAACATCTGACGAACGAACACAAAGATAGAAGAAAAGACACAATTGTTATCCAAAAAGTTCAGGTTTCAACCCACGTGACTTTTGGCTTCAACCCACGTGACTTCAGGCTTCAATCCACGTGACCTCAGGCTCCAACCCACGAGACTTTCAAAACGTTCGGTCACCACTTTTGAAGTTGGCAGCTACTCTTTCCAAACGCAACATCTGACGAACGAACACAAATATAGAAGAAAAGACACAATTGGTATCCAAAAGAATCAGGTTTTAACCCACGTGACTTTTGGCTTCAACCCACGTGACCTCAGGCTTCAACCCACGTGACTTCAGGCTTCAACCCACGTGACTTTGAAAACGATCGGTAACCACTTTTGAAGTTGGCAGCTACTCTTTCCAAACGCAACATCTGACGAACGAACACAAATATAGAAGAAAAGACACAATTGGTATCCAAAAAGTTCAGGTTTTAACCCACGTGACTTTTGGCTTCAACCCACGTGACCTCAGGCTCCAACCCACGTGACTTCAGGCTTCAACCCACGTGACTTTGAAAACGATCGGTAACCACTTTTGAAGTTGGCAGCTACTCTTTCCAAACGCAACATCTGACGAACGAACACAAATATAGGAAAAAAGACACAATTGTTATCCAAAAAGTTTAGGTTTGAACCCACGTGACTCCAGGCTTCAACCCACGTGACTTCAGGCTTCAACCCACGTGACTTTGGAAACGATCGGTCACCACTTTTGATGTTGGCAGCTACTTGTTCCAAACGCAACATCTGACGAACGAACACAAATATAGAAGAAAAAACACAATTGTTATCCAAAAAGTTCAGGTTTCAACCCACGTGACTTTAGGCTTCAACCCACGTGACTTCAGGCTTCGACCCACGTGACTTCAGGCTTCAACCCACGTGACTTCAGGCTTCAACCCACGTGACATCAGGCTTCAACCCACGTGACTTCAGGCTTCAACCCACGTGACTTTGAAAACGATCGGTCACCACTTTTGATGTTGGCAGCTACTTGTTCCAAACGCAACATCAGACGAACGAACACAAATATAGAAGAAAAAACACAATTGGTATCCAAAAAGTTCAGGTTTTAACCCACGTGACTTTTGGCTTCAACCCACGTGACTTCAGGCTTCAACCCACGTGAATTTGAAAACGATCGGTAACCACTTTTGAAGTTGGCAGCTACTCTTTCCAAACGCAACATCTGACGAACGAACACAAATATAGAAGAAAAGACACAATTGGTATCCAAAAAGTTCAGGTTCTAACCCACGTGACTTTTGGCTTCAACCCACGTGACTTCAGGCTTCAACTCACGTGACTTTGAAAACGATCGGTAACCACTTTTGAAGTTGGCAGCTACTCTTTCCAAACGCAACATCTGACGAACGAACACAAATATAGGAAAAAAGACACAATTGTTATCCAAAAAGTTTAGGTTTGAACCCACGTGACTCCAGGCTTCATCCCCCACGTGACTCCAGGCTTCAACCCACGTGACTTTGGAAACGATCGGTCACCACTTTTGATGTTGGCAGCTACTTGTTCCAAACGCAACATCTGACGAACGAACACAAATATAGAAAAAAAACACAATTGTTATCCAAAAAGTTCAGGTTTCAACCCACGTGACTTTAGGCTTCAACCCACGTGACTTCAGGCTTCAACCCACGTGACTTCAGGCTTCAACCCACGTGACTTCAGGCTTCAACCCACGTGACATCAGGCTTCAACCCACGTGACTTCAGGCTTCAACCCACGTGACTTTGAAAACGATCGGTCACCACTTTTGATGTTGGCAGCTACTTGTTCCAAACGCAACATCAGACGAACGAACACAAATATAGAAGAAAAAACACAATTGGTATCCAAAAAGTTCAGGTTTTAACCCACGTGACTTTTGGCTTCAACCCACGTGACTTCAGGCTTCAACCCACGTGAATTTGAAAACGATCGGTAACCACTTTTGAAGTTGGCAGCTACTCTTTCCAAACGCAACATCTGACAAACGAACACAAATATAGAAAAAAAGACACAATTGTTATCCAAAAAGTTTAGGTTTGAACCCACGTGACTCCAGGCTTCAACCCACGTGACTTCAGGCTTCAACCCACGTGACTTTGGAAACGATCGGTCACCACTTTTGAAGTTGGCAGCTACTCTTTCCAAACGCAACATCTGTCGAACGAACACAAATATAGAAGAAAAGACACAATTGTTATCCAAAAAGTTCAGGTTTCAACCCACGTGACTTTTGGCTTTAACCCACGTGACTTCAGGCTTCAACCCACGTGACTTTGAAAACGATCGGTAACCACTTTTGAAAATGGCAGCTACTCTTTCCAAACGCAACATCTGACGAACAAACACAAATATAGAAAAAAAGACACAATTGTTATCCAAAAAGTTCAGGTTTGAACCCACGTGACTCCAGGCTCCAACCCACGTGACTTCAGGCTTTCACCCACGTGACTTTCAAAACGATCGGTCACCACTTTTGATGTTGGCAGCTACTTGTTCCAAACGCAACATCTGACGAACGAACACAAATATAGAAGAAAAGACTCAATTGTTATCAAAAAGTTCAGGTTTCAACATACGTGACTTTTGGCTTCAGCCCACGTGACTTCAGGCTTCAATCCACGTGACCTCAGGCTTCAACCTACGTGACTTAAAACGTTCGTTCACCACTTTTGGAGTTGGCAGCTACTTGTTCCAAACGCAACATCTGACGAACGAACACAAAAATAGAAGAAAAGACACAATTGTTATCCAAAAAGTTCACGTTCCAACCCACGTGACTCCAGGCTCCAACCCACGTGACTTCAGGCTTTCACCAACGTGACTTTGAAAACGATCGGTCACCACTTTTAAAGTTGGCAGCTACTCTTTCCAAACGCAACATCTGACGAACGAACACAAATATAGAAGAAAAGACACAATTGTTATCCAAAAAGTTCAGGTTCCAACCCACGTGACTTTTGGCTTCAACCCACGTGACTTCAGGCTTCAACCCACGTGACTTCAGGCGTCCACCCACGTGACTTTGAAAACGATCGGTAATCACTTTTAAAGTTGGCAGCTACTCTTTCCAAACGCAACATCTGACGAACGAACACAAATATAGAAGAAAAGACACAATTGGTATCCAAAAAGTTCAGGTTTTAACCCACGTGACTTTTGGCTTCAACCCACGTGACCTCAGGCTCCAACCCACGTGACTTCAGGCTTCAACCCACGTGACTTTGAAAACGATCGGTAACCACTTTTGAAGTTGGCAGCTACTCTTTCCAAACGCAACATCTGACGAACGAACACAAATATGGAAGAAAAAACAATTGTTATCCAAAAAGTTCAGGTTTTAACCCACGTGACTTTAGGCTCCAACCCACGTGACTTCAGGCTTCAACCCACGTGACTTCAGGCTTCAACCCACGTGACATCAGGCTTCAACCCACGTGACTTCAGGCTTTCACCCACGTGACTTTCAAAACGATCGGTCACCACTTTTGATGTTGGCAGGTTCTTGTTCCAAACGCAACATCTGACGAACGAACACAAATATAGAAGAAAAGACTCAATTGTTATCCAAAAAGTTCAGGTTTCAACATACGTGACTTTTGGCTTCAACCCACGTGACTTCAGGCTTCAATCCACGTGACCTCAGGCTTCAACCTACGTGACTTAAAACGTTCGTTCACCACTTTTGGAGTTGGCAGCTACTTGTTCCAAACGCAACATCAGACGAACGAACACAAATATAGAAGAAAAAACACAATTGGTATCCAAAAAGTTCAGGTTTTAACCCACGTGACTTTTGGCTTCAACCCACGTGACTTCAGGCTTCAACCCACGTGACTTTGAAAACGATCGGTAACCACTTTTGAAGTTGGCAGCTATTCTTCCCAAACGCAACATCTGACGAACGAACACAAATATAGGAAAAAAGATACAATTGTTATCCAAAAAGTTCAGGTTTGAACCCACGTGACTCCAGGCTTCAACCCACGTGACTTCAGGCTTCAACCCACGTGACTTTGGAAACGATTGGTCACCACTTTTGATGTTGGCAGCTACTTGTTCCAAACGCAACATCTGACGAACGAACACAAATATAGAAGAAAAAACACAATTGTCATCCAAAAAGTTCAGATTTCAACCCACGTGACTTAAGGCTTCAACCCACGTGACTTCAGGCTTCAACCCACGTGACTTCAGGCTTCAACCCACGTGACTTTGAAAACGATCGGTAACCACTTTTCGAAGTTGGCAGCTACTCTTTCCAAACGCAACATCTGACGAACGAACACAAATATAGAAAAAAAAGACACAATTGTTATCCAAAGAGTTCAGGCTTGAACCCACGTGACTCCAGGCTCCAACCCACGTGACTTCAGGCTTTCACCCACGTGACTTTCAAAACGATCGGTCACCACTTTTGATGTTGGCAGCTACTTGTTTCAAACGCAACATCTGACGAACGAACACAAAGATAGAAGAAAAGACACAATTGTTATCCAAAAAGTTCAGGTTTCAACCCACGTGACTTTTGGCTTCAACCCACGTGACTTCAGGCTTCAATCCACGTGACCTCAGGCTCCAACCCACGTGACTTTCAAAACGTTCGGTCACCACTTTTGAAGTTGGCAGCTACTCTTTCCAAACGCAACATCTGACGAACGAACACAAATATAGAAGAAAAGACACAATTGGTATCCAAAAGAATCAGGTTTTAACCCACGTGACTTTTGGCTTCAACCCACGTGACCTCAGGCTTCAACCCACGTGACTTCAGGCTTCAACCCACGTGACTTTGAAAACGATCGGTAACCACTTTTGAAGTTGGCAGCTACTCTTTCCAAACGCAACATCTGACGAACGAACACAAATATAGAAGAAAAGACACAATTGGTATCCAAAAAGTTCAGGTTTTAACCCACGTGACTTTTGCTTCAACCCACGTGACCTCAGGCTCCAACCCACGTGACTTCAGGCTTCAACCCACGTGACTTTGAAAACGATCGGTAACCACTTTTGAAGTTGGCAGCTACTCTTTCCAAACGCAACATCTGACGAACAAACACAAATATAGGAAAAAAGACACAATTGTTATCCAAAAAGTTTAGGTTTGAACCCACGTGACTCCAGGCTTCAACCCACGTGACTTCAGGCTTCAACCCACGTGACTTTGGAAACGATCGGTCACCACTTTTGATGTTGGCAGCTACTTGTTCCAAACGCAACATCTGACGAACGAACACAAATATAGAAGAAAAAACACAATTGTTATCCAAAAAGTTCAGGTTTCAACCCACGTGACTTTAGGCTTCAACCCACGTGACTTCAGGCTTCGACCCACGTGACTTCAGGCTTCAACCCACGTGACTTCAGGCTTCAACCCACGTGACATCAGGCTTCAACCCACGTGACTTCAGGCTTCAACCCACGTGACTTTGAAAACGATCGGTCACCACTTTTGATGTTGGCAGCTACTTGTTCCAAACGCAACATCAGACGAACGAACACAAATATAGAAGAAAAAACACAATTGGTATCCTAAAAGTTCAGGTTTTAACCCACGTGACTTTTGGCTTCAACCCACGTGACTTCAGGCTTCAACCCACGTGAATTTGAAAACGATCGGTAACCACTTTTGAAGTTGGCAGCTACTTTTTCCAAACGCAACATCTGTCGAACGAACACAAATATAGAAGAAAAGACACAATTGTTATCCAAAAAGTTCAGGTTTCAACCCACGTGACTTTTGGCTTTAACCCACGTGACTTCAGGCTTCAACCCACGTGACTTTGAAAACGATCGGTAACCACTTTTGAAAATGGCAGCTACTCTTTCCAAACGCAACATCTGACAAACGAACACAAATATAGAAAAAAAAACACAATTGTTATCCAAAAAGTTTAGGTTTGAACCCACGTGACTCCAGGCTTCAACCCACGTGACTTCAGGCTTCAACCCACGTGACTTTGGAAACGATCGGTCACCACTTTTGAAGTTGGCAGCTACTCTTTCCAAACGCAACATCTGTCGAACGAACACAAATATAGAAGAAAAGACACAATTGTTATCCAAAAAGTTCAGGTTTCAACCCACGTGACTTTTGGCTTTAACCCACGTGACTTCAGGCTTCAACCCACGTGACTTTGAAAACGATCGGTAACCACTTTTGAAAATGACAGCTACTCTTTCCAAACGCAACATCTGACGAACGAACACAAATATAGAAAAAAAGACACAATTGTTATCCAAAAAGTTCAGGTTTCAACTCACGTGACTTTTGGCTTTAACCCACGTGACTTCAGGCTTCAACCCACGTGACTTTCAAAACGATCGGTCACCACTTTTGATGTTGGCAGCTACTTGTTCCAAACGCAACATCTGACGAACGAACACAAATATAGAAGAAAAGACTCAATTGTTATCAAAAAGTTCAGGTTTCAACATACGTGACTTTTGGCTTCAACCCACGTGACTTCAGGCTTCAATCCACGTGACCTCAGGCTTCAACCTACGTGACTTAAAACGTTCGTTCACCACTTTTGGAGTTGGCAGCTACTTGTTCCAAACGCAACATCTGACGAACGAACACAAAAATAGAAGAAAAGACACAATTGTTATCCAAAAAGTTCACGTTCCAACCCACGTGACTCCAGGCTCCAACCCACGTGACTTCAGGCTTTCACCCACGTGACTTTGAAAACGATCGGTCACCACTTTTAAAGTTGGCAGCTACTCCTTCCAAACGCAACATCTGACGAACGAACACAAATATAGAAGAAAAGACACAATTGTTATCCAAAAAGTTCAGGTTCCAACCCACGTGACTTTTGGCTTCAACCCACGTGACTTCAGGCTTCAACCCACGTGACTTCAGGCGTCCACCCACGTGACTTTGAAAACGATCGGTAACCACTTTTAAAGTTGGCAGCTACTCTTTCCAAACGCAACATCTGACGAACGAACACAAATATAGAAGAAAAGACACAATTGGTATCCAAAAAGTTCAGGTTTTAACCCACGTGACTTTTGGCTTCAACCCACGTGACCTCAGGCTCCAACCCACGTGACTTCAGGCTTCAACTCACGTGACTTTGAAAACGATCGGTAACCACTTTTGAAGTTGGCAGCTACTCTTTCCAAACGCAACATCTGACGAACGAACACAAATATGGAAGAAAAAACACAATTGTTATCCAAAAAGTTCAGGTTTTAACCCACGTAACTTTAGGCTCCAACCCACGTGACTTCAGGCTTCAACCCACGTGACTTCAGGCTTCAACCCACGTGACATCAGGCTTCAACCCACGTGACTTCAGGCTTTCACCCACGTGACTTTCAAAACGATCGGTCACCACTTTTGATGTTGGCAGCTACTTGTTCCAAACGCAACATCTGACGAACGAACACAAATATAGAAGAAAAGACTCAATTGTTATCCAAAAAGTTCAGGTTTCAACATACGTGACTTTTGGCTTCAACCCACGTGACTTCAGGCTTTAAACCACGTGACCTCAGGCTTCAACCTACGTGACTTAAAACGTTCGTTCACCACTTTTGGAGTTGGCAGCTACTTGTTCCAAACGCAACATCAGACGAACGAACACAAATATAGAAGAAAAAACACAATTGGTATCCAAAAAGTTCAGGTTTTAACCCACGTGACTTTTGGCTTCAACCCACGTGACATCAGGCTCCAACTCACGTGACTTTGAAAACGATCGGTAACCACTTTTGAAGTTGGCAGCTACTCTTCCCAAACGCAACATCTGACAAACGAACACAAATATAGAAAAAAAGACACAATTGTTATCCAAAAAGTTTAGGTTTGAACCCACGTGACTCCAGGCTTCAACCCACGTGACTTAAGGCGTCAACCCACGTGACTTTGAAAACGATCGGTAACCACTTTTGAAGTTGGCAGCTACTCTTTCCAAACGCAACATCTGACGAAC
The DNA here is from genome assembly GCA_949128115.1 of Anaspis maculata. Classification (NCBI taxonomy): domain Eukaryota; kingdom Metazoa; phylum Arthropoda; class Insecta; order Coleoptera; family Scraptiidae; genus Anaspis; species Anaspis maculata. Next base: position 442,316 of record OX421968.1, on the reverse strand, counting down.
GAACACAAATATAGAAAAAAAAACACAATTGGTATCCAAAAAGTTCAGGTTTTAACCCACGTGACTTTTGGCTTCAACCCACGTGACTTCAGGCTTCAACCCACGTGACTTTGAAAACGATCGGTAACCACTTTTGAAGTTGGCAGCTATTCTTCCCAAACGCAACATCTGACGAACGAACACAAATATAGAAAAAAAGATACAATTGTTATCCAAAAAGTTCAGGTTTGAACCCACGTGACTCCAGGCTTCAACCCACGTGACTTCAGGCTTCAACCCACGTGACTTCAGGCTTCAACTCACGTGACTTCAGGCTTCAACCCACGTGACTTTGAAAACGATCGGTCACCACTTTTGATGTTGGCAGCTACTTGTTCCAAACGCAACATCAGACGAACGAACACAAATATAGAAGAAAAAACACAATTGGTATCCAAAAAGATCAGGTTTTAACCCACGTGACTTTTGGCTTCAACCCACGTGACCTCAGGCTTCAACCCACGTGACTTTTAAAACGTTCGGTCACCACTTTTGGAGTTGGCAGCTACTTGTTTCGAACGCGACATCTGACGAACGAACACAAAAATAGGAGAAAAGACACAATTGTTATCCAAAAAGTTCAGGTTTCAACCCACGTGACTTCAGGCTCCAACCCACGTGACTTCAGGCTTTCACCCACGTGACTTTCAAAACGATCGGTCACCACTTTTGATGTTGGCAGCTACTTGTTCCAAACGCAACATCTGACGAACGAACACAAATATAGAAGAAAAGACACAATTGTTATCCAAAAAGTTCAGGTTTCAACCCACGTGACTTTTGGCCTCAACCCACGTGACTTCAGGCTTCAACCCACGTGACTTCAGGCGTCAACCCACGTGACTTTGAAAACGATCAGTAACCACTTTTGAAGTTGGCAGAACGCAACATCTGACGAACGAACACAAATATAGAAGAAAAGACACAATTGGTATCCAAAAGAATCAGGTTTTAACCCACGTGACTTTTGGCTTCAACCCACGTGACCTCAGGCTTCAACCCACGTGACTTCAGGCTTCAACCCACGTGACTTTGAAAACGATCGGTAACCACTTTTGAAGTTGGCAGCTTCTCTTTCCAAACGCAACATCTGACGAACGAACACAAATATAGAAGAAAAGACACAATTGTTATCCAAAAAGTTCAGGTTCCAACCCACGTGACTTTTGGCTTCAACCCACGTGACTTCAGGCTTCAACCCACGTGACTTCAGGCGTCCACCCACGTGACTTTGAAAACGATCGGTAACCACTTTTAAAGTTGGCAGCTACTCTTTCCAAACGCAACATCTGACGAACGAACACAAATATGGAAGAAAAGACACAATTGGTATCCAAAAAGTTCAGGTTTTAACCCACGTGACTTTTGGCTTCAACCCACGTGACCTCAGGCTCCAACCCACGTGACTTCAAGCTTCAACCCACGTGACTTTGAAAACGATCGGTAACCACTTTTGAAGTTGGCAGCTACTCTTTCCAAACGCAACATCTGACGAACGAACACAAATATGGAAGAAAAAACACAATTGTTATCCAAAAAGTTCAGGTTTCAACCCACGTGACTTTAGGCTCCAACCCACGTGACTTCAGGCTTCAACCCACGTGACTTTGAAAACGATCGGTCACCACTTTTGATGTTGGCAGCTACTTGTTCCAAACGCAACATCAGACGAACGAACACAAATATAGAAGAAAAAACACAATTGGTATCCAAAAAGTTCAGGTTTTAACCCACGTGACTTTTGGCTTCAACCCACGTGACATCAGGCTCCAACTCACGTGACTTTGAAAACGATCGGTAACCACTTTTGAAGTTGGCAGCTACTCTTCCCAAACGCAACATCTGACAAACGAACACAAATATAGAAAAAAAGACACAATTGTTATCCAAAAAGTTTAGGTTTGAACCCACGTGACTCCAGGCTTCAACCCACGTGACTTAAGGCGTCAACCCACGTGACTTTGAAAACGATCGGTAACCACTTTTGAAGTTGGCAGCTACCCTTTCCAAACGCAACATCTGACGAACGAACACAAATATAGAAGAAAAGACACAATTGGTATCCAAAAAATTCAGGTTTTAACCCACGTGACTTTTGGCTTCAACCCACGTGACCTCAGGCTTAAACCCACGTGATTTTGAAAACGATCGGTAACCACTTTTGAAGTTGGCAGCTACTCTTTCCAAACGCAACATCTGACGAACGAACACAAATATAGAAGAAAAGACACAATTGGTATCCAAAAAGTTCAGGTTTTAACCCACGTGACTTCTGGCTTCAACCCACGTGACCTCAGGCTCCAACCCACGTAACTTCAGGCTTCAACCCACGTGACTTTGAAAACGATCGGTAACCACTTTTGAAGTTGGCAGCTACTCTTTCCAAACGCAACATCTGACGAACGAACACAAATATAGAAAAAAAAACACAATTGTTATCCAAAAAGTTTAGGTTTGAACCCACGTGACTTTAGGCTTCATCCCACGTGACTTGAGGCTTCAACCCACGTGACTTCAGGCTTCAACTCACGTGACTCCAGGCTTCAACCCACGTGACTTTGAAAACGATCGGTCACCACTTTTGATGTTGGCAGCTACTTGTTCCAAACGCAACATCAGACGAACGAACACAAATATAGAAGAAAAAACACAATTGGTATCCAAAAAGATCAGGTTTAAACCCACGTGACTTTTGGCTTCAACCCACGTGACTTCAGGGTTCAACCCACGTGACTTCAGGCTTCAACCCACGTGACTTCAGGCTTCAACCCACGTGACATCAGGCTTCAACCCACGTGACTTCAGGCTTCAACCCACGTGACTTTGAAAACGATCGGTCACCACTTTTGATGTTGGCAGCTACTTGTTCCAAACGCAACATCAGACGAACGAACACAAATATAGAAGAAAAAACACAATTGGTATCCAAAAAGTTCAGGTTTTAACCCACGTGACTTTTGGCTTCAACCCACGTGACTTCAGGCTTCAACCCACGTGAATTTGAAAACGATCGGTAACCACTTTTGAAGTTGGCAGCTACTCTTTCCAAACGCAACATCTGACAAACGAACACAAATATAGAAAAAAAGACACAATTGTTATCCAAAAAGTTTAGGTTTGAACCCACGTGACTGCAGGCTTCAACCCACGTGACTTTGGAAACGATCGGTCACCACTTTTGAAGTTGGCAGCTACTCTTTCCAAACGCAACATCTGTCGAACGAACACAAATATAGAAGGAAAGACACAATTGTTATCCAAAAAGTTCAGGTTTCAACCCACGTGACTTTTTGGCTTTAACCCACGTGACTTCAGGCTTCAACCCACGTGACTTTGAAAACGATCGGTAACCACTTTTGAAAATGGCAGCTACTCTTTCCAAACGCAACATCTGACGAACGAACACAAATATAGAAAAAAAGACGCAATTGTTATCCAAAAAGTTCAGGTTTGAACCCACGTGACTCCAGGCTCCAACCCACGTGACTTCAGGCTTCAATCCACGTGACCTCAGGCTTCAACCTACGTGACTTAAAACGTTCGTTCACCACTTTTGGAGTTGGCAGCTACTTGTTCCAAACGCAACATCTGACGAACAAACACAAAAATAGAAGAAAAGACACAATTGTTATCCAAAAAGTTCACGTTCCAACCCACGTGACTCCAGGCTCCAACCCACGTGACTTCAGGCTTTCACCCACGTGACTTTGAAAACGATCGGTCACCACTTTTGAAGTTGGCAGCTACTCTTTCCAAACGCAACATCTGACGAACGAACACAAATATAGAAGAAAAGACTCAATTGTTATCCAAAAAGTTCAGGTTCCAACCCACGTGACTTTTGGCTTCAACCCACGTGACTTCAGGCTTCAACCCACGTGACTTCAGGCGTCCACCCACGTGACTTTGAAAACGATCGGTAACCACTTTTAAAGTTGGCAGCTACTCTTTCCAAACGCAACATCTGACGAACGAACACAAATATAGAAGAAAAGACACAATTGGTATCCAAAATGTTCAGGTTTTAACCCACGTGACTTTTGGCTTCAACCCACGTGACCTCAGGCTTCAACCCACGTGACTTCAGGCTTCAACCCACGTGACTTTGAAAACGATCGGTAACCACTTTTGAAGTTGGCAGCTACTCTTTCCAAACGCAACATCTGACGAACGAACACAAATATGGAAGAAAAAACACAATTGTTATCCAAAAAGTTCAGGTTTTAACCCACGTGACTTTAGGCTCCAACCCACGTGACTTCAGGCTTCAACCCACGTGACTTCAGGCTTCAACCCACGTGACATCAGGCTTCAACCCACGTGACTTCAGGCTTCAACCCACGTGACTTTGAAAACGATCGGTCACCACTTTTGATGTTGGCAGCTACTTGTTCCAAACGCAACATCAGACAAACGAACACAAATATAGAAGAAAAAACACAATTGGTATCCAAAAAGTTCAGGTTTTAACCCACGTGACTTTTGGCTTCAACCCACGTGACATCAGGCTCCAACTCACGTGACTTTGAAAACGATCGGTAACCACTTTTGAAGTTGGCAGCTACTCTTCCCAAACGCAACATCTGACAAACGAACACAAATATAGAAAAAAAGACACAATTGTTATCCAAAAAGTTTAGGTTTGAACCCACGTGACTCCAGGCTTCAACCCACGTGACTTAAGGCGTCAACCCACGTGACTTTGAAAACGATCGGTAACCACTTTTGAAGTTGGCAGCTACTCTTTCCAAACGCAACATCTGACGAACGAACACAAATATAGAAGAAAAGACACAATTGGTATCCAAAAAGTTCAGGTTTTAACCCACGTGACTTCTGGCTTCAACCCACGTGACCTCAGGCTCCAACCCACGTAACTTCAGGCTTCAACCCACGTGACTTTGAAAACGATCGGTAACCACTTTTGAAGTTGGCAGCTACTCTTTCCAAACGCAACATCTGACGAACGAACACAAATATAGAAGAAAAAACACAATTGGTATCCAAAAAGATCAGGTTTTTACCCACGTGACTTTTGGCTTCAACCCACGTGACCTCAGGCTTCAACCCACGTGACTTCAGGCTTCAACCCACGTGACATTGAAAACGATCGGTAACCACTTTTGAAGTTGGCAGCTACTCTTTCCAAACGCAACATCTGATAAACGAACACAAATATAGAAAAAAAGACACAATTGTTTCCCAAAAAGTTTAGGTTAGAACCCACGTAACTCCAGGCTTCAACCCACGTGACTTCAGGCTTCAACCCACGTGACTGTGAAAACGATCGGTAACCACTTTTGAAGTTGGCAGCTACTCTTTCCAAACGCAACATCTGACGAACGAACACAAATATAGAAGAAAAGACACAATTGGTATCCAAAAAGTTCAGGTTTTAACCCACGTGACTTCTGGCTTCAACCCACGTGACCTCAGGCTCCAACCCACGTAACTTCAGGCTTCAACCCACGTGACTTTGGAAACGATCGGTAACCACTTTTGAAGTTGGCAGCTACTCTTTCCAAACGCAACATCTGACAAACGAACACAAATATAGAAAAAAAGACACAATTGTTATCCAAAAAGTTTAGGTTTGAACCCACGTGACTTTAGGCTTCATCCCACGTGACTTCAGGCTTCAACCCACGTGACTTCAGGCTTCAACTCACGTGACTTCAGGCTTCAACCCACGTGACTTTGAAAACGATCGGTCACCACTTTTGATGTTGGCAGCTACATGTTCCAAACGCAACATCAGACGAACGAACACAAATATAGAAGAAAAAACACAATTGGTATCCAAAAAGATCAGGTTTTTACCCACGTGACTTTTGGCTTCAACCCACGTGACCTCAGGCTTCAACCCACGTGACTTCAGGCTTCAACCCACGTGACATTGAAAACGATCGGTAACCACTTTTGAAGTTGGCAGCTACTCTTTCCAAACGCAACATCTGACAAACGAACACAAATATAGAAAAAAAGACACAATTGTTTCCCAAAAAGTTTAGGTTAGAACCCACGTTACTCCAGGCTTCAACCCACGTGACTTCAGGCTTCAACCCACGTGACTTTGGAAACGATCGGTCACCACTTTTGAAGTTGGCAGCTACTCTTTCCAAACGCAACATCTGTCGAACGAACACAAATATAGAAGAAAAGACACAATTGTTATCCAAAAAGTTCAGGTTTCAACCCACGTGACTTTTGGCTTTAACCCACGTGACTTCAGGCTTCAACCCACGTGACTTTGAAAACGATCGGTAACCACTTTTGAAGTTGGCAGCTACTCTTTCCAAACGCAACATCTGTCGAACGAACACGAATATAGAAGAAAAGACACAATTGTTATCCAAAAAGTTCAGGTTTGAACCCACGTGACTTTTGGCTTCAACCCACGTGACATCAGGCTCCAACTCACGTGACTTTGAAATCGATCGGTAACCACTTTTGAAGTTGGCAGCTACTCTTCCCAAACGCAACATCTGACAAACGAACACAAATATAGAAAAAAAGACACAATTGTTATCCAAAAAGTTTAGGTTTGAACCCACGTGACTCCAGGCTTCAACCCACGTGACTCAAGGCGTCAACCCACGTGACTTTGAAAACGATCGGTAACCACTTTTGAAGTTGGCAGCTACTCTTTCCAAACGCAACATCTGACGAACGAACACAAATATAGAAGAAAAGACACAATTGGTATCCAAAAAGTTCAGGTTTTAACCCACGTGACTTCTGGCTTCAACCCACGTGACCTCAGGCTCCAACCCACGTAACTTCAGGCTTCAACCCACGTGACTTTGAAAACGATCGGTAACCACTTTTAAAGTTGGCAGCTACTCTTTCCAAACGCAACATCTTACGAACGAACACAAATATAGAAAAAAAGACACAATTGTTATCCAAAAAGTTTAGGTTTGAACCCACGTGACTTTAGGCTTCATCCTACGTGACTTCAGGCTTCAACCCACGTGACTTCAGGCTTCAACTCACGTGACTTCAGGCTTCAACCCACGTGACTTTGAAAACGATCGGTCACCACTTTTGATGTTGGCAGCTACTTGTTCCAAACGCAACATCAGACGAACGAACACAAATATAGAAGAAAAAACACAATTGGTATCCAAAAAGATCAGGTTTTAACCCACGTGACTTTTGGCTTCAACCCACGTGACCTCAGGCTTCAACCCACGTGACTTCAGGCTTCAACCCACGTGACTTTGGAAACGATCGGTCACCACTTTTGAAGTTGGCAGCTACTTTTTCCAAACGCAACATCTGACAAACGAACACAAATATAGAAAAAAAGACACAATTGTTATCCAAAAAGTTTAGGTTAGAACCCACGTAACTCCAGGCTTCAACCCACGTGACTTCAGGCTTCAACCCACGTGACTTTGGAAACGATCGGTCACCACTTTTGAAGTTGGCAGCTACTCTTTCCAAACGCAACATCTGTCGAACGAACACAAATATAAAAGAAAAGACACAATTGTTATCCAAAAAGTTCAGGTTTCAACCCACGTGACTTTTGGCTTTAACCCACGTGACTTCAGGCTTCAACCCACGTGACTTTGAAAACGATCGGTAACCACTTTTGAAGTTGGCAGCTACTCTTTCCAAACGCAACATCTGTCGAACGAACACGAATATAGAAGAAAAGACACAATTGTTATCCAAAAAGTTCAGGTTTCAACCCACGTGACTTTTGGCTTCAACCCACGTGACTTCAGGCTTCAACCCACGTGACTTAAAACGTTCGTTCACCACTTTTGGAGTTGGCAGCTACTTGTTCCAAACGCAACATCTGACGAACGAACACAAAAATAGAAGAAAAGACACAATTGTTATCCAAAAAGTTCACGTTCCAACCCACGTGACTCCAGGCTCCAACCCACGTGACTTCAGGCTTTCACCCACGTGACTTTCAAAACGATCGGTCACCACTTTTGATGTTGGCAGCTACTTGTTCCAAACGCAACATCTGACGAACGAACACAAATATAGAAGAAAAGACTCAATTGTTATCCAAAAAGTTCAGGTTTCAACCCACGTGACTTTTGGCTTCAACCCACGTGACTTCAGGCTTCAATCCACGTGACCTCAGGCTTCAACCCACGTGACTTAAAACGTTCGTTCACCACTTTTGGAGTTGGCAGCTACTTGTTCCAAACGCAACATCTGACGAACGAACACAAAAATAGAAGAAAAGACACAATTGTTATCCAAAAAGTTCACGTTCCAACCCACGTGACTCCAGGCTCCAACCCACGTGACTTCAGGATTTCACCCACGTGACTTTGAAAACGATCGGTCACCACTTTTGAAGTTGGCAGCTACTCTTTCCAAACGCAACATCTGACGAACGAACACAAATATAGAAGAAAAGACCAATTGTTATCCAAAAAGTTCAGGTTCCAACCCACGTGACTTTTGGCTTCAACCCACGTGACTTCAGGCTTCAACCCACGTGACTTCAGGCGTCCACCCACGTGACTTTGAAAACGATCGGTAACCACTTTTAAAGTTGGCAGCTACTTTTTCCAAACGCAACATCTGACGAACGAACACAAATATAGAAGAAAAGACACAATTGGCATCCAAAAAGTTCAGGTTTTAACCCACGTGACTTTTGGCTTCAACCCACGTGACCTCAGGCTCCAACCCACGTGACTTCAGGCTTCAACCCACGTGACTTTGAAAACGATCGGTACCCAATTTTGAAGTTGGCAGCTACTCTTTCCAAACGCAACATCTGACGAACGAACACAAATATAGAAATAAAGACACAATTGTTGTCCAAGAAGTTTAGGTTTGAACCCACGTGACTCCTGGCTTCAACCCACGTGACTTCAGGCTTCAACTCACGTGACTTTGGAAACGATCGGTCACCACTTTTGAAGTTGGCAGCTACTTGTTCCAAACGCAACATCAGACGAACGAACACAAATATAGAAGAAAAAACACAATTGGTATCCAAAAAGTTCAGGTTTTAACCCACGTGACTTTTGGCTTCAACCCACGTGACTTCAGGCTTCAACTCACGTGACTTTGAAAACGATCGGTAACCACTTTTGAAGTTGGCAGCTACTCTTTCCAAACGCAACATCTGACGAACGAACACAAATATAGAAGAAAAGACACAATTGGTATCCAAAAAGTTCAGGTTCTAACCCACGTGACTTTTGGCTTCAACCCACGTGACTTCAGGCTTCAACTCACGTGACTTTGAAAACGATCGGTAACCACTTTTGAAGTTGGCAGCTACTCTTTCCAAACGCAACATCTGACGAACGAACACAAATATAGGAAAAAAGACACAATTGTTATCCAAAAAGTTTAGGTTTGAACCCACGTGACTCCAGGCTTCAACCCACGTGACTTCAGGCTTCAACCCACGTGACTTTGGAAACGATCGGTCACCACTTTTGATGTTGGCAGCTACTTGTTCCAAACGCAACATCTGACGAACGAACACAAATATAGAAGAAAAAACACAATTGTTATCCAAAAAGTTCAGGTTTCAACCCACGTGACTTTAGGCTTCAACCCACGTTACTTCAGGCTTCAACCCACGTGACTTCAGGCTTCAACCCACGTGACTTCAGGCTTAAACCCACGTGACATCAGGCTTCAACCCACGTGACTTCAGGCTTCAACCCACGTGACTTTGAAAACGATCGGTCACCACTTTTGATGTTGGCAGCTACTTGTTCCAAACGCAACATCAGACGAACGAACACAAATATAGAAGAAAAAACACAATTGGTATCCAAAAAGTTCAGGTTTTAACCCACGTGACTTTTGGCTTCAACCCACGTGACTTCAGGCTTCAACCCACGTGAATTTGAAAACGATCGGTAACCACTTTTGAAGTTGGCAGCTACTCTTTCCAAACGCAACATCTGACAAACGAACACAAATATAGAAAAAAAGACACAATTGTTATCCAAAAAGTTTAGGTTTGAACCCACGTGACTCCAGGCTTCAACCCACGTGACTTCAGGCTTCCACCCACGTGACTTTGGAAACGATCGGTCACCACTTTTGAAGTTGGCAGCTACTCTTTCCAAACGCAACATCTGTCGAACGAACACAAATATAGAAGAAAAGACACAATTGTTATCCAAAAAGTTCAGGTTTCAACCCACGTGACTTTTGGCTTTAACCCACGTGACTTCAGGCTTCAACCCACGTGACTTTGAAAACGATCGGTAACCACTTTTGAAAATGGCAGCTACTCTTTCCAAACGCAACATCTGACGAACAAACACAAATATAGAAAAAAAGACACAATTGTTATCCAAAAAGTTCAGGTTTGAACCCACGTGACTCCAGGCTCCAACCCACGTGACTTCAGGCTTTCACCCACGTGACTTTCAAAACGATCGGTCACCACTTTTGATGTTGGCAGCTACTTGTTCCAAACGCAACATCTGACGAACGAACACAAATATAGAAGAAAAGACTCAATTGTTATCAAAAAGTTCAGGTTTCAACATACGTGACTTTTGGCTTACGCCCACGTGACTTCAGGCTTCAATCCACGTGACCTCAGGCTTCAACCTACGTGACTTAAAACGTTCGTTCACCACTTTTGGAGTTGGCAGCTACTTGTTCCAAACGCAACATCTGACGAACGAACACAAAAATAGAAGAAAAGACACAATTGTTATCCAAAAAGTTCACGTTCCAACCCACGTGACTCCAGGCTCCAACCCACGTGACTTCAGGCTTTCACCAACGTGACTTTGAAAACGATCGGTCACCACTTTTAAAGTTGGCAGCTACTCTTTCCAAACGCAACATCTGACGAACGAACACAAATATAGAAGAAAAGACACAATTGTTATCCAAAAAGTTCAGGTTCCAACCCACGTGACTTTTGGCTTCAACCCACGTGACTTCAGGCTTCAACCCACGTGACTTCAGGCGTCCACCCACGTGACTTTGAAAACGATCGGTAATCACTTTTAAAGTTGGCAGCTACTCTTTCCAATTGCAACATCTGACGAACGAACACAAATATAGAAGAAAAGACACAATTGGTATCCAAAAAGTTCAGGTTTTAACCCACGTGACTTTTGGCTTCAACCCACGTGACCTCAGGCTCCAACCCACGTGACTTCAGGCTTCAACCCACGTGACTTTGAAAACGATCGGTAACCACTTTTGAAGTTGGCAGCTACTCTTTCCAAACGCAACATCTGACGAACGAACACAAATATGGAAGAAAAAACACAATTGTTATCCAAAAAGTTCAGGTTTTAACCCACGTGACTTTAGGCTCCAACCCACGTGACTTCAGGCTTCAACCCACGTGACTTCAGGCTTCAACCCACGTGACATCAGGCTTCAACCCACGTGACTTCAGGCTTTCACCCACGTGACTTTCAAAACGATCGGTCACCACTTTTGATGTTGGCAGCTACTTGTTCCAAACGCAACATCTGACGAACGAACACAAAAATAGAAGAAAAGACACAATTGTTATCCAAAAAGTTCACGTTCCAACCCACGTGACTCCAGGCTCCAACCCACGTGACTTCAGGCTTTCACCCACGTGACTTTCAAAACGATCGGTCACCACTTTTGATGTTGGCAGCTACTTGTTCCAAACGCAACATCTGACGAACGAACACAAATATAGAAGAAAAGACTCAATTGTTATCCAAAAAGTTCAGGTTTCAACCCACGTGACTTTTGGCTTCAACCCACGTGACTTCAGGCTTCAATCCACGTGACCTCAGGCTTCAACCCACGTGACTTAAAACGTTCGTTCACCACTTTTGGAGTTGGCAGCTACTTGTTCCAAACGCAACATCTGACGAACGAACACAAAAATAGAAGAAAAGACACAATTGTTATCCAAAAAGTTCACGTTCCAACCCACGTGACTCCAGGCTCCAACCCACGTGACTTCAGGATTTCACCCACGTGACTTTGAAAACGATCGGTCACCACTTTTGAAGTTGGCAGCTACTCTTTCCAAACGGAACATCTGACGAACGAACACAAATATAGAAGAAAAGACCAATTGTTATCCAAAAAGTTCAGGTTCCAACCCACGTGACTTTTGGCTTCAACCCACGTGACTTCAGGCTTCAACCCACGTGACTTCAGGCGTCCACCCACGTGACTTTGAAAACGATCGGTAACCACTTTTAAAGTTGGCAGCTACTTTTTCCAAACGCAACATCTGACGAACGAACACAAATATAGAAGAAAAGACACAATTGGCATCCAAAAAGTTCAGGTTTTAACCCACGTGACTTTTGGCTTCAACCCACGTGACCTCAGGCTCCAACCCACGTGACTTCAGGCTTCAACCCACGTGACTTTGAAAACGATCGGTAACCACTTTTGAAGTTGGCAGCTACTCTTTCCAAACGCAACATCTGACGAACGAACACAAATATAGAAATAAAGACACAATTGTTGTCCAAGAAGTTTAGGTTTGAACCCACGTGACTCCTGGCTTCAACCCACGTGACTTCAGGCTTCAACTCACGTGACTTTGGAAACGATCGGTCACCACTTTTGAAGTTGGCAGCTACTTGTTCCAAACGCAACATCAGACGAACGAACACAAATATAGAAGAAAAAACACAATTGGTATCCAAAAAGTTCAGGTTTTAACCCACGTGACTTTTGGCTTCAACCCACGTGACTTCAGGCTTCAACTCACGTGACTTTGAAAACGATCGGTAACCACTTTTGAAGTTGGCAGCTACTCTTTCCAAACGCAACATCTGACGAACGAACACAAATATAGAAGAAAAGACACAATTGGTATCCAAAAAGTTCAGGTTCTAACCCACGTGACTTTTGGCTTCAACCCACGTGACTTCAGGCTTCAACTCACGTGACTTTGAAAACGATCGGTAACCACTTTTGAAGTTGGCAGCTACTCTTTCCAAACGCAACATCTGACGAACGAACACAAATATAGGAAAAAAGACACAATTGTTATCCAAAAAGTTTAGGTTTGAACCCACGTGACTCCAGGCTTCAACCCACGTGACTTCAGGCTTCAACCCACGTGACTTTGGAAACGATCGGTCACCACTTTTGATGTTGGCAGCTACTTGTTCCAAACGCAACATCTGACGAACGAACACAAATATAGAAGAAAAAACACAATTGTTATCCAAAAAGTTCAGGTTTCAACCCACGTGACTTTAGGCTTCAACCCACGTTACTTCAGGCTTCAACCCACGTGACTTCAGGCTTCAACCCACGTGACTTCAGGCTTCAACCCACGTGACATCAGGCTTCAACCCACGTGACTTCAGGCTTCAACCCACGTGACTTTGAAAACGATCGGTCACCACTTTTGATGTTGGCAGCTACTTGTTCCAAACGCAACATCAGACGAACGAACACAAATATAGAAGAAAAAACACAATTGGTATCCGAAAAGTTCAGGTTTTAACCCACGTGACTTTTGGCTTCAACCCACGTGACTTCAGGCTTCAACCCACGTGAATTTGAAAACGATCGGTAACCACTTTTGAAGTTGGCAGCTACTCTTTCCAAACGCAACATCTGACAAACGAACACAAATATAGAAAAAAAGACACAATTGTTATCCAAAAAGTTTAGGTTTGAACCCACGTGACTCCAGGCTTCAACCCACGTGACTTCAGGCTTCCACCCACGTGACTTTGGAAACGATCGGTCACCACTTTTGAAGTTGGCAGCTACTCTTTCCAAACGCAACATCTGTCGAACGAACACAAATATAGAAGAAAAGACACAATTGTTATCCAAAAAGTTCAGGTTTCAACCCACGTGACTTTTGGCTTTAACCCACGTGACTTCAGGCTTCAACCCACGTGACTTTGAAAACGATCGGTAACCACTTTTGAAAATGGCAGCTACTCTTTCCAAACGCAACATCTGACGAACAAACACAAATATAGAAAAAAAGACACAATTGTTATCCAAAAAGTTCAGGTTTGAACCCACGTGACTCCAGGCTCCAACCCACGTGACTTCAGGCTTTCACCCACGTGACTTTCAAAACGATCGGTCACCACTTTTGATGTTGGCAGCTACTTGTTCCAAACGCAACATCTGACGAACGAACACAAATATAGAAGAAAAGACTCAATTGTTATTAAAAAGTTCAGGTTTCAACATACGTGACTTTTGGCTTACGCCCACGTGACTTCAGGCTTCAATCCACGTGACCTCAGGCTTCAACCTACGTGACTTAAAACGTTCGTTCACCACTTTTGGAGTTGGCAGCTACTTGTTCCGAACGCAACATCTGACGAACGAACACAAAAATAGAAGAAAAGACACAATTGTTATCCAAAAAGTTCACGTTCCAACCCACGTGACTCCAGGCTCCAACCCACGTGACTTCAGGCTTTCACCAACGTGACTTTGAAAACGATCGGTCACCACTTTTAAAGTTGGCAGCTACTCTTTCCAAACGCAACATCTGACGAACGAACACAAATATAGAAGAAAAGACACAATTGTTATCCAAAAAGTTCAGGTTCCAACCCACGTGACTTTTGGCTTCAACCCACGTGACTTCAGGCTTCAACCCACGTGACTTCAGGCGTCCACCCACGTGACTTTGAAAACGATCGGTAATCACTTTTAAAGTTGGCAGCTACTCTTTCCAATTGCAACATCTGACGAACGAACACAAATATAGAAGAAAAGACACAATTGGTATCCAAAAAGTTCAGGTTTTAACCCACGTGACTTTTGGCTTCAACCCACGTGACCTCAGGCTCCAACCCACGTGACTTCAGGCTTCAACCCACGTGACTTTGAAAACGATCGGTAACCACTTTTGAAGTTGGCAGCTACTCTTTCCAAACGCAACATCTGACGAACGAACACAAATATGGAAGAAAAAACACAATTGTTATCCAAAAAGTTCAGGTTTTAACCCACGTGACTTTAGGCTCCAACCCACGTGACTTCAGGCTTCAACCCACGTGACTTCAGGCTTCAACCCACGTGACATCAGGCTTCAACCCACGTGACTTCAGGCTTTCACCCACGTGACTTTCAAAACGATCGGTCACCACTTTTGATGTTGGCAGCTACTTGTTCCAAACGCAACATCTGACGAACGAACACAAATATAGAAGAAAAGACTCAATTGTTATCCAAAAAGTTCAGGTTTCAACATACGTGACTTTTGGCTTCAACCCACGTGACTTCAGGCTTCAATCCACGTGACCTCAGGCTTCAACCTACGTGACTTAAAACGTTCGTTCACCACTTTTGGAGTTGGCAGCTACTTGTTCCAAACGCAACATCAGACGAACGAACACAAATATAGAAGAAAAAACACAATTGGTATCCAAAAAGTTCAGGTTTTAACCCACGTGACTTTTGGCTTCAACCCACGTGACTTCAGGCTTCAACCCACGTGACTTTGAAAACGATCGGTAACCACTTTTGAAGTTGGCAGCTATTCTTCCCAAACGCAACATCTGACGAACGAACACAAATATAGGAAAAAAGATACAATTGTTATCCAAAAAGTTCAGGTTTGAACCCACGTGACTCCAGGCTTCAACCCACGTGACTTCAGGCTTCAACCCACGTGACATTGGAAACGATTGGTCACCACTTTTGATGTTGGCAGCTACTTGTTCCAAACGCAACATCTGACGAACGAACACAAATATAGAAGAAAAAACACAATTGTCATCCAAAAAGTTCAGATTTCAACCCACGTGACTTAAGGCTTCAACCCACGTGACTTCAGGCTTCAACCCACGTGACTTCAGGCTTCAACCCACGTGACTTTGAAAACGATCGGTAACCACTTTTGAAGTTGGCAGCTACTCTTTCCAAACGCAACATCTGACGAACGAACACAAATATAGAAAAAAAAGACACAATTGTTATCCAAAAAGTTCAGGCTTGAACCCACGTGACTCCAGGCTCCAACCCACGTGACTTCAGGCTTTCACCCACGTGACTTTCAAAACGATCGGTCACCACTTTTGATGTTGGCAGCTACTTGTTTCAAACGCAACATCTGACGAACGAACACAAAGATAGAAGAAAAGACACAATTGTTTTCCAAAAAGTTCAGGTTTCAACCCACGTGACTTTTGGCTTCAACCCACGTGACTTCAGGCTTCAATCCACGTGACCTCAGGCTCCAACCCACGAGACTTTTAAAACGTTCGGTCACCACTTTTGAAGTTGGCAGCTACTCTTTCCAAACGCAACATCTGACGAACGAACACAAATATAGAAGAAAAGACACAATTGGTATCCAAAAGAATCAGGTTTACCCACGTGACTTTTGGCTTCAACCCACGTGACCTCAGGCTTCAACCCACGTGACTTCAGGCTTCAACCCACGTGAATTTGAAAACGATCGGTAACCACTTTTGAAGTTGGCAGCTACTCTTTCCAAACGCAACATCTGACGAACGAACACAAATATAGAAGAAAAGACACAATTGGTATCCAAAAAGTTCAGGTTTTAACCCACGTGACTTTTGGCTTCAACCCACGTGACCTCAGGCTCCAACCCACGTGACTTCAGGCTTCAACCCACGTGACTTTGAAAACGATCGGTAACCACTTTTGAAGTTGGCAGCTACTCTTTCCAAACGCAACATCTGACGAACGAACACAAATATAGGAAAAAAGACACAATTGTTATCCAAAAAGTTTAGGTTTGAACCCACGTGACTCCAGGCTTCAACCCACGTGACTTCAGGCTTCAACCCACGTGACTTTGGAAACGATCGGTCACCACTTTTGATGTTGGCAGCTACTTGTTCCAAACGCAACATCTGACGAACGAACACAAATATAGAAGAAAAAACACAATTGTTATCCAAAAAGTTCAGGTTTCAACCCACGTGACTTCAGGCTTCAACCCACGTGACTTCAGGCTTCGACCCACGTGACTTCAGGCTTCAACCCACGTGACTTCAGGCTTCAACCCACGTGACATCAGGCTTCAACCCACGTGACTTCAGGCTTCAACCCACGTGACTTTGAAAACGATCGGTCACCACTTTTGATGTTGGCAGCTACTTGTTCCAAACGCAACATCAGACGAACGAACACAAATATAGAAGAAAAAACACAATTGGTATCCAAAAAGTTCAGGTTTTAACCCACGTGACTTTTGGCTTCAACCCACGTGACTTCAGGCTTCAACCCACGTGAATTTGAAAACGATCGGTAACCACTTTTGAAGTTGGCAGCTACTCTTTCCAAACGCAACATCTGACGAACGAACACAAATATAGAAGAAAAGACACAATTGGTATCCAAAAAGTTCAGGTTCTAACCCACGTGACTTTTGGCTTCAACCCACGTGACTTCAGGCTTCAACTCACGTGACTTTGAAAACGATCGGTAACCACTTTTGAAGTTGGCAGCTACTCTTTCCAAACGCAACATCTGACGAACGAACACAAATATAGGAAAAAAGACACAATTGTTATCCAAAAAGTTTAGGTTTGAACCCACGTGACTCCAGGCTTCAACCCACGTGACTCCAGGCTTCAACCCACGTGACTTTGGAAACGATCGGTCACCACTTTTGATGTTGGCAGCTACTTGTTCCAAACGCAACATCTGACGAACGAACACAAATATAGAAGAAAAAACACAATTGTTATCCAAAAAGTTCAGGTTTCAACCCACGTGACTTTAGGCTTCAACCCACGTGACTTCAGGCTTCAACCCACGTGACTTCAGGCTTCAACCCACGTGACTTCAGGCTTCAACCCACGTGACATCAGGCTTCAACCCACGTGACTTCAGGCTTCAACCCACGTGACTTTGAAAACGATCGGTCACCACTTTTGATGTTGGCAGCTACTTGTTCCAAACGCAACATCAGACGAACGAACACAAATATAGAAGAAAAAACACAATTGGTATCCAAAAAGTTCAGGTTTTAACCCACGTGACTTTTGGCTTCAACCCACGTGACTTCAGGCTTCAACCCACGTGAATTTGAAAACGATCGGTAACCACTTTTGAAGTTGGCAGCTACTCTTTCCAAACGCAACATCTGACAAACGAACACAAATATAGAAAAAAAGACACAATTGTTATCCAAAAAGTTTAGGTTTGAACCCACGTGACTCCAGGCTTCAACCCACGTGACTTCAGGCTTCCACCCACGTGACTTTGGAAACGATCGGTCACCACTTTTGAAGTTGGCAGCTACTCTTTCCAAACGCAACATCTGTCGAACGAACACAAATATAGAAGAAAAGACACAATTGTTATCCAAAAAGTTCAGGTTTCAACCCACGTGACTTTTGGCTTTAACCCACGTGACTTCAGGCTTCAACCCACGTGACTTTGAAAACGATCGGTAACCACTTTTGAAAATGGCAGCTACTCTTTCCAAACGCAACATCTGACGAACAAACACAAATATAGAAAAAAAGACACAATTGTTATCCAAAAAGTTCAGGTTTGAACCCACGTGACTCCAGGCTCCAACCCACGTGACTTCAGGCTTTCACCCACGTGACTTTCAAAACGATCGGTCACCACTTTTGATGTTGGCAGCTACTTGTTCCAAACGCAACATCTGACGAACGAACACAAATATAGAAGAAAAGACTCAATTGTTATTAAAAAGTTCAGGTTTCAACATACGTGACTTTTGGCTTACGCCCACGTGACTTCAGGCTTCAATCCACGTGACCTCAGGCTTCAACCTACGTGACTTAAAACGTTCGTTCACCACTTTTGGAGTTGGCAGCTACTTGTTCCAAACGCAACATCTGACGAACGAACACAAAAATAGAAGAAAAGACACAATTGTTATCCAAAAAGTTCACGTTCCAACCCACGTGACTCCAGGCTCCAACCCACGTGACTTCAGGCTTTCACCAACGTGACTTTGAAAACGATCGGTCACCACTTTTAAAGTTGGCAGCTACTCTTTCCAAACGCAACATCTGACGAACGAACACAAATATAGAAGAAAAGACACAATTGTTATCCAAAAAGTTCAGGTTCCAACCCACGTGACTTTTGGCTTCAACCCACGTGACTTCAGGCTTCAACCCACGTGACTTCAGGCGTCCACCCACGTGACTTTGAAAACGATCGGTAATCACTTTTAAAGTTGGCAGCTACTCTTTCCAATTGCAACATCTGACGAACGAACACAAATATAGAAGAAAAGACACAATTGGTATCCAAAAAGTTCAGGTTTTAACCCACGTGACTTTTGGCTTCAACCCACGTGACCTCAGGCTCCAACCCACGTGACTTCAGGCTTCAACCCACGTGACTTTGAAAACGATCGGTAACCACTTTTGAAGTTGGCAGCTACTCTTTCCAAACGCAACATCTGACGAACGAACACAAATATGGAAGAAAAAACACAATTGTTATCCAAAAAGTTCAGGTTTTAACCCACGTGACTTTAGGCTCCAACCCACGTGACTTCAGGCTTCAACCCACGTGACTTCAGGCTTCAACCCACGTGACATCAGGCTTCAACCCACGTGACTTCAGGCTTTCACCCACGTGACTTTCAAAACGATCGGTCACCACTTTTGATGTTGGCAGCTACTTGTTCCAAACGCAACATCTGACGAACGAACACAAATATAGAAGAAAAGACTCAATTGTTATCCAAAAAGTTCAGGTTTCAACATACGTGACTTTTGGCTTCAACCCACGTGACTTCAGGCTTCAATCCACGTGACCTCAGGCTTCAACCTACGTGACTTAAAACGTTCGTTCACCACTTTTGGAGTTGGCAGCTACTTGTTCCAAACGCAACATCAGACGAACGAACACAAATATAGAAGAAAAAACACAATTGGTATCCAAAAAGTTCAGGTTTTAACCCACGTGACTTTTGGCTTCAACCCACGTGACTTCAGGCTTCAACCCACGTGACTTTGAAAACGATCGGTAACCACTTTTGAAGTTGGCAGCTATTCTTCCCAAACGCAACATCTGACGAACGAACACAAATATAGGAAAAAAGATACAATTGTTATCCAAAAAGTTCAGGTTTGAACCCACGTGACTCCAGGCTTCAACCCACGTGACTTCAGGCTTCAACCCACGTGACATTGGAAACGATTGGTCACCACTTTTGATGTTGGCAGCTACTTGTTCCAAACGCAACATCTGACGAACGAACACAAATATAGAAGAAAAAACACAATTGTCATCCAAAAAGTTCAGATTTCAACCCACGTGACTTAAGGCTTCAACCCACGTGACTTCAGGCTTCAACCCACGTGACTTCAGGCTTCAACCCACGTGACTTTGAAAACGATCGGTAACCACTTTTGAAGTTGGCAGCTACTCTTTCCAAACGCAACATCTGACGAACGAACACAAATATAGAAAAAAAAGACACAATTGTTATCCAAAAAGTTCAGGCTTGAACCCACGTGACTCCAGGCTCCAACCCACGTGACTTCAGGCTTTCACCCACGTGACTTTCAAAACGATCGGTCACCACTTTTGATGTTGGCAGCTACTTGTTTCAAACGCAACATCTGACGAACGAACACAAAGATAGAAGAAAAGACACAATTGTTTTCCAAAAAGTTCAGGTTTCAACCCACGTGACTTTTGGCTTCAACCCACGTGACTTCAGGCTTCAATCCACGTGACCTCAGGCTCCAACCCACGAGACTTTTAAAACGTTCGGTCACCACTTTTGAAGTTGGCAGCTACTCTTTCCAAACGCAACATCTGACGAACGAACACAAATATAGAAGAAAAGACACAATTGGTATCCAAAAGAATCAGGTTTACCCACGTGACTTTTGGCTTCAACCCACGTGACCTCAGGCTTCAACCCACGTGACTTCAGGCTTCAACCCACGTGAATTTGAAAACGATCGGTAACCACTTTTGAAGTTGGCAGCTACTCTTTCCAAACGCAACATCTGACGAACGAACACAAATATAGAAGAAAAGACACAATTGGTATCCAAAAAGTTCAGGTTTTAACCCACGTGACTTTTGGCTTCAACCCACGTGACCTCAGGCTCCAACCCACGTGACTTCAGGCTTCAACCCACGTGACTTTGAAAACGATCGGTAACCACTTTTGAAGTTGGCAGCTACTCTTTCCAAACGCAACATCTGACGAACGAACACAAATATAGGAAAAAAGACACAATTGTTATCCAAAAAGTTTAGGTTTGAACCCACGTGACTCCAGGCTTCAACCCACGTGACTTCAGGCTTCAACCCACGTGACTTTGGAAACGATCGGTCACCACTTTTGATGTTGGCAGCTACTTGTTCCAAACGCAACATCTGACGAACGAACACAAATATAGAAGAAAAAACACAATTGTTATCCAAAAAGTTCAGGTTTCAACCCACGTGACTTCAGGCTTCAACCCACGTGACTTCAGGCTTCGACCCACGTGACTTCAGGCTTCAACCCACGTGACTTCAGGCTTCAACCCACGTGACATCAGGCTTCAACCCACGTGACTTCAGGCTTCAACCCACGTGACTTTGAAAACGATCGGTCACCACTTTTGATGTTGGCAGCTACTTGTTCCAAACGCAACATCAGACGAACGAACACAAATATAGAAGAAAAAACACAATTGGTATCCAAAAAGTTCAGGTTTTAACCCACGTGACTTTTGGCTTCAACCCACGTGACTTCAGGCTTCAACCCACGTGAATTTGAAAACGATCGGTAACCACTTTTGAAGTTGGCAGCTACTCTTTCCAAACGCAACATCTGACGAACGAACACAAATATAGAAGAAAAGACACAATTGGTATCCAAAAAGTTCAGGTTCTAACCCACGTGACTTTTGGCTTCAACCCACGTGACTTCAGGCTTCAACTCACGTGACTTTGAAAACGATCGGTAACCACTTTTGAAGTTGGCAGCTACTCTTTCCAAACGCAACATCTGACGAACGAACACAAATATAGGAAAAAAGACACAATTGTTATCCAAAAAGTTTAGGTTTGAACCCACGTGACTCCAGGCTTCAACCCACGTGACTCCAGGCTTCAACCCACGTGACTTTGGAAACGATCGGTCACCACTTTTGATGTTGGCAGCTACTTGTTCCAAACGCAACATCTGACGAACGAACACAAATATAGAAGAAAAAACACAATTGTTATCCAAAAAGTTCAGGTTTCAACCCACGTGACTTTAGGCTTCAACCCACGTGACTTCAGGCTTCAACCCACGTGACTTCAGGCTTCAACCCACGTGACTTCAGGCTTCAACCCACGTGACATCAGGCTTCAACCCACGTGACTTCAGGCTTCAACCCACGTGACTTTGAAAACGATCGGTCACCACTTTTGATGTTGGCAGCTACTTGTTCCAAACGCAACATCAGACGAACGAACACAAATATAGAAGAAAAAACACAATTGGTATCCAAAAAGTTCAGGTTTTAACCCACGTGACTTTTGGCTTCAACCCACGTGACTTCAGGCTTCAACCCACGTGAATTTGAAAACGATCGGTAACCACTTTTGAAGTTGGCAGCTACTCTTTCCAAACGCAACATCTGACAAACGAACACAAATATAGAAAAAAAGACACAATTGTTATCCAAAAAGTTTAGGTTTGAACCCACGTGACTCCAGGCTTCAACCCACGTGACTTCAGGCTTCAACCCACGTGACTTTGGAAACGATCGGTCACCACTTTTGAAGTTGGCAGCTACTCTTTCCAAACGCAACATCTGTCGAACGAACACAAATATAGAAGAAAAGACACAATTGTTATCCAAAAAGTTCAGGTTTCAACCCACGTGACTTTTGGCTTTAACCCACGTGACTTCAGGCTTCAACCCACGTGACTTTGAAAACGATCGGTAACCACTTTTGAAAATGGCAGCTACTCTTTCCAAACGCAACATCTGACGAACAAACACAAATATAGAAAAAAAGACACAATTGTTATCCAAAAAGTTCAGGTTTGAACCCACGTGACTCCAGGCTCCAACCCACGTGACTTCAGGCTTTCACCCACGTGACTTTCAAAACGATCGGTCACCACTTTTGATGTTGGCAGCTACTTGTTCCAAACGCAACATCTGACGAACGAACACAAATATAGAAGAAAAGACTCAATTGTTATCAAAAAGTTCAGGTTTCAACATACGTGACTTTTGGCTTCAGCCCACGTGACTTCAGGCTTCAATCCACGTGACCTCAGGCTTCAACCTACGTGACTTAAAACGTTCGTTCACCACTTTTGGAGTTGGCAGCTACTTGTTCCAAACGCAACATCTGACGAACGAACACAAAAATAGAAGAAAAGACACAATTGTTATCCAAAAAGTTCACGTTCCAACCCACGTGACTCCAGGCTCCAACCCACGTGACTTCAGGCTTTCACCAACGTGACTTTGAAAACGATCGGTCACCACTTTTAAAGTTGGCAGCTACTCTTTCCAAACGCAACATCTGACGAACGAACACAAATATAGAAGAAAAGACACAATTGTTATCCAAAAAGTTCAGGTTCCAACCCACGTGACTTTTGGCTTCAACCCACGTGACTTCAGGCTTCAACCCACGTGACTTCAGGCGTCCACCCACGTGACTTTGAAAACGATCGGTAATCACTTTTAAAGTTGGCAGCTACTCTTTCCAAACGCAACATCTGACGAACGAACACAAATATAGAAGAAAAGACACAATTGGTATCCAAAAAGTTCAGGTTTTAACCCACGTGACTTTTGGCTTCAACCCACGTGACCTCAGGCTCCAACCCACGTGACTTCAGGCTTCAACCCACGTGACTTTGAAAACGATCGGTAACCACTTTTGAAGTTGGCAGCTACTCTTTCCAAACGCAACATCTGACGAACGAACACAAATATGGAAGAAAAAACAATTGTTATCCAAAAAGTTCAGGTTTTAACCCACGTGACTTTAGGCTCCAACCCACGTGACTTCAGGCTTCAACCCACGTGACTTCAGGCTTCAACCCACGTGACATCAGGCTTCAACCCACGTGACTTCAGGCTTTCACCCACGTGACTTTCAAAACGATCGGTCACCACTTTTGATGTTGGCAGCTACTTGTTCCAAACGCAACATCTGACGAACGAACACAAATATAGAAGAAAAGACTCAATTGTTATCCAAAAAGTTCAGGTTTCAACATACGTGAATTTTGGCTTCAACCCACGTGACTTCAGGCTTCAATCCACGTGACCTCAGGCTTCAACCTACGTGACTTAAAACGTTCGTTCACCACTTTTGGAGTTGGCAGCTACTTGTTCCAAACGCAACATCAGACGAACGAACACAAATATAGAAGAAAAAACACAATTGGTATCCAAAAAGTTCAGGTTTTAACCCACGTGACTTTTGGCTTCAACCCACGTGACTTCAGGCTTCAACCCACGTGACTTTGAAAACGATCGGTAACCACTTTTGAAGTTGGCAGCTATTCTTCCCAAACGCAACATCTGACGAACGAACACAAATATAGGAAAAAAGATACAATTGTTATCCAAAAAGTTCAGGTTTGAACCCACGTGACTCCAGGCTTCAACCCACGTGACTTCAGGCTTCAACCCACGTGACTTTGGAAACGATTGGTCACCACTTTTGATGTTGGCAGCTACTTGTTCCAAACGCAACATCTGACGAACGAACACAAATATAGAAGAAAAAACACAATTGTCATCCAAAAAGTTCAGATTTCAACCCACGTGACTTAAGGCTTCAACCCACGTGACTTCAGGCTTCAACCCACGTGACTTCAGGCTTCAACCCACGTGACTTTGAAAACGATCGGTAACCACTTTTCGAAGTTGGCAGCTACTCTTTCCAAACGCAACATCTGACGAACGAACACAAATATAGAAAAAAAAGACACAATTGTTATCCAAAAAGTTCAGGCTTGAACCCACGTGACTCCAGGCTCCAACCCACGTGACTTCAGGCTTTCACCCACGTGACTTTCAAAACGATCGGTCACCACTTTTGATGTTGGCAGCTACTTGTTTCAAACGCAACATCTGACGAACGAACACAAAGATAGAAGAAAAGACACAATTGTTATCCAAAAAGTTCAGGTTTCAACCCACGTGACTTTTGGCTTCAACCCACGTGACTTCAGGCTTCAATCCACGTGACCTCAGGCTCCAACCCACGTGACTTTCAAAACGTTCGGTCACCACTTTTGAAGTTGGCAGCTACTCTTTCCAAACGCAACATCTGACGAACGAACACAAATATAGAAGAAAAGACACAATTGGTATCCAAAAGAATCAGGTTTTAACCCACGTGACTTTTGGCTTCAACCCACGTGACCTCAGGCTTCAACCCACGTGACTTCAGGCTTCAACCCACGTGACTTTGAAAACGATCGGTAACCACTTTTGAAGTTGGCAGCTACTCTTTCCAAACGCAACATCTGACGAACGAACACAAATATAGAAGAAAAGACACAATTGGTATCCAAAAAGTTCAGGTTTTAACCCACGTGACTTTTGCTTCAACCCACGTGACCTCAGGCTCCAACCCACGTGACTTCAGGCTTCAACCCACGTGACTTTGAAAACGATCGGTAACCACTTTTGAAGTTGGCAGCTACTCTTTCCAAACGCAACATCTGACGAACAAACACAAATATAGGAAAAAAGACACAATTGTTATCCAAAAAGTTTAGGTTTGAACCCACGTGACTCCAGGCTTCAACCCACGTGACTTCAGGCTTCAACCCACGTGACTTTGGAAACGATCGGTCACCACTTTTGATGTTGGCAGCTACTTGTTCCAAACGCAACATCTGACGAACGAACACAAATATAGAAGAAAAAACACAATTGTTATCCAAAAAGTTCAGGTTTCAACCCACGTGACTTTAGGCTTCAACCCACGTGACTTCAGGCTTCGACCCACGTGACTTCAGGCTTCAACCCACGTGACTTCAGGCTTCAACCCACGTGACATCAGGCTTCAACCCACGTGACTTCAGGCTTCAACCCACGTGACTTTGAAAACGATCGGTCACCACTTTTGATGTTGGCAGCTACTTGTTCCAAACGCAACATCAGACGAACGAACACAAATATAGAAGAAAAAACACAATTGGTATCCAAAAAGTTCAGGTTTTAACCCACGTGACTTTTGGCTTCAACCCACGTGACTTCAGGCTTCAACCCACGTGAATTTGAAAACGATCGGTAACCACTTTTGAAGTTGGCAGCTACTTTTTCCAAACGCAACATCTGTCGAACGAACACAAATATAGAAGAAAAGACACAATTGTTATCCAAAAAGTTCAGGTTTCAACCCACGTGACTTTTGGCTTTAACCCACGTGACTTCAGGCTTCAACCCACGTGAATTTGAAAACGATCGGTAACCACTTTTGAAGTTGGCAGCTACTTTTTCCAAACGCAACATCTGTCGAACGAACACAAATATAGAAAAAAAGACACAATTGTTATCCAAAAAGTTCAGGTTTCAACTCACGTGACTTTTGGCTTTAACCCACGTGACTTCAGGCTTCAACCCACGTGACTTTCAAAACGATCGGTCACCACTTTTGATGTTGGCAGCTACTTGTTCCAAACGCAACATCTGACGAACGAACACAAATATAGAAGAAAAGACTCAATTGTTATCAAAAAGTTCAGGTTTCAACATACGTGACTTTTGGCTTCAACCCACGTGACTTCAGGCTTCAATCCACGTGACCTCAGGCTTCAACCTACGTGACTTAAAACGTTCGTTCACCACTTTTGGAGTTGGCAGCTACTTGTTCCAAACGCAACATCTGACGAACGAACACAAAAATAGAAGAAAAGACACAATTGTTATCCAAAAAGTTCACGTTCCAACCCACGTGACTCCAGGCTCCAACCCACGTGACTTCAGGCTTTCACCCACGTGACTTTGAAAACGATCGGTCACCACTTTTAAAGTTGGCAGCTACTCCTTCCAAACGCAACATCTGACGAACGAACACAAATATAGAAGAAAAGACACAATTGTTATCCAAAAAGTTCAGGTTCCAACCCACGTGACTTTTGGCTTCAACCCACGTGACTTCAGGCTTCAACCCACGTGACTTCAGGCGTCCACCCACGTGACTTTGAAAACGATCGGTAACCACTTTTAAAGTTGGCAGCTACTCTTTCCAAACGCAACATCTGACGAACGAACACAAATATAGAAGAAAAGACACAATTGGTATCCAAAAAGTTCAGGTTTTAACCCACGTGACTTTTGGCTTCAACCCACGTGACCTCAGGCTCCAACCCACGTGACTTCAGGCTTCAACTCACGTGACTTTGAAAACGATCGGTAACCACTTTTGAAGTTGGCAGCTACTCTTTCCAAACGCAACATCTGACGAACGAACACAAATATGGAAGAAAAAACACAATTGTTATCCAAAAAGTTCAGGTTTTAACCCACGTAACTTTAGGCTCCAACCCACGTGACTTCAGGCTTCAACCCACGTGGCTTCAGGCTTCAACCCACGTGACATCAGGCTTCAACCCACGTGACTTCAGGCTTTCACCCACGTGACTTTCAAAACGATCGGTCACCACTTTTGATGTTGGCAGCTACTTGTTCCAAACGCAACATCTGACGAACGAACACAAATATAGAAGAAAAGACTCAATTGTTATCCAAAAAGTTCAGGTTTCAACATACGTGACTTTTGGCTTCAACCCACGTGACTTCAGGCTTTAATCCACGTGACCTCAGGCTTCAACCTACGTGACTTAAAACGTTCGTTCACCACTTTTGGAGTTGGCAGCTACTTGTTCCAAACGCAACATCAGACGAACGAACACAAATATAGAAGAAAAAACACAATTGGTATCCAAAAAGTTCAGGTTTTAACCCACGTGACTTTTGGCTTCAACCCACGTGACATCAGGCTCCAACTCACGTGACTTTGAAAACGATCGGTAACCACTTTTGAAGTTGGCAGCTACTCTTCCCAAACGCAACATCTGACAAACGAACACAAATATAGAAAAAAAGACACAATTGTTATCCAAAAAGTTTAGGTTTGAACCCACGTGACTCCAGGCTTCAACCCACGTGACTTAAGGCGTCAACCCACGTGACTTTGAAAACGATCGGTAACCACTTTTGAAGTTGGCAGCTACTCTTTCCAAACGCAACATCTGACGAACGAACACAAATATAGAAAAAAAACACAATTGGTATCCAAAAAGTTCAGGTTTTAACCCACGTGACTTTTGGCTTCAACCCACGTGACTTCAGGCTTCAACCCACGTGACTTTGAAAACGATCGGTAACCACTTTTGAAGTTGGCAGCTATTCTTCCCAAACGCAACATCTGACGAACGAACACAAATATAGAAAAAAAGATACAATTGTTATCCAAAAAGTTCAGGTTTGAACCCACGTGACTCCAGGCTTCAACCCACGTGACTTCAGGCTTCAACCCACGTGACTTCAGGCTTCAACTCACGTGACTTCAGGCTTCAACCCACGTGACTTTGAAAACGATCGGTCACCACTTTTGATGTTGGCAGCTACTTGTTCCAAACGCAACATCAGACGAACGAACACAAATATAGAAGAAAAAACACAATTGGTATCCAAAAAGATCAGGTTTTAACCCACGTGACTTTTGGCTTCAACCCACGTGACCTCAGGCTTCAACCCACGTGACTTTTAAAACGTTCGGTCACCACTTTTGGAGTTGGCAGCTACTTGTTTCGAACGCGACATCTGACGAACGAACACAAAAATAGGAGAAAAGACACAATTGTTATCCAAAAAGTTCAGGTTTCAACCCACGTGACTTCAGGCTCCAACCCACGTGACTTCAGGCTTTCACCCACGTGACTTTCAAAACGATCGGTCACCACTTTTGATGTTGGCAGCTACTTGTTCCAAACGCAACATCTGACGAACGAACACAAATATAGAAGAAAAGACACAATTGTTATCCAAAAAGTTCAGGTTTCAACCCACGTGACTTTTGGCCTCAACCCACGTGACTTCAGGCTTCAACCCACGTGACTTCAGGCGTCAACCCACGTGACTTTGAAAACGATCAGTAACCACTTTTGAAGTTGGCAGAACGCAACATCTGACGAACGAACACAAATATAGAAGAAAAGACACAATTGGTATCCAAAAGAATCAGGTTTTAACCCACGTGACTTTTGGCTTCAACCCACGTGACCTCAGGCTTCAACCCACGTGACTTCAGGCTTCAACCCACGTGACTTTGAAAACGATCGGTAACCACTTTTGAAGTTGGCAGCTTCTCTTTCCAAACGCAACATCTGACGAACGAACACAAATATAGAAGAAAAGACACAATTGTTATCCAAAAAGTTCAGGTTCCAACCCACGTGACTTTTGGCTTCAACCCACGTGACTTCAGGCTTCAACCCACGTGACTTCAGGCGTCCACCCACGTGACTTTGAAAACGATCGGTAACCACTTTTAAAGTTGGCAGCTACTCTTTCCAAACGCAACATCTGACGAACGAACACAAATATGGAAGAAAAGACACAATTGGTATCCAAAAAGTTCAGGTTTTAACCCACGTGACTTTTGGCTTCAACCCACGTGACCTCAGGCTCCAACCCACGTGACTT
This sequence comes from Anaspis maculata, assembly GCA_949128115.1. Lineage (NCBI taxonomy): Eukaryota > Metazoa > Arthropoda > Insecta > Coleoptera > Scraptiidae > Anaspis > Anaspis maculata. The sequence continues at coordinate 412,698 of OX421968.1, read as the reverse complement.
CAAGCTTCAACCCACGTGACTTTGAAAACGATCGGTAACCACTTTTGAAGTTGGCAGCTACTCTTTCCAAACGCAACATCTGACGAACGAACACAAATATGGAAGAAAAAACACAATTGTTATCCAAAAAGTTCAGGTTTCAACCCACGTGACTCTAGGCTCCAACCCACGTGACTTCAGGCTTCAACCCACGTGACTTTGAAAACGATCGGTCACCACTTTTGATGTTGGCAGCTACTTGTTCCAAACGCAACATCAGACGAACGAACACAAATATAGAAGAAAAAACACAATTGGTATCCAAAAAGTTCAGGTTTTAACCCACGTGACTTTTGGCTTCAACCCACGTGACATCAGGCTCCAACTCACGTGACTTTGAAAACGATCGGTAACCACTTTTGAAGTTGGCAGCTACTCTTCCCAAACGCAACATCTGACAAACGAACACAAATATAGAAAAAAAGACACAATTGTTATCCAAAAAGTTTAGGTTTGAACCCACGTGACTCCAGGCTTCAACCCACGTGACTTAAGGCGTCAACCCACGTGACTTTGAAAACGATCGGTAACCACTTTTGAAGTTGGCAGCTACCCTTTCCAAACGCAACATCTGACGAACGAACACAAATATAGAAGAAAAGACACAATTGGTATCCAAAAAATTCAGGTTTTAACCCACGTGACTTTTGGCTTCAACCCACGTGACCTCAGGCTTAAACCCACGTGATTTTGAAAACGATCGGTAACCACTTTTGAAGTTGGCAGCTACTCTTTCCAAACGCAACATCTGACGAACGAACACAAATATAGAAGAAAAGACACAATTGGTATCCAAAAAGTTCAGGTTTTAACCCACGTGACTTCTGGCTTCAACCCACGTGACCTCAGGCTCCAACCCACGTAACTTCAGGCTTCAACCCACGTGACTTTGAAAACGATCGGTAACCACTTTTGAAGTTGGCAGCTACTCTTTCCAAACGCAACATCTGACGAACGAACACAAATATAGAAAAAAAAACACAATTGTTATCCAAAAAGTTTAGGTTTGAACCCACGTGACTTTAGGCTTCATCCCACGTGACTTGAGGCTTCAACCCACGTGACTTCAGGCTTCAACTCACGTGACTCCAGGCTTCAACCCACGTGACTTTGAAAACGATCGGTCACCACTTTTGATGTTGGCAGCTACTTGTTCCAAACGCAACATCAGACGAACGAACACAAATATAGAAGAAAAAACACAATTGGTATCCAAAAAGATCAGGTTTAAACCCACGTGACTTTTGGCTTCAACCCACGTGACCTCAGGCTTCAACCCACGTGACTTTTAAAACGTTCGGTCACCACTTTTGGAGTTGGCAGCTACTTGTTTCAAACGCAACATCTGACGAACGAACACAAAAATAGGAGAAAAGACACAATTGTTATCCAAAAAGTTCAGGTTTCAACCCACGTGACTTTAGGCTTCAACCCACGTGACTTCAGGGTTCAACCCACGTGACTTCAGGCTTCAACCCACGTGACTTCAGGCTTCAACCCACGTGACATCAGGCTTCAACCCACGTGACTTCAGGCTTCAACCCACGTGACTTTGAAAACGATCGGTCACCACTTTTGATGTTGGCAGCTACTTGTTCCAAACGCAACATCAGACGAACGAACACAAATATAGAAGAAAAAACACAATTGGTATCCAAAAAGTTCAGGTTTTAACCCACGTGACTTTTGGCTTCAACCCACGTGACTTCAGGCTTCAACCCACGTGAATTTGAAAACGATCGGTAACCACTTTTGAAGTTGGCAGCTACTCTTTCCAAACGCAACATCTGACAAACGAACACAAATATAGAAAAAAAGACACAATTGTTATCCAAAAAGTTTAGGTTTGAACCCACGTGACTGCAGGCTTCAACCCACGTGACTTCAGGCTTCAACCCACGTGACTTTGGAAACGATCGGTCACCACTTTTGAAGTTGGCAGCTACTCTTTCCAAACGCAACATCTGTCGAACGAACACAAATATAGAAGGAAAGACACAATTGTTATCCAAAAAGTTCAGGTTTCAACCCACGTGACTTTTTGGCTTTAACCCACGTGACTTCAGGCTTCAACCCACGTGACTTTGAAAACGATCGGTAACCACTTTTGAAAATGGCAGCTACTCTTTCCAAACGCAACATCTGACGAACGAACACAAATATAGAAAAAAAGACGCAATTGTTATCCAAAAAGTTCAGGTTTGAACCCACGTGACTCCAGGCTCCAACCCACGTGACTTCAGGCTTCAATCCACGTGACCTCAGGCTTCAACCTACGTGACTTAAAACGTTCGTTCACCACTTTTGGAGTTGGCAGCTACTTGTTCCAAACGCAACATCTGACGAACAAACACAAAAATAGAAGAAAAGACACAATTGTTATCCAAAAAGTTCACGTTCCAACCCACGTGACTCCAGGCTCCAACCCACGTGACTTCAGGCTTTCACCCACGTGACTTTGAAAACGATCGGTCACCACTTTTGAAGTTGGCAGCTACTCTTTCCAAACGCAACATCTGACGAACGAACACAAATATAGAAGAAAAGACTCAATTGTTATCCAAAAAGTTCAGGTTCCAACCCACGTGACTTTTGGCTTCAACCCACGTGACTTCAGGCTTCAACCCACGTGACTTCAGGCGTCCACCCACGTGACTTTGAAAACGATCGGTAACCACTTTTAAAGTTGGCAGCTACTCTTTCCAAACGCAACATCTGACGAACGAACACAAATATAGAAGAAAAGACACAATTGGTATCCAAAATGTTCAGGTTTTAACCCACGTGACTTTTGGCTTCAACCCACGTGACCTCAGGCTTCAACCCACGTGACTTCAGGCTTCAACCCACGTGACTTTGAAAACGATCGGTAACCACTTTTGAAGTTGGCAGCTACTCTTTCCAAACGCAACATCTGACGAACGAACACAAATATGGAAGAAAAAACACAATTGTTATCCAAAAAGTTCAGGTTTTAACCCACGTGACTTTAGGCTCCAACCCACGTGACTTCAGGCTTCAACCCACGTGACTTCAGGCTTCAACCCACGTGACATCAGGCTTCAACCCACGTGACTTCAGGCTTCAACCCACGTGACTTTGAAAACGATCGGTCACCACTTTTGATGTTGGCAGCTACTTGTTCCAAACGCAACATCAGACAAACGAACACAAATATAGAAGAAAAAACACAATTGGTATCCAAAAAGTTCAGGTTTTAACCCACGTGACTTTTGGCTTCAACCCACGTGACATCAGGCTCCAACTCACGTGACTTTGAAAACGATCGGTAACCACTTTTGAAGTTGGCAGCTACTCTTCCCAAACGCAACATCTGACAAACGAACACAAATATAGAAAAAAAGACACAATTGTTATCCAAAAAGTTTAGGTTTGAACCCACGTGACTCCAGGCTTCAACCCACGTGACTTAAGGCGTCAACCCACGTGACTTTGAAAACGATCGGTAACCACTTTTGAAGTTGGCAGCTACTCTTTCCAAACGCAACATCTGACGAACGAACACAAATATAGAAGAAAAGACACAATTGGTATCCAAAAAGTTCAGGTTTTAACCCACGTGACTTCTGGCTTCAACCCACGTGACCTCAGGCTCCAACCCACGTAACTTCAGGCTTCAACCCACGTGACTTTGAAAACGATCGGTAACCACTTTTGAAGTTGGCAGCTACTCTTTCCAAACGCAACATCTGACGAACGAACACAAATATAGAAGAAAAAACACAATTGGTATCCAAAAAGATCAGGTTTTTACCCACGTGACTTTTGGCTTCAACCCACGTGACCTCAGGCTTCAACCCACGTGACTTCAGGCTTCAACCCACGTGACATTGAAAACGATCGGTAACCACTTTTGAAGTTGGCAGCTACTCTTTCCAAACGCAACATCTGACAAACGAACACAAATATAGAAAAAAAGACACAATTGTTTCCCAAAAAGTTTAGGTTAGAACCCACGTAACTCCAGGCTTCAACCCACGTGACTTCAGGCTTCAACCCACGTGACTGTGAAAACGATCGGTAACCACTTTTGAAGTTGGCAGCTACTCTTTCCAAACGCAACATCTGACGAACGAACACAAATATAGAAGAAAAGACACAATTGGTATCCAAAAAGTTCAGGTTTTAACCCACGTGACTTCTGGCTTCAACCCACGTGACCTCAGGCTCCAACCCACGTAACTTCAGGCTTCAACCCACGTGACTTTGGAAACGATCGGTAACCACTTTTGAAGTTGGCAGCTACTCTTTCCAAACGCAACATCTGACAAACGAACACAAATATAGAAAAAAAGACACAATTGTTATCCAAAAAGTTTAGGTTTGAACCCACGTGACTTTAGGCTTCATCCCACGTGACTTCAGGCTTCAACCCACGTGACTTCAGGCTTCAACTCACGTGACTTCAGGCTTCAACCCACGTGACTTTGAAAACGATCGGTCACCACTTTTGATGTTGGCAGCTACATGTTCCAAACGCAACATCAGACGAACGAACACAAATATAGAAGAAAAAACACAATTGGTATCCAAAAAGATCAGGTTTTTACCCACGTGACTTTTGGCTTCAACCCACGTGACCTCAGGCTTCAACCCACGTGACTTCAGGCTTCAACCCACGTGACATTGAAAACGATCGGTAACCACTTTTGAAGTTGGCAGCTACTCTTTCCAAACGCAACATCTGACAAACGAACACAAATATAGAAAAAAAGACACAATTGTTTCCCAAAAAGTTTAGGTTAGAACCCACGTTACTCCAGGCTTCAACCCACGTGACTTCAGGCTTCAACCCACGTGACTTTGGAAACGATCGGTCACCACTTTTGAAGTTGGCAGCTACTCTTTCCAAACGCAACATCTGTCGAACGAACACAAATATAGAAGAAAAGACACAATTGTTATCCAAAAAGTTCAGGTTTCAACCCACGTGACTTTTGGCTTTAACCCACGTGACTTCAGGCTTCAACCCACGTGACTTTGAAAACGATCGGTAACCACTTTTGAAGTTGGCAGCTACTCTTTCCAAACGCAACATCTGTCGAACGAACACGAATATAGAAGAAAAGACACAATTGTTATCCAAAAAGTTCAGGTTTGAACCCACGTGACTTTTGGCTTCAACCCACGTGACATCAGGCTCCAACTCACGTGACTTTGAAATCGATCGGTAACCACTTTTGAAGTTGGCAGCTACTCTTCCCAAACGCAACATCTGACAAACGAACACAAATATAGAAAAAAAGACACAATTGTTATCCAAAAAGTTTAGGTTTGAACCCACGTGACTCCAGGCTTCAACCCACGTGACTCAAGGCGTCAACCCACGTGACTTTGAAAACGATCGGTAACCACTTTTGAAGTTGGCAGCTACTCTTTCCAAACGCAACATCTGACGAACGAACACAAATATAGAAGAAAAGACACAATTGGTATCCAAAAAGTTCAGGTTTTAACCCACGTGACTTCTGGCTTCAACCCACGTGACCTCAGGCTCCAACCCACGTAACTTCAGGCTTCAACCCACGTGACTTTGAAAACGATCGGTAACCACTTTTAAAGTTGGCAGCTACTCTTTCCAAACGCAACATCTTACGAACGAACACAAATATAGAAAAAAAGACACAATTGTTATCCAAAAAGTTTAGGTTTGAACCCACGTGACTTTAGGCTTCATCCTACGTGACTTCAGGCTTCAACCCACGTGACTTCAGGCTTCAACTCACGTGACTTCAGGCTTCAACCCACGTGACTTTGAAAACGATCGGTCACCACTTTTGATGTTGGCAGCTACTTGTTCCAAACGCAACATCAGACGAACGAACACAAATATAGAAGAAAAAACACAATTGGTATCCAAAAAGATCAGGTTTTAACCCACGTGACTTTTGGCTTCAACCCACGTGACCTCAGGCTTCAACCCACGTGACTTCAGGCTTCAACCCACGTGACTTTGGAAACGATCGGTCACCACTTTTGAAGTTGGCAGCTACTTTTTCCAAACGCAACATCTGACAAACGAACACAAATATAGAAAAAAAGACACAATTGTTATCCAAAAAGTTTAGGTTAGAACCCACGTAACTCCAGGCTTCAACCCACGTGACTTCAGGCTTCAACCCACGTGACTTTGGAAACGATCGGTCACCACTTTTGAAGTTGGCAGCTACTCTTTCCAAACGCAACATCTGTCGAACGAACACAAATATAAAAGAAAAGACACAATTGTTATCCAAAAAGTTCAGGTTTCAACCCACGTGACTTTTGGCTTTAACCCACGTGACTTCAGGCTTCAACCCACGTGACTTTGAAAACGATCGGTAACCACTTTTGAAGTTGGCAGCTACTCTTTCCAAACGCAACATCTGTCGAACGAACACGAATATAGAAGAAAAGACACAATTGTTATCCAAAAAGTTCAGGTTTCAACCCACGTGACTTTTGGCTTCAACCCACGTGACTTCAGGCTTCAATCCACGTGACTTAAAACGTTCGTTCACCACTTTTGGAGTTGGCAGCTACTTGTTCCAAACGCAACATCTGACGAACGAACACAAAAATAGAAGAAAAGACACAATTGTTATCCAAAAAGTTCACGTTCCAACCCACGTGACTCCAGGCTCCAACCCACGTGACTTCAGGCTTTCACCCACGTGACTTTCAAAACGTTCGGTCACCACTTTTGATGTTGGCAGCTACTTGTTCCAAACGCAACATCTGACGAACGAACACAAATATAGAAGAAAAGACTCAATTGTTATCCAAAAAGTTCAGGTTTCAACCCACGTGACTTTTGGCTTCAACCCACGTGACTTCAGGCTTCAATCCACGTGACCTCAGGCTTCAACCCACGTGACTTAAAACGTTCGTTCACCACTTTTGGAGTTGGCAGCTACTTGTTCCAAACGCAACATCTGACGAACGAACACAAAAATAGAAGAAAAGACACAATTGTTATCCAAAAAGTTCACGTTCCAACCCACGTGACTCCAGGCTCCAACCCACGTGACTTCAGGATTTCACCCACGTGACTTTGAAAACGATCGGTCACCACTTTTGAAGTTGGCAGCTACTCTTTCCAAACGCAACATCTGACGAACGAACACAAATATAGAAGAAAAGACCAATTGTTATCCAAAAAGTTCAGGTTCCAACCCACGTGACTTTTGGCTTCAACCCACGTGACTTCAGGCTTCAACCCACGTGACTTCAGGCGTCCACCCACGTGACTTTGAAAACGATCGGTAACCACTTTTAAAGTTGGCAGCTACTTTTTCCAAACGCAACATCTGACGAACGAACACAAATATAGAAGAAAAGACACAATTGGCATCCAAAAAGTTCAGGTTTTAACCCACGTGACTTTTGGCTTCAACCCACGTGACCTCAGGCTCCAACCCACGTGACTTCAGGCTTCAACCCACGTGACTTTGAAAACGATCGGTAACCACTTTTGAAGTTGGCAGCTACTCTTTCCAAACGCAACATCTGACGAACGAACACAAATATAGAAATAAAGACACAATTGTTGTCCAAGAAGTTTAGGTTTGAACCCACGTGACTCCTGGCTTCAACCCACGTGACTTCAGGCTTCAACTCACGTGACTTTGGAAACGATCGGTCACCACTTTTGAAGTTGGCAGCTACTTGTTCCAAACGCAACATCAGACGAACGAACACAAATATAGAAGAAAAAACACAATTGGTATCCAAAAAGTTCAGGTTTTAACCCACGTGACTTTTGGCTTCAACCCACGTGACTTCAGGCTTCAACTCACGTGACTTTGAAAACGATCGGTAACCACTTTTGAAGTTGGCAGCTACTCTTTCCAAACGCAACATCTGACGAACGAACACAAATATAGAAGAAAAGACACAATTGGTATCCAAAAAGTTCAGGTTCTAACCCACGTGACTTTTGGCTTCAACCCACGTGACTTCAGGCTTCAACTCACGTGACTTTGAAAACGATCGGTAACCACTTTTGAAGTTGGCAGCTACTCTTTCCAAACGCAACATCTGACGAACGAACACAAATATAGGAAAAAAGACACAATTGTTATCCAAAAAGTTTAGGTTTGAACCCACGTGACTCCAGGCTTCAACCCACGTGACTTCAGGCTTCAACCCACGTGACTTTGGAAACGATCGGTCACCACTTTTGATGTTGGCAGCTACTTGTTCCAAACGCAACATCTGACGAACGAACACAAATATAGAAGAAAAAACACAATTGTTATCCAAAAAGTTCAGGTTTCAACCCACGTGACTTTAGGCTTCAACCCACGTTACTTCAGGCTTCAACCCACGTGACTTCAGGCTTCAACCCACGTGACTTCAGGCTTCAACCCACGTGACATCAGGCTTCAACCCACGTGACTTCAGGCTTCAACCCACGTGACTTTGAAAACGATCGGTCACCACTTTTGATGTTGGCAGCTACTTGTTCCAAACGCAACATCAGACGAACGAACACAAATATAGAAGAAAAATCACAATTGGTATCCAAAAAGTTCAGGTTTTAACCCACGTGACTTTTGGCTTCAACCCACGTGACTTCAGGCTTCAACCCACGTGAATTTGAAAACGATCGGTAACCACTTTTGAAGTTGGCAGCTACTCTTTCCAAACGCAACATCTGACAAACGAACACAAATATAGAAAAAAAGACACAATTGTTATCCAAAAAGTTTAGGTTTGAACCCACGTGACTCCAGGCTTCAACCCACGTGACTTCAGGCTTCCACCCACGTGACTTTGGAAACGATCGGTCACCACTTTTGAAGTTGGCAGCTACTCTTTCCAAACGCAACATCTGTCGAACGAACACAAATATAGAAGAAAAGACACAATTGTTATCCAAAAAGTTCAGGTTTCAACCCACGTGACTTTTGGCTTTAACCCACGTGACTTCAGGCTTCAACCCACGTGACTTTGAAAACGATCGGTAACCACTTTTGAAAATGGCAGCTACTCTTTCCAAACGCAACATCTGACGAACAAACACAAATATAGAAAAAAAGACACAATTGTTATCCAAAAAGTTCAGGTTTGAACCCACGTGACTCCAGGCTCCAACCCACGTGACTTCAGGCTTTCACCCACGTGACTTTCAAAACGATCGGTCACCACTTTTGATGTTGGCAGCTACTTGTTCCAAACGCAACATCTGACGAACGAACACAAATATAGAAGAAAAGACTCAATTGTTATCAAAAAGTTCAGGTTTCAACATACGTGACTTTTGGCTTACGCCCACGTGACTTCAGGCTTCAATCCACGTGACCTCAGGCTTCAACCTACGTGACTTAAAACGTTCGTTCACCACTTTTGGAGTTGGCAGCTACTTGTTCCAAACGCAACATCTGACGAACGAACACAAAAATAGAAGAAAAGACACAATTGTTATCCAAAAAGTTCACGTTCCAACCCACGTGACTCCAGGCTCCAACCCACGTGACTTCAGGCTTTCACCAACGTGACTTTGAAAACGATCGGTCACCACTTTTAAAGTTGGCAGCTACTCTTTCCAAACGCAACATCTGACGAACGAACACAAATATAGAAGAAAAGACACAATTGTTATCCAAAAAGTTCAGGTTCCAACCCACGTGACTTTTGGCTTCAACCCACGTGACTTCAGGCTTCAACCCACGTGACTTCAGGCGTCCACCCACGTGACTTTGAAAACGATCGGTAATCACTTTTAAAGTTGGCAGCTACTCTTTCCAATTGCAACATCTGACGAACGAACACAAATATAGAAGAAAAGACACAATTGGTATCCAAAAAGTTCAGGTTTTAACCCACGTGACTTTTGGCTTCAACCCACGTGACCTCAGGCTCCAACCCACGTGACTTCAGGCTTCAACCCACGTGACTTTGAAAACGATCGGTAACCACTTTTGAAGTTGGCAGCTACTCTTTCCAAACGCAACATCTGACGAACGAACACAAATATGGAAGAAAAAACACAATTGTTATCCAAAAAGTTCAGGTTTTAACCCACGTGACTTTAGGCTCCAACCCACGTGACTTCAGGCTTCAACCCACGTGACTTCAGGCTTCAACCCACGTGACATCAGGCTTCAACCCACGTGACTTCAGGCTTTCACCCACGTGACTTTCAAAACGATCGGTCACCACTTTTGATGTTGGCAGCTACTTGTTCCAAACGCAACATCTGACGAACGAACACAAATATAGAAGAAAAGACTCAATTGTTATCCAAAAAGTTCAGGTTTCAACATACGTGACTTTTGGCTTCAACCCACGTGACTTCAGGCTTCAATCCACGTGACCTCAGGCTTCAACCTACGTGACTTAAAACGTTCGTTCACCACTTTTGGAGTTGGCAGCTACTTGTTCCAAACGCAACATCAGACGAACGAACACAAATATAGAAGAAAAAACACAATTGGTATCCAAAAAGTTCAGGTTTCAACCCACGTGACTTTTGGCTTCAACCCACGTGACTTCAGGCTTCAACCCACGTGACTTTGAAAACGGACGGTAACCACTTTTGAAGTTGGCAGCTATTCTTCCCAAACGCAACATCTGACGAACGAACACAAATATAGGAAAAAAGATACAATTGTTATCCAAAAAGTTCAGGTTTGAACCCACGTGACTCCAGGCTTCAACCCACGTGACTTCAGGCTTCAACCCACGTGACTTTGGAAACGATTGGTCACCACTTTTGATGTTGGCAGCTACTTGTTCCAAACGCAACATCTGACGAACGAACACAAATATAGAAGAAAAAACACAATTGTCATCCAAAAAGTTCAGATTTCAACCCACGTGACTTAAGGCTTCAACCCACGTGACTTCAGGCTTCAACCCACGTGACTTCAGGCTTCAACCCACGTGACTTTGAAAACGATCGGTAACCACTTTTGAAGTTGGCAGCTACTCTTTCCAAACGCAACATCTGACGAACGAACACAAATATAGAAAAAAAAGACACAATTGTTATCCAAAAAGTTCAGGCTTGAACCCACGTGACTCCAGGCTCCAACCCACGAGACTTCAGGCTTTCACCCACGTGACTTTCAAAACGATCGGTCACCACTTTTGATGTTGGCAGCTACTTGTTTCAAACGCAACATCTGACGAACGAACACAAAGATAGAAGAAAAGACACAATTGTTATCCAAAAAGTTCAGGTTTCAACCCACGTGACTTTTGGCTTCAACCCACGTGACTTCAGGCTTCAATCCACGTGACCTCAGGCTCCAACCCACGAGACTTTCAAAACGTTCGGTCACCACTTTTGAAGTTGGCAGCTACTCTTTCCAAACGCAACATCTGACGAACGAACACAAATATAGAAGAAAAGACACAATTGGTATCCAAAAGAATCAGGTTTTAACCCACGTGACTTTTGGCTTCAACCCACGTGACCTCAGGCTTCAACCCACGTGACTTCAGGCTTCAACCCACGTGACTTTGAAAATGATCGGTAACCACTTTTGAAGTTGGCAGCTACTCTTTCCAAACGCAACATCTGACGAACGAACACAAATATAGAAGAAAAGACACAATTGGTATCCAAAAAGTTCAGGTTTTAACCCACGTGACTTTTGGCTTCAACCCACGTGACCTCAGGCTCCAACCCACGTGACTTCAGGCTCCAACCCACGTGACTTTGAAAACGATCGGTAACCACTTTTGAAGTTGGCAGCTACTCTTTCCAAACGCAACATCTGACGAACGAACACAAATATAGGAAAAAAGACACAATTGTTATCCAAAAAGTTTAGGTTTGAACCCACGTGACTCCAGGCTTCAACCCACGTGACTTCAGGCTTCAATCCACGTGACTTTGGAAACGATCGGTCACCACTTTTGATGTTGGCAGCTACTTGTTCCAAACGCAACATCTGACGAACGAACACAAATATAGAAGAAAAAACACAATTGTTATCCAAAAAGTTCAGGTTTCAACCCACGTGACTTTAGGCTTCAACCCACGTGACTTCAGGCTTCGACCCACGTGACTTCAGGCTTCAACCCACGTGACTTCAGGCTTCAACCCACGTGACATCAGGCTTCAACCCACGTGACTTCAGGCTTCAACCCACGTGACTTTGAAAACGATCGGTCACCACTTTTGATGTTGGCAGCTACTTGTTCCAAACGCAACATCAGACGAACGAACACAAATATAGAAGAAAAAACACAATTGGTATCCAAAAAGTTCAGGTTTTAACCCACGTGACTTTTGGCTTCAACCCACGTGACTTCAGGCTTCAACCCACGTGAATTTGAAAACGATCGGTAACCACTTTTGAAGTTGGCAGCTACTTTTTCCAAACGCAACATCTGTCGAACGAACACAAATATAGAAGAAAAGACACAATTGTTATCCAAAAAGTTCAGGTTTCAACCCACGTGACTTTTGGCTTTAACCCACGTGACTCCAGGCTTCAACCCACGTGACTTTGAAAACGATCGGTAACCACTTTTGAAAATGGCAGCTACTCTTTCCAAACGCAACATCTGACAAACGAACACAAATATAGAAAAAAAAACACAATTGTTATCCAAAAAGTTTAGGTTTGAACCCACGTGACTCCAGGCTTCAACCCACGTGACTTCAGGCTTCAACCCACGTGACTTTGGAAACGATCGGTCACCACTTTTGAAGTTGGCAGCTACTCTTTCCAAACGCAACATCTGTCGAACGAACACAAATATAGAAGAAAAGACACAATTGTTATCCAAAAAGTTCAGGTTTCAACCCACGTGACTTTTGGCTTTAACCCACGTGACTTCAGGCTTCAATCCACGTGACTTTGAAAACGATCGGTAACCACTTTTGAAAATGACAGCTACTCTTTCCAAACGCAACATCTGACGAACGAACACAAATATAGAAAAAAAGACACAATTGTTATCCAAAAAGTTCAGGTTTCAACTCACGTGACTTTTGGCTTTAACCCACGTGACTTCAGGCTTCAACCCACGTGACTTTCAAAACGATCGGTCACCACTTTTGATGTTGGCAGCTACTTGTTCCAAACGCAACATCTGACGAACGAACACAAATATAGAAGAAAAGACTCAATTGTTATCAAAAAGTTCAGGTTTCAACATACGTGACTTTTGGCTTTAACCCACGTGACTTCAGGCTTCAATCCACGTGACCTCAGGCTTCAACCTACGTGACTTAAAACGTTCGTTCACCACTTTTGGAGTTGGCAGCTACTTGTTCCAAACGCAACATCTGACGAACGAACACAAAAATAGAAGAAAAGACACAATTGTTATCCAAAAAGTTCACGTTCCAACCCACGTGACTCCAGGCTCCAACCCACGTGACTTCAGGCTTTCACCCACGTGACTTTGAAAACGATCGGTCACCACTTTTAAAGTTGGCAGCTACTCTTTCCAAACGCAACATCTGACGAACGAACACAAATATAGAAGAAAAGACACAATTGTTATCCAAAAAGTTCAGGTTCCAACCCACGTGACTCTTGGCTTCAACCCACGTGACTTCAGGCTTCAACCCACGTGACTTCAGGCGTCCACCCACGTGACTTTGAAAACGATCGGTAACCACTTTTAAAGTTGGCAGCTACTCTTTCCAAACGCAACATCTGACGAACGAACACAAATATAGAAGAAAAGACACAATTGGTATCCAAAAAGTTCAGGTTTAACCCACGTGACTTTTGGCTTCAACCCACGTGACCTCAGGCTCCAACCCACGTGACTTCAGGCTTCAACCCACGTGACTTTGAAAACGATCGGTAACCACTTTTGAAGTTGGCAGCTACTCTTTCCAAACGCAACATCTGACGAACGAACACAAATATAGAAATAAAGACACAATTGTTGTCCAAGAAGTTTAGGTTTGAACCCACGTGACTCCTGGCTTCAACCCACGTGACTTCAGGCTTCAACTCACGTGACTTTGGAAACGATCGGTCACCACTTTTGAAGTTGGCAGCTACTTGTTCCAAACGCAACATCAGACGAACGAACACAAATATAGAAGAAAAGACACAATTGGTATCCAAAAAGTTCAGGTTCTAACCCACGTGACTTTTGGCTTCAACCCACGTGACTTCAGGCTTCAACTCACGTGACTTTGAAAACGATCGGTAACCACTTTTGAAGTTGGCAGCTACTCTTTCCAAACGCAACATCTGACGAACGAACACAAATATAGGAAAAAAGACACAATTGTTATCCAAAAAGTTTAGGTTTGAACCCACGTGACTCCAGGCTTCAACCCACGTGACTTCAGGCTTCAACCCACGTGACTTTGGAAACGATCGGTCACCACTTTTGATGTTGGCAGCTACTTGTTCCAAACGCAACATCTGACGAACGAACACAAATATAGAAGAAAAAACACAATTGTTATCCAAAAAGTTCAGGTTTCAACCCACGTGACTTTAGGCTTCAACCCACGTTACTTCAGGCTTCAACCCACGTGACTTCAGGCTTCAACCCACGTGACTTCAGGCTTCAACCCACGTGACATCAGGCTTCAACCCACGTGACTTCAGGCTTCAACCCACGTGACTTTGAAAACGATCGGTCACCACTTTTGATGTTGGCAGCTACTTGTTCCAAACGCAACATCAGACGAACGAACACAAATATAGAAGAAAAAACACAATTGGTATCCAAAAAGTTCAGGTTTTAACCCACGTGACTTTTGGCTTCAACCCACGTGACTTCAGGCTTCAACCCACGTGAATTTGAAAACGATCGGTAACCACTTTTGAAGTTGGCAGCTACTCTTTCCAAACGCAACATCTGACAAACGAACACAAATATAGAAAAAAAGACACAATTGTTATCCAAAAAGTTTAGGTTTGAACCCACGTGACTCCAGGCTTCAACCCACGTGACTTCAGGCTTCCACCCACGTGACTTTGGAAACGATCGGTCACCACTTTTGAAGTTGGCAGCTACTCTTTCCAAACGCAACATCTGTCGAACGAACACAAATATAGAAGAAAAGACACAATTGTTATCCAAAAAGTTCAGGTTTCAACCCACGTGACTTTTGGCTTTAACCCACGTGACTTCAGGCTTCAACCCACGTGACTTTGAAAACGATCGGTAACCACTTTTGAAAATGGCAGCTACTCTTTCCAAACGCAACATCTGACGAACAAACACAAATATAGAAAAAAAGACACAATTGTTATCCAAAAAGTTCAGGTTTGAACCCACGTGACTCCAGGCTCCAACCCACGTGACTTCAGGCTTTCACCCACGTGACTTTCAAAACGATCGGTCACCACTTTTGATGTTGGCAGCTACTTGTTCCAAACGCAACATCTGACGAACGAACACAAATATAGAAGAAAAGACTCAATTGTTATCCAAAAAGTTCAGGTTTCAACCCACGTGACTTTAGGCTTCAACCCACGTGACTTCAGGCTTCGACCCACGTGACTTCAGGCTTCAACCCACGTGACTTCAGGCTTCAACCCACGTGACATCAGGCTTCAACCCACGTGACTTCAGGCTTCAACCCACGTGACTTTGAAAACGATCGGTCACCACTTTTGATGTTGGCAGCTACTTGTTCCAAACGCAACATCAGACGAACGAACACAAATATAGAAGAGAAGACACAATTCTTATCCAAAAAGATCAGGTTTTAACCCACGTGACTTTTGGCTTCAACCCACGTGACCTCAGGCTTCAACCCACGTGACTTTGAAAACGATCGGTAACCACTTTTGAAGTTGGCAGCTACTCTTTCCAAACGCAACATCTGACGAACGAACACAAATATAGAAGAAAAGACACAATTGGTATCCAAAAAGTTCAGGTTCTAACCCACGTGACTTTTGGCTTCAACCCACGTGACTTCAGGCTTCAACTCACGTGACTTTGAAAACGATCGGTAACCACTTTTGAAGTTGGCAGCTACTCTTTCCAAACGCAACATCTGACGAACGAACACAAATATAGGAAAAAAGACACAATTGTTATCCAAAAAGTTTAGGTTTGAACCCACGTGACTCCAGGCTTCAACCCACGTGACTTCAGGCTTCAACCCACGTGACTTTGGAAACGATCGGTCACCACTTTTGATGTTGGCAGCTACTTGTTCCAAACGCAACATCTGACGAACGAACACAAATATAGAAGAAAAAACACAATTGTTATCCAAAAAGTTCAGGTTTCAACCCACGTGACTTTAGGCTTCAACCCACGTTACTTCAGGCTTCAACCCACGTGACTTCAGGCTTCAACCCACGTGACTTCAGGCTTCAACCCACGTGACATCAGGCTTCAACCCACGTGACTTCAGGCTTCAACCCACGTGACTTTGAAAACGATCGGTCACCACTTTTGATGTTGGCAGCTACTTGTTCCAAACGCAACATCAGACGAACGAACACAAATATAGAAGAAAAATCACAATTGGTATCCAAAAAGTTCAGGTTTTAACCCACGTGACTTTTGGCTTCAACCCACGTGACTTCAGGCTTCAACCCACGTGAATTTGAAAACGATCGGTAACCACTTTTGAAGTTGGCAGCTACTCTTTCCAAACGCAACATCTGACAAACGAACACAAATATAGAAAAAAAGACACAATTGTTATCCAAAAAGTTTAGGTTTGAACCCACGTGACTCCAGGCTTCAACCCACGTGACTTCAGGCTTCCACCCACGTGACTTTGGAAACGATCGGTCACCACTTTTGAAGTTGGCAGCTACTCTTTCCAAACGCAACATCTGTCGAACGAACACAAATATAGAAGAAAAGACACAATTGTTATCCAAAAAGTTCAGGTTTCAACCCACGTGACTTTTGGCTTTAACCCACGTGACTTCAGGCTTCAACCCACGTGACTTTGAAAACGATCGGTAACCACTTTTGAAAATGGCAGCTACTCTTTCCAAACGCAACATCTGACGAACAAACACAAATATAGAAAAAAAGACACAATTGTTATCCAAAAAGTTCAGGTTTGAACCCACGTGACTCCAGGCTCCAACCCACGTGACTTCAGGCTTTCACCCACGTGACTTTCAAAACGATCGGTCACCACTTTTGATGTTGGCAGCTACTTGTTCCAAACGCAACATCTGACGAACGAACACAAATATAGAAGAAAAGACTCAATTGTTATCAAAAAGTTCAGGTTTCAACATACGTGACTTTTGGCTTACGCCCACGTGACTTCAGGCTTCAATCCACGTGACCTCAGGCTTCAACCTACGTGACTTAAAACGTTCGTTCACCACTTTTGGAGTTGGCAGCTACTTGTTCCAAACGCAACATCTGACGAACGAACACAAAAATAGAAGAAAAGACACAATTGTTATCCAAAAAGTTCACGTTCCAACCCACGTGACTCCAGGCTCCAACCCACGTGACTTCAGGCTTTCACCAACGTGACTTTGAAAACGATCGGTCACCACTTTTAAAGTTGGCAGCTACTCTTTCCAAACGCAACATCTGACGAACGAACACAAATATAGAAGAAAAGACACAATTGTTATCCAAAAAGTTCAGGTTCCAACCCACGTGACTTTTGGCTTCAACCCACGTGACTTCAGGCTTCAACCCACGTGACTTCAGGCGTCCACCCACGTGACTTTGAAAACGATCGGTAATCACTTTTAAAGTTGGCAGCTACTCTTTCCAATTGCAACATCTGACGAACGAACACAAATATAGAAGAAAAGACACAATTGGTATCCAAAAAGTTCAGGTTTTAACCCACGTGACTTTTGGCTTCAACCCACGTGACCTCAGGCTCCAACCCACGTGACTTCAGGCTTCAACCCACGTGACTTTGAAAACGATCGGTAACCACTTTTGAAGTTGGCAGCTACTCTTTCCAAACGCAACATCTGACGAACGAACACAAATATGGAAGAAAAAACACAATTGTTATCCAAAAAGTTCAGGTTTTAACCCACGTGACTTTAGGCTCCAACCCACGTGACTTCAGGCTTCAACCCACGTGACTTCAGGCTTCAACCCACGTGACATCAGGCTTCAACCCACGTGACTTCAGGCTTTCACCCACGTGACTTTCAAAACGATCGGTCACCACTTTTGATGTTGGCAGCTACTTGTTCCAAACGCAACATCTGACGAACGAACACAAATATAGAAGAAAAGACTCAATTGTTATCCAAAAAGTTCAGGTTTCAACATACGTGACTTTTGGCTTCAACCCACGTGACTTCAGGCTTCAATCCACGTGACCTCAGGCTTCAACCTACGTGACTTAAAACGTTCGTTCACCACTTTTGGAGTTGGCAGCTACTTGTTCCAAACGCAACATCAGACGAACGAACACAAATATAGAAGAAAAAACACAATTGGTATCCAAAAAGTTCAGGTTTCAACCCACGTGACTTTTGGCTTCAACCCACGTGACTTCAGGCTTCAACCCACGTGACTTTGAAAACGGACGGTAACCACTTTTGAAGTTGGCAGCTATTCTTCCCAAACGCAACATCTGACGAACGAACACAAATATAGGAAAAAAGATACAATTGTTATCCAAAAAGTTCAGGTTTGAACCCACGTGACTCCAGGCTTCAACCCACGTGACTTCAGGCTTCAACCCACGTGACTTTGGAAACGATTGGTCACCACTTTTGATGTTGGCAGCTACTTGTTCCAAACGCAACATCTGACGAACGAACACAAATATAGAAGAAAAAACACAATTGTCATCCAAAAAGTTCAGATTTCAACCCACGTGACTTAAGGCTTCAACCCACGTGACTTCAGGCTTCAACCCACGTGACTTCAGGCTTCAACCCACGTGACTTTGAAAACGATCGGTAACCACTTTTGAAGTTGGCAGCTACTCTTTCCAAACGCAACATCTGACGAACGAACACAAATATAGAAAAAAAAGACACAATTGTTATCCAAAAAGTTCAGGCTTGAACCCACGTGACTCCAGGCTCCAACCCACGAGACTTCAGGCTTTCACCCACGTGACTTTCAAAACGATCGGTCACCACTTTTGATGTTGGCAGCTACTTGTTTCAAACGCAACATCTGACGAACGAACACAAAGATAGAAGAAAAGACACAATTGTTATCCAAAAAGTTCAGGTTTCAACCCACGTGACTTTTGGCTTCAACCCACGTGACTTCAGGCTTCAATCCACGTGACCTCAGGCTCCAACCCACGAGACTTTCAAAACGTTCGGTCACCACTTTTGAAGTTGGCAGCTACTCTTTCCAAACGCAACATCTGACGAACGAACACAAATATAGAAGAAAAGACACAATTGGTATCCAAAAGAATCAGGTTTTAACCCACGTGACTTTTGGCTTCAACCCACGTGACCTCAGGCTTCAACCCACGTGACTTCAGGCTTCAACCCACGTGACTTTGAAAATGATCGGTAACCACTTTTGAAGTTGGCAGCTACTCTTTCCAAACGCAACATCTGACGAACGAACACAAATATAGAAGAAAAGACACAATTGGTATCCAAAAAGTTCAGGTTTTAACCCACGTGACTTTTGGCTTCAACCCACGTGACCTCAGGCTCCAACCCACGTGACTTCAGGCTCCAACCCACGTGACTTTGAAAACGATCGGTAACCACTTTTGAAGTTGGCAGCTACTCTTTCCAAACGCAACATCTGACGAACGAACACAAATATAGGAAAAAAGACACAATTGTTATCCAAAAAGTTTAGGTTTGAACCCACGTGACTCCAGGCTTCAACCCACGTGACTTCAGGCTTCAATCCACGTGACTTTGGAAACGATCGGTCACCACTTTTGATGTTGGCAGCTACTTGTTCCAAACGCAACATCTGACGAACGAACACAAATATAGAAGAAAAAACACAATTGTTATCCAAAAAGTTCAGGTTTCAACCCACGTGACTTTAGGCTTCAACCCACGTGACTTCAGGCTTCGACCCACGTGACTTCAGGCTTCAACCCACGTGACTTCAGGCTTCAACCCACGTGACATCAGGCTTCAACCCACGTGACTTCAGGCTTCAACCCACGTGACTTTGAAAACGATCGGTCACCACTTTTGATGTTGGCAGCTACTTGTTCCAAACGCAACATCAGACGAACGAACACAAATATAGAAGAAAAAACACAATTGGTATCCAAAAAGTTCAGGTTTTAACCCACGTGACTTTTGGCTTCAACCCACGTGACTTCAGGCTTCAACCCACGTGAATTTGAAAACGATCGGTAACCACTTTTGAAGTTGGCAGCTACTTTTTCCAAACGCAACATCTGTCGAACGAACACAAATATAGAAGAAAAGACACAATTGTTATCCAAAAAGTTCAGGTTTCAACCCACGTGACTTTTGGCTTTAACCCACGTGACTCCAGGCTTCAACCCACGTGACTTTGAAAACGATCGGTAACCACTTTTGAAAATGGCAGCTACTCTTTCCAAACGCAACATCTGACAAACGAACACAAATATAGAAAAAAAAACACAATTGTTATCCAAAAAGTTTAGGTTTGAACCCACGTGACTCCAGGCTTCAACCCACGTGACTTCAGGCTTCAACCCACGTGACTTTGGAAACGATCGGTCACCACTTTTGAAGTTGGCAGCTACTCTTTCCAAACGCAACATCTGTCGAACGAACACAAATATAGAAGAAAAGACACAATTGTTATCCAAAAAGTTCAGGTTTCAACCCACGTGACTTTTGGCTTTAACCCACGTGACTTCAGGCTTCAATCCACGTGACTTTGAAAACGATCGGTAACCACTTTTGAAAATGACAGCTACTCTTTCCAAACGCAACATCTGACGAACGAACACAAATATAGAAAAAAAGACACAATTGTTATCCAAAAAGTTCAGGTTTCAACTCACGTGACTTTTGGCTTTAACCCACGTGACTTCAGGCTTCAACCCACGTGACTTTCAAAACGATCGGTCACCACTTTTGATGTTGGCAGCTACTTGTTCCAAACGCAACATCTGACGAACGAACACAAATATAGAAGAAAAGACTCAATTGTTATCAAAAAGTTCAGGTTTCAACATACGTGACTTTTGGCTTTAACCCACGTGACTTCAGGCTTCAATCCACGTGACCTCAGGCTTCAACCTACGTGACTTAAAACGTTCGTTCACCACTTTTGGAGTTGGCAGCTACTTGTTCCAAACGCAACATCTGACGAACGAACACAAAAATAGAAGAAAAGACACAATTGTTATCCAAAAAGTTCACGTTCCAACCCACGTGACTCCAGGCTCCAACCCACGTGACTTCAGGCTTTCACCCACGTGACTTTGAAAACGATCGGTCACCACTTTTAAAGTTGGCAGCTACTCTTTCCAAACGCAACATCTGACGAACGAACACAAATATAGAAGAAAAGACACAATTGTTATCCAAAAAGTTCAGGTTCCAACCCACGTGACTCTTGGCTTCAACCCACGTGACTTCAGGCTTCAACCCACGTGACTTCAGGCGTCCACCCACGTGACTTTGAAAACGATCGGTAACCACTTTTAAAGTTGGCAGCTACTCTTTCCAAACGCAACATCTGACGAACGAACACAAATATAGAAGAAAAGACACAATTGGTATCCAAAAAGTTCAGGTTTAACCCACGTGACTTTTGGCTTCAACCCACGTGACCTCAGGCTCCAACCCACGTGACTTCAGGCTTCAACCCACGTGACTTTGAAAACGATCGGTAACCACTTTTGAAGTTGGCAGCTACTCTTTCCAAACGCAACATCTGACGAACGAACACAAATATAGAAATAAAGACACAATTGTTGTCCAAGAAGTTTAGGTTTGAACCCACGTGACTCCTGGCTTCAACCCACGTGACTTCAGGCTTCAACTCACGTGACTTTGGAAACGATCGGTCACCACTTTTGAAGTTGGCAGCTACTTGTTCCAAACGCAACATCAGACGAACGAACACAAATATAGAAGAAAAGACACAATTGGTATCCAAAAAGTTCAGGTTCTAACCCACGTGACTTTTGGCTTCAACCCACGTGACTTCAGGCTTCAACTCACGTGACTTTGAAAACGATCGGTAACCACTTTTGAAGTTGGCAGCTACTCTTTCCAAACGCAACATCTGACGAACGAACACAAATATAGGAAAAAAGACACAATTGTTATCCAAAAAGTTTAGGTTTGAACCCACGTGACTCCAGGCTTCAACCCACGTGACTTCAGGCTTCAACCCACGTGACTTTGGAAACGATCGGTCACCACTTTTGATGTTGGCAGCTACTTGTTCCAAACGCAACATCTGACGAACGAACACAAATATAGAAGAAAAAACACAATTGTTATCCAAAAAGTTCAGGTTTCAACCCACGTGACTTTAGGCTTCAACCCACGTTACTTCAGGCTTCAACCCACGTGACTTCAGGCTTCAACCCACGTGACTTCAGGCTTCAACCCACGTGACATCAGGCTTCAACCCACGTGACTTCAGGCTTCAACCCACGTGACTTTGAAAACGATCGGTCACCACTTTTGATGTTGGCAGCTACTTGTTCCAAACGCAACATCAGACGAACGAACACAAATATAGAAGAAAAAACACAATTGGTATCCAAAAAGTTCAGGTTTTAACCCACGTGACTTTTGGCTTCAACCCACGTGACTTCAGGCTTCAACCCACGTGAATTTGAAAACGATCGGTAACCACTTTTGAAGTTGGCAGCTACTCTTTCCAAACGCAACATCTGACAAACGAACACAAATATAGAAAAAAAGACACAATTGTTATCCAAAAAGTTTAGGTTTGAACCCACGTGACTCCAGGCTTCAACCCACGTGACTTCAGGCTTCCACCCACGTGACTTTGGAAACGATCGGTCACCACTTTTGAAGTTGGCAGCTACTCTTTCCAAACGCAACATCTGTCGAACGAACACAAATATAGAAGAAAAGACACAATTGTTATCCAAAAAGTTCAGGTTTCAACCCACGTGACTTTTGGCTTTAACCCACGTGACTTCAGGCTTCAACCCACGTGACTTTGAAAACGATCGGTAACCACTTTTGAAAATGGCAGCTACTCTTTCCAAACGCAACATCTGACGAACAAACACAAATATAGAAAAAAAGACACAATTGTTATCCAAAAAGTTCAGGTTTGAACCCACGTGACTCCAGGCTCCAACCCACGTGACTTCAGGCTTTCACCCACGTGACTTTCAAAACGATCGGTCACCACTTTTGATGTTGGCAGCTACTTGTTCCAAACGCAACATCTGACGAACGAACACAAATATAGAAGAAAAGACTCAATTGTTATCCAAAAAGTTCAGGTTTCAACCCACGTGACTTTAGGCTTCAACCCACGTGACTTCAGGCTTCGACCCACGTGACTTCAGGCTTCAACCCACGTGACTTCAGGCTTCAACCCACGTGACATCAGGCTTCAACCCACGTGACTTCAGGCTTCAACCCACGTGACTTTGAAAACGATCGGTCACCACTTTTGATGTTGGCAGCTACTTGTTCCAAACGCAACATCAGACGAACGAACACAAATATAGAAGAGAAGACACAATTCTTATCCAAAAAGATCAGGTTTTAACCCACGTGACTTTTGGCTTCAACCCACGTGACCTCAGGCTCCAACCCACGTGACTTCAGGCTACAACCCACGTGACTTTGAAAACGATCGGTAACCACTTTTAAAGTTGGCAGCTACTCTTTCCAAACGCAACATCTGACAAACGAACACAAATATAGAAAAAAAGACACAATTGTTATCCAAAAAGTTTAGGTTTGAACCCACGTAACTCCAGGCTTCAACCCACGTGACTTCAGGCTTCAACCCACGTGACTTTGAAAACGATCGGTAACCACTTTTGAAGTTGGCAGCTACTCTTTCCAAACGCAACATCTGACGAACGAACACAAATATAGGAAAAAAGACACAATTGTTATCCAAAAAGTTTAGGTTTGAACCCACGTGAATCCAGGCTTCAACCCACGTGACTTCAGGCTTCAATCCACGTGACTTTGGAAACGATCGGTCACCACTTTTGATGTTGGCAGCTACTTGTTCCAAACGCAACATCTGACGAACGAACACAAATATAGAAGAAAAAACACAATTGTTATCCAAAAAGTTCAGGTTTCAACCCACGTGACTTTAGGCTTCAACCCACGTGACTTCAGGCTTCGACCCACGTGACTTCAGGCTTCAACCCACGTGACTTCAGGCTTCAACCCACGTGACATCAGGCTTCAACCCACGTGACTTCAGGCTTCAACCCACGTGACTTTGAAAACGATCGGTCACCACTTTTGATGTTGGCAGCTACTTGTTCCAAACGCAACATCAGACGAACGAACACAAATATAGAAGAGAAGACACAATTCTTATCCAAAAAGATCAGGTTTTAACCCACGTGACTTTTGGCTTCAACCCACGTGACCTCAGGCTCCAACCCACGTGACTTCAGGCTACAACCCACGTGACTTTGAAAACGATCGGTAACCACTTTTAAAGTTGGCAGCTACTCTTTCCAAACGCAACATCTGACAAACGAACACAAATATAGAAAAAAAGACACAATTGTTATCCAAAAAGTTTAGGTTTGAACCCACGTAACTCCAGGCTTCAACCCACGTGACTTCAGGCTTCAACCCACGTGACTTTGAAAACGATCGGTCACCACTTTTGAAGTTGGCAGCTACTCTTTCCAAACGCAACATCTGTCGAACGAACACAAATATAGAAGAGAAGACACAATTCTTATCCAAAAAAATCAGGTTTCAACCCACGTGACTTTTGGCTTTAACCCACGTGACTTCAGGCTTCAACCCACGTGACTTTGAAAACGATCGGTAACCACTTTTGAAGTTGGCAGCTACTCTTTCCAAACGCAACATCTGACAAACGAACACAAATATAGAAGAGAAGACACAATTGTTATCCAAAAAGTTCAGGTTTTAACCCACGTGACTTTTGGCTTCAACCCACGTGACCTCAGGCTCCAACCCACGTGACTTTAGGCTACAACCCACGTGACTTTGAAAACGATCGGTAACCACTTTTGAAGTTGGCAGCTACTCTTTCCAAACGCAACATCTGACAAACGAACACAAATATAGAAAAAAAGACACAATTGTCATCCAAAAAGTTCAGGTTTCCACCCACGTGACTTTTGGCTTTAACCCACGTGACTTCAGGCTTCAACCCACGTGACTTTGAAAACGATCGGTAACCACTTTTGAAGTTGGCAGCTACTCTTTCCAAACGCAACATCTGTCGAACGAACACAAATATAGAAGAAAAGACACAATTGTTATCCAAAAAGTTCAGGTTCCAACCCACGTGACTTTTGGCTTTAACCCACGTGACTTCAGGCTTCAACCCACGTGACTTTGAAAACGATCGGTAACCACTTTTGAAGTTGGCAGCTACTCTTTCCAAACGCAACATCTGACGAACGAACACAAATATAGAAAAAAAGACACAATTGTTATCCAAAAATGTCAGGCTTGAACCCACGTGACTCCAGGCTCCAACCCACGTGACTTCAGGCTTTCACCCACGTGACTTTGAAAACGATCGGTAACCACTTTTAAAGTTGGCAGCTACTCTTTCCAAACGCAACATCTGACAAACGAACACAAATATAGAAAAAAAGACACAATTGTTATCCAAAAAGTTTAGGTTTGAACCCAAGTAACTCCAGGCTTCAACCCACGTGACTTCAGGCTTCAACCCACGTGACTTTGAAAACGATCGGTAACCACTTTTGAAGTTGGCAGCTACTCTTTCCAAACGCAACATCTGTCGAACGAACACAAATATAGAAGAAAAGACACAATTGTTATCCAAAAAGTTCAGGTTCCAACCCACGTGACTTTTGGCTTTAACCCACGTGACTTCAGGCTTCAACCCACGTGACTTTGAAAACGATCGGTAACCACTTTTGAAGTTGGCAGCTACTCTTTCCAAACGCAACATCTGACGAACGAACACAAATATAGAAAAAAAGACACAATTGTTATCCAAAAATGTCAGGCTTGAACCCACGTGACTCCAGGCTCCAACCCACGTGACTTCAGGCTTTCACCCACGTGACTTTGAAAACGATCGGTAACCACTTTTAAAGTTGGCAGCTACTCTTTCCAAACGCAACATCTGACAAACGAACACAAATATAGAAAAAAAGACACAATTGTTATCCAAAAAGTTTAGGTTTGAACCCACGTAACTCCAGGCTTCAACCCACGTGACTTCAGGCTTCAACCCACGTGACTTTGAAAACGATCGGTCACCACTTTTGAAGTTGGCAGCTACTCTTTCCAAACGCAACATCCGTCGAACGAACACAAATATAGAAGAGAAGACACAATTCTTATCCAAAAAAATCAGGTTTCAACCCACGTGACTTTTGGCTTTAACCCACGTGACTTCAGGCTTCAACCCACGTGACTTTGAAAACGATCGGTAACCACTTTTGAAGTTGGCAGCTACTCTTTCCAAACGCAACATCTGTCGAACGAACACAAATATAGAAGAAAAGACACAATTGTTATCCAAAAAGTTCAGGTTTCAACCCACGTGACTTTTGGCTTTAACCCACGTGACTCCAGGCTTCAACCCACGTGACTTTGAAAACGATCGGTAACCACTTTTGAAAATGGCAGCTACTCTTTCCAAACGCAACATCTGACAAACGAACACAAATATAGAAAAAAAAACACAATTGTTATCCAAAAAGTTTAGGTTTGAACCCACGTGACTCCAGGCTTCAACCCACGTGACTTCAGGCTTCAACCCACGTGACTTTGGAAACGATCGGTCACCACTTTTGAAGTTGGCAGCTACTCTTTCCAAACGCAACATCTGTCGAACGAACACAAATATAGAAGAAAAGACACAATTGTTATCCAAAAAGTTCAGGTTTCAACCCACGTGACTTTTGGCTTTAACCCACGTGACTTCAGGCTTCAATCCACGTGACTTTGAAAACGATCGGTAACCACTTTTGAAAATGACAGCTACTCTTTCCAAACGCAACATCTGACGAACGAACACAAATATAGAAAAAAAGACACAATTGTTATCCAAAAAGTTCAGGTTTCAACTCACGTGACTTTTGGCTTTAACCCACGTGACTTCAGGCTTCAACCCACGTGACTTTCAAAACGATCGGTCACCACTTTTGATGTTGGCAGCTACTTGTTCCAAACGCAACATCTGACGAACGAACACAAATATAGAAGAAAAGACTCAATTGTTATCAAAAAGTTCAGGTTTCAACATACGTGACTTTTGGCTTTAACCCACGTGACTTCAGGCTTCAATCCACGTGACCTCAGGCTTCAACCTACGTGACTTAAAACGTTCGTTCACCACTTTTGGAGTTGGCAGCTACTTGTTCCAAACGCAACATCTGACGAACGAACACAAAAATAGAAGAAAAGACACAATTGTTATCCAAAAAGTTCACGTTCCAACCCACGTGACTCCAGGCTCCAACCCACGTGACTTCAGGCTTTCACCCACGTGACTTTGAAAACGATCGGTCACCACTTTTAAAGTTGGCAGCTACTCTTTCCAAACGCAACATCTGACGAACGAACACAAATATAGAAGAAAAGACACAATTGTTATCCAAAAAGTTCAGGTTCCAACCCACGTGACTCTTGGCTTCAACCCACGTGACTTCAGGCTTCAACCCACGTGACTTCAGGCGTCCACCCACGTGACTTTGAAAACGATCGGTAACCACTTTTAAAGTTGGCAGCTACTCTTTCCAAACGCAACATCTGACGAACGAACACAAATATAGAAGAAAAGACACAATTGGTATCCAAAAAGTTCAGGTTTTAACCCACGTGACTTTTGGCTTCAACCCACGTGACCTCAGGCTCCAACCCACGTGACTTCAGGCTTCAACTCACGTGACTTTGAAAACGATCGGTAACCACTTTTGAAGTTGGCAGCTACTCTTTCCAAACGCAACATCTGACGAACGAACACAAATATGGAAGAAAAAACACAATTGTTATCCAAAAAGTTCAGGTTTTAACCCACGTAACTTTAGGCTCCAACCCACGTGACTTCAGGCTTCAACCCACGTGACTTCAGGCTTCAACCCACGTGACATCAGGCTTCAACCCACGTGACTTCAGGCTTTCACCCACGTGACTTTCAAAACGATCGGTCACCACTTTTGATGTTGGCAGCTACTTGTTCCAAACGCAACATCTGACGAACGAACACAAATATAGAAGAAAAGACTCAATTGTTATCCAAAAAGTTCAGGTTTCAACATACGTGACTTTTGGCTTCAACCCACGTGACTTCAGGCTTCAATCCACGTGACCTCAGGCTTAAACCTACGTGACTTAAAACGTTCGTTCACCACTTTTGGAGTTGGCAGCTACTTGTTCCAAACGCAACATCAGACGAACGAACACAAATATAGAAGAAAAAACACAATTGGTATCCAAAAAGTTCAGGTTTTAACCCACGTGACTTTTGGCTTCAACCCACGTGACATCAGGCTCCAACTCACGTGACTTTGAAAACGATCGGTAACCACTTTTGAAGTTGGCAGCTACTCTTCCCAAACGCAACATCTGACAAACGAACACAAATATAGAAAAAAAGACACAATTGTTATCCAAAAAGTTTAGGTTTGAACCCACGTGACTCCAGGCTTCAACCCACGTGACTTAAGGCGTCAACCCACGTGACTTTGAAAACGATCGGTAACCACTTTTGAAGTTGGCAGCTACTCTTTCCAAACGCAACATCTGACGAACGAACACAAATATAGAAGAAAAGACACAATTGGTATCCAAAAAATTCAGGTTTTAACCCACGTGACTTTTGGCTTCAACCCACGTGACCTCAGGCTTAAACCCACGTGATTTTGAAAACGATCGTTCACCACTTTTGGAGTTGGCAGCTACTTGTTCCAAACGCAACATCAGACGAACGAACACAAATATAGAAGAAAAAACACAATTGGTATCCAAAAAGTTCAGGTTTTAACCCACGTGACTTTTGGCTTCAACCCACGTGACTTCAGGCTTCAACCCACGTGACTTTGAAAACGATCGGTAACCACTTTTGAAGTTGGCAGCTATTCTTCCCAAACGCAACATCTGACGAACGAACACAAATATAGAAAAAAAGATACAATTGTTATCCAAAAAGTTCAGGTTTGAACCCACGTGACTCCAGGCTTCAACCCACGTGACTTCAGGCTTCAACCCACGTGACTTCAGGCTTCAACTCACGTGACCTCAGGCTTCAACCCACGTGACTTAAAACGTTCGTTCACCACTTTTGGAGTTGGCAGCTACTTGTTCCAAACGCAACATCTGACGAACGAACACAAAAATAGAAGAAATGACACAATTGTTATCCAAAAAGTTCACGTTCCAACCCACGTGACTCCAGGCTCCAACCCACGTGACTTCAGGATTTCACCCACGTGACTTTGAAAACGATCGGTCACCACTTTTGAAGTTGGCAGCTACTCTTTCCAAACGCAACATCTGACGAACGAACACAAATATAGAAGAAAAGACCAATTGTTATCCAAAAAGTTCAGGTTCCAACCCACGTGACTTTTGGCTTCAACCCACGTGACTTCAGGCTTCAACCCACGTGACTTCAGGCGTCCACCCACGTGACTTTGAAAACGATCGGTAACCACTTTTAAAGTTGGCAGCTACTTTTTCCAAACGCAACATCTGACGAACGAACACAAATATAGAAGAAAAGACACAATTGGCATCCAAAAAGTTCAGGTTTTAACCCACGTGACTTTTGGCTTCAACCCACGTGACCTCAGGCTCCAACCCTCGTGACTTCAGGCTTCAACCCACGTGACTTTGAAAACGATCGGTCACCACTTTTGAAGTTGGCAGCTACTCTTTCCAAACGCAACATCTGACGAACGAACACAAATATAGAAATAAAGACACAATTGTTGTCCAAGAAGTTTAGGTTTGAACCCACGTGACTTCTGGCTTCAACCCACGTGACTTCAGGCTTCAACCCACGTGACTTTGGAAACGATCGGTCACCACTTTTGAAGTTGGCAGCTTCTCTTTCCAAACGCAACATCTGACGAACGAACACAAATATAAACTGCTTGACAATTGAACTGCAACACCTAAAAATCAGGTGCGTTTTCAAATTGAGATAGCTCAAAAAATATCTGACGGATTCCAGAAATTCAGGCATGTGAGGAAAGATCATTTCTTTGACTATTGAGTGCTGGTATTGATGATAAGTTTGATTGCACAATTTGTCATATACAGGGTGCCAACAGAGAGCGTGCAGATATGGGCAATCTTGCACCTTGTGCAACTTTCGAAAAAAAAGTCCGAGATTTTTTCTATCACGTGCTTTTGAAAGGTTGAATCATTATGCCGAAACGGTTTTGGAATTTTCACCCTAACTTTTTTTTTCAAAAAATTGTGCTCAATTTTCTGAAATATGCACTTTCTGATTAAGAAAAAGAAATAGAGACATTGTTTGTTTTCAAACGGCGTTCAGATTGAATTTACTTACGAAAATTTTTATTTGAGCCTCTACATCCCCTAGAAACTACCCCTTTTGGGACACCGTCTCACAACGAGATATGCAATGCTTCATTTGAAAGGCCTAAGAAAAGTACTCATCATTAATTGGATTGAAATAGGTATACTAGGATGACCCCATGCACACGTACAGCTCCCTAAAAACCACCCCTTGACTTCAAGGGACAGGGTTGGTATGATAAGACATGCAATAGATGAAAATTCCAAAAAACGTCTTTTTCAACTGTTCCACTAAAAAAGTGATGCTACACGATGACCCTTTACGTAGAGGTCATCCCAACAGTAGCTTACCTCTCGAAAAAAGAACTACCCTTTAAAAAACCAGTACTTCCGCAATACCTCATTTGTTAGGGTTTTTTAAAAATCTGTCGCAATAGTTTGCCGCTACGATGATTTCATTCACATATCTACCGGAAACTACCCCTTCAACTATCCCTTCAATATCGCATAGCCTACTCTACCTTGATGCGTTATTTACGAGTTGAAGGAACTTTTGCCTACTAACCGTTTCATTGAAATGATGGTATTTTCTACGATGATAGTACAAAACCTTTCCTGAAACTACCCCTAGGAATCGCCCCTTTAGTAAAAGGTATGCATACCTCATCTGGAAGCTCAGAGAAGGTGCGATTGAATAAGTTCAAAATGATTTCGCGATGACCTTACACGCATCAAGGTAAAGGCTAGGCGATATTGGAGGGGTAGTTGAAGGGGTAGTTTCGGGTAGATATGTGAATGAAATCATCGTAGCGGCAAACTATTGCGACAGATTTTGAAAAAATTCCAACAAATGAGGTATTGCGGAAGTATGTACTGGTTTTTCAAAGGGTAGCTCTTTTTCCGAGAGGGTAGCTACTGTTGGGATGACCTACGCAGAGGGTCATCGTGAAGCATCACTTTTTTATGGAACAGTTGAAAAAGACGTTTTTTGGAATTTTCATGTAAATATTGCATGTCTTATCATACCAACCTTGTCCCTTGAAGTCAAGAGATGGTTTTTAGGGAGCTGTACGTGTGGGGTCATCGCAGTATCCTTATTTCAATCCAATTATTTATGAGTAATTTCCTTATGCCTTTTAAATGAAGCATTGCATATCTTGTTGTGAGACGGTGTCCCAAAAGGGGTAGTTTCTAGGGGATGTGGAGGCTCAAATAAAAATCTTCGTAAGCAAATTCAATATGGACGCCGTTTGAAAACAAACAATTTCTCTATTTCTTTTTCTTAATCAGAAAGTGCACATTTCAGAAAATTGAGCATAATTTTTTGAAAAAAAAAGTTAGGGTCAAAATTCCAAAACCGTTTCGGCATAATGATTCAACGTTTCAAAAGCAGAGGATAGAAAAAATCTCGGATTTTTTTTTCGAAAGTTGTACAAGGTGAAAGATTGCCCATATCTGCACGCTCTCCGTTGGCACCCTGTATATGACAAATTGTGCAATTAAACTTATCATCAATACAAGCACTCGATAGTCAAAGGAATGACCTTCCCTCACATGCCTGAATTTCTGAAATCCGTCAAATATTTTCCGAGCTATCTCAATTTGAAAACGCACCTAATTTTTAGGTGTTGCACTTCAATTGTCAAGCAGTTTAGAAGAAAAGACACAATTGGTATCCAAAAAGTTCAGGTTTTAACCCACGTGACTTTTGGCTTCAACCCACGTGACCTCAGGCTCCAACCCACGTGACTTCAGGCTCCAACCCACGTGACTTTGAAAACGATCGGTAACCACTTTTGAAGTTGGCAGCTACTCTTTCCAAACGCAACATCTGACGAACACAAATATAGAAAAAAAGACACAATTGTTATCCAAAAAGTTTAGGTTTGAACCCACGTGACTCCAGGCACCAACCCACGTGACTTCAGGCTTCAACCCACGTGACTTTGGAAACGATCGGTCACCACTTTTGATGTTGGCAGCTACTTGTTCCAAACGCAACATCTGACGAACGAACACAAATATAGAAGAAAAAACACAATTGTTATCCAAAAAGTTCAGGTTTCAACCCACGTGACTTTAGGCTTCAACCCACGTGACTTCAGGCTTCAACCCACGTGACTTCAGGCTTCAACCCACGTGACTTCAGGCTTCAACCCACGTGACATCAGGCTTCAACCCACGTGACTTCAGGCTTCAACCCACGTGAATTTGAAAACGATCGGTAACCACTTTTGAAGTTGGCAGCTACTCTTTCCAAACGCAACATCTGTCGAACGAACACAAATATAGAAGAAAAGACACAATTGTTATTCAAAAAGTTCAGGTTTCAACCCACGTGACTTTTGGCTTTAACCCACGTGACTTCAGGCTTCAACCCACGTGACTTTGAAAACGATCGGTAACCACTTTTGAAAATGGCAGCTACTCTTTCCAAACGCAACATCTGACGAACGAACACAAATATAGAAAAAAAGACACAATTGTTATCCAAAAAGTTCAGGTTTGAACCCACGTGACTCCAGGCTCCAACCCACGTGACTTCGGGCTTCAATCCACGTGACCTCAGGCTTCAACCTACGTGACTTAAAACGTTCGTTCACCACTTTTGGAGTTGGCAGCTACTTGTTCCAAACGCAACATCTGACGAACGAACACAAAAATAGGAGAAAAGACACAATTGTTATCCAAAAAGTTCACGTTCCAACCCACGTGACTCCAGGCTCCAACCCACGTGACTTCAGGCTTTCACCCACGTGACTTTGAAAACGATCGGTCACCACTTTTGAAGTTGGCAGCTACTCTTTTTAAACGCAACATCTGACGAACGAAAACAAATATAGAAGAAAAGACACAATTGTTATCCAAAAAGTTCAGGTTCCAACCCACGTGACTTTTGGCTTCAACCCACGTGACTTCAGGCTTCAACCCACGTGACTTCAGGCGTCCACCCACGTGACTTTGAAAACGATCGGTAACCACTTTTAAAGTTGGCAGCTACTCTTTCCAAACGCAACATCTGACGAACGAACACAAATATAGAAGAAAAGACACAATTGGTATCCAAAAAGTTCAGGTTTTAACCCACGTGACTTTTGGCTTCAACCCACGTGACCTCAGGCTTCAACCCACGTGACTTCAGGCTTCAAACCACGTGACTTTGAAAACGATCGGTAACCACTTTTGAAGTTGGCAGCTACTCTTTCCAAACGCAACATCTGACGAACGAACACAAATATGGAAAAAAAAACACAATTGTTATCCAAAAAGTTCAGGTTTTAACCCACGTGACTTTAGGCTCCAACCCACGTGACTTCAGGCTTCAACCCACGTGACTTCAGGCTTCAACCCACGTGACATCAGGCTTCAACCCACGTGACTTCAGGCTTCAACCCACGTGACTTTGAAAACGATCGGTCACCACTTTTGATGTTGGCAGCTACTTGTTCCAAACGCAACATCAGACGAACGAACACAAATATAGAAGAAAAAACACAATTAGTATCCAAAAAGTTCAGGTTTGAACCCACGTGACTTTTGGCTTCAACCCACGTGACATCAGGCTCCAACTCACGTGACTTTGAAATCGATCGGTAACCACTTTTGAAGTTGGCAGCTACTCTTCCCAAACGCAACATCTGACAAACGAACACAAATATAGAAAAAAAGACACAATTGTTATCCAAAAAGTTTAGGTTTGACCCCACGTGACTCCAGGCTTAAACCCACGTGACTCAAGGCGTCAACCCACGTGACTTTGAAAACGATCGGTAACCACTTTTGAAGTTGGCAGCTACTCTTTCCAAACGCAACATCTGACGAACGAACACAAATATGGAAGAAAAAACACAATTGTTATCCAAAAAGTTCAGGTTTTAACCCACGTAACTTTAGGCTCCAACCCACGTGACTTCAGGCTTCAACCCACGTGACTTCAGGCTTCAACCCACGTGACATCAGGCTTCAACCCACGTGACTTCAGGCTTTCACCCACGTGACTTTCAAAACGATCGGTCACCACTTTTGATGTTGGCAGCTACTTGTTCCAAACGCAACATCTGACGAACGAACACAAATATAGAAGAAAAGACTCAATTGTTATCCAAAAAGTTCAGGTTTCAACATACGTGACTTTTGGCTTCAACCCACGTGACTTCAGGCTTCAATCCACGTGACCTCAGGCTTCAACCTACGTGACTTAAAACGTTCGTTCACCACTTTTGGAGTTGGCAGCTACTTGTTCCAAACGCAACATCAGACGAACGAACACAAATATAGAAGAAAAAACACAATTGGTATCCAAAAAGTTCAGGTTTTAACCCACGTGACTTTTGGCTTCAACCCACGTGACATCAGGCTCCAACTCACGTGACTTTGAAAACGATCGGTAACCACTTTTGAAGTTGGCAGCTACTCTTCCCAAACGCAACATCTGACAAACGAACACAAATATAGAAAAAAAGACACAATTGTTATCCAAAAAGTTTAGGTTTGAACCCACGTGACTCCAGGCTTCAACCCACGTGACTTAAGGCGTCAACCCACGTGACTTTGAAAACGATCGGTAACCACTTTTGAAGTTGGCAGCTACTCTTTCCAAACGCAACATCTGACGAACGAACACAAATATAGAAGAAAAGACACAATTGGTATCCAAAAAATTCAGGTTTTAACCCACGTGACTTTTGGCTTCAACCCACGTGACCTCAGGCTTAAACCCACGTGATTTTGAAAACGATCGTTCACCACTTTTGGAGTTGGCAGCTACTTGTTCCAAACGCATTATCAGACGAACGAACACAAATATAGAAGAAAAAACACAATTGGTATCCAAAAAGTTCAGGTTTTAACCCACGTGACTTTTGGCTTCAACCCACGTGACTTCAGGCTTCAACCCACGTGACTTTGAAAACGATCGGTAACCACTTTTGAAGTTGGCAGCTATTCTTCCCAAACGCAACATCTGACGAACGAACACAAATATAGAAAAAAAGATACAATTGTTATCCAAAAAGTTCAGGTTTGAACCCACGTGACTCCAGGCTTCAACCCACGTGACTTCAGGCTTCAACCCACGTGACTTCAGGCTTCAACTCACGTGACCTCAGGCTTCAACCCACGTGACTTGAAACGTTCGTTCACCACTTTTGGAGTTGGCAGCTACTTGTTCCAAACGCAACATCTGACGAACGAACACAAAAATAGAAGAAATGACACAATTGTTATCCAAAAAGTTCACGTTCCAACCCACGTGACTCCAGGCTCCAACCCACGTGACTTCAGGATTTCACCCACGTGACTTTGAAAACGATCGGTCACCACTTTTGAAGTTGGCAGCTACTCTTTCCAAACGCAACATCTGACGAACGAACACAAATATAGAAGAAAAGACCAATTGTTATCCAAAAAGTTCAGGTTCCAACCCACGTGACTTTTGGCTTCAACCCACGTGACTTCAGGCTTCAACCCACGTGACTTCAGGCGTCCACCCACGTGACTTTGAAAACGATCGGTAACCACTTTTAAAGTTGGCAGCTACTTTTTCCAAACGCAACATCTGACGAACGAACACAAATATAGAAGAAAAGACACAATTGGCATCCAAAAAGTTCAGGTTTTAACCCACGTGACTTTTGGCTTCAACCCACGTGACCTCAGGCTCCAACCCACGTGACTTCAGGCTTCAACCCACGTGACTTTGAAAACGATCGGTCACCACTTTTGAAGTTGGCAGCTACTCTTTCCAAACGCAACATCTGACGAACGAACACAAATATAGAAATAAAGACACAATTGTTGTCCAAGAAGTTTAGGTTTGAACCCACGTGACTTCTGGCTTCAACCCACGTGACTTCAGGCTTCAACCCACGTGACATCAGGCTTCAACCCACGTGACTTCAGGCTTTCACCCACGTGACTTTCAAAACGATCGGTCACCACTTTTGATGTTGGCAGCTACTTGTTCCAAACGCAACATCTGACGAACGAACACAAATATAGAAGAAAAGACTCAATTGTTATCCAAAAAGTTCAGGTTTCAACATACGTGACTTTTGGCTTCAACCCACGTGACTTCAGGCTTCAATCCACGTGACCTCAGGCTTCAACCTACGTGACTTAAAACGTTCGTTCACCACTTTTGGAGTTGGCAGCTACTTGTTCCAAACGCAACATCAGACGAACGAACACAAATATAGAAGAAAAAACACAATTGGTATCCAAAAAGTTCAGGTTTTAACCCACGTGACTTTTGGCTTCAACCCACGTGACATCAGGCTCCAACTCACGTGACTTTGAAAACGATCGGTAACCACTTTTGAAGTTGGCAGCTACTCTTCCCAAACGCAACATCTGACAAACGAACACAAATATAGAAAAAAAGACACAATTGTTATCCAAAAAGTTTAGGTTTGAACCCACGTGACTCCAGGCTTCAACCCACGTGACTTAAGGCGTCAACCCACGTGACTTTGAAAACGATCGGTAACCACTTTTGAAGTTGGCAGCTACTCTTTCCAAACGCAACATCTGACGAACGAACACAAATATAGAAGAAAAGACACAATTGGTATCCAAAAAATTCAGGTTTTAACCCACGTGACTTTTGGCTTCAACCCACGTGACCTCAGGCTTAAACCCACGTGATTTTGAAAACGATCGTTCACCACTTTTGGAGTTGGCAGCTACTTGTTCCAAACGCATTATCAGACGAACGAACACAAATATAGAAGAAAAAACACAATTGGTATCCAAAAAGTTCAGGTTTTAACCCACGTGACTTTTGGCTT
The DNA here is from genome assembly GCA_949128115.1 of Anaspis maculata. Classification (NCBI taxonomy): domain Eukaryota; kingdom Metazoa; phylum Arthropoda; class Insecta; order Coleoptera; family Scraptiidae; genus Anaspis; species Anaspis maculata. The sequence continues at coordinate 375,365 of OX421968.1, read as the reverse complement.
CAACCCACGTGACTTCAGGCTTCAACCCACGTGACTTTGAAAACGATCGGTAACCACTTTTGAAGTTGGCAGCTATTCTTCCCAAACGCAACATCTGACGAACGAACACAAATATAGAAAAAAAGATACAATTGTTATCCAAAAAGTTCAGGTTTGAACCCACGTGACTCCAGGCTTCAACCCACGTGACTTCAGGCTTCAACCCACGTGACTTCAGGCTTCAACTCACGTGACCTCAGGCTTCAACCCACGTGACTTGAAACGTTCGTTCACCACTTTTGGAGTTGGCAGCTACTTGTTCCAAACGCAACATCTGACGAACGAACACAAAAATAGAAGAAATGACACAATTGTTATCCAAAAAGTTCACGTTCCAACCCACGTGACTCCAGGCTCCAACCCACGTGACTTCAGGATTTCACCCACGTGACTTTGAAAACGATCGGTCACCACTTTTGAAGTTGGCAGCTACTCTTTCCAAACGCAACATCTGACGAACGAACACAAATATAGAAGAAAAGACCAATTGTTATCCAAAAAGTTCAGGTTCCAACCCACGTGACTTTTGGCTTCAACCCACGTGACTTCAGGCTTCAACCCACGTGACTTCAGGCGTCCACCCACGTGACTTTGAAAACGATCGGTAACCACTTTTAAAGTTGGCAGCTACTTTTTCCAAACGCAACATCTGACGAACGAACACAAATATAGAAGAAAAGACACAATTGGCATCCAAAAAGTTCAGGTTTTAACCCACGTGACTTTTGGCTTCAACCCACGTGACCTCAGGCTCCAACCCACGTGACTTCAGGCTTCAACCCACGTGACTTTGAAAACGATCGGTCACCACTTTTGAAGTTGGCAGCTACTCTTTCCAAACGCAACATCTGACGAACGAACACAAATATAGAAATAAAGACACAATTGTTGTCCAAGAAGTTTAGGTTTGAACCCACGTGACTTCTGGCTTCAACCCACGTGACTTCAGGCTTCAACCCACGTGACTTTGGAAACGATCGGTCACCACTTTTGAAGTTGGCAGCTTCTCTTTCCAAACGCAACATCTGACGAACGAACACAAATATAGAAGAAAAGACACAATTGGTATCCAAAAAGTTCAGGTTTCAACCCACGTGACTTTTGGCTTCAACCCACGTGACCTCAGGCTTCAACCCACGTGACTTCAGGCTTCAAACCACGTGACTTTGAAAACGATCGGTAACCACTTTTGAAGTTGGCAGCTACTCTTTCCAAACGCAACATCTGACGAACGAACACAAATATGGAAGAAAAAACACAATTGTTATCCAAAAAGTTCAGGTTTTAACCCACGTGACTTTAGGCTCCAACCCACGTGACTTCAGGCTTCAACCCACGTGACTTCAGGCTTCAACCCACGTGACATCAGGCTTCAACCCACGTGACTTCAGGCTTCAACCCACGTGACTTTGAAAACGATCGGTCACCACTTTTGATGTTGGCAGCTACTTGTTCCAAACGCAACATCAGACGAACGAACACAAATATAGAAGAAAAAACACAATTAGTATCCAAAAAGTTCAGGTTTGAACCCACGTGACTTTTGGCTTCAACCCACGTGACATCAGGCTCCAACTCACGTGACTTTGAAATCGATCGGTAACCACTTTTGAAGTTGGCAGCTACTCTTCCCAAACGCAACATCTGACAAACGAACACAAATATAGAAAAAAAGACACAATTGTTATCCAAAAAGTTTAGGTTTGAACCCACGTGACTCCAGGCTTCAACCCACGTGACTCAAGGCGTCAACCCACGTGACTTTGAAAACGATCGGTAACCACTTTTGAAGTTGGCAGCTACTCTTTCCAAACGCAACATCTGACGAACGAACACAAATATAGAAGAAAAGACACAATTGGTATCCAAAAAGTTCAGGTTTTAACCCACGTGACTTCTGGCTTCAACCCACGTGACCTCAGGCTCCAACCCACGTAACTTCAGGCTTCAACCCACGTGACTTTGAAAACGATCGGTAACCACTTTTAAAGTTGGCAGCTACTCTTTCCAAACGCAACATCTTACGAACGAACACAAATATAGAAAAAAAGACACAATTGTTATCCAAAAAGTTTAGGTTTGAACCCACGTGACTTTAGGCTTCATCCTACGTGACTTCAGGCTTCAACCCACGTGACTTCAGGCTTCAACTCACGTGACTTCAGGCTTCAACCCACGTGACTTTGAAAACGATCGGTCACCACTTTTGATGTTGGCAGCTACTTGTTCCAAACGCAACATCAGACGAACGAACACAAATATAGAAGAAAAAACACAATTGGTATCCAAAAAGATCAGGTTTTAACCCACGTGACTTTTGGCTTCAACCCACGTGACCTCAGGCTTCAACCCACGTGACTTCATGCTTCAACCCACGTGACTTTGGAAACGATCGGTCACCACTTTTGAAGTTGGCAGCTACTCTTTCCAAACGCAACATCTGACAAACGAACACAAATATAGAAAAAAAGACACAATTGTTATCCAAAAAGTTTAGGTTAGAACCCACGTAACTCCAGGCTTCAACCCACGTGACTTCAGGCTTCAACCCACGTGACTTTGGAAACGATCGGTCACCACTTTTGAAGTTGGCAGCTACTCTTTCCAAACGCAACATCTGTCGAACGAACACAAATATAAAAGAAAAGACACAATTGTTATCCAAAAAGTTCAGGTTTCAACCCACGTGACTTTTAGCTTTAACCCACGTGACTTCAGGCTTCAACCCACGTGACTTTGAAAACGATCGGTAACCACTTTTGAAGTTGGCAGCTACTCTTTCCAAACGCAACATCTGTCGAACGAACACGAATATAGAAGAAAAGACACAATTGTTATCCAAAAAGTTCAGGTTTCAACCCACGTGACTTTTGGCTTCAACCCACGTGACTTCAGGCTTCAACCCACGTGACTTAAAACGTTCGTTCACCACTTTTGGAGTTGGCAGCTACTTGTTCCAAACGCAACATCTGACGAACGAACACAAAAATAGAAGAAAAGACACAATTGTTATCCAAAAAGTTCACGTTCCAACCCACGTGACTCCAGGCTCCAACCCACGTGACTTCAGGCTTTCACCCACGTGACTTTCAAAACGATCGGTCACCACTTTTGATGTTGGCAGCTACTTGTTCCAAACGCAACATCTGACGAACGAACACAAATATAGAAGAAAAGACTCAATTGTTATCCAAAAAGTTCAGGTTTCAACCCACGTGACTTTTGGCTTCAACCCACGTGACTTCAGGCTTCAATCCACGTGACCTCAGGCTTCAACCCACGTGACTTAAAACGTTCGTTCACCACTTTTGGAGTTGGCAGCTACTTGTTCCAAACGCAACATCTGACGAACGAACACAAAAATAGAAGAAAAGACACAATTGTTATCCAAAAAGTTCACGTTCCAACCCACGTGACTCCAGGCTCCAACCCACGTGACTTCAGGATTTCACCCACGTGACTTTGAAAACGATCGGTCACCACTTTTGAAGTTGGCAGCTACTCTTTCCAAACGCAACATCTGACGAACGAACACAAATATAGAAGAAAAGACCAATTGTTATCCAAAAAGTTCAGGTTCCAACCCACGTGACTTTTGGCTTCAACCCACGTGACTTCAGGCTTCAACCCACGTGACTTCAGGCGTCCACCCACGTGACTTTGAAAACGATCGGTAACCACTTTTAAAGTTGGCAGCTACTTTTTCCAAACGCAACATCTGACGAACGAACACAAATATAGAAGAAAAGACACAATTGGCATCCAAAAAGTTCAGGTTTTAACCCACGTGACTTTTGGCTTCAACCCACGTGACCTCAGGCTCCAACCCACGTGACTTCAGGCTTCAACCCACGTGACTTTGAAAACGATCGGTAACCACTTTTGAAGTTGGCAGCTACTCTTTCCAAACGCAACATCTGACGAACGAACACAAATATAGAAATAAAGACACAATTGTTGTCCAAGAAGTTTAGGTTTGAACCCACGTGACTCCTGGCTTCAACCCACGTGACTTCAGGCTTCAACTCACGTGACTTTGGAAACGATCGGTCACCACTTTTGAAGTTGGCAGCTACTTGTTCCAAACGCAACATCAGACGAACGAACACAAATATGGAAGAAAAAACACAATTGGTATCCAAAAAGTTCAGGTTTTAACCCACGTGACTTTTGGCTTCAACCCACGTGACTTCAGGCTTCAACTCACGTGACTTTGAAAACGATCGGTAACCACTTTTGAAGTTGGCAGCTACTCTTTCCAAACGCAACATCTGACGAACGAACACAAATATAGAAGAAAAGACACAATTGGTATCCAAAAAGTTCAGGTTCTAACCCACGTGACTTTTGGCTTCAACCCACGTGACTTCAGGCTTCAACTCACGTGACTTTGAAAACGATCGGTAACCACTTTTGAAGTTGGCAGCTACTCTTTCCAAACGCAACATCTGACGAACGAACACAAATATAGGAAAAAAGACACAATTGTTATCCAAAAAGTTTAGGTTTGAACCCACGTGACTCCAGGCTCCAACCCACGTGACTTCAGGCTTCAACCCACGTGACTTTGGAAACGATCGGTCACCACTTTTGATGTTGGCAGCTACTTGTTCCAAACGCAACATCTGACGAACGAACACAAATATAGAAGAAAAAACACAATTGTTATCCAAAAAGTTCAGGTTTCAACCCACGTGACTTTAGGCTTCAACCCACGTTACTTCAGGCTTCAACCCACGTGACTTCAGGCTTCAACCCACGTGACTTCAGGCTTCAACCCACGTGACATCAGGCTTCAACCCACGTGACTTCAGGCTTCAACCCACGTGAATTTGAAAACGATCGGTAACCACTTTTGAAGTTGGCAGCTACTCTTTCCAAACGCAACATCTGACAAACGAACACAAATATAGAAAAAAAGACACAATTGTTATCCAAAAAGTTTAGGTTTGAACCCACGTGACTCCAGGCTTCAACCCACGTGACTTCAGGCTTCCACCCACGTGACTTTGGAAACGATCGGTCACCACTTTTGAAGTTGGCAGCTACTCTTTCCAAACGCAACATCTGTCGAACGAACACAAATATAGAAGAAAAGACACAATTGTTATCCAAAAAGTTCAGGTTTCAACCCACGTGACTTTTGGCTTCAACCCACGTGACTTCAGGCTTCAACCCACGTGACTTTGAAAACGATCGGTAACCACTTTTGAAAATGGCAGCTACTCTTTCCAAACGCAACATCTGACGAACAAACACAAATATAGAGAAAATTACACAATTGTTATCCAAAAAGTTCAGGTTTGAACCCACGTGACTCCAGGCTCCAACCCACGTGACTTCAGGCTTTCACCCACGTGACTTTCAAAACGATCGGTCACCACTTTTGATGTTGGCAGCTACTTGTTCCAAACGCAACATCTGACGAACGAACACAAATATAGAAGAAAAGACTCAATTGTTATCAAAAAGTTCAGGTTTCAACATACGTGACTTTTGGCTTACGCCCACGTGACTTCAGGCTTCAATCCACGTGACCTCAGGCTTCAACCTACGTGACTTAAAACGTTCGTTCACCACTTTTGGAGTTGGCAGCTACTTGTTCCAAACGCAACATCTGACGAACGAACACAAAAATAGAAGAAAAGACACAATTGTTATCCAAAAAGTTCACGTTCCAACCCACGTGACTCCAGGCTCCAACCCACGTGACTTCAGGCTTTCACCAACGTGACTTTGAAAACGATCGGTCACCACTTTTAAAGTTGGCAGCTACTCTTTCCAAACGCAACATCTGACGAACGAACACAAATATAGAAGAAAAGACACAATTGTTATCCAAAAAGTTCAGGTTCCAACCCACGTGACTTTTGGCTTCAACCCACGTGACTTCAGGCTTCAACCCACGTGACTTCAGGCGTCCACCCACGTGACTTTGAAAACGATCGGTAATCACTTTTAAAGTTGGCAGCTACTCTTTCCAATTGCAACATCTGACGAACGAACACAAATATAGAAGAAAAGACACAATTGGTATCCAAAAAGTTCAGGTTTTAACCCACGTGACTTTTGGCTTCAACCCACGTGACTTTGAAAACGATCGGTAACCACTTTTGAAGTTGGCAGCTACTCTTTCCAAACGCAACATCTGACGAACGAACACAAATATGGAAGAAAAAACACAATTGTTATCCAAAAAGTTCAGGTTTTAACCCACGTGACTTTAGGCTCCAACCCACGTGACTTCAGGCTTCAACCCACGTGACTTCAGGCTTCAACCCACGTGACATCAGGCTTCAACCCACGTGACTTCAGGCTTTCACCCACGTGACTTTCAAAACGATCGGTCACCACTTTTGATGTTGGCAGCTACTTGTTCCAAACGCAACATCTGACGAACGAACACAAATATAGAAGAAAAGACTCAATTGTTATCCAAAAAGTTCAGGTTTCAACATACGTGACTTTTGGCTTCAACCCACGTGACTTCAGGCTTCAATCCACGTGACCTCAGGCTTCAACCTACGTGACTTAAAACGTTCGTTCACCACTTTTGGAGTTGGCAGCTACTTGTTCCAAACGCAACATCAGACGAACGAACACAAATATAGAAGAAAAAACACAATTGGTATCCAAAAAGTTCAGGTTTTAACCCACGTGACTTTTGGCTTCAACCCACGTGACTTCAGGCTTCAACCCACGTGACTTTGAAAACGATCGGTAACCACTTTTGAAGTTGGCAGCTATTCTTCCCAAACGCAACATCTGACGAACGAACACAAATATAGGAAAAAAGATACAATTGTTATCCAAAAAGTTCAGGTTTGAACCCACGTGACTCCAGGCTTCAACCCACGTGACTTCAGGCTTCAACCCACGTGACTTTGGAAACGATTGGTCACCACTTTTGATGTTGGCAGCTACTTGTTCCAAACGCAACATCTGACGAACGAACACAAATATAGAAGAAAAAACACAATTGTCATCCAAAAAGTTCAGATTTCAACCCACGTGACTTAAGGCTTCAACCCACGTGACTTCAGGCTTCAACCCACGTGACTTCAGGCTTCAACCCACGTGACTTTGAAAACGATCGGTAACCACTTTTGAAGTTGGCAGCTACTCTTTCCAAACGCAACATCTGACGAACGAACACAAATATAGAAAAAAAAGACACAATTGTTATCCAAAAAGTTCAGGCTTGAACCTACGTGACTCCAGGCTCCAACCCACGTGACTTCAAGCTTTCACCCACGTGACTTTCAAAACGATCGGTCACCACTTTTGATGTTGGCAGCTACTTGTTTCAAACGCAACATCTGACGAACGAACACAAAGATAGAAGAAAAGACACAATTGTTATCCAAAAAGTTCAGGTTTCAACCCACGTGACTTTTGGCTTCAACCCACGTGACTTCAGGCTTCAATCCACGTGACCTCAGGCTCCAACCCACGAGACTTTCAAAACGTTCGGTCACCACTTTTGAAGTTGGCAGCTACTCTTTCCAAACGCAACATCTGACGAACGAACACAAATATAGAAGAAAAGACACAATTGGTATCCAAAAGAATCAGGTTTTAACCCACGTGACTTTTGGCTTCAACCCACGTGACCTCAGGCTTCAACCCACGTGACTTCAGGCTTCAACCCACGTGACTTTGAAAACGATCGGTAACCACTTTTGAAGTTGGCAGCTACTCTTTCCAAACGCAACATCTGACGAACGAACACAAATATAGAAGAAAAGACACAATTGGTATCCAAAAAGTTCAGGTTTTAACCCACGTGACTTTTGGCTTCAACCCACGTGACCTCAGGCTCCAACCCACGTGACTTCAGGCTTCAACCCACGTGACTTTGAAAACGATCGGTAACCACTTTTGAAGTTGGCAGCTACTCTTTCCAAACGCAACATCTGACGAACGAACACAAATATAGGAAAAAAGACACAATTGTTATCCAAAAAGTTTAGGTTTGAACCCACGTGACTCCAGGCTTCAACCCACGTGACTTCAGGCTTCAACCCACGTGACTTTGGAAACGATCGGTCACCACTTTTGATGTTGGCAGCTACTTGTTCCAAACGCAACATCTGACGAACGAACACAAATATAGAAGAAAAAACACAATTGTTATCCAAAAAGTTCAGGTTTCAACCCACGTGACTTTAGGCTTCAACCCACGTGACTTCAGGCTTCGACCCACGTGACTTCAGGCTTCAACCCACGTGACTTCAGGCTTCAACCCACGTGACATCAGGCTTCAACCCACGTGACTTCAGGCTTCAACCCACGTGACTTTGAAAACGATCGGTCACCACTTTTGATGTTGGCAGCTACTTGTTCCAAACGCAACATCAGACGAACGAACACAAATATAGAAGGAAAAACACAATTGGTATCCAAAAAGTTCAGGTTTTAACCCACGTGACTTTTGGCTTCAACCCACGTGACTTCAGGCTTCAACCCACGTGAATTTGAAAACGATCGGTAACCACTTTTGAAGTTGGCAGCTACTCTTTCCAAACGCAACATCTGACGAACGAACACAAATATAGAAGAAAAGACACAATTGGTATCCAAAAAGTTCAGGTTCTAACCCACGTGACTTTTGGCTTCAACCCACGTGACTTCAGGCTTCAACTCACGTGACTTTGAAAACGATCGGTAACCACTTTTGAAGTTGGCAGCTACTCTTTCCAAACGCAACATCTGACGAACGAACACAAATATAGGAAAAAAGACACAATTGTTATCCAAAAAGTTTAGGTTTGAACCCACGTGACTCCAGGCTTCAACCCACGTGACTTCAGGCTTCAACCCACGTGACTTTGGAAACGATCGGTCACCACTTTTGATGTTGGCAGCTACTTGTTCCAAACGCAACATCTGACGAACGAACACAAATATAGAAGAAAAAACACAATTGTTATCCAAAAAGTTCAGGTTTCAACCCACGTGACTTTAGGCTTCAACCCACGTGACTTCAGGCTTCAACCCACGTGACTTCAGGCTTCAACCCACGTGACTTCAGGCTTCAACCCACGTGACATCAGGCTTCAACCCACGTGACTTCAGGCTTCAACCCACGTGACTTTGAAAACGATCGGTCACCACTTTTGATGTTGGCAGCTACTTGTTCCAAACGCAACATCAGACGAACGAACACAAATATAGAAGAAAAAACACAATTGGTATCCAAAAAGTTCAGGTTTTAACCCACGTGACTTTTGGCTTCAACCCACGTGACTTCAGGCTTCAACCCACGTGAATTTGAAAACGATCGGTAACCACTTTTGAAGTTGGCAGCTACTCTTTCCAAACGCAACATCTGACAAACGAACACAAATATAGAAAAAAAGACACAATTGTTATCCAAAAAGTTTAGGTTTGAACCCACGTGACTCCAGGCTTCAACCCACGTGACTTCAGGCTTCAACCCACGTGACTTTGGAAACGATCGGTCACCACTTTTGAAGTTGGCAGCTACTCTTTCCAAACGCAACATCTGTCGAACGAACACAAATATAGAAGAAAAGACACAATTGTTATCCAAAAAGTTCAGGTTTCAACCCACGTGACTTTTGGCTTTAACCCACGTGACTTCAGGCTTCAACCCACGTGACTTTGAAAACGATCGGTAACCACTTTTGAAAATGGCAGCTACTCTTTCCAAACGCAACATCTGACGAACAAACACAAATATAGAAAAAAAGACACAATTGTTATCCAAAAAGTTCAGGTTTGAACCCACGTGACTCCAGGCTCCAACCCACGTGACTTCAGGCTTTCACCCACGTGACTTTCAAAACGATCGGTCACCACTTTTGATGTTGGCAGCTACTTGTTCCAAACGCAACATCTGACGAACGAACACAAATATAGAAGAAAAGACTCAATTGTTATCAAAAAGTTCAGGTTTCAACATACGTGACTTTTGGCTTCAGCCCACGTGACTTCAGGCTTCAATCCACGTGACCTCAGGCTTCAACCTACGTGACTTAAAACGTTCGTTCACCACTTTTGGAGTTGGCAGCTACTTGTTCCAAACGCAACATCTGACGAACGAACACAAAAATAGAAGAAAAGACACAATTGTTATCCAAAAAGTTCACGTTCCAACCCACGTGACTCCAGGCTCCAACCCACGTGACTTCAGGCTTTCACCAACGTGACTTTGAAAACGATCGGTCACCACTTTTAAAGTTGGCAGCTACTCTTTCCAAACGCAACATCTGACGAACGAACACAAATATAGAAGAAAAGACACAATTGTTATCCAAAAAGTTCAGGTTCCAACCCACGTGACTTTTGGCTTCAACCCACGTGACTTCAGGCGTCCACCCACGTGACTTTGAAAACGATCGGTAATCACTTTTAAAGTTGGCAGCTACTCTTTCCAAACGCAACATCTGACGAACGAACACAAATATAGAAGAAAAGACACAATTGGTATCCAAAAAGTTCAGGTTTTAACCCACGTGACTTTTGGCTTCAACCCACGTGACCTCAGGCTCCAACCCACGTGACTTCAGGCTTCAACCCACGTGACTTTGAAAACGATCGGTAACCACTTTTGAAGTTGGCAGCTACTCTTTCCAAACGCAACATCTGACGAACGAACACAAATATGGAAGAAAAAACAATTGTTATCCAAAAAGTTCAGGTTTTAACCCACGTGACTTTAGGCTCCAACCCACGTGACTTCAGGCTTCAACCCACGTGACTTCAGGCTTCAACCCACGTGACATCAGGCTTCAACCCACGTGACTTCAGGCTTTCACCCACGTGACTTCCAAAACGATCGGTCACCACTTTTGATGTTGGCAGCTACTTGTTCCAAACGCAACATCTGACGAACGAACACAAATATAGAAGAAAAGACTCAATTGTTATCCAAAAAGTTCAGGTTTCAACATACGTGACTTTTGGCTTCAACCCACGTGACTTCAGGCTTCAATCCACGTGACCTCAGGCTTCAACCTACGTGACTTAAAACGTTCGTTCACCACTTTTGGAGTTGGCAGCTACTTGTTCCAAACGCAACATCAGTCGAACGAACACAAATATAGAAGAAAAAACACAATTGGTATCCAAAAAGTTCAGGTTTTAACCCACGTGACTTTTGGCTTCAACCCACGTGACTTCAGGCTCCAACCCACGTGACTTTGAAAACGATCGGTAACCACTTTTGAAGTTGGCAGCTATTCTTCCCAAACGCAACATCTGACGAACGAACACAAATATAGGAAAAAAGATACAATTGTTATCCAAAAAGTTCAGGTTTGAACCCACGTGACTCCAGGCTTCAACCCACGTGACTTCAGGCTTCAACCCACGTGACTTTGGAAACGATTGGTCACCACTTTTGATGTTGGCAGCTACTTGTTCCAAACGCAACATCTGACGAACGAACACAAATATAGAAGAAAAAACACAATTGTCATCCAAAAAGTTCAGATTTCAACCCACGTGACTTAAGGCTTCAACCCACGTGACTTCAGGCTTCAACCCACGTGACTTCAGGCTTCAACCCACGTGACTTTGAAAACGATCGGTAACCACTTTTGAAGTTGGCAGCTACTCTTTCCAAACGCAACATCTGACGAACGAACACAAATATAGAAAAAAAAGACACAATTGTTATTCAAAAAGTTCAGGCTTGAACCCACGTGACTCCAGGCTCCAACCCACGTGACTTCAGGCTTTCACCCACGTGACTTTCAAAACGATCGGTCACCACTTTTGATGTTGGCAGCTACTTGTTTCAAACGCAACATCTGACGAACGAACACAAAGATAGAAGAAAAGACACAATTGTTATCCAAAAAGTTCAGGTTTCAACCCACGTGACTTTTGGCTTCAACCCACGTGACTTCAGGCTTCAATCCACGTGACCTTAGGCTCCAACCCACGTGACTTTCAAAACGTTCGGTCACCACTTTTGAAGTTGGCAGCTACTCTTTCCAAACGCAACATCTGACGAACGAACACAAATATAGAAGAAAAGACACAATTGGTATCCAAAAGAATCAGGTTTTAACCCACGTGACTTTTGGCTTCAACCCACGTGACCTCAGGCTTCAACCCACGTGACTTCAGGCTTCAACCCACGTGACTTTGAAAACGATCGGTCACCACTTTTGATGTTGGCAGCTACTTGTTCCAAACGCAACATCAGACGAACGAACACAAATATAGAAGAAAAAACACAATTGGTATCCAAAAAGTTCAGGTTTTAACCCACGTGACTTTTGGCTTCAACCCACGTGACTTCAGGCTTCAACCCACGTGAATTTGAAAACGATCGGTAACCACTTTTGAAGTTGGCAGCTACTCTTTTCAAACGCAACATCTGACGAACGAACACAAATATAGAAGAAAAGACACAATTGGTATCCAAAAAGTTCAGGTTCTAACCCACGTGACTTTTGGCTTCAACCCACGTGACTTCAGGCTTCAACTCACGTGACTTTGAAAACGATCGGTAACCACTTTTGAAGTTGGCAGCTACTCTTTCCAAACGCAACATCTGACGAACGAACACAAATATAGGAAAAAAGACACAATTGTTATCCAAAAAGTTTAGGTTTGAACCCACGTGACTCCAGGCTTCAACCCACGTGACTTCAGGCTTCAACCCACGTGACTTTGGAAACGATCGGTCACCACTTTTGATGTTGGCAGCTACTTGTTCCAAACGCAACATCTGACGAACGAACACAAATATAGAAGAAAAAACACAATTGTTTTCCAAAAAGTTCAGGTTTCAACCCACGTGACTTTAGGCTTCAACCCACGTGACTTCAGGCTTCAACCCACGTGACTTCAGGCTTCAACCCACGTGACTTCAGGCTTCAACCCACGTGACATCAGGCTTCAACCCACGTGACTTCAGGCTTCAACCCACGTGACTTTGAAAACGATCGGTCACCACTTTTGATGTTGGCAGCTACTTGTTCCAAACGCAACATCAGACGAACGAACACAAATATAGAAGAAAAAACACAATTGGTATCCAAAAAGTTCAGGTTTTAACCCACGTGACTTTTGGCTTCAACCCACGTGACTTCAGGCTTCAACCCACGTGAATTTGAAAACGATCGGTAACCACTTTTGAAGTTGGCAGCTACTCTTTCCAAACGCAACATCTGACAAACGAACACAAATATAGAAAAAAAGACACAATTGTTATCCAAAAAGTTTAGGTTTGAACCCACGTGACTCCAGGCTTCAACCCACGTGACTTCAGGCTTCAACCCACTTCACTTTGGAAACGATCGGTCACCACTTTTGAAGTTGGCAGCTACTCTTTCCAAACGCAACATCTGTCGAACGAACACAAATATAGAAGAAAAGACACAATTGTTATCCAAAAAGTTCAGGTTTCAACCCACGTGACTTTTGGCTTTAACCCACGTGACTTCAGGCTTCAACCCACGTGACTTTGAAAACGATCGGTAACCACTTTTGAAAATGGCAGCTACTCTTTCCAAACGCAACATCTGACGAACAAACACAAATATAGAAAAAAAGACACAATTGTTATCCAAAAAGTTTAGGTTTGAACCCACGTGACTCCAGGCTCCAACCCACGTGACTTCAGGCTTTCACCCACGTGACTTTCAAAACGATCGGTCACCACTTTTGATGTTGGCAGCTACTTGTTCCAAACGCAACATCTGACGAACGAACACAAATATAGAAGAAAAGACTCAATTGTTATCAAAAAGTTCAGGTTTCAACATACGTGACTTTTGGCTTCAGCCCACGTGACTTCAGGCTTCAATCCACGTGACCTCAGGCTTCAACCTACGTGACTTAAAACGTTCGTTCACCACTTTTGGAGTTGGCAGCTACTTGTTCCAAACGCAACATCTGACGAACGAACACAAAAATAGAAGAAAAGACACAATTGTTATCCAAAAAGTTCACGTTCCAACCCACGTGACTTCAGGCTCCAACCCACGTGACTTCAGGCTTTCACCAACGTGACTTTGAAAACGATCGGTCACCACTTTTAAAGTTGGCAGCTACTCTTTCCAAACGCAACATCTGACGAACGAACACAAATATAGAAGAAAAGACACAATTGTTATCCAAAAAGTTCAGGTTCCAACCCACGTGACTTTTGGCTTCAACCCACGTGACTTCAGGCGTCCACCCACGTGACTTTGAAAACGATCGGTAATCACTTTTAAAGTTGGCAGCTACTCTTTCCAAACGCAACATCTGACGAACGAACACAAATATAGAAGAAAAGACACAATTGGTATCCAAAAAGTTCAGGTTTTAACCCACGTGACTTTTGGCTTCAACCCACGTGACCTCAGGCTCCAACCCACGTGACTTCAGACTTCAACCCACGTGACTTTGAAAACGATCGGTAACCACTTTTGAAGTTGGCAGCTACTCTTTCCAAACGCAACATCTGACGAACGAACACAAATATGGAAGAAAAAACAATTGTTATCCAAAAAGTTCAGGTTTTAACCCACGTGACTTTAGGCTCCAACCCACGTGACTTCAGGCTTCAACCCACGTGACTTCAGGCTTCAACCCACGTGACCTCAGGCTCCAACCCACGTGACTTCAGACTTCAACCCACGTGACTTTGAAAACGATCGGTAACCACTTTTGAAGTTGGCAGCTACTCTTTCCAAACGCAACATCTGACGAACGAACACAAATATGGAAGAAAAAACAATTGTTATCCAAAAAGTTCAGGTTTTAACCCACGTGACTTTAGGCTCCAACCCACGTGACTTCAGGCTTCAACCCACGTGACTTCAGGCTTCAACCCACGTGACATCAGGCTTCAACCCACGTGACTTCAGGCTTCCACCCACGTGACTTTGGAAACGATCGGTCACCACTTTTGAAGTTGGCAGCTACTCTTTCCAAACGCAACATCTGTCGAACGAACACAAATATAGAAGAAAAGACACAATTGTTATCCAAAAAGTTCAGGTTTCAACCCACGTGACTTTTGGCTTCAACCCACGTGACTTCAGGCTTCAACCCACGTGACTTTGAAAACGATCGGTAACCACTTTTGAAAATGGCAGCTACTCTTTCCAAACGCAACATCTGACGAACAAACACAAATATAGAGAAAAAGACACAATTGTTATCCAAAAAGTTCAGGTTTGAACCCACGTGACTCCAGGCTCCAACCCACGTGACTTCAGGCTTTCACCCACGTGACTTTCAAAACGATCGGTCACCACTTTTGATGTTGGCAGCTACTTGTTCCAAACGCAACATCTGACGAACGAACACAAATATAGAAGAAAAGACTCAATTGTTATCAAAAAGTTCAGGTTTCAACATACGTGACTTTTGGCTTACGCCCACGTGACTTCAGGCTTCAATCCACGTGACCTCAGGCTTCAACCTACGTGACTTAAAACGTTCGTTCACCACTTTTGGAGTTGGCAGCTACTTGTTCCAAACGCAACATCTGACGAACGAACACAAAAATAGAAGAAAAGACACAATTGTTATCCAAAAAGTTCACGTTCCAACCCACGTGACTCCAGGCTCCAACCCACGTGACTTCAGGCTTTCACCAACGTGACTTTGAAAACGATCGGTCACCACTTTTAAAGTTGGCAGCTACTCTTTCCAAACGCAACATCTGACGAACGAACACAAATATAGAAGAAAAGACACAATTGTTATCCAAAAAGTTCAGGTTCCAACCCACGTGACTTTTGGCTTCAACCCACGTGACTTCAGGCTTCAACCCACGTGACTTCAGGCGTCCACCCACGTGACTTTGAAAACGATCGGTAATCACTTTTAAAGTTGGCAGCTACTCTTTCCAATTGCAACATCTGACGAACGAACACAAATATAGAAGAAAAGACACAATTGGTATCCAAAAAGTTCAGGTTTTAACCCACGTGACTTTTGGCTTCAACCCACGTGACCTCAGGCTCCAACCCACGTGACTTCAGGCTTCAACCCACGTGACTTTGAAAACGATCGGTAACCACTTTTGAAGTTGGCAGCTACTCTTTCCAAACGCAACATCTGACGAACGAACACAAATATGGAAGAAAAAACACAATTGTTATCCAAAAAGTTCAGGTTTTAACCCACGTGACTTTAGGCTCCAACCCACGTGACTTCAGGCTTCAACCCACGTGACTTCAGGCTTCAACCCACGTGACATCAGGCTTCAACCCACGTGACTTCAGGCTTTCACCCACGTGACTTTCAAAACGATCGGTCACCACTTTTGATGTTGGCAGCTACTTGTTCCAAACGCAACATCTGACGAACGAACACAAATATAGAAGAAAAGACTCAATTGTTATCCAAAAAGTTCAGGTTTCAACATACGTGACTTTTGGCTTCAACCCACGTGACTTCAGGCTTCAATCCACGTGACCTCAGGCTTCAACCTACGTGACTTAAAACGTTCGTTCACCACTTTTGGAGTTGGCAGCTACTTGTTCCAAACGCAACATCAGACGAACGAACACAAATATAGAAGAAAAAACACAATTGGTATCCAAAAAGTTCAGGTTTTAACCCACGTGACTTTTGGCTTCAACCCACGTGACTTCAGGCTTCAACCCACGTGACTTTGAAAACGATCGGTAACCACTTTTGAAGTTGGCAGCTATTCTTCCCAAACGCAACATCTGACGAACGAACACAAATATAGGAAAAAAGATACAATTGTTATCCAAAAAGTTCAGGTTTGAACCCACGTGACTCCAGGCTTCAACCCACGTGACTTCAGGCTTCAACCCACGTGACTTTGGAAACGATTGGTCACCACTTTTGATGTTGGCAGCTACTTGTTCCAAACGCAACATCTGACGAACGAACACAAATATAGAAGAAAAAACACAATTGTCATCCAAAAAGTTCAGATTTCAACCCACGTGACTTAAGGCTTCAACCCACGTGACTTCAGGCTTCAACCCACGTGACTTCAGGCTTCAACCCACGTGATTTTGAAAACGATCGGTAACCACTTTTGAAGTTGGCAGCTACTCTTTCCAAACGCAACATCTGACGAACGAACACAAATATAGAAAAAAAAGACACAATTGTTATCCAAAAAGTTCAGGCTTGAACCTACGTGACTCCAGGCTCCAACCCACGTGACTTCAAGCTTTCACCCACGTGACTTTCAAAACGATCGGTCACCACTTTTGATGTTGGCAGCTACTTGTTTCAAACGCAACATCTGACGAACGAACACAAAGATAGAAGAAAAGACACAATTGTTATCCAAAAAGTTCAGGTTTCAACCCACGTGACTTTTGGCTTCAACCCACGTGACTTCAGGCTTCAATCCACGTGACCTCAGGCTCCAACCCACGAGACTTTCAAAACGTTCGGTCACCACTTTTGAAGTTGGCAGCTACTCTTTCCAAACGCAACATCTGACGAACGAACACAAATATAGAAGAAAAGACACAATTGGTATCCAAAAGAATCAGGTTTTAACCCACGTGACTTTTGGCTTCAACCCACGTGACCTCAGGCTTCAACCCACGTGACTTCAGGCTTCAACCCACGTGACTTTGAAAACGATCGGTAACCACTTTTGAAGTTGGCAGCTACTCTTTCCAAACGCAACATCTGACGAACGAACACAAATATAGAAGAAAAGACACAATTGGTATCCAAAAAGTTCAGGTTTTAACCCACGTGACTTTTGGCTTCAACCCACGTGACCTCAGGCTCCAACCCACGTGACTTCAGGCTTCAACCCACGTGACTTTGAAAACGATCGGTAACCACTTTTGAAGTTGGCAGCTACTCTTTCCAAACGCAACATCTGACGAACGAACACAAATATAGGAAAAAAGACACAATTGTTATCCAAAAAGTTTAGGTTTGAACCCACGTGACTCCAGGCTTCAACCCACGTGACTTCAGGCTTCAACCCACGTGACTTTGGAAACGATCGGTCACCACTTTTGATGTTGGCAGCTACTTGTTCCAAACGCAACATCTGACGAACGAACACAAATATAGAAGAAAAAACACAATTGTTATCCAAAAAGTTCAGGTTTCAACCCACGTGACTTTAGGCTTCAACCCACGTGACTTCAGGCTTCGACCCACGTGACTTCAGGCTTCAACCCACGTGACTTCAGGCTTCAACCCACGTGACATCAGGCTTCAACCCACGTGACTTCAGGCTTCAACCCACGTGACTTTGAAAACGATCGGTCACCACTTTTGATGTTGGCAGCTACTTGTTCCAAACGCAACATCAGACGAACGAACACAAATATAGAAGGAAAAACACAATTGGTATCCAAAAAGTTCAGGTTTTAACCCACGTGACTTTTGGCTTCAACCCACGTGACTTCAGGCTTCAACCCACGTGAATTTGAAAACGATCGGTAACCACTTTTGAAGTTGGCAGCTACTCTTTCCAAACGCAACATCTGACGAACGAACACAAATATAGAAGAAAAGACACAATTGGTATCCAAAAAGTTCAGGTTCTAACCCACGTGACTTTTGGCTTCAACCCACGTGACTTCAGGCTTCAACTCACGTGACTTTGAAAACGATCGGTAACCACTTTTGAAGTTGGCAGCTACTCTTTCCAAACGCAACATCTGACGAACGAACACAAATATAGGAAAAAAGACACAATTGTTATCCAAAAAGTTTAGGTTTGAACCCACGTGACTCCAGGCTTCAACCCACGTGACTTCAGGCTTCAACCCACGTGACTTTGGAAACGATCGGTCACCACTTTTGATGTTGGCAGCTACTTGTTCCAAACGCAACATCTGACGAACGAACACAAATATAGAAGAAAAAACACAATTGTTATCCAAAAAGTTCAGGTTTCAACCCACGTGACTTTAGGCTTCAACCCACGTGACTTCAGGCTTCAACCCACGTGACTTCAGGCTTCAACCCACGTGACTTCAGGCTTCAACCCACGTGACATCAGGCTTCAACCCACGTGACTTCAGGCTTCAACCCACGTGACTTTGAAAACGATCGGTCACCACTTTTGATGTTGGCAGCTACTTGTTCCAAACGCAACATCAGACGAACGAACACAAATATAGAAGAAAAAACACAATTGGTATCCAAAAAGTTCAGGTTTTAACCCACGTGACTTTTGGCTTCAACCCACGTGACTTCAGGCTTCAACCCACGTGAATTTGAAAACGATCGGTAACCACTTTTGAAGTTGGCAGCTACTCTTTCCAAACGCAACATCTGACAAACGAACACAAATATAGAAAAAAAGACACAATTGTTATCCAAAAAGTTTAGGTTTGAACCCACGTGACTCCAGGCTTCAACCCACGTGACTTCAGGCTTCAACCCACGTGACTTTGGAAACGATCGGTCACCACTTTTGAAGTTGGCAGCTACTCTTTCCAAACGCAACATCTGTCGAACGAACACAAATATAGAAGAAAAGACACAATTGTTATCCAAAAAGTTCAGGTTTCAACCCACGTGACTTTTGGCTTTAACCCACGTGACTTCAGGCTTCAACCCACGTGACTTTGAAAACGATCGGTAACCACTTTTGAAAATGGCAGCTACTCTTTCCAAACGCAACATCTGACGAACAAACACAAATATAGAAAAAAAGACACAATTGTTATCCAAAAAGTTCAGGTTTGAACCCACGTGACTCCAGGCTCCAACCCACGTGACTTCAGGCTTTCACCCACGTGACTTTCAAAACGATCGGTCACCACTTTTGATGTTGGCAGCTACTTGTTCCAAACGCAACATCTGACGAACGAACACAAATATAGAAGAAAAGACTCAATTGTTATCAAAAAGTTCAGGTTTCAACATACGTGACTTTTGGCTTCAGCCCACGTGACTTCAGGCTTCAATCCACGTGACCTCAGGCTTCAACCTACGTGACTTAAAACGTTCGTTCACCACTTTTGGAGTTGGCAGCTACTTGTTCCAAACGCAACATCTGACGAACGAACACAAAAATAGAAGAAAAGACACAATTGTTATCCAAAAAGTTCACGTTCCAACCCACGTGACTCCAGGCTCCAACCCACGTGACTTCAGGCTTTCACCAACGTGACTTTGAAAACGATCGGTCACCACTTTTAAAGTTGGCAGCTACTCTTTCCAAACGCAACATCTGACGAACGAACACAAATATAGAAGAAAAGACACAATTGTTATCCAAAAAGTTCAGGTTCCAACCCACGTGACTTTTGGCTTCAACCCACGTGACTTCAGGCGTCCACCCACGTGACTTTGAAAACGATCGGTAATCACTTTTAAAGTTGGCAGCTACTCTTTCCAAACGCAACATCTGACGAACGAACACAAATATAGAAGAAAAGACACAATTGGTATCCAAAAAGTTCAGGTTTTAACCCACGTGACTTTTGGCTTCAACCCACGTGACCTCAGGCTCCAACCCACGTGACTTCAGGCTTCAACCCACGTGACTTTGAAAACGATCGGTAACCACTTTTGAAGTTGGCAGCTACTCTTTCCAAACGCAACATCTGACGAACGAACACAAATATGGAAGAAAAAACAATTGTTATCCAAAAAGTTCAGGTTTTAACCCACGTGACTTTAGGCTCCAACCCACGTGACTTCAGGCTTCAACCCACGTGACTTCAGGCTTCAACCCACGTGACATCAGGCTTCAACCCACGTGACTTCAGGCTTTCACCCACGTGACTTCCAAAACGATCGGTCACCACTTTTGATGTTGGCAGCTACTTGTTCCAAACGCAACATCTGACGAACGAACACAAATATAGAAGAAAAGACTCAATTGTTATCCAAAAAGTTCAGGTTTCAACATACGTGACTTTTGGCTTCAACCCACGTGACTTCAGGCTTCAATCCACGTGACCTCAGGCTTCAACCTACGTGACTTAAAACGTTCGTTCACCACTTTTGGAGTTGGCAGCTACTTGTTCCAAACGCAACATCAGTCGAACGAACACAAATATAGAAGAAAAAACACAATTGGTATCCAAAAAGTTCAGGTTTTAACCCACGTGACTTTTGGCTTCAGCCCACGTGACTTCAGGCTCCAACCCACGTGACTTTGAAAACGATCGGTAACCACTTTTGAAGTTGGCAGCTATTCTTCCCAAACGCAACATCTGACGAACGAACACAAATATAGGAAGAAAGATACAATTGTTATCCAAAAAGTTCAGGTTTGAACCCACGTGACTCCAGGCTTCAACCCACGTGACTTCAGGCTTCAACCCACGTGACTTTGGAAACGATTGGTCACCACTTTTGATGTTGGCAGCTACTTGTTCCAAACGCAACATCTGACGAACGAACACAAATATAGAAGAAAAAACACAATTGTCATCCAAAAAGTTCAGATTTCAACCCACGTGACTTAGGGCTTCAACCCACGTGACTTCAGGCTTCAACCCACGTGACTTCAGGCTTCAACCCACGTGACTTTGAAAACGATCGGTAACCACTTTTGAAGTTGGCAGCTACTCTTTCCAAACGCAACATCTGACGAACGAACACAAATATAGAAAAAAAAGACACAATTGTTATTCAAAAAGTTCAGGCTTGAACCCACGTGACTCCAGGCTCCAACCCACGTGACTTCAGGCTTTCACCCACGTGACTTTCAAAACGATCGGTCACCACTTTTGATGTTGGCAGCTACTTGTTTCAAACGCAACATCTGACGAACGAACACAAAGATAGAAGAAAAGACACAATTGTTATCCAAAAAGTTCAGGTTTCAACCCACGTGACTTTTGGCTTCAACCCACGTGACTTCAGGCTTCAATCCACGTGACCTTAGGCTCCAACCCACGTGACTTTCAAAACGTTCGGTCACCACTTTTGAAGTTGGCAGCTACTCTTTCCAAACGCAACATCTGACGAACGAACACAAATATAGAAGAAAAGACACAATTGGTATCCAAAAGAATCAGGTTTTAACCCACGTGACTTTTGGCTTCAACCCACGTGACCTCAGGCTTCAACCCACGTGACTTCAGGCTTCAACCCACGTGACTTTGAAAACGATCGGTCACCACTTTTGATGTTGGCAGCTACTTGTTCCAAACGCAACATCAGACGAACGAACACAAATATAGAAGAAAAAACACAATTGGTATCCAAAAAGTTCAGGTTTTAACCCACGTGACTTTTGGCTTCAACCCACGTGACTTCAGGCTTCAACCCACGTGAATTTGAAAACGATCGGTAACCACTTTTGAAGTTGGCAGCTACTCTTTCCAAACGCAACATCTGACGAACGAACACAAATATAGAAGAAAAGACACAATTGGTATCCAAAAAGTTCAGGTTCTAACCCACGTGACTTTTGGCTTCAACCCACGTGACTTCAGGCTTCAACTCACGTGACTTTGAAAACGATCGGTAACCACTTTTGAAGTTGGCAGCTACTCTTTCCAAACGCAACATCTGACGAACGAACACAAATATAGGAAAAAAGACACAATTGTTATCCAAAAAGTTTAGGTTTGAACCCACGTGACTCCAGGCTTCAACCCACGTGACCTCAGGCTTCAACCCACGTGACTTTGGAAACGATCGGTCACCACTTTTGATGTTGGCAGCTACTTGTTCCAAACGCAACATCTGACGAACGAACACAAATATAGAAGAAAAAACACAATTGTTTTCCAAAAAGTTCAGGTTTCAACCCACGTGACTTTAGGCTTCAACCCACGTGACTTCAGGCTCCAACCCACGTGACTTCAGGCTTCAACCCACGTGACTTCAGGCTTCAACCCACGTGACATCAGGCTTCAACCCACGTGACTTCAGGCTTCAACCCACGTGACTTTGAAAACGATCGGTCACCACTTTTGATGTTGGCAGCTACTTGTTCCAAACGCAACATCAGACGAACGAACACAAATATAGAAGAAAAAACACAATTGGTATCCAAAAAGTTCAGGTTTTAACCCACGTGACTTTTGGCTTCAACCCACGTGACTTCAGGCTTCAACCCACGTGAATTTGAAAACGATCGGTAACCACTTTTGAAGTTGGCAGCTACTCTTTCCAAACGCAACATCTGACAAACGAACACAAATATAGAAAAAAAGACACAATTGTTATCCAAAAAGTTTAGGTTTGAACCCACGTGACTCCAGGCTTCAACCCACGTGACTTCAGGCTTCAACCCACTTCACTTTGGAAACGATCGGTCACCACTTTTGAAGTTGGCAGCTACTCTTTCCAAACGCAACATCTGTCGAACGAACACAAATATAGAAGAAAAGACACAATTGTTATCCAAAAAGTTCAGGTTTCAACCCACGTGACTTTTGGCTTTAACCCACGTGACTTCAGGCTTCAACCCACGTGACTTTGAAAACGATCGGTAACCACTTTTGAAAATGGCAGCTACTCTTTCCAAACGCAACATCTGACGAACAAACACAAATATAGAAAAAAAGACACAATTGTTATCCAAAAAGTTTAGGTTTGAACCCACGTGACTCCAGGCTCCAACCCACGTGACTTCAGGCTTTCACCCACGTGACTTTCAAAACGATCGGTCACCACTTTTGATGTTGGCAGCTACTTGTTCCAAACGCAACATCTGACGAACGAACACAAATATAGAAGAAAAGACTCAATTGTTATCAAAAAGTTCAGGTTTCAACATACGTGACT
The DNA here is from genome assembly GCA_949128115.1 of Anaspis maculata. Classification (NCBI taxonomy): domain Eukaryota; kingdom Metazoa; phylum Arthropoda; class Insecta; order Coleoptera; family Scraptiidae; genus Anaspis; species Anaspis maculata. Next base: position 351,680 of record OX421968.1, on the reverse strand, counting down.
TTTGGCTTCAGCCCACGTGACTTCAGGCTTCAATCCACGTGACCTCAGGCTTCAACCTACGTGACTTAAAACGTTCGTTCACCACTTTTGGAGTTGGCAGCTACTTGTTCCAAACGCAACATCTGACGAACGAACACAAAAATAGAAGAAAAGACACAATTGTTATCCAAAAAGTTCACGTTCCAACCCACGTGACTTCAGGCTCCAACCCACGTGACTTCAGGCTTTCACCAACGTGACTTTGAAAACGATCGGTCACCACTTTTAAAGTTGGCAGCTACTCTTTCCAAACGCAACATCTGACGAACGAACACAAATATAGAAGAAAAGACACAATTGTTATCCAAAAAGTTCAGGTTCCAACCCACGTGACTTTTGGCTTCAACCCACGTGACTTCAGGCGTCCACCCACGTGACTTTGAAAACGATCGGTAATCACTTTTAAAGTTGGCAGCTACTCTTTCCAAACGCAACATCTGACGAACGAACACAAATATAGAAGAAAAGACACAATTGGTATCCAAAAAGTTCAGGTTTTAACCCACGTGACTTTTGGCTTCAACCCACGTGACCTCAGGCTCCAACCCACGTGACTTCAGACTTCAACCCACGTGACTTTGAAAACGATCGGTAACCACTTTTGAAGTTGGCAGCTACTCTTTCCAAACGCAACATCTGACGAACGAACACAAATATGGAAGAAAAAACAATTGTTATCCAAAAAGTTCAGGTTTTAACCCACGTGACTTTAGGCTCCAACCCACGTGACTTCAGGCTTCAACCCACGTGACTTCAGGCTTCAACCCACGTGACATCAGGCTTCAACCCACGTGACTTCAGGCTTTCACCCACGTGACTTCCAAAACGATCGGTCACCACTTTTGATGTTGGCAGCTACTTGTTCCAAACGCAACATCTGACGAACGAACACAAATATAGAAGAAAAGACTCAATTGTTATCCAAAAAGTTCAGGTTTCAACATACGTGACTTTTGGCTTCAACCCACGTGACTTCAGGCTTCAATCCACGTGACCTCAGGCTTTAACCTACGTGACTTAAAACGTTCGTTCACCACTTTTGGAGTTGGCAGCTACTTGTTCCAAACGCAACATCAGTCGAACGAACACAAATATAGAAGAAAAAACACAATTGGTATCCAAAAAGTTCAGGTTTTAACCCACGTGACTTTTGGCTTCAACCCACGTGACTTCAGGCTTCAACCCACGTGACTTTGAAAACGATCGGTAACCACTTTTGAAGTTGGCAGCTATTCTTCCCAAACGCAACATCTGACGAACGAACACAAATATAGGAAAAAAGATACAATTGTTATCCAAAAAGTTCAGGTTTGAACCCACGTGACTCCAGGCTTCAACCCACGTGACTTCAGGCTTCAACCCACGTGACTTTGGAAACGATTGGTCACCACTTTTGATGTTGGCAGCTTCTTGTTCCAAACGCAACATCTGACGAACGAACACAAATATAGAAGAAAAAACACAATTGTCATCCAAAAAGTTCAGATTTCAACCCACGTGACTTAAGGCTTCAACCCACGTGACTTCAGGCTTCAACCCACGCGACTTCAGGCTTCAACCCACGTGACTTTGAAAACGATCGGTAACCACTTTTGAAGTTGGCAGCTACTCTTTCCAAACGCAACATCTGACGAACGAACACAAATATAGAAAAAAAAGACACAATTGTTATCCAAAAAGTTCAGGCTTGAACCCACGTGACTCCAGGCTCCAACCCACGTGACTTCAGGCTTTCACCCACGTGACTTTCAAAACGATCGGTCACCACTTTTGATGTTGGCAGCTACTTGTTTCAAACGCAACATCTGACGAACGAACACAAAGATAGAAGAAAAGACACAATTGTTATCCAAAAAGTTCAGGTTTCAACCCACGTGACTTTTGGCTTCAACCCACGTGACTTCAGGCTTCAATCCACGTGACCTTAGGCTCCAACCCACGTGACTTTCAAAACGTTCGGTCACCACTTTTGAAGTTGGCAGCTACTCTTTCCAAACGCAACATCTGACGAACGAACACAAATATAGAAGAAAAGACACAATTGGTATCCAAAAGAATCAGGTTTTAACCCACGTGACTTTTGGCTTCAACCCACGTGACCTCAGGCTTCAACCCACGTGACTTCAGGCTTCAACCCACGTGACTTTGAAAACGATCGGTCACCACTTTTGATGTTGGCAGCTACTTGTTCCAAACGCAACATCAGACGAACGAACACAAATATAGAAGAAAAAACACAATTGGTATCCAAAAAGTTCAGGTTTTAACCCACGTGACTTTTGGCTTCAACCCACGTGACTTCAGGCTTCAACCCACGTGAATTTGAAAACGATCGGTAACCACTTTTGAAGTTGGCAGCTACTCTTTCCAAACGCAACATCTGACGAACGAACACAAATATAGAAGAAAAGACACAATTGGTATCCAAAAAGTTCAGGTTCTAACCCACGTGACTTTTGGCTTCAACCCACGTGACTTCAGGCTTCAACTCACGTGACTTTGAAAACGATCGGTAACCACTTTTGAAGTTGGCAGCTACTCTTTCCAAACGCAACATCTGACGAACGAACACAAATATAGGAAAAAAGACACAATTGTTATCCAAAAAGTTTAGGTTTGAACCCACGTGACTCCAGGCTTCAACCCACGTGACCTCAGGCTTCAACCCACGTGACTTTGGAAACGATCGGTCACCACTTTTGATGTTGGCAGCTACTTGTTCCAAACGCAACATCTGACGAACGAACACAAATATAGAAGAAAAAACACAATTGTTTTCCAAAAAGTTCAGGTTTCAACCCACGTGACTTTAGGCTTCAACCCACGTGACTTCAGGCTCCAACCCACGTGACTTCAGGCTTCAACCCACGTGACTTCAGGCTTCAACCCACGTGACATCAGGCTTCAACCCACGTGACTTCAGGCTTCAACCCACGTGACTTTGAAAACGATCGGTCACCACTTTTGATGTTGGCAGCTACTTGTTCCAAACGCAACATCAGACGAACGAACACAAATATAGAAGAAAAAACACAATTGGTATCCAAAAAGTTCAGGTTTTAACCCACGTGACTTTTGGCTTCAACCCACGTGACTTCAGGCTTCAACCCACGTGAATTTGAAAACGATCGGTAACCACTTTTGAAGTTGGCAGCTACTCTTTCCAAACGCAACATCTGACAAACGAACACAAATATAGAAAAAAAGACACAATTGTTATCCAAAAAGTTTAGGTTTGAACCCACGTGACTCCAGGCTTCAACCCACGTGACTTCAGGCTTCAACCCACTTCACTTTGGAAACGATCGGTCACCACTTTTGAAGTTGGCAGCTACTCTTTCCAAACGCAACATCTGTCGAACGAACACAAATATAGAAGAAAAGACACAATTGTTATCCAAAAAGTTCAGGTTTCAACCCACGTGACTTTTGGCTTTAACCCACGTGACTTCAGGCTTCAACCCACGTGACTTTGAAAACGATCGGTAACCACTTTTGAAAATGGCAGCTACTCTTTCCAAACGCAACATCTGACGAACAAACACAAATATAGAAAAAAAGACACAATTGTTATCCAAAAAGTTTAGGTTTGAACCCACGTGACTCCAGGCTCCAACCCACGTGACTTCAGGCTTTCACCCACGTGACTTTCAAAACGATCGGTCACCACTTTTGATGTTGGCAGCTACTTGTTCCAAACGCAACATCTGACGAACGAACACAAATATAGAAGAAAAGACTCAATTGTTATCAAAAAGTTCAGGTTTCAACATACGTGACTTTTGGCTTCAGCCCACGTGACTTCAGGCTTCAATCCACGTGACCTCAGGCTTCAACCTACGTGACTTAAAACGTTCGTTCACCACTTTTGGAGTTGGCAGCTACTTGTTCCAAACGCAACATCTGACGAACGAACACAAAAATAGAAGAAAAGACACAATTGTTATCCAAAAAGTTCACGTTCCAACCCACGTGACTTCAGGCTCCAACCCACGTGACTTCAGGCTTTCACCAACGTGACTTTGAAAACGATCGGTCACCACTTTTAAAGTTGGCAGCTACTCTTTCCAAACGCAACATCTGACGAACGAACACAAATATAGAAGAAAAGACACAATTGTTATCCAAAAAGTTCAGGTTCCAACCCACGTGACTTTTGGCTTCAACCCACGTGACTTCAGGCGTCCACCCACGTGACTTTGAAAACGATCGGTAATCACTTTTAAAGTTGGCAGCTACTCTTTCCAAACGCAACATCTGACGAACGAACACAAATATAGAAGAAAAGACACAATTGGTATCCAAAAAGTTCAGGTTTTAACCCACGTGACTTTTGGCTTCAACCCACGTGACCTCAGGCTCCAACCCACGTGACTTCAGACTTCAACCCACGTGACTTTGAAAACGATCGGTAACCACTTTTGAAGTTGGCAGCTACTCTTTCCAAACGCAACATCTGACGAACGAACACAAATATGGAAGAAAAAACAATTGTTATCCAAAAAGTTCAGGTTTTAACCCACGTGACTTTAGGCTCCAACCCACGTGACTTCAGGCTTCAACCCACGTGACTTCAGGCTTCAACCCACGTGACATCAGGCTTCAACCCACGTGACTTCAGGCTTTCACCCACGTGACTTCCAAAACGATCGGTCACCACTTTTGATGTTGGCAGCTACTTGTTCCAAACGCAACATCTGACGAACGAACACAAATATAGAAGAAAAGACTCAATTGTTATCCAAAAAGTTCAGGTTTCAACATACGTGACTTTTGGCTTCAACCCACGTGACTTCAGGCTTCAATCCACGTGACCTCAGGCTTTAACCTACGTGACTTAAAACGTTCGTTCACCACTTTTGGAGTTGGCAGCTACTTGTTCCAAACGCAACATCAGTCGAACGAACACAAATATAGAAGAAAAAACACAATTGGTATCCAAAAAGTTCAGGTTTTAACCCACGTGACTTTTGGCTTCAACCCACGTGACTTCAGGCTTCAACCCACGTGACTTTGAAAACGATCGGTAACCACTTTTGAAGTTGGCAGCTATTCTTCCCAAACGCAACATCTGACGAACGAACACAAATATAGGAAAAAAGATACAATTGTTATCCAAAAAGTTCAGGTTTGAACCCACGTGACTCCAGGCTTCAACCCACGTGACTTCAGGCTTCAACCCACGTGACTTTGGAAACGATTGGTCACCACTTTTGATGTTGGCAGCTTCTTGTTCCAAACGCAACATCTGACGAACGAACACAAATATAGAAGAAAAAACACAATTGTCATCCAAAAAGTTCAGATTTCAACCCACGTGACTTAAGGCTTCAACCCACGTGACTTCAGGCTTCAACCCACGCGACTTCAGGCTTCAACCCACGTGACTTTGAAAACGATCGGTAACCACTTTTGAAGTTGGCAGCTACTCTTTCCAAACGCAACATCTGACGAACGAACACAAATATAGAAAAAAAAGACACAATTGTTATCCAAAAAGTTCAGGCTTGAACCCACGTGACTCCAGGCTCCAACCCACGTGACTTCAGGCTTTCACCCACGTGACTTTCAAAACGATCGGTCACCACTTTTGATGTTGGCAGCTACTTGTTTCAAACGCAACATCTGACGAACGAACACAAAGATAGAAGAAAAGACACAATTGTTATCCAAAAAGTTCAGGTTTCAACCCACGTGACTTTTGGCTTCAACCCACGTGACTTCAGGCTTCAATCCACGTGACCTTAGGCTCCAACCCACGTGACTTTCAAAACGTTCGGTCACCACTTTTGAAGTTGGCAGCTACTCTTTCCAAACGCAACATCTGACGAACGAACACAAATATAGAAGAAAAGACACAATTGGTATCCAAAAGAATCAGGTTTTAACCCACGTGACTTTTGGCTTCAACCCACGTGACCTCAGGCTTCAACCCACGTGACTTCAGGCTTCAACCCACGTGACTTTGAAAACGATCGGTAACCACTTTTGAAGTTGGCAGCTACTCTTTCCAAACGCAACATCTGACGAACGAACACAAATATAGAAGAAAAGACACAATTGGTATCCAAAAAGTTCAGGTTTTAACCCACGTGACTTTTGCTTCAACCCACGTGACCTCAGGCTCCAACCCACGTGACTTCAGGCTTCAACCCACGTGACTTTGAAAACGATCGGTAACCACTTTTGAAGTTGGCAGCTACTCTTTCCAAACGCAACATCTGACGAACAAACACAAATATAGGAAAAAAGACACAATTGTTATCCAAAAAGTTTAGGTTTGAACCCACGTGACTCCAGGCTTCAACCCACGTGACTTCAGGCTTCAACCCACGTGACTTTGGAAACGATCGGTCACCACTTTTGATGTTGGCAGCTACTTGTTCCAAACGCAACATCTGACGAACGAACACAAATATAGAAGAAAAAACACAATTGTTATCCAAAAAGTTCAGGTTTCAACCCACGTGACTTTAGGCTTCAACCCACGTGACTTCAGGCTTCGACCCACGTGACTTCAGGCTTCAACCCACGTGACTTCAGGCTTCAACCCACGTGACATCAGGCTTCAACCCACGTGACTTCAGGCTTCAACCCACGTGACTTTGAAAACGATCGGTCACCACTTTTGATGTTGGCAGCTACTTGTTCCAAACGCAACATCAGACGAACGAACACAAATATAGAAGAAAAAACACAATTGGTATCCAAAAAGTTCAGGTTTTAACCCACGTGACTTTTGGCTTCAACCCACGTGACTTCAGGCTTCAACCCACGTGAATTTGAAAACGATCGGTAACCACTTTTGAAGTTGGCAGCTACTTTTTCCAAACGCAACATCTGTCGAACGAACACAAATATAGAAGAAAAGACACAATTGTTATCCAAAAAGTTTAGGTTTCAACCCACGTGACTTTTGGCTTTAACCCACGTGACTTCAGGCTTCAACCCACGTGACTTTGAAAACGATCGGTAACCACTTTTGAAAATGGCAGCTACTCTTTCCAAACGCAACATCTGACAAACGAACACAAATATAGAAAAAAAACACAATTGTTATCCAAAAAGTTTAGGTTTGAACCCACATGACTCCAGGCTTCAACCCACGTGACTTCAGGCTTCAACCCACGTGACTTTGGAAACGATCGGTCACCACTTTTGAAGTTGGCAGCTACTCTTTCCAAACGCAACATCTGTCGAACGAACACAAATATAGAAGAAAAGACACAATTGTTATCCAAAAAGTTCAGGTTTCAACCCACGTGACTTTTGGCTTTAACCCACGTGACTTCAGGCTTCAACCCACGTGACTTTGAAAACGATCGGTAACCACTTTTGAAAATGACAGCTACTCTTTCCAAACGCAACATCTGACGAACGAACACAAATATAGAAAAAAAGACACAATTGTTATCCAAAAAGTTCAGGTTTCAACTCACGTGACTTTTGGCTTTAACCCACGTGACTTCAGGCTTCAACCCACGTGACTTTCAAAACGATCGGTCACCACTTTTGATGTTGGCAGCTACTTGTTCCAAACGCAACATCTGACGAACGAACACAAATATAGAAGAAAAGACTCAATTGTTATCAAAAAGTTCAGGTTTCAACATACGTGACTTTTGGCTTCAACCCACGTGACTTCAGGCTTCAATCCACGTGACCTCAGGCTTCAACCTACGTGACTTAAAACGTTCGTTCACCACTTTTGGAGTTGGCAGCTACTTGTTCCAAACGCAACATCTGACGAACGAACACAAAAATAGAAGAAAAGACACAATTGTTATCCAAAAAGTTCACGTTCCAACCCACGTGACTCCAGGCTCCAACCCACGTGACTTCAGGCTTTCACCCACGTGACTTTGAAAACGATCGGTCACCACTTTTAAAGTTGGCAGCTACTCCTTCCAAACGCAACATCTGACGAACGAACACAAATATAGAAGAAAAGACACAATTGTTATCCAAAAAGTTCAGGTTCCAACCCACGTGACTTTTGGCTTCAACCCACGTGACTTCAGGCTTCAACCCACGTGACTTCAGGCGTCCACCCACGTGACTTTGAAAACGATCGGTAACCACTTTTAAAGTTGGCAGCTACTCTTTCCAAACGCAACATCTGACGAACGAACACAAATATAGAAGAAAAGACACAATTGGTATCCAAAAAGTTCAGGTTTTAACCCACGTGACTTTTGGCTTCAACCCACGTGACCTCAGGCTCCAACCCACGTGACTTCAGGCTTCAACTCACGTGACTTTGAAAACGATCGGTAACCACTTTTGAAGTTGGCAGCTACTCTTTCCAAACGCAACATCTGACGAACGAACACAAATATGGAAGAAAAAACACAATTGTTATCCAAAAAGTTCAGGTTTTAACCCACGTAACTTTAGGCTCCAACCCACGTGACTTCAGGCTTCAACCCACGTGACTTCAGGCTTCAACCCACGTGACATCAGGCTTCAACCCACGTGACTTCAGGCTTTCACCCACGTGACTTTCAAAACGATCGGTCACCACTTTTGATGTTGGCAGCTACTTGTTCCAAACGCAACATCTGACGAACGAACACAAATATAGAAGAAAAGACTCAATTGTTATCCAAAAAGTTCAGGTTTCAACATACGTGACTTTTGGCTTCAACCCACGTGACTTCAGGCTTTAATCCACGTGACCTCAGGCTTCAACCTACGTGACTTAAAACGTTCGTTCACCACTTTTGGAGTTGGCAGCTACTTGTTCCAAACGCAACATCAGACGAACGAACACAAATATAGAAGAAAAAACACAATTGGTATCCAAAAAGTTCAGGTTTTAACCCACGTGACTTTTGGCTTCAACCCACGTGACATCAGGCTCCAACTCACGTGACTTTGAAAACGATCGGTAACCACTTTTGAAGTTGGCAGCTACTCTTCCCAAACGCAACATCTGACAAACGAACACAAATATAGAAAAAAAGACACAATTGTTATCCAAAAAGTTTAGGTTTGAACCCACGTGACTCCAGGCTTCAACCCACGTGACTTAAGGCGTCAACCCACGTGACTTTGAAAACGATCGGTAACCACTTTTGAAGTTGGCAGCTACTCTTTCCAAACGCAACATCTGACGAACGAACACAAATATAGAAAAAAAAACACAATTGGTATCCAAAAAGTTCAGGTTTTAACCCACGTGACTTTTGGCTTCAACCCACGTGACTTCAGGCTTCAACCCACGTGACTTTGAAAACGATCGGTAACCACTTTTGAAGTTGGCAGCTATTCTTCCCAAACGCAACATCTGACGAACGAACACAAATATAGAAAAAAAGATACAATTGTTATCCAAAAAGTTCAGGTTTGAACCCACGTGACTCCAGGCTTCAACCCACGTGACTTCAGGCTTCAACCCACGTGACTTCAGGCTTCAACTCACGTGACTTCAGGCTTCAACCCACGTGACTTTGAAAACGATCGGTCACCACTTTTGATGTTGGCAGCTACTTGTTCCAAACGCAACATCAGACGAACGAACACAAATATAGAAGAAAAAACACAATTGGTATCCAAAAAGATCAGGTTTTAACCCACGTGACTTTTGGCTTCAACCCACGTGACCTCAGGCTTCAACCCACGTGACTTTTAAAACGTTCGGTCACCACTTTTGGAGTTGGCAGCTACTTGTTTCGAACGCGACATCTGACGAACGAACACAAAAATAGGAGAAAAGACACAATTGTTATCCAAAAAGTTCAGGTTTCAACCCACGTGACTTCAGGCTCCAACCCACGTGACTTCAGGCTTTCACCCACGTGACTTTCAAAACGATCGGTCACCACTTTTGATGTTGGCAGCTACTTGTTCCAAACGCAACATCTGACGAACGAACACAAATATAGAAGAAAAGACACAATTGTTATCCAAAAAGTTCAGGTTTCAACCCACGTGACTTTTGGCCTCAACCCACGTGACTTCAGGCTTCAACCCACGTGACTTCAGGCGTCAACCCACGTGAATTTGAAAACGATCAGTAACCACTTTTGAAGTTGGCAGAACGCAACATCTGACGAACGAACACAAATATAGAAGAAAAGACACAATTGGTATCCAAAAGAATCAGGTTTTAACCCACGTGACTTTTGGCTTCAACCCACGTGACCTCAGGCTTCAACCCACGTGACTTCAGGCTTCAACCCACGTGACTTTGAAAACGATCGGTAACCACTTTTGAAGTTGGCAGCTTCTCTTTCCAAACGCAACATCTGACGAACGAACACAAATATAGAAGAAAAGACACAATTGTTATCCAAAAAGTTCAGGTTCCAACCCACGTGACTTTTGGCTTCAACCCACGTGACTTCAGGCTTCAACCCACGTGACTTCAGGCGTCCACCCACGTGACTTTGAAAACGATCGGTAACCACTTTTAAAGTTGGCAGCTACTCTTTCCAAACGCAACATCTGACGAACGAACACAAATATGGAAGAAAAGACACAATTGGTATCCAAAAAGTTCAGGTTTTAACCCACGTGACTTTTGGCTTCAACCCACGTGACCTCAGGCTCCAACCCACGTGACTTCAAGCTTCAACCCACGTGACTTTGAAAACGATCGGTAACCACTTTTGAAGTTGGCAGCTACTCTTTCCAAACGCAACATCTGACGAACGAACACAAATATGGAAGAAAAAACACAATTGTTATCCAAAAAGTTCAGGTTTCAACCCACGTGACTTTAGGCTCCAACCCACGTGACTTCAGGCTTCAACCCACGTGACTTTGAAAACGATCGGTCACCACTTTTGATGTTGGCAGCTACTTGTTCCAAACGCAACATCAGACGAACGAACACAAATATAGAAGAAAAAACACAATTGGTATCCAAAAAGTTCAGGTTTTAACCCACGTGACTTTTGGCTTCAACCCACGTGACATCAGGCTCCAACTCACGTGACTTTGAAAACGATCGGTAACCACTTTTGAAGTTGGCAGCTACTCTTCCCAAACGCAACATCTGACAAACGAACACAAATATAGAAAAAAAGACACAATTGTTATCCAAAAAGTTTAGGTTTGAACCCACGTGACTCCAGGCTTCAACCCACGTGACTTAAGGCGTCAACCCACGTGACTTTGAAAACGATCGGTAACCACTTTTGAAGTTGGCAGCTACCCTTTCCAAACGCAACATCTGACGAACGAACACAAATATAGAAGAAAAGACACAATTGGTATCCAAAAAATTCAGGTTTTAACCCACGTGACTTTTGGCTTCAACCCACGTGACCTCAGGCTTAAACCCACGTGATTTTGAAAACGATCGGTAACCACTTTTGAAGTTGGCAGCTACTCTTTCCAAACGCAACATCTGACGAACGAACACAAATATAGAAGAAAAGACACAATTGGAATCCAAAAAGTTCAGGTTTTAACCCACGTGACTTCTGGCTTCAACCCACGTGACCTCAGGCTCCAACCCACGTAACTTCAGGCTTCAACCCACGTGACTTTGAAAACGATCGGTAACCACTTTTGAAGTTGGCAGCTACTCTTTCCAAACGCAACATCTGACGAACGAACACAAATATAGAAAAAAAAACACAATTGTTATCCAAAAAGTTTAGGTTTGAACCCACGTGACTTTAGGCTTCATCCCACGTGACTTGAGGCTTCAACCCACGTGACTTCAGGCTTCAACTCACGTGACTCCAGGCTTCAACCCACGTGACTTTGAAAACGATCGGTCACCACTTTTGATGTTGGCAGCTACTTGTTCCAAACGCAACATCAGACGAACGAACACAAATATAGAAGAAAAAACACAATTGGTATCCAAAAAGATCAGGTTTAAACCCACGTGACTTTTGGCTTCAACCCACGTGACCTCAGGCTTCAACCCACGTGACTTTTAAAACGTTCGGTCACCACTTTTGGAGTTGGCAGCTACTTGTTTCAAACGCAACATCTGACGAACGAACACAAAAATAGGAGAAAAGACACAATTGTTATCCAAAAAGTTCAGGTTTCAACCCACGTGACTTTAGGCTTCAACCCACGTGACTTCAGGGTTCAACCCACGTGACTTCAGGCTTCAACCCACGTGACTTCAGGCTTCAACCCACGTGACATCAGGCTTCAACCCACGTGACTTCAGGCTTCAACCCACGTGAATTTGAAAACGATCGGTAACCACTTTTGATGTTGGCAGCTACTTGTTCCAAACGCAACATCTGACAAACGAACACAAATATAGAAAAAAAGACACAATTGTTATCCAAAAAGTTTAGGTTTGAACCCACGTGACTGCAGGCTTCAACCCACGTGACTTCAGGCTTCAACCCACGTGACTTTGGAAACGATCGGTCACCACTTTTGAAGTTGGCAGCTACTCTTTCCAAACGCAACATCTGTCGAACGAACACAAATATAGAAGGAAAGACACAATTGTTATCCAAAAAGTTCAGGTTTCAACCCACGTGACTTTTTGGCTTTAACCCACGTGACTTCAGGCTTCAACCCACGTGACTTTGAAAACGATCGGTAACCACTTTTGAAAATGGCAGCTACTCTTTCCAAACGCAACATCTGACGAACGAACACAAATATAGAAAAAAAGGCGCAATTGTTATCCAAAAAGTTCAGGTTTGAACCCACGTGACTCCAGGCTCCAACCCACGTGACTTCAGGCTTCAATCCACGTGACCTCAGGCTTCAACCTACGTGACTTAAAACGTTCGTTCACCACTTTTGGAGTTGGCAGCTACTTGTTCCAAACGCAACATCTGACGAACAAACACAAAAATAGAAGAAAAGACACAATTGTTATCCAAAAAGTTCACGTTCCAACCCACGTGACTCCAGGCTCCAACCCACGTGACTTCAGGCTTTCACCCACGTGACTTTGAAAACGATCGGTCACCACTTTTGAAGTTGGCAGCTACTCTTTCCAAACGCAACATCTGTCGAACGAACACAAATATAGAAGGAAAGACACAATTGTTATCCAAAAAGTTCAGGTTTCAACCCACGTGACTTTTTGGCTTTAACCCACGTGACTTCAGGCTTCAACCCACGTGACTTTGAAAACGATCGGTAACCACTTTTGAAAATGGCAGCTACTCTTTCCAAACGCAACATCTGACGAACGAACACAAATATAGAAAAAAAGGCGCAATTGTTATCCAAAAAGTTCAGGTTTGAACCCACGTGACTCCAGGCTCCAACCCACGTGACTTCAGGCTTCAATCCACGTGACCTCAGGCTTCAACCTACGTGACTTAAAACGTTCGTTCACCACTTTTGGAGTTGGCAGCTACTTGTTCCAAACGCAACATCTGACGAACAAACACAAAAATAGAAGAAAAGACACAATTGTTATCCAAAAAGTTCACGTTCCAACCCACGTGACTCCAGGCTCCAACCCACGTGACTTCAGGCTTTCACCCACGTGACTTTGAAAACGATCGGTCACCACTTTTGAAGTTGGCAGCTACTCTTTCCAAACGCAACATCTGACGAACGAACACAAATATAGAAGAAAAGACTCAATTGTTATCCAAAAAGTTCAGGTTCCAACCCACGTGACTTTTGGCTTCAACCCACGTGACTTCAGGCTTCAACCCACGTGACTTCAGGCGTCCACCCACGTGACTTTGAAAACGATCGGTAACCACTTTTAAAGTTGGCAGCTACTCTTTCCAAACGCAACATCTGACGAACGAACACAAATATAGAAGAAAAGACACAATTGGTATCCAAAATGTTCAGGTTTTAACCCACGTGACTTTTGGCTTCAACCCACGTGACCTCAGGCTTCAACCCACGTGACTTCAGGCTTCAACCCACGTGACTTTGAAAACGATCGGTAACCACTTTTGAAGTTGGCAGCTACTCTTTCCAAACGCAACATCTGACGAACGAACACAAATATGGAAGAAAAAACACAATTGTTATCCAAAAAGTTCAGGTTTTAACCCACGTCACTTTAGGCTCCAACCCACGTGACTTCAGGCTTCAACCCACGTGACTTCAGGCTTCAACCCACGTGACATCAGGCTTCAACCCACGTGACTTCAGGCTTCAACCCACGTGACTTTGAAAACGATCGGTCACCACTTTTGATGTTGGCAGCTACTTGTTCCAAACGCAACATCAGACAAACGAACACAAATATAGAAGAAAAAACACAATTGGTATCCAAAAAGTTCAGGTTTTAACCCACGTGACTTTTGGCTTCAACCCACGTGACATCAGGCTCCAACTCACGTGACTTTGAAAACGATCGGTAACCACTTTTGAAGTTGGCAGCTACTCTTCCCAAACGCAACATCTGACAAACGAACACAAATATAGAAAAAAAGACACAATTGTTATCCAAAAAGTTTAGGTTTGAACCCACGTGACTCCAGGCTTCAACCCACGTGACTTAAGGCGTCAACCCACGTGACTTTGAAAACGATCGGTAACCACTTTTGAAGTTGGCAGCTACTCTTTCCAAACGCAACATCTGACGAACGAACACAAATATAGAAGAAAAGACACAATTGGTATCCAAAAAGTTCAGGTTTTAACCCACGTGACTTCTGGCTTCAACCCACGTGACCTCAGGCTCCAACCCACGTAACTTCAGGCTTCAACCCACGTGACTTTGAAAACGATCGGTAACCACTTTTGAAGTTGGCAGCTACTCTTTCCAAACGCAACATCTGACGAACGAACACAAATATAGAAGAAAAAACACAATTGGTATCCAAAAAGATCAGGTTTTTACCCACGTGACTTTTGGCTTCAACCCACGTGACCTCAGGCTTCAACCCACGTGACTTCAGGCTTCAACCCACGTGACATTGAAAACGATCGGTAACCACTTTTGAAGTTGGCAGCTACTCTTTCCAAACGCAACATCTGACAAACGAACACAAATATAGAAAAAAAGACACAATTGTTTCCCAAAAAGTTTAGGTTAGAACCCACGTAACTCCAGGCTTCAACCCACGTGACTTCAGGCTTCAACCCACGTGACTGTGAAAACGATCGGTAACCACTTTTGAAGTTGGCAGCTACTCTTTCCAAACGCAACATCTGACGAACGAACACAAATATAGAAGAAAAGACACAATTGGTATCCAAAAAGTTCAGGTTTTAACCCACGTGACTTCTGGCTTCAACCCACGTGACCTCAGGCTCCAACCCACGTAACTTCAGGCTTCAACCCACGTGACTTTGGAAACGATCGGTAACCACTTTTGAAGTTGGCAGCTACTCTTTCCAAACGCAACATCTGACAAACGAACACAAATATAGAAAAAAAGACACAATTGTTATCCAAAAAGTTTAGGTTTGAACCCACGTGACTTTAGGCTTCATCCCACGTGACTTCAGGCTTCAACCCACGTGACTTCAGGCTTCAACTCACGTGACTTCAGGCTTCAACCCACGTGACTTTGAAAACGATCGGTCACCACTTTTGATGTTGGCAGCTACATGTTCCAAACGCAACATCAGACGAACGAACACAAATATAGAAGAAAAAACACAATTGGTATCCAAAAAGATCAGGTTTTTACCCACGTGACTTTTGGCTTCAACCCACGTGACCTCAGGCTTCAACCCACGTGACTTCAGGCTTCAACCCACGTGACATTGAAAACGATCGGTAACCACTTTTGAAGTTGGCAGCTACTCTTTCCAAACGCAACATCTGACAAACGAACACAAATATAGAAAAAAAGACACAATTGTTTCCCAAAAAGTTTAGGTTAGAACCCACGTTACTCCAGGCTTCAACCCACGTGACTTCAGGCTTCAACCCACGTGACTTTGGAAACGATCGGTCACCACTTTTGAAGTTGGCAGCTACTCTTTCCAAACGCAACATCTGTCGAACGAACACAAATATAGAAGAAAAGACACAATTGTTATCCAAAAAGTTCAGGTTTCAACCCACGTGACTTTTGGCTTTAACCCACGTGACTTCAGGCTTCAACCCACGTGACTTTGAAAACGATCGGTAACCACTTTTGAAGTTGGCAGCTACTCTTTCCAAACGCAACATCTGTCGAACGAACACGAATATAGAAGAAAAGACACAATTGTTATCCAAAAAGTTCAGGTTTCAACCCACGTGACTTTTGGCTTCAACCCACGTGACTTCAGGCTTCAACCCACGTGACTTAAAACGTTCGTTCACCACTTTTGGAGTTGGCAGCTACTTGTTCCAAACGCAACATCTGACGAACGAACACAAAAATAGAAGAAAAGACACAATTGTTATCCAAAAAGTTCACGTTCCAACCCACGTGACTCCAGGCTCCAACCCACGTGTTTTCAGGCTTTCACCCACGTGACTTTCAAAACGATCGGTCACCACTTTTGATGTTGGCAGCTACTTGTCCCAAACGCAACATCTGACGAACGAACACACATATAGAAGAAAAGACTCAATTGTTATCCAAAAAGTTCAGGTTTCAACCCACGTGACTTTTGGCTTCAACCCACGTGACTTCAGGCTTCAATCCACGTGACCTCAGGCTTCAACCCACGTGACTTAAAACGTTCGTTCACCACTTTTGGAGTTGGCAGCTACTTGTTCCAAACGCAACATCTGACGAACGAACACAAAAATAGAAGAAAAGACACAATTGTTATCCAAAAAGTTCACGTTCCAACCCACGTGACTCCAGGCTCCAACCCACGTGACTTCAGGCTTTCACCCACGTGACTTCGAAAACGATCGGTCACCACTTTTGAAGTTGGCAGCTACTCTTTCCAAACGCAACATCTGACGAACGAACACAAATATAGAAGAAAAGACCAATTGTTATCCAAAAAGTTCAGGTTCCAACCCACGTGACTTTTGGCTTCAACCCACGTGACTTTAGGCTTCAACCCACGTGACTTCAGGCGTCCACCCACGTGACTTTGAAAACGATCGGTAACCACTTTTAAAGTTGGCAGCTACTTTTTCCAAACGCAACATCTGACGAACGAACACAAATATAGAAGAAAAGACACAATTGGCATCCAAAAAGTTCAGGTTTTAACCCACGTGACTTTTGGCTTCAACCCACGTGACCTCAGGCTCCAACCCACGTGACTTCAGGCTTCAACCCACGTGACTTTGAAAACGATCGGTAACCACTTTTGAAGTTGGCAGCTACTCTTTCCAAACGCAACATCTGACGAACGAACACAAATATAGAAATAAAGACACAATTGTTGTCCAAAAAGTTTAGGTTTGAACCCACGTGACTTCTGGCTTCAACCCACGTGACTTTAGGCTTCAACCCACGTGACTTTGGAAACGATCGGTCACCACTTTTGAAGTTGGCAGCTACTTGTTCCAAACGCAACATCAGACGAACGAACACAAATATAGAAGAAAAAACACAATTGGTATCCAAAAAGTTCAGGTTTTAACCCACGTGACTTTTGGCTTCAACCCACGTGACTTCAGGCTTTAACCCACGTGACTTCAGGCTTCAACCCACGTGACTTTTAGAACGATCGGTCACCACTTCTGAAGTTGGCAGCTACTTGTTCCAAACGCAACATCTGACGAACGAACACAAATATAGAAAAAAAGACACAATTTGTATCCAAAAAGTTCTGGTTTTAACCCACGTGACTCCAGGCTCCAACCCACGTGACTTTTAAAACGATCGGTAACCACTTTTGAAGTTGGCAGCTACTCTTTCCAAACGCAACATCTGACGAACGAACACAAATATAGAAGAAAAGACACAATTGGTATCCAAAAAGTTCAGGTTTTAACCCACGGGACTTTTGGCTTCAACCCACGTGACTTCAGGCTTCAACTCACGTGACTTTGAAAACGATCGGTAACCACTTTTGAAGTTGGCAGCTACTCTTTCCAAACGCAACATCTGACGAACGAACACAAATCTAGAAGAAAGGACTCAATTGTTATCCAAAAAGTTCAGGTTTCAACCCACGTGACTTTTGGCTTCAACCCACGTGACTTCAGGCTTCGATCCACGTGACCTCAGGCTTCAACCCACGTGACTTAAAACGTTCGTTCACCACTTTTGGAGTTGGCAGCTACTTGTTCCAAACGCAACATCTGACGAACGAACACAAAAATAGAAGAAAAGACACAATTGTTATCCAAAAAGTTCACGCTCCAACCCACGTGACTTCAGGCTTTCACCCACGTGACTTTGAAAACGATCGGTCACCACTTTTGAAGTTGGCAGCTACTCTTTCCAAACGCAACATCTGACGAACGAACACAAATATAGAAGAAAAGACACAATTGTTATCCAAAAAGTTCAGGTTCCAACCCACGTGACTTTTGGCTTCAACCCACGTGACTTCAGGCTTCAACCCACGTGACATCAGGCTTCAACCCACGTGACTTCAGGCTTCAACCCACGTGACTTTGAAAACGATCGGTCACCACTTTTGATGTTGGCAGCTACTTGTTCCAAACGCAACATCAGACGAACGAACACAAATATAGAAAAAAAAACACAATTGGTATCCAAAAAGTTCAGGTTTCAACCCACGTGACTTTTGGCTTCAACCCACGTGACTTCAGGCTTCAACTCACGTGACTTTGAAAACGATCGGTAACCACTTTTGAAGTTGGCAGCTACTCTTTCCAAACGCAACATCTGACGAACGAACACAAATATAGAAGAAAGGACTCAATTGTTATCCAAAAAGTTCAGGTTTCAACCCACGTGAATTTTGGCTTCAACCCACGTGACTTCAGGCTTCGATCCACGTGACCTCAGGCTTCAACCCACGTGACTTGAAACGTTCGTTCACCACTTTTGGAGTTGGCAGCTACTTGTTCCAAACGCAACATCTGACGAACGAACACAAAAATAGAAGAAAAGACACAATTGTTATCCAAAAAGTTCACGCTCCAACCCACGTGACTTCAAGCTTTCACCCACGTGACTTTGAAAACGATCGGTCACCACTTTTGAAGTTGGCAGCTACTCTTTCCAAACGCAACATCTGACGAACGAACACAAATATAGAAGAAAAGACACAATTGTTATCCAAAAAGTTCAGGTTCCAACCCACGTGACTTTTGGCTTCAACCCACGTGACATCAGGCTTCGATCCACGTGACCTCAGGCTTCAACCCACGTGACTTAAAACGTTCGTTCACCACTTTTGGAGTTGGCAGCTACTTGTTCCAAACGCAACATCAGACGAACGAACACAAATATAGAAGAAAAAACACAATTGGTATCCAAAAAGTTCAGGTTTTAACCCACGTGACTTTTGGCTTCAACCCACGTGACTTCAGGCTTCAACTCACGTGACTTTGAAAACGATCGGTAACCACTTTTGAAGTTGGCAGCTACTTGTTCCAAACGCAACATCAGACGAACGAACACAAATATAGAAAAAAAACACAATTGGTATCCAAAAAGTTCAGGTTTTAACCCACGTGACTTTTGGCTTCAACCCACGTGACTTCAGGCTTCAACTCACGTGACTTTGAAAACGATCGGTAACCACTTTTGAAGTTGGCAGCTACTCTTTCCAAACGCAACATCTGACGAACGAACACAAATATAGAAGAAAAGACACAATTGGTATCCAAAAAGTTCAGGTTTTAACCCACGTGACTTCTGGCTTCAACCCACGTGACTTCAGGCTTCAACCCACGTGACTTTGGAAACGATCGGTCACCACTTTTGAAGTTGGCAGCTACTCTTTCCAAACGCAACATCTGTCGAACGAACACAAATATAGAAGAAAAGACACAATTGTTATCCAAAAAGTTCAGGTTTGAACCCACGTGACTCCAGGCTCCAACCCACGTGACTTCAGGCTTTCACCTACGTGACTTTCAAAACGATCGGTCACCACTTTTGATGTTGGCAGCTACTTGTTCCAAACGCAACATCTGACGAACGAACACAAATCTAGAAGAAAGGACTCAATTGTTATCCAAAAAGTTCAGGTTTCAACCCACGTGACTTTTGGCTTCAACCCACGTGACTTCAGGCTTCGATCCACGTGACCTCAGGCTTCAACCCACGTGACTTAAAACGTTCGTTCACCACTTTTGGAGTTGGCAGCTACTTGTTCCAAACGCAACATCTGACGAACGAACACAAAAATAGAAGAAAAGACACAATTGTTATCCAAAAAGTTCAGGTTTCAACCCACGTGACTTTTGGCTTTAACTCACGTGACTTCAGGCTACAACCCACGTGACTTTGGAAACGATCGGTCACCACTTTTGAAGTTGGCAGCTACTCTTTCCAAACGCAACATCTGTCGAACGAACACAAATATAGAAGAAAAGACACAATTGTTATCCAAAAAGTTCAGGTTTCAACCCACGTGACTTTTGGCTTTAACCCACGTGACTTCAGGCTTCAACCCACGTGACTTTGAAAACGATCGGTAACCACTTTTGAAAATGGCAGCTACTCTTTCCAAACGCAACATCTGACGAACAAACACAAATATAGAAAAAAAGACACAATTGTTATCCAAAAAGTTCAGGTTTGAACCCACGTGACTCCAGGCTCCAACCCACGTGACTTCAGGCTTTCACCCACGTGACTTTCAAAACGATCGGTCACCACTTTTGATGTTGGCAGCTACTTGTTCCAAACGCAACATCTGACGAACGAACACAAATATAGAAGAAAAGACTCAATTGTTATCAAAAAGTTCAGGTTTCAACATACGTGACTTTTGGCTTCAGCCCACGTGACTCCAGGCTTCAATCCACGTGACCTCAGGCTTCAACCTACGTGACTTAAAACGTTCGTTCACCACTTTTGGAGTTGGCAGCTACTTGTTCCAAACGCAACATCTGACGAACGAACACAAGAATAGAAGAAAAGACACAATTGTTATCCAAAAAGTTCACGTTCCAACCCACGTGACTCCAGGCTCCAACCCACGTGACTTCAGGCTTTCACCAACGTGACTTTGAAAACGATCGGTCACCACTTTTAAAGTTGGCAGCTACTCTTTCCAAACGCAACATCTGACGAACGAACACAAATATAGGAGAAAAGACACAATTGTTATCCAAAAAGTTCAGGTTCCAACCCACGTGACTTTTGGCTTCAACCCACGTGACTTCAGGCTTCAACCCACGTGACTTCAGGCGTCCACCCACGTGACTTTGAAAACGATCGGTAATCACTTTTAAAGTTGGCAGCTACTCTTTCCAAACGCAACATCTGACGAACGAACACAAATATAGAAGAAAAGACACAATTGGTATTGTGACCGATCGCACCCCACCCCATTCAGGAAATTGAATGAGGCAGAAACGAAAGGGCCCGCCAGAGGCGTTTGACATGCAGAAATGAAAATGATACTTCACCTTTCCCTTTACTCAATGGTTTTGGCCGGCTGATCTGGCTCTAGGGTAGTTCCACTGCTTTGCGTAGCATCTCAAGGTCGTATCCTAGGTAAGAGCAGTCTCGAAGGAGGAAGTCAGGCGGAAGTAGAAGAAGAATCAAAACACACACACTCTCGACAAACAGTTTTACTTTCAGAAAGAATTTTATAAAGCTTTCTACATGAAATAAGGTATGAGTCAGTAACAGAATCAAACTTCACAAATGACAGGATTTCGTCAGGCAAGATTTCCCCTCACAACAAAGCTCAACACCCCCCCCCCCCCTTTGTATCGCATTTGCGCCCGGACAGAGAGCCACGCGACAATGTGTAAAGAGAGACAGAAGATTAATCTGGAACAAACTAAATCAGTGTCGTTGGTGTACCTAGAGGAGAACACACTCTCAACACACGACTCTTTCTTTTGGCGTGGACACGAGGGTGGCAAAGGATTTAGACACACAGTATAATCATGCACAATGTGAATAAAAATTATGTAGGCACAGAAAACAATAGATAATCAATAAACAATAACTTAACTTAATCCTAAACCTTGGGAAGAGAACCCCAAATTTCACCCCTAACGGACAGTTTATGGGAAAGCTCTTGTAAGACCAACAAGAGCAGAAAACATGAGGAGTGTCCACCACTTGAGATGCCAGAGGAGAACGAGTGTATTACCATCGGGCACTAACGCCAGTTAAGTGCGGGTCATCATGGGCCTTCACCGCATACTGAGCTAGCTTGACCGGGCCAGATAGCAAAGCATGTCTCGTGGCTACTGGCCGGACGTAATACAACTCAACTCGAACACAGAACAAGTATACTAGTGCCGCAAGAAAGAGCCCTTACACCCAATAAATGTATAAAATCATACACTCCCTGAAATAAAGAGATGTAAAAGAAGACCAACAACGAGTAAAGCTCACCCTGTCTCCCCACAAATCTCATACACAATGGGTGACTAGAACATGTTTTACGTCTTGTCGATCCCATCTCAATTCTCATTTATGTCTTGTAGATTCCATTTCAATTTTATGTGCAGCTCGTAAGTCTCATCTCAATTTTATGTTCATCTCAATTTCCACGTGCCGGTTTAATAAACCCCTTGTGGTAAAGTTGATGTCGTACGAGCCCTCTCTCGTAAACAAAATCCCTTTTTTGGTCATTGTTGTTGTTGGACATGCCCTGTGTCTTGAAGCTAACCATCAGCTACCCCCGGGGTATGAGAATCGGAAGGACAAAGCCACTCACAACCACTAATAAATATTTTTACCATCTTTTGTACAAACCAGGGCCAAGAATTATCCGCCACGGCGATGACCCAGTCTCTCTCTCCGCCACTGGAAGGTCCACTTGCCCAGGAGGACTGCAGGGCGATATCTCGATCCCCTGTCTCTCCAAAACATGCCGCGAAACTCTCCCCGCGAACACAAAGCAAACGACACAAGCCTAACTTGAGGTTTTCTAATTTCTACTACGCAGTTAGCAAGCAAATAAATCTTTTCCTCGTCGGAAATTGGTAAAAGTTACGGGTTACCTGGCGTTTTTACTGCCAGCCAGCTCCTGATGCCTCATCTTCGGTCTTTCGGGATGATTTCCAAAATTACCGTGGTAGAATCGGCTGAATATTCGAGTGTTTTTCGGACGGGACACAGCAACTGGGCCAAGCTTCTAGTATGGCGTCTCTCTACCTTCTTCTCTTCCCGCTCGCCCGCTTCCCGTCGGTCGAGCAAAATCAATAAAACCAATAATCCATATGTGTCACGTACAGTGGATATCTGGTGGTATACGTCAGCCTCTAGGTTCGTAGTTATTTTACTCGATTTTACTCGAGGGAGGAATTAGTTGACGGCCGGGGGTCCTGGACGGTTTCAGTGCCCCCTTAGGTTTTGGTGAAGGAGGGCAGCTCGGACCTCTTCAACAAAATCTTCTTTTCTTCTTGTCTGTCAGCAAAGGCATGAGTGTGCCCCCTTGACACAGTGTTTGAACGATCTGGACCCGTCTGTCCCGTGAGTTGGCAAAGGACAGTTGAGATTTGGTTGCCGAAGAAAAACCCATTCTCCAATTTCTCATTCGTGGGAAAACATCGGCAACGTGGAGGAAAAAGCCTTGACGGGGCGTGTTGTGGCATAAAAAACCTCCGGGTAGAGGAGCAGATGTGAAGTTGTCCTCTGAAGATCGTTCTAGCGACTTGGTGGCAACGCAGGGATTTGACTCGTGCAGTTACCGTCGCAAACTTTTCCCCCGTTGGATCAGCTGCAGCAGAGCCCCCTTAGATTGTTATCAGCTGGACTGCAATGTTGGTTGGCGCCGATCTGCAAATCGCGGCAACTGCAATGGGTGTTCCCAGAATTCCCAGTGTCCACGACAAGGTAGCCGGTCCAACTAGGTGGTGGGTTGTGGTCAAGCCCTTTCAACAGGGACGGCGAGAGACTGGTTGGACAACAGCTGAACCTCTTGACTTAGTCACATTGGCGATGACAATTTGGGTTATCTGGAAATTCAAGCAGC
This sequence comes from Anaspis maculata, assembly GCA_949128115.1. Lineage (NCBI taxonomy): Eukaryota > Metazoa > Arthropoda > Insecta > Coleoptera > Scraptiidae > Anaspis > Anaspis maculata. The sequence goes on along the minus strand of OX421968.1, from coordinate 327,785 downwards.
ATCAATCTCTTATGTAAAGAGACTCCCCAAACCCCCAGTTCCTCGAAGAGAGAGAGGAAGAGCCCCCCCCCCAAGAAGGAAAAGAGAAGTCAGAGAAGAAAGAGAGAAGAGAAGAAAAAGGAAAGAAAGAGAGAAAAGAAAAAAGAAAGTTTCCGCCCAACACACACTCAAGAGAAGCTGCTCTTTTCAAAACCTAGGATCCTGGTCACGGCACCACTGTGACCGATCGCACCCCACCCCATTCAGGAAATTGAATGAGGCAGAAACGAAAGGGCCCGCCAGAGGCGTTTGACATGCAGAAATGAAAATGATACTTCACCTTTCCCTTTACTCAATGGTTTTGGCCGGCTGATCTGGCTCTAGGGTAGTTCCACTGCTTTGCGTAGCATCTCAAGGTCGTATCCTAGGTAAGAGCAGTCTCGAAGGAGGAAGTCAGGCGGAAGTAGAAGAAGAATCAAAACACACACACTCTCGACAAACAGTTTTACTTTCAGAAAGAATTTTATAAAGCTTTCTACATGAAATAAGGTATGAGTCAGTAACAGAATCAAACTTCACAAATGACAGGATTTCGTCAGGCAAGATTTCCCCTCACAACAAAGCTCAACACCCCCCCCCCCCCTTTGTATCGCATTTGCGCCCGGACAGAGAGCCACGCGACAATGTGTAAAGAGAGACAGAAGATTAATCTGGAACAAACTAAATCAGTGTCGTTGGTGTACCTAGAGGAGAACACACTCTCAACACACGACTCTTTCTTTTGGCGTGGACACGAGGGTGGCAAAGGATTTAGACACACAGTATAATCATGCACAATGTGAATAAAAATTATGTAGGCACAGAAAACAATAGATAATCAATAAACAATAACTTAACTTAATCCTAAACCTTGGGAAGAGAACCCCAAATTTCACCCCTAACGGACAGTTTATGGGAAAGCTCTTGTAAGACCAACAAGAGCAGAAAACATGAGGAGTGTCCACCACTTGAGATGCCAGAGGAGAACGAGTGTATTACCATCGGGCACTAACGCCAGTTAAGTGCGGGTCATCATGGGCCTTCACCGCATACTGAGCTAGCTTGACCGGGCCAGATAGCAAAGCATGTCTCGTGGCTACTGGCCGGACGTAATACAACTCAACTCGAACACAGAACAAGTATACTAGTGCCGCAAGAAAGAGCCCTTACACCCAATAAATGTATAAAATCATACACTCCCTGAAATAAAGAGATGTAAAAGAAGACCAACAACGAGTAAAGCTCACCCTGTCTCCCCACAAATCTCATACACAATGGGTGACTAGAACATGTTTTACGTCTTGTCGATCCCATCTCAATTCTCATTTATGTCTTGTAGATTCCATTTCAATTTTATGTGCAGCTCGTAAGTCTCATCTCAATTTTATGTTCATCTCAATTTCCACGTGCCGGTTTAATAAACCCCTTGTGGTAAAGTTGATGTCGTACGAGCCCTCTCTCGTAAACAAAATCCCTTTTTTGGTCATTGTTGTTGTTGGACATGCCCTGTGTCTTGAAGCTAACCATCAGCTACCCCCGGGGTATGAGAATCGGAAGGACAAAGCCACTCACAACCACTAATAAATATTTTTACCATCTTTTGTACAAACCAGGGCCAAGAATTATCCGCCACGGCGATGACCCAGTCTCTCTCTCCGCCACTGGAAGGTCCACTTGCCCAGGAGGACTGCAGGGCGATATCTCGATCCCCTGTCTCTCCAAAACATGCCGCGAAACTCTCCCCGCGAACACAAAGCAAACGACACAAGCCTAACTTGAGGTTTTCTAATTTCTACTACGCAGTTAGCAAGCAAATAAATCTTTTCCTCGTCGGAAATTGGTAAAAGTTACGGGTTACCTGGCGTTTTTACTGCCAGCCAGCTCCTGATGCCTCATCTTCGGTCTTTCGGGATGATTTCCAAAATTACCGTGGTAGAATCGGCTGAATATTCGAGTGTTTTTCGGACGGGACACAGCAACTGGGCCAAGCTTCTAGTATGGCGTCTCTCTACCTTCTTCTCTTCCCGCTCGCCCGCTTCCCGTCGGTCGAGCAAAATCAATAAAACCAATAATCCATATGTGTCACGTACAGTGGATATCTGGTGGTATACGTCAGCCTCTAGGTTCGTAGTTATTTTACTCGATTTTACTCGAGGGAGGAATTAGTTGACGGCCGGGGGTCCTGGACGGTTTCAGTATCCAAAAAGTTCAGGTTTTAACCCACGTGACTTTTGGCTTCAACCCACGTGACCTCAGGCTCCAACCCACGTGACTTCAGGCTTCAACCCACGTGACTTTGAAAACGATCGGTAACCACTTTTGAAGTTGGCAGCTACTCTTTCCAAACGCAACATCTGACGAACGAACACAAATATGAAAGAAAAAACACAATTGTTATCCAAAAAGTTCAGGTTTTAACCCACGTGACTTTAGGCTCCAACCCACGTGACTTCAGGCTTCAACCCACGTGACTTCAGGCTTCAACCCACGTGACATCAGGCTTCAACCCACGTGACTTTCAAAACGTTCGGTCACCACTTTTGAAGTTGGCAGCTACTTGTTCCAAACGCAACATCTGACGAACGAACACAAATATAGAAGAAAAGACACAATTGTTATCCAAAAAGTTCAGGTTTCAACCCACGTGACTTTTGGCCTCAACCCACGTGACTTCAGGCTTCAACCCACGTGACTTCAGGCGTCAACCCACGTGACTTTGAAAACGATCAGTAACCACTTTTGAAGTTGGCAGAACGCAACATCTGACGAACGAACACAAATATAGAAGAAAAGACACAATTGGTATCCAAAAGAATCAGGTTTTAACCCACGTGACTTTTGGCTTCAACCCACGTGACCTCAGGCTTCAACCCACGTGACTTCAGGCTTCAACCCACGTGACTTTGAAAACGATCGGTAACCACTTTTGAAGTTGGCAGCTTCTCTTTCCAAACGCAACATCTGACGAACGAACACAAATATAGAAGAAAAGACACAATTGTTATCCAAAAAGTTCAGGTTCCAACCCACGTGACTTTTGGCTTCAACCCACGTGACTTCAGGCGTCCACCCACGTGACTTCGAAAACGATCGGTAACCACTTTTAAAGTTGGCAGCTACTCTTTCCAAACGCAACATCTGACGAACGAACACAAATATAGAAGAAAAGACACAATTGGTATCCAAAAAGTTCAGGTTTTAACCCACGTGACTTTTGGCTTCAACCCACGTGACCTCAGGCTCCAACCCACGTGACTTCAGGCTTCAACCCACGTGACTTTGAAAACGATTGGTAACCACTTTTGAAGTTGGCAGCTACTCTTTCCAAACGCAACATCTGACGAACGAACACAAATATGGAAGAAAAAACACAATTGTTATCCAAAAAGTTCAGGTTTCAACCCACGTGACTTCAGGCTCCAACCCACGTGACTTCAGGCTTCAACCCACGTGACTTTGAAAACGATCGGTCACCACTTTTGATGTTGGCAGCTACTTGTTCCAAACGCAACATCAGACGAACGAACACAAATATAGAAGAAAAAACACAATTGGTATCCAAAAAGTTCAGGTTTTAACCCACGTGACTTTTGGCTTCAACCCACGTGACATCAGGCTCCAACTCACGTGACTTTGAAAACGATCGGTAACCACTTTTGAAGTTGGCAGCTACTCTTCCCAAACGCAACATCTGACAAACGAACACAAATATAGAAAAAAAGACACAATTGTTATCCAAAAAGTTTAGATTTGAACCCACGTGACTCCAGGCTTCAACCCACGTGACTTAAGGCGTCAACCCACGTGACTTTGAAAACGATCGGTAACCACTTTTGAAGTTGGCAGCTACCCTTTCCAAACGCAACATCTGACGAACGAACACAAATATAGAAGAAAAGACACAATTGGTATCCAAAAAATTCAGGTTTTAACCCACGTGACTTTTGGCTTCAACCCACGTGACCTCAGGCTTAAACCCACGTGATTTTGAAAACGATCGATAACCACTTTTGAAGTTGGCAGCTACTCTTTCCAAACGCAACATCTGACGAACGAACACAAATATAGAAGAAAAGACACAATTGGTATCCAAAAAGTTCAGGTTTTAACCCACGTGACTTCTGGCTTCAACCCACGTGACCTCAGGCTCCAACCCACGTAACTTCAGGCTTCAACCCACGTGACTTTGAAAACGATCGGTAACCACTTTTGAAGTTGGCAGCTACTCTTTCCAAACGCAACATCTGACGAACGAACACAAATATAGAAAAAAAAACACAATTGTTATCCAAAAAGTTTAGGTTTGAACCCACGTGACTTTAGGCTTCATCCCACGTGACTTAAGGCTTCAACCCACGTGACTTCAGGCTTCAACTCACGTGACTCCAGGCTTCAACCCACGTGACTTTGAAAACGATCGGTCACCACTTTTGATGTTGGCAGCTACTTGTTCCAAACGCAACATCAGACGAACGAACACAAATATAGAAGAAAAAACACAATTGGTATCCAAAAAGATCAGGTTTTAACCCACGTGACTTTTGGCTTCAACCCACGTGACCTCAGGCTTCAACCCACGTGACTTTTAAAACGTTCGGTCACAACTTTTGGAGTTGGCAGCTACTTGTTTCAAACGCAACATCTGACGAACGAACACAAAAATAGGAGAAAAGACACAATTGTTATCCAAAAAGTTCAGGTTTCAACCCACGTGACTTCAGGCTTCAACCCACGTGACTCCAGGGTTCAACCCACGTGACTTCAGGCTTCAACCCACGTGACTTCAGGCTTCAACCCACGTGACATCAGGCTTCAACCCACGTGACTTCAGGCTTCAACCCACGTGACTTTGAAAACGATCGGTCACCACTTTTGATGTTGGCAGCTACTTGTTCCAAACGCAACATCAGACGAACGAACACAAATATAGAAGAAAAAACACAATTGGTATCCAAAAAGTTCAGGTTTTAACCCACGTGACTTTTGGCTTCAACCCACGTGACTTCAGGCTTCAACCCACGTGAATTTGAAAACGATCGGTAACGACTTTTGAAGTTGGCAGCTACTCTTTCCAAACGCAACATCTGACAAACGAACACAAATATAGAAAAAAAGACACAATTGTTATTCAAAAAGTTTAGGTTTGAACCCACGTGACTGCAGGCTTCAACCCACGTGACTTCAGGCTTCAACCCACGTGACTTTGGAAACGATCGGTCACCACTTTTGAAGTTGGCAGCTACTCTTTCCAAACGCAACATCTGTCGAACGAACACAAATATAGAAGGAAAGACACAATTGTTATCCAAAAAGTTCAGGTTTCAACCCACGTGACTTTTTGGCTTTAACCCACGTGACTTCAGGCTTCAACCCACGTGACTTTGAAAACGATCGGTAACCACTTTTGAAAATGGCAGCTACTCTTTCCAAACGCAACATCTGACGAACGAACACAAATATAGAAAAAAAGACGCAATTGTTATCCAAAAAGTTCAGGTTTGAACCCACGTGACTCCAGGCTCCAACCCACGTGACTTCAGGCTTCAATCCACGTGACCTCAGGCTTCAACCTACGTGACTTAAAACGTTCGTTCACCACTTTTGGAGTTGGCAGCTACTTGTTCCAAACGCAACATCTGACGAACAAACACAAAAATAGAAGAAAAGACACAATTGTTATCCAAAAAGTTCACGTTCCAACCCACGTGACTCCAGGCTCCAACCCACGTGACTTCAGGCTTTCACCCACGTGACTTTGAAAACGATCGGTCACCACTTTTGAAGTTGGCAGCTATTCTTTCCAAACGCAACATCTGACGAACGAACACAAATATAGAAGAAAAGACACAATTGTTATCCAAAAAGTTCAGGTTCCAACCCACGTGACTTTTGGCTTCAACCCACGTGACCTCAGGCTTCAGCCCACGTGACTTCAGGCGTCCACCCACGTGACTTTGAAAACGATCGGTAACCACTTTTAGAGTTGGCAGCTACTCTTTCCAAACGCAACATCTGACGAACGAACACAAATATAGGAGAAAAGACACAATTGGTATCCAAAAAGTTCAGGTTTTAACCCACGTGACTTTTGGCTTCAACCCACGTGACCTCAGGCTTCAACCCACGTGACTTCAGGCTTCAACCCACGTGACTTTGAAAACGATCGGTAACCACTTTTGAAGTTGGCAGCTACTCTTTCCAAACGCAACATCTGACGAACGAACACAAATATGGAAGAAAAAACACAATTGTTATCCAAAAAGTTCAGGTTTTAACCCACGTGACTTTAGGCTCCAACCCACGTGACTTCAGGCTTCAACCCACGTGACTTCGGGCTTCAACCCACGTGACATCAGGCTTCAACCCACGTGACTTCAGGCTTCAACCCACGTGACTTTGAAAACGATCGGTCACCACTTTTGATGTTGGCAGCTACTTGTTCCAAACGCAACATCAGACGAACGAACACAAATATAGAAGAAAAAACACAATTGGTATCCAAAAAGTTTAGGTTTGAACCCACGTGACTTTAGGCTTCATCCCACGTGACTGAGGGCTTCAACCCACGTGACTTCAGGCTTCAACTCACGTGACTCCAGGCTTCAACCCACGTGACTTTGAAAACGATCGGTCACCACTTTTGATGTTGGCAGCTACTTGTTCCAAACGCAACATCAGACGAACGAACACAAATATAGAAGAAAAAACACAATTGGTATCCAAAAAGATCAGGTTTTAACCCACGTGACTTTTGGCTTCAACCCACGTGACCTCAGGCTTCAACCCACGTGACTTTTAAAACGTTCGGTCACCACTTTTGGAGTTGGCAGCTACTTGTTTCAAACGCAACATCTGACGAACGAACTCAAAAATAGGAGAAAAGACACAATTGTTATCCAAAAAGTTCAGGTTTCAACCCACGTGACTTTAGGCTTCAACACACGTGACTTCAGGGTTCTACCCACGTGACTTCAGGCTTCAACCCACGTGACTTCAGGCTTCAACCCACGTGACATCAGGCTTCAACCCACGTGACTTCAGGCTTCAACCCACGTGACTTTGAAAACGATCGGTCACCACTTTTGATGTTGGCAGCTACTTGTTCCAAACGCAACATCTGTCGAACGAACACAAATATAGAAGGAAAGACACAATTGTTATCCAAAAAGTTCAGGTTTCAACCCACGTGACTTTTTGGCTTTAACCCACGTGACTTCAGGCTTCAACCCACGTGACTTTGAAAACGATCGGTAACCACTTTTGAAAATGGCAGCTACTCTTTCCAAACGCAACATCTGACGAACGAACACAAATATAGAAAAAAAGACGCAATTGTTATCCAAAAAGTTCAGGTTTGAACCCACGTGACTCCAGGCTCCAACCCACGTGACTTCAGGCTTCAATCCACGTGACCTCAGGCTTCAACCTACGTGACTTAAAACGTTCGTTCACCACTTTTGGAGTTGGCAGCTACTTGTTCCAAACGCAACATCTGACGAACAAACACAAAAATAGAAGAAGAGACACAATTGTTATCCAAAAAGTTCACGTTCCAACCCACGTGACTCCAGGCTCCAACCCACGTGACTTCAGGCTTTCACCCACGTGACTTTGAAAACGATCGGTCACCACTTTTGAAGTTGGCAGCTACTCTTTCCAAACGCAACATCTGACGAACGAACACAAATATAGAAGAAAAGACACAATTGTTATCCAAAAAGTTCAGGTTCCAACCCACGTGACTTTTGGCTTCAACCCACGTGACCTCAGGCTTCAGCCCACGTGACTTCAGGCGTCCACCCACGTGACTTTGAAAACGATCGGTAACCACTTTCAAAGTTGGCAGCTACTCTTTCCAAACGCAACATCTGACGAACGAACACAAATATAGGAGAAAAGACACAATTGGTATCCAAAAAGTTCAGGTTTTAACCCACGTGACTTTTGGCTTCAACCCACGTGACCTCAGGCTTCAACCCACGTGACTTCAGGCTTCAACCCACGTGACTTTGAAAACGATCGGTAACCACTTTTGAAGTTGGCAGCTACTCTTTCCAAACGCAACATCTGACGAACGAACACAAATATGGAAGAAAAAACACAATTGTTATCCAAAAAGTTCAGGTTTTAACCCACGTGACTTTAGGCTCCAACCCACGTGACTTCAGGCTTCAACCCACGTGACTTCAGGCTTCAACCCACGTGACATCAGGCTTCAACCCACGTGACTTCAGGCTTCAACCCACGTGACTTTGAAAACGATCGGTCACCACTTTTGATGTTGGCAGCTACTTGTTCCAAACGCAACATCAGACGAACGAACACAAATATAGAAGAAAAAACACAATTGGTATCCAAAAAGTTCAGGTTTTAACCCACGTGACTTTTGGCTTCAACCCACGTGACATCAGGCTCCAACTCACGTGACTTTGAAAACGATCGGTAACCACTTTTGAAGTTGGCAGCTACTCTTCCCAAACGCAGCATCTGACAAACGAACACAAATATAGAAAAAAAGACACAATTGTTATCCAAAAAGTTTAGGTTTGAACCCACGTGACTCCAGGCTTCAACCCACGTGACTTAAGGCGTCAACCCACGTGACTTTGAAAACGATCGGTAACCACTTTTGAAGTTGGCAGCTACTCTTTCCAAACGCAACATCTGACGAACGAACACAAATATAGAAGAAAAGACACAATTGGTATCCAAAAAGTTCAGGTTTTAACCCACGTGACTTCTGGCTTCAACCCACGTGACCTCAGGCTCCAACCCACGTAACTTCAGGCTTCAACCCACGTGACTTTGAAAACGATCGGTAACCACTTTTGAAGTTGGCAGCTACTCTTTCCAAACGCAACATCTGACGAACGAACACAAATATAGAAGAAAAAACACAATTGGTATCCAAAAAGATCAGGTTTTTACCCACGTGACTTTTGGCTTCAACCCACGTGACCTCAGGCTTCAACCCACGTGACTTCAGGCTTCAACCCACGTGACATTGAAAACGATCGGTAACCACTTTTGAAGTTGGCAGCTACTTGTTCCAAACGCAACATCTGACGAACGAACACAAATATAGAAGAAAAGACTCAATTGTTATCCAAAAAGTTCAGGTTTCAACATACGTGACTTTTGGCTTCAACCCACGTGACTTCAGGCTTCAATCCACGTGACCTCAGGCTTCAACTTACGTGACTTAAAACGTTCGTTCACCACTTTTGGAGTTGGCAGCTACTTGTTCCAAACGCAACATCAGACGAACGAACACAAATATAGAAGAAAAAACACAATTGGTATCCAAAAAGTTCAGGTTTTAACCCACGTGACTTTTGGCTTCAACCCACGTGACATCAAGCTCCAACTCACGTGACTTTGAAAACGATCGGTAACCACTTTTGAAGTTGGCAGCTACTCTTCCCAAACGCAACATCTGACAAACGAACACAAATATAGAAAAAAAGACACAATTGTTATCCAAAAAGTTTAGGTTTGAACCCACGTGACTCCAGGCTTCAACCCACGTGACTTAAGGCGTCAACCCACGTGACTTTGAAAACGATCGGTAACCACTTTTGAAGTTGGCAGCTACTCTTTCCAAACGCAACATCTGACGAACGAACACAAATATAGAAGAAAAAACACAATTGGTATCCAAAAAGTTCAGGTTTTAACCCACGTGACTTTTGGCTTCAACCCACGTGACTTCAGGCTTCAACCCACGTGACTTTGAAAACGATCGGTAACCACTTTTGAAGTTGGCAGCTATTCTTCCCAAATGCAACATCTGACGAACGAACACAAATATAGAAAAAAAGATACAATTGTTATCCAAAAAGTTCAGGTTTGAACCCACGTGACTCCAGGCTTCAACCCACGTGACTTCAGGCTTCAACCCACGTGACTTCAGGCTTCAACTCACGTGACTTCAGGCTTCAACCCACGTGACTTTGAAAACGATCGGTCACCACTTTTGATGTTGGCAGCTACTTGTTCCAAACGCAACATCTGACGAACGAACACAAAAATAGGAGAAAAGACACAATTGTTATCCAAAAAGTTCAGGTTTCAACCCACGTGACTTTAGGCTTCAACCCACGTGACTTCAGGGTTCTACCCACGTGACTTCAGGCTTCAACCCACGTGACTCCAGGCTTCAACCCACGTGACATCAGGCTTCAACCCACGTGACTTCAGGCTTCAACCCACGTGACTTTGAAAACGATCGGTCACCACTTTTGATGTTGGCAGCTACTTGTTCCAAACGCAACATCAGACGAACGAACACAAATATAGAAAAAAAAACACAATTGGTATCCAAAAAGTTCAGGTTTTAACCCACGTGACTTTTGGCTTCAACCCACGTGACTTCAGGCTTCAACCCACGTGAATTTGAAAACGATCGGTAACCACTTTTGAAGTTGGCAGCTACTCTTTCCAAACGCAACATCTGACAAACGAACACAAATATAGAAAAAAAGACACAATTGTTATTCAAAAAGTTTAGGTTTGAACCCACGTGACTGCAGGCTTCAACCCACGTGACTTCAGGCTTCAACCCACGTGACTTTGAAAACGATCGGTAACCACTTTTGAAAATGGCAGCTACTCTTTCCAAACGCAACATCTGACGAACGAACACAAATATAGAAAAAAAGACGCAATTGTTATCCAAAAAGTTCAGGTTTGAACCCACGTGACTCCAGGCTCCAACCCACGTGACTTCAGGCTTCAATCCACGTGACCTCAGGCTTCAACCTACGTGACTTAAAACGTTCGTTCACCACTTTTGGAGTTGGCAGCTACTTGTTCCAAACGCAACATCTGACGAACAAACACAAAAATAGAAGAAAAGACACAATTGTTATCCAAAAAGTTCACGTTCCAACCCACGTGACTCCAGGCTCCAACCCACGTGACTTCAGGCTTTCACCCACGTGACTTTGAAAACGATCGGTCACCACTTTTGAAGTTGGCAGCTACTCTTTCCAAACGCAACATCTGACGAACGAACACAAATATAGAAGAAAAGACACAATTGTTATCCAAAAAGTTCAGGTTCCAACCCACGTGACTTTTGGCTTCAACCCACGTGACCTCAGGCTTCAGCCCACGTGACTTCAGGCGTCCACCCACGTGACTTTGAAAACGATCGGTAACCACTTTTAAAGTTGGCAGCTACTCTTTCCAAACGCAACATCTGACGAACGAACACAAATATAGGAGAAAAGACACAATTGGTATCCAAAAAGTTCAGGTTTTAACCCACGTGACTTTTGGCTTCAACCCACGTGACCTCAGGCTTCAACCCACGTGACTTCAGGCTTCAACCCACGTGACTTTGAAAACGATCGGTAACCACTTTTGAAGTTGGCAGCTACTCTTTCCAAACGCAACATCTGACGAACGAACACAAATATGGAAGAAAAAACACAATTGTTATCCAAAAAATTCAGGTTTTAACCCACGTGACTTTAGGCTCCAACCCACGTGACTTCAGGCTTCAACCCACGTGACTTCAGGCTTCAACCCACGTGACATCAGGCTTCAACCCACGTGACTTCAGGCTTCAACCCACGTGACTTTGAAAACGATCGGTCACCACTTTTGATGTTGGCAGCTACTTGTTCCAAACGCAACATCAGACGAACGAACACAAATATAGAAGAAAAAACACAATTGGTATCCAAAAAGTTCAGGTTTTAACCCACGTGACTTTTGGCTTCAACCCACGTGACATCAGGCTCCAACTCACGTGACTTTGAAAACGATCGGTAACCACTTTTGAAGTTGGCAGCTACTCTTCCCAAACGCAGCATCTGACAAACGAACACAAATATAGAAAAAAAGACACAATTGTTATCCAAAAAGTTTAGGTTTGAACCCACGTGACTCCAGGCTTCAACCCACGTGACTTAAGGCGTCAACCCACGTGACTTTGAAAACGATCGGTAACCACTTTTGAAGTTGGCAGCTACTCTTTCCAAACGCAACATCTGACGAACGAACACAAATATAGAAGAAAAGACACAATTGGTATCCAAAAAGTTCAGGTTTTAACCCACGTGACTTCTGGCTTCAACCCACGTGACCTCAGGCTCCAACCCACGTAACTTCAGGCTTCAACCCACGTGACTTTGAAAACGATCGGTAACCACTTTTGAAGTTGGCAGCTACTCTTTCCAAACGCAACATCTGACGAACGAACACAAATATAGAAGAAAAAACACAATTGGTATCCAAAAAGATCAGGTTTTTACCCACGTGACTTTTGGCTTCAACCCACGTGACCTCAGGCTTCAACCCACGTGACTTCAGGCTTCAACCCACGTGACATTGAAAACGATCGGTAACCACTTTTGAAGTTGGCAGCTACTTGTTCCAAACGCAACATCTGACGAACGAACACAAATATAGAAGAAAAGACTCAATTGTTATCCAAAAAGTTCAGGTTTCAACATACGTGACTTTTGGCTTCAACCCACGTGACTTCAGGCTTCAATCCACGTGACCTCAGGCTTCAACTTACGTGACTTAAAACGTTCGTTCACCACTTTTGGAGTTGGCAGCTACTTGTTCCAAACGCAACATCAGACGAACGAACACAAATATAGAAGAAAAAACACAATTGGTATCCAAAAAGTTCAGGTTTTAACCCACGTGACTTTTGGCTTCAACCCACGTGACATCAAGCTCCAACTCACGTGACTTTGAAAACGATCGGTAACCACTTTTGAAGTTGGCAGCTACTCTTCCCAAACGCAACATCTGACAAACGAACACAAATATAGAAAAAAAGACACAATTGTTATCCAAAAAGTTTAGGTTTGAACCCACGTGACTCCAGGCTTCAACCCACGTGACTTAAGGCGTCAACCCACGTGACTTTGAAAACGATCGGTAACCACTTTTGAAGTTGGCAGCTACTCTTTCCAAACGCAACATCTGACGAACGAACACAAATATAGAAGAAAAAACACAATTGGTATCCAAAAAGTTCAGGTTTTAACCCACGTGACTTTTGGCTTCAACCCACGTGACTTCAGGCTTCAACCCACGTGACTTTGAAAACGATCGGTAACCACTTTTGAAGTTGGCAGCTATTCTTCCCAAACGCAACATCTGACGAACGAACACAAATATAGAAAAAAAGATACAATTGTTATCCAAAAAGTTCAGGTTTGAACCCACGTGACTCCAGGCTTCAACCCACGTGACTTCAGGCTTCAACCCACGTGACTTCAGGCTTCAACTCACGTGACTTCAGGCTTCAACCCACGTGACTTTGAAAACGATCGGTCACCACTTTTGATGTTGGCAGCTACTTGTTCCAAACGCAACATCAGACGAACGAACACAAATATAGAAGAAAAAACACAATTGGTATCCAAAAAGATCAGGTTTTAACCCACGTGACTTTTGGCTTCAACCCACGTGACCTCAGGCTTCAACCCACGTGACTTTTAAAACGTTCGGTCACCACTTTTGGAGTTGGCAGCTACTTGTTTCGAACGCAACATCTGACGAACGAACACAAAAATAGGAGAAAAGACACAATTGTTATCCAAAAAGTTCAGGTTTCAACCCACGTGACTTCAGGCTCCAACCCACGTGACTTCAGGCTTTCACCCACGTGACATTCAAAACGATCGGTCACCACTTTTGATGTTGGCAGCTACTTGTTCCAAACGCAACATCTGACGAACGAACACAAATATAGAAGAAAAGACACAATTGTTATCCAAAAAGTTCAGGTTTCAACCCACGTGACTTTTGGCCTCAACCCACGTGACTTCAGGCTTCAACCCACGTGACTTCAGGCGTCAACCCACGTGACTTTGAAAACGATCAGTAACCACTTTTGAAGTTGGCAGAACGCAACATCTGACGAACGAACACAAATATAGAAGAAAAGACACAATTGGTATCCAAAAGAATCAGGTTTTAACCCACGTGACTTTTGGCTTCAACCCACGTGACCTCAGGCTTCAACCCACGTGACTTCAGGCTTCAACCCACGTGACTTTGAAAACGATCGGTAACCACTTTTGAAGTTGGCAGCTTCTCTTTCCAAACGCAACATCTGACGAACGAACACAAATATAGAAGAAAAGACACAATTGTTATCCAAAAAGTTCAGGTTCCAACCCACGTGACTTTTGGCTTCAACCCACGTGACTTCAGGCTTCAACCCACGTGACTTCAGGCGTCCACCCACGTGACTTCGAAAACGATCGGTAACCACTTTTAAAGTTGGCAGCTACTCTTTCCAAACGCAACATCTGACGAACGAACACAAATATAGAAGAAAAGACACAATTGGTATCCAAAAAGTTCAGGTTTTAACCCACGTGACTTTTGGCTTCAACCCACGTGACCTCAGGCTCCAACCCACGTGACTTCAGGCTTCAACCCACGTGACTTTGAAAACGATTGGTAACCACTTTTGAAGTTGGCAGCTACTCTTTCCAAACGCAACATCTGACGAACGAACACAAATATGGAAGAAAAAACACAATTGTTATCCAAAAAGTTCAGGTTTCAACCCACGTGACTTTAGGCTCCAACCCACGTGACTTCAGGCTTCAACCCACGTGACTTTGAAAACGATCGGTCACCACTTTTGATGTTGGCAGCTACTTGTTCCAAACGCAACATCAGACGAACGAACACAAATATAGAAGAAAAAACACAATTGGTATCCAAAAAGTTCAGGTTTTAACCCACGTGACTTTTGGCTTCAACCCACGTGACATCAGGCTCCAACTCACGTGACTTTGAAAACGATCGGTAACCACTTTTGAAGTTGGCAGCTACTCTTCCCAAACGCAACATCTGACAAACGAACACAAATATAGAAAAAAAGACACAATTGTTATCCAAAAAGTTTAGGTTTGAACCCACGTGACTCCAGGCTTCAACCCACGTGACTTGAGGCGTCAACCCACGTGACTTTGAAAACGATCGGTAACCACTTTTGAAGTTGGCAGCTACCCTTTCCAAACGCAACATCTGACGAACGAACACAAATATAGAAGAAAAGACACAATTGGTATCCAAAAAATTCAGGTTTTAACCCACGTGACTTTTGGCTTCAACCCACGTGACCTCAGGCTTAAACCCACGTGATTTTGAAAACGATCGGTAACCACTTTTGAAGTTGGCAGCTACTCTTTCCAAACGCAACATCTGACGAACGAACACAAATATAGAAGAAAAGACACAATTGGTATCCAAAAAGTTCAGGTTTTAACCCACGTGACTTCTGGCTTCAACCCACGTGACCTCAGGCTCCAACCCACGTAACTTCAGGCTTCAACCCACGTGACTTTGAAAACGATCGGTAACCACTTTTGAAGTTGGCAGCTACTCTTTCCAAACGCAACATCTGACGAACGAACACAAATATAGAAAAAAAAAAACACAATTGTTATCCAAAAAGTTTAGGTTTGAACCCACGTGACTTTAGGCTTCATCCCACGTGACTTAAGGCTTCAACCCACGTGACTTCAGGCTTCAACTCACGTGACTCCAGGCTTCAACCCACGTGACTTTGAAAACGATCGGTCACCACTTTTGATGTTGGCAGCTACTTGTTCCAAACGCAACATCAGACGAACGAACACAAATATAGAAGAAAAAACACAATTGGTATCCAAAAAGATCAGGTTTTAACCCACGTGACTTTTGGCTTCAACCCACGTGACCTCAGGCTTCAACCCACGTGACTTTTAAAACGTTCGGTCACCACTTTTGGAGTTGGCAGCTACTTGTTTCAAACGCAACATCTGACGAACGAACACAAAAATAGGAGAAAAGACACAATTGTTATCCAAAAAGTTCAGGTTTCAACCCACGTGACTTTAGGCTTCAACCCACGTGACTTCAGGGTTCAACCCACGTGACTTCAGGCTTCAACCCACGTGACTTCAGGCTTCAACCCACGTGACATCAGGCTTCAACCCACGTGACTTCAGGCTTCAACCCACGTGACTTTGAAAACGATCGGTCACCACTTTTGATGTTGGCAGCTCCTTGTTCCAAACGCAACATCAGACGAACGAACACAAATATAGAAGAAAAAACACAATTGGTATCCAAAAAGTTCAGGTTTTAACCCACGTGACTTTTGGCTTCAACCCACGTGACTTCAGGCTTCAACCCACGTGAATTTGAAAACGATCGGTAACGACTTTTGAAGTTGGCAGCTACTCTTTCCAAACGCAACATCTGACAAACGAACACAAATATAGAAAAAAAGACACAATTGTTATTCAAAAAGTTCAGGTTTGAACCCACGTGACTGCAGGCTTCAACCCACGTGACTTCAGGCTTCAACTCACGTGACTTTGGAAACGATCGGTCACCACTTTTGAAGTTGGCAGCTACTCTTTCCAAACGCAACATCTGTCGAACGAACACAAATATAGAAGGAAAGACACAATTGTTATCCAAAAAGTTCAGGTTTCAACCCACGTGACTTTTTGGCTTTAACCCACGTGACTTCAGGCTTCAACCCACGTGACTTTGAAAACGATCGGTAACCACTTTTGAAAATGGCAGCTACTCTTTCCAAACGCAACATCTGACGAACGAACACAAATATAGAAAAAAAGACGCAATTGTTATCCAAAAAGTTCAGGTTTGAACCCACGTGACTCCAGGCTCCAACCCACGTGACTTCAGGCTTCAATCCACGTGACCTCAGGCTTCAACCTACGTGACTTAAAACGTTCGTTCACCACTTTTGGAGTTGGCAGCTACTTGTTCCAAACGCAACATCTGACGAACAAACACAAAAATAGAAGAAAAGACACAATTGTTATCCAAAAAGTTCACGTTCCAACCCACGTGACTCCAGGCTCCAACCCACGTGACTTCAGGCTTTCACCCACGTGACTTTGAAAACGATCGGTCACCACTTTTGAAGTTGGCAGCTACTCTTTCCAAACGCAACATCTGACGAACGAACACAAATACTGAAGAAAAGACACAATTGTTATCCAAAAAGTTCAGGTTCCAACCCACGTGACTTTTGGCTTCAACCCACGTGACCTCAGGCTTCAGCCCACGTGACTTCAGGCGTCCACCCACGTGACTTTGAAAACGATCGGTAACCACTTTTAAAGTTGGCAGCTACTCTTTCCAAACGCAACATCTGACGAACGAACACAAATATAGGAGAAAAGACACAATTGGTATCCAAAAAGTTCAGGTTTTAACCCACGTGACTTTTGGCTTCAACCCACGTGACCTTAGGCTTCAACCCACGTGACTTCAGGCTTCAACCCACGTGACTTTGAAAACGATCGGTAACCACTTTTGAAGTTGGCAGCTACTCTTTCCAAACGCAACATCTGACGAACGAACACAAATATGGAAGAAAAAACACAATTGTTATCCAAAAAGTTCAGGTTTTAACCCACGTGACTTTAGGCTCCAACCCACGTGACTTCAGGCTTCAACCCACGTGACTTCAGGCTTCAACCCACGTGACATCAGGCTTCAACCCACGTGACTTCAGGCTTCAACCCACGTGACTTTGAAAACGATCGGTCACCACTTTTGATGTTGGCAGCTACTTGTTCCAAACGCAACATCAGACGAACGAACACAAATATAGAAGAAAAAACACAATTGGTATCCAAAAAGTTTAGGTTTGAACCCACGTGACTTTAGGCTTCATCCCACGTGACTTAAGGCTTCAACCCACGTGACTTCAGGCTTCAACTCACGTGACTCCAGGCTTCAACCCACGTGACTTTGAAAACGATCGGTCACCACTTTTGATGTTGGCAGCTACTTGTTCCAAACGCAACATCAGACGAACGAACACAAATATAGAAGAAAAAACACAATTGGTATCCAAAAAGATCAGGTTTTAACCCACGTGACTTTTGGCTTCAACCCACGTGACCGCAGGCTTCAACCCACGTGACTTTTAAAACGTTCGGTCACCACTTTTGGAGTTGGCAGCTACTTGTTTCAAACGCAACATCTGACGAACGAACACAAAAATAGGAGAAAAGACACAATTGTTATCCAAAAAGTTCAGGTTTCAACCCACGTGACTTTAGGCTTCAACCCACGTGACTTCAGGGTTCAACCCACGTGACTTCAGGCTTCAACCCACGTGACTTCAGGCTTCAACCCACGTGACATCAGGCTTCAACCCACGTGACTTCAGGCTTCAACCCACGTGACTTTGAAAACGATCGGTCACCACTTTTGATGTTGGCAGCTACTTGTTCCAAACGCAACATCAGACGAACGAACACAAATATAGAAGAAAAAACACAATTGGTATCCAAAAAGTTCAGGTTTTAACCCACGTGACTTTTGGCTTCAACCCACGTGACTTCAGGCTTCAACCCACGTGAATTTGAAAACGATCGGTAACCACTTTTGAAGTTGGCAGCTACTCTTTCCAAACGCAACATCTGACAAACGAACACAAATATAGAAAAAAAGACACAATTGTTATTCAAAAAGTTTAGGTTTGAACCCACGTGACTGCAGGCTTCAACCCACGTGACTTCAGGCTTCAACCCACGTGACTTTGGAAACGATCGGTCACCACTTTTGAAGTTGGCAGCTACTCTTTCCAAACGCAACATCTGTCGAACGAACACAAATATAGAAGGAAAGACACAATTGTTATCCAAAAAGTTCAGGTTTCAACCCACGTGACTTTTTGGCTTTAACCCACGTGACTTCAGGCTTCAACCCACGTGACTTTGAAAACGATCGGTAACCACTTTTGAAAATGGCAGCTACTCTTTCCAAACGCAACATCTGACGAACGAACACAAATATAGAAAAAAAGACGCAATTGTTATCCAAAAAGTTCAGGTTTGAACCCACGTGACTCCAGGCTCCAACCCACGTGACTTCAGGCTTCAATCCACGTGACCTCAGGCTTCAACCTACGTGACTTAAAACGTTCGTTCACCACTTTTGGAGTTGGCAGCTACTTGTTCCAAACGCAACATCTGACGAACGAACACAAATATAGAAAAAAAGACGCAATTGTTATCCAAAAAGTTCAGGTTTGAACCCACGTGACTCCAGGCTCCAACCCACGTGACTTCAGGCTTCAATCCACGTGACCTCAGGCTTCAACCTACGTGACTTAAAACGTTCGTTCACCACTTTTGGAGTTGGCAGCTACTTGTTCCAAACGCAACATCTGACGAACAAACACAAAAATAGAAGAAAAGACACAATTGTTATCCAAAAAGTTCACGTTCCAACCCACGTGACTCCAGGCTCCAACCCACGTGACTTCAGGCTTTCACCCACGTGACTTTGAAAACGATCGGTCACCACTTTTGAAGTTGGCAGCTACTCTTTCCAAACGCAACATCTGACGAACGAACACAAATATAGAAGAAAAGACACAATTGTTATCCAAAAAGTTCAGGTTCCAACCCACGTGACTTTTGGCTTCAACCCACGTGACCTCAGGCTTCAGCCCACGTGACTTCAGGCGTCCACCCACGTGACTTTGAAAACGATCGGTAACCACTTTTAAAGTTGGCAGCTACTCTTTCCAAACGCAACATCTGACGAACGAACACAAATATAGGAGAAAAGACACAATTGGTATCCAAAAAGTTCAGGTTTTAACCCACGTGACTTTTGGCTTCAACCCACGTGACCTCAGGCTTCAACCCACGTGACTTCAGGCTTCAACCCACGTGACTTTGAAAACGATCGGTAACCACTTTTGAAGTTGGCAGCTACTCTTTCCAAACGCAACATCTGACGAACGAACACAAATATGGAAGAAAAAACACATTTGTTATCCAAAAAGTTCAGGTTTTAACCCACGTGACTTTAGGCTCCAACCCACGTGACTTCAGGCTTCAACCCACGTGACTTCAGGCTTCAACCCACGTGACATCAGGCTTCAACCCACGTGACTTCAGGCTTCAACCCACGTGACTTTGAAAACGATCGGTCACCACTTTTGATGTTGGCAGCTACTTGTTCCAAACGCAACATCAGACGAACGAACACAAATATAGAAGAAAAAACACAATTGGTATCCAAAAAGTTCAGGTTTTAACCCACGTGACTTTTGGCTTCAACCCACGTGACATCAGGCTCCAACTCACGTGACTTTGAAAACGATCGGTAACCACTTTTGAAGTTGGCAGCTACTCTTCCCAAACGCAGCATCTGACAAACGAACACAAATATAGAAAAAAAGACACAATTGTTATCCAAAAAGTTTAGGTTTGAACCCACGTGACTCCAGGCTTCAACCCACGTGACTTAAGGCGTCAACCCACGTGACTTTGAAAACGATCGGTAACCAATTTTGAAGTTGGCAGCTACTCTTTTCAAACGCAACATCTGACGAACGAACACAAATATAGAAGAAAAGACACAATTGGTATCCAAAAAGTTCAGGTTTTAACCCACGTGACTTCTGGCTTCAACCCACGTGACCTCAGGCTCCAACCCACGTAACTTCAGGCTTCAACCCACGTGACTTTGAAAACGATCGGTAACCACTTTGCCTCTAGGTTCGTAGTTATTTTACTCGACTTTACTCGAGGGAGGAATTAGTTGACGGCCGGGGGTCCTGGACGGTTTCAGTATCCAAAAAGTTCAGGTTTTAACCCACGTGACTTTTGGCTTCAACCCACGTGACCTCAGGCTCCAACCCACGTGACTTCAGGCTTCAACCCACGTGACTTTGAAAACGATCGGTAACCACTTTTGAAGTTGGCAGCTACTCTTTCCAAACGCAACATCTGACGAACGAACACAAATATGAAAGAAAAAACACAATTGTTATCCAAAAAGTTCAGGTTTTAACCCACGTGACTTTAGGCTTCAACCCACGTGACTTCAGGCTTCAACCCACGTGACTTCAGGCTTCAACCCACGTGACATCAGGCTTCAACCCACGTGACTTCAGGCTTTCACCCACGTGACTTTCAAAACGATCGGTCACCACTTTTGATGTTGGCAGCTACTTGTTCCAAACGCAACATCTGACGAACGAACACAAATATAGAAGAAAAGACTCAATTGTTATCCAAAAAGTTCAGGTTTCAACATACGTGACTTTTGGCTTCAACCCACGTGACTTCAGGCTTCAATCCACGTGACCTCAGGCTTCAACCTACGTGACTTAAAACGTTCGTTCACCACTTTTGGAGTTGGCAGCTACTTGTTCCAAACGCAACATCAGACGAACGAACACAAATATAGAAGAAAAAACACAATTGGTATCCAAAAAGTTCAGGTTTTAACCCACGTGACTTTTGGCTTCAACCCACGTGACTTCAGGCTTCAACCCACGTGACTTTGAAAACGATCGGTAACCACTTTTGAAGTTGGCAGCTATTCTTCCCAAACGCAACATCTGACGAACGAACACAAATATAGGAAAAAAGATACAATTGTTATCCAAAAAGTTCAGGTTTGAACCCACGTGACTCCAGGCTTCAACCCACGTGACTTCAGGCTTCAACCCACGTGACTTTGGAAACGATTGGTCACCACTTTTGATGTTGGCAGCTACTTGTTCCAAACGCAACATCTGACGAACGAACACAAATATAGAAGAAAAAACACAATTGTCATCCAAAAAGTTCAGATTTCAACCCACGTGACTTAAGGCTTCAACCCACGTGACTTCAGGCTTCAACCCACGTGACTTCAGGCTTCAACCCACGTGACTTTGAAAACGATCGGTAACCACTTTTGAAGTTGGCAGCTACTCTTTCCAAACGCAACATCTGACGAACGAACACAAATATAGAAAAAAAAGACACAATTGTTATCCAAAAAGTTCAGGCTTGAACCCACGTGACTCCAGGCTCCAACCCACGTGACTTCAGGCTTTCACCCACGTGACTTTCAAAACGATCGGTCACCACTTTTGATGTTGGCAGCTACTTGTTTCAAACGCAACATCTGACGAACGAACACAAAGATAGAAGAAAAGACACAATTGTTATCCAAAAAGTTCAGGTTTCAACCCACGTGACTTTTGGCTTCAACCCACGTGACTTCAGGCTTCAATCCACGTGACCTCAGGCTCCAACCCACGTGACTTTCAAAACGTTCGGTCACCACTTTTGAAGTTGGCAGCTACTCTTTCCAAACGCAACATCTGACGAACGAACACAAATATAGAAGAAAAGACACAATTGGTATCCAAAAGAATCAGGTTTTAACCCACGTGACTTTTGGCTTCAACCCACGTGACCTCAGGCTTCAACCCACGTGACTTCAGGCTTCAACCCACGTGACTTTGAAAACGATCGGTAACCACTTTTGAAGTTGGCAGCTACTCTTTCCAAACGCAACATCTGACGAACGAACACAAATATAGAAGAAAAGACACAATTGGTATCCAAAAAGTTCAGGTTTTAACCCACGTGACTTTTGGCTTCAACCCACGTGACCTCAGGCTCCAACCCACGTGACTTCAGGCTTCAACCCACGTGACTTTGAAAACGATCGGTAACCACTTTTGAAGTTGGCAGCTACTCTTTCCAAACGCAACATCTGACGAACAAACACAAATATAGGAAAAAAGACACAATTGTTATCCAAAATGTTCAGGTTTGAACCCACGTGACTCCAGGCTTCAACCCACGTGACTTCAGGCTTCAACCCACGTGACTTTGGAAACGATCGGTCACCACTTTTGATGTTGGCAGCTACTTGTTCCAAACGCAACATCTGACGAACGAACACAAATATAGAAGAAAAAACACAATTGTTATCCAAAAAGTTCAGGTTTCAACCCACGTGACTTTAGGCTTCAACCCACGTGACTTCAGGCTTCGACCCACGTGACTTCAGGCTTCAACCCACGTGACTTCAGGCTTCAACCCACGTGACATCAGGCTTCAACCCACGTGACTTCAGGCTTCAACCCACGTGACTTTGAAAACGATCGGTCACCACTTTTGATGTTGGCAGCTACTTGTTCCAAACGCAACATCAGACGAACGAACACAAATATAGAAGAAAAAACACAATTGGTATCCAAAAAGTTCAGGTTTTAACCCACGTGACTTTTGGCTTCAACCCACGTGACTTCAGGCTTCAACCCACGTGAATTTGAAAACGATCGGTAACCACTTTTGAAGTTGGCAGCTACTTTTTCCAAACGCAACATCTGTCGAACGAACACAAATATAGAAGAAAAGACACAATTGTTATCCAAAAAGTTCAGGTTTCAACCCACGTGACTTTTGGCTTTAACCCACGTGACTTCAGGCTTCAACCCACGTGACTTTGAAAACGATCGGTAACCACTTTTGAAAATGGCAGCTACTCTTTCCAAACGCAACATCTGACAAACGAACACAAATATAGAAAAAAAAACACAATTGTTATCCAAAAAGTTTAGGTTTGAACCCACGTGACTCCAGGCTTCAACCCACGTGACTCCAGGCTTCAACCCACGTGACTTTGGAAACGATCGGTCACCGCTTTTGAAGTTGGCAGCTACTCTTTCCAAACGCAACATCTGTCGAACGAACACAAATATAGAAGAAAAGACACAATTGTTATCCAAAAAGTTCAGGTTTCAACCCACGTGACTTTTGGCTTTAACCCACGTGACTTCAGGCTTCAACCCACGTGACTTTGAAAACGATCGGTAACCACTTTTGAAAATGACAGCTACTCTTTCCAAACGCAACATCTGACGAACGAACACAAATATAGAAAAAAAGACACAATTGTTATCCAAAAAGTTCAGGTTTCAACTCACGTGACTTTTGGCTTTAACCCACGTGACTTCAGGCTTCAACCCACGTGACTTCCAAAACGATCGGTCACCACTTTTGATGTTGGCAGCTACTTGTTCCAAACGCAACAACTGACGAACGAACACAAATATAGAAGAAAAGACTCAATTGTTATCAAAAAGTTCAGGTTTCAACATACGTGACTTTTGGCTTTAACCCACGTGACTTCAGGCTTCAATCCACGTGACCTCAGGCTTCAACCTACGTGACTTAAAACGTTCGTTCACCACTTTTGGAGTTGGCAGCTACTTGTTCCAAACGCAACATCTGACGAACGAACACAAAAATAGAAGAAAAGACACAATTGTTATCCAAAAAGTTCACGTTCCAACCCACGTGACTCCAGGCTCCAACCCACGTGACTTCAGGCTTCCACCCACGTGACTTTGAAAACGATCGGTCACCACTTTTAAAGTTGGCAGCTACTCTTTCCAAACGCAACATCTGACGAACGAACACAAATATAGAAGAAAAGACACAATTGTTATCCAAAAAGTTCAGGTTCCAACCCACGTGACTTTTGGCTTCAACCCACGTGACTTCAGGCTTCAACCCACGTGACTTCAGGCGTCCACCCACGTGACTTTGAAAACGATCGGTAACCACTTTTAAAGTTGGCAGCTACTCTTTCCAAACGCAACATCTGACGAACGAACACAAATATAGAAGAAAAGACACAATTGGTATCCAAAAAGTTCAGGTTTTAACCCACGTGACTTTTGGCTTCAACCCACGTGACCTCAGGCTCCAACCCACGTGACTTCAGGCTTCAACTCACGTGACTTGAAAACGATCGGTAACCACTTTTGAAGTTGGCAGCTACTCTTTCCAAACGCAACATCTGACGAACGAACACAAATATGGAAGAAAAAACACAATTGTTATCCAAAAAGTTCAGGTTTTAACCCACGTAACTTTAGGCTCCAACCCACGTGACTTCAGGCTTCAACCCACGTGACTTCAGGCTTCAACCCACGTGACATCAGGCTTCAACCCACGTCACTTCAGGCTTTCACCCACGTGACTTTCAAAACGATCGGTCACCACTTTTGATGTTGGCAGCTACTTGTTCCAAACGCAACATCTGACGAACGAACACAAATATAGAAGAAAAGACTCAATTGTTATCCAAAAAGTTCAGGTTTCAACATACGTGACTTTTGGCTTCAACCCACGTGACTTCAGGCTTCAATCCACGTGACCTCAGGCTTCAACTTACGTGACTTAAAACGTTCGTTCACCACTTTTGGAGTTGGCAGCTACTTGTTCCAAACGCAACATCAGACGAACGAACACAAATATAGAAGAAAAAACACAATTGGTATCCAAAAAGTTCAGGTTTTAACCCACGTGACTTTTGGCTTCAACCCACGTGACATCAGGCTCCAACTCACGTGACTTTGAAAACGATCGGTAACCACTTTTGAAGTTGGCAGCTACTCTTCCCAAACGCAACATCTGACAAACGAACACAAATATAGAAAAAAAGACACAATTGTTATCCAAAAAGTTTAGGTTTGAACCCACGTGACTCCAGGCTTCAACCCACGTGACTTAAGGCGTCAACCCACGTGACTTTGAAAACGATCGGTAACCACTTTTGAAGTTGGCAGCTACTCTTTCCAAACGCAACATCTGACGAACGAACACAAATATAGAAGAAAAAACACAATTGGTATCCAAAAAGTTCAGGTTTTAACCCACGTGACTTTTGGCTTCAACCCACGTGACTTCAGGCTTCAACCCACGTGACTTTGAAAACGATCGGTAACCACTTTTGAAGTTGGCAGCTATTCTTCCCAAACGCAACATCTGACGAACGAACACAAATATAGAAAAAAAGATACAATTGTTATCCAAAAAGTTCAGGTTTGAACCCACGTGACTCCAGGCTTCAACCCACGTGACTTCAGGCTTCAACCCACGTGACTTCAGGCTTCAACTCACGTGACTTCAGGCTTCAACCCACGTGACTTTGAAAACGATCGGTCACCACTTTTGATGTTGGCAGCTACTTGTTCCAAACGCAACATCAGACGAACGAACACAAATATAGAAGAAAAAACACAATTGGTATCCAAAAAGATCAGGTTTGAACCCACGTGACTTTTGGCTTCAACCCACGTGACCTCAGGCTTCAACCCACGTGACTTTTAAAACGTTCGGTCACCACTTTTGGAGTTGGCAGCTACTTGTTTCGAACGCAACATCTGACGAACGAACACAAAAATAGGAGAAAAGACACAATTGTTATCCAAAAAGTTCAGGTTTCAACCCACGTGACTTCAGGCTCCAACCCACGTGACTTCAGGCTTTCACCCACGTGACTTTCAAAACGATCGGTCACCACTTTTGATGTTGGCAGCTACTTGTTCCAAACGCAACATCTGACGAACGAACACAAATATAGAAGAAAAGACACAATTGTTATCCAAAAAGTTCAGGTTTCAACCCACGTGACTTTTGGCCTCAACTCACGTGACTTCAGGCTTCAACCCACGTGACTTCAGGCGTCAACCCACGTGACTTTGAAAACGATCAGTAACCACTTTTGAAGTTGGCAGAACGCAACATCTGACGAACGAACACAAATATAGAAGAAAAGACACAATTGGTATCCAAAAGAATCAGGTTTTAACCCACGTGACTTTTGGCTTCAACCCACGTGACCTCAGGCTTCAACCCACGTGACTT
Organism: Anaspis maculata; assembly: GCA_949128115.1. Taxonomy (NCBI): domain Eukaryota; kingdom Metazoa; phylum Arthropoda; class Insecta; order Coleoptera; family Scraptiidae; genus Anaspis; species Anaspis maculata. The sequence continues at coordinate 301,281 of OX421968.1, read as the reverse complement.
CAGGCTTCAACCCACGTGACTTTGAAAACGATCGGTAACCACTTTTGAAGTTGGCAGCTTCTCTTTCCAAACGCAACATCTGACGAACGAACACAAATATAGAAGAAAAGACACAATTGTTATCCAAAAAGTTCAGGTTCCAACCCACGTGACTTTTGGCTTCAACCCACGTGACTTCAGGCTTCAACCCACGTGACTTCAGGCGTCCACCCACGTGACTTCGAAAACGATCGGTAACCACTTTTAAAGTTGGCAGCTACTCTTTCCAAACGCAACATCTGACGAACGAACACAAATATAGAAGAAAAGACACAATTGGTATCCAAAAAGTTCAGGTTTTAACCCACGTGACTTTTGGCTTCAACCCACGTGACCTCAGGCTCCAACCCACGTGACTTCAGGCTTCAACCCACGTGACTTTGAAAACGATTGGTAACCACTTTTGAAGTTGGCAGCTACTCTTTCCAAACGCAACATCTGACGAACGAACACAAATATGGAAGAAAAAACACAATTGTTATCCAAAAAGTTCAGGTTTCAACCCACGTGACTTCAGGCTCCAACCCACGTGACTTCAGGCTTCAACCCACGTGACTTTGAAAACGATCGGTCACCACTTTTGATGTTGGCAGCTACTTGTTCCAAACGCAACATCAGACGAACGAACACAAATATAGAAGAAAAAACACAATTGGTATCCAAAAAGTTCAGGTTTTAACCCACGTGACTTTTGGCTTCAACCCACGTGACATCAGGCTCCAACTCACGTGACTTTGAAAACGATCGGTAACCACTTTTGAAGTTGGCAGCTACTCTTCCCAAACGCAACATCTGACAAACGAACACAAATATAGAAAAAAAGACACAATTGTTATCCAAAAAGTTTAGGTTTGAACCCACGTGACTCCAGGCTTCAACCCACGTGACTTAAGGCGTCAACCCACGTGACTTTGAAAACGATCGGTAACCACTTTTGAAGTTGGCAGCTACCCTTTCCAAACGCAACATCTGACGAACGAACACAAATATAGAAGAAAAGACACAATTGGTATCCAAAAAATTCAGGTTTCAACCCACGTGACTTTTGGCTTCAACCCACGTGACCTCAGGCTTAAACCCACGTGATTTTGAAAACGATCGATAACCACTTTTGAAGTTGGCAGCTACTCTTTCCAAACGCAACATCTGACGAACGAACACAAATATAGAAGAAAAGACACAATTGGTATCCAAAAAGTTCAGGTTTTAACCCACGTGACTTCTGGCTTCAACCCCCGTGACCTCAGGCTCCAACCCACGTAACTTCAGGCTTCAACCCACGTGACTTTGAAAACGATCGGTAACCACTTTTGAAGTTGGCAGCTACTCTTTCCAAACGCAACATCTGACGAACGAACACAAATATAGAAAAAAAAACACAATTGTTATCCAAAAAGTTTAGGTTTGAACCCACGTGACTTTAGGCTTCATCCCACGTGACTTAAGGCTTCAACCCACGTGACTTCAGGCTTCAACTCACGTGACTCCAGGCTTCAACCCACGTGACTTTGAAAACGATCGGTCACCACTTTTGATGTTGGCAGCTACTTGTTCCAAACGCAACATCAGACGAACGAACACAAATATAGAAGAAAAAACACAATTGGTATCCAAAAAGATCAGGTTTTAACCCACGTGACTTTTGGCTTCAACCCACGTGACCTCAGGCTTCAACCCACGTGACTTTTAAAACGTTCGGTCACCACTTTTGGAGTTGGCAGCTACTTGTTTCAAACGCAACATCTGACGAACGAACACAAAAATAGGAGAAAAGACACAATTGTTATCCAAAAAGTTCAGGTTTCAACCCACGTGACTTTAGGCTTCAACCCACGTGACTCCAGGGTTCAACCCACGTGACTTCAGGCTTCAACCCACGTGACTTCAGGCTTCAACCCACGTGACATCAGGCTTCAACCCACGTGACTTCAGGCTTCAACCCACGTGACTTTGAAAACGATCGGTCACCACTTTTGATGTTGGCAGCTACTTGTTCCAAACGCAACATCAGACGAACGAACACAAATATAGAAGAAAAAACACAATTGGTATCCAAAAAGTTCAGGTTTTAACCCACGTGACTTTTGGCTTCAACCCACGTGACTTCAGGCTTCAACCCACGTGAATTTGAAAACGATCGGTAACGACTTTTGAAGTTGGCAGCTACTCTTTCCAAACGCAACATCTGACAAACGAACACAAATATAGAAAAAAAGACACAATTGTTATTCAAAAAGTTTAGGTTTGAACCCACGTGACTGCAGGCTTCAACCCACGTGACTTCAGGCTTCAACCCACGTGACTTTGGAAACGATCGGTCACCACTTTTGAAGTTGGCAGCTACTCTTTCCAAACGCAACATCTGTCGAACGAACACAAATATAGAAGGAAAGACACAATTGTTATCCAAAAAGTTCAGGTTTCAACCCACGTGACTTTTTGGCTTTAACCCACGTGACTTCAGGCTTCAACCCACGTGACTTTGAAAACGATCGGTAACCACTTTTGAAAATGGCAGCTACTCTTTCCAAACGCAACATCTGACGAACGAACACAAATATAGAAAAAAAGACGCAATTGTTATCCAAAAAGTTCAGGTTTGAACCCACGTGACTCCAGGCTCCAACCCACGTGACTTCAGGCTTCAATCCACGTGACCTCAGGCTTCAACCTACGTGACTTAAAACGTTCGTTCACCACTTTTGGAGTTGGCAGCTACTTGTTCCAAACGCAACATCTGACGAACAAACACAAAAATAGAAGAAAAGACACAATTGTTATCCAAAAAGTTCACGTTCCAACCCACGTGACTCCAGGCTCCAACCCACGTGACTTCAGGCTTTCACCCACGTGACTTTGAAAACGATCGGTCACCACTTTTGAAGTTGGCAGCTATTCTTTCCAAACGCAACATCTGACGAACGAACACAAATATAGAAGAAAAGACACAATTGTTATCCAAAAAGTTCAGGTTCCAACCCACGTGACTTTTGGCTTCAACCCACGTGACCTCAGGCTTCAGCCCACGTGACTTCAGGCGTCCACCCACGTGACTTTGAAAACGATCGGTATCCACTTTTAAAGTTGGCAGCTACTCTTTCCAAACGCAACATCTGACGAACGAACACAAATATAGGAGAAAAGACACAATTGGTATCCAAAAAGTTCAGGTTTTAACCCACGTGACTTTTGGCTTCAACCCACGTGACCTCAGGCTTCAACCCACGTGACTTCAGGCTTCAACCCACGTGACTTTGAAAACGATCGGTAACCACTTTTGAAGTTGGCAGCTACTCTTTCCAAACGCAACATCTGACGAACGAACACAAATATGGAAGAAAAAACACAATTGTTATCCAAAAAGTTCAGGTTTTAACCCACGTGACTTTAGGCTCCAACCCACGTGACTTCAGGCTTCAACCCACGTGACTTCGGGCTTCAACCCACGTGACATCAGGCTTCAACCCACGTGACTTCAGGCTTCAACCCACGTGACTTTGAAAACGATCGGTCACCACTTTTGATGTTGGCAGCTACTTGTTCCAAACGCAACATCAGACGAACGAACACAAATATAGAAGAAAAAACACAATTGGTATCCAAAAAGTTTAGGTTTGAACCCACGTGACTTTAGGCTTCATCCCACGTGACTTAAGGCTTCAACCCACGTGACTTCAGGCTTCAACTCACGTGACTCCAGGCTTCAACCCACGTGACTTTGAAAACGATCGGTCACCACTTTTGATGTTGGCAGCTACTTGTTCCAAACGCAACATCAGACGAACGAACACAAATATAGAAGAAAAAACACAATTGGTATCCAAAAAGATCAGGTTTTAACCCACGTGACTTTTGGCTTCAACCCACGTGACCTCAGGCTTCAACCCACGTGACTTTTAAAACGTTCGGTCACCACTTTTGGAGTTGGCAGCTACTTGTTTCAAACGCAACATCTGACGAACGAACACAAAAATAGGAGAAAAGACACAATTGTTATCCAAAAAGTTCAGGTTTCAACCCACGTGACTTTAGGCTTCAACCCACGTGACTTCAGGGTTCTACCCACGTGACTTCAGGCTTCAATCCACGTGACTTCAGGCTTCAACCCACGTGACATCAGGCTTCAACCCACGTGACTTCAGGCTTCAACCCACGTGACTTTGAAAACGATCGGTCACCACTTTTGATGTTGGCAGCTACTTGTTCCAAACGCAACATCTGTCGAACGAACACAAATATAGAAGGAAAGACACAATTGTTATCCAAAAAGTTCAGGTTTCAACCCACGTGACTTTTTGGCTTTAACCCACGTGACTTCAGGCTTCAACCCACGTGACTTTGAAAACGATCGGTAACCACTTTTGAAAATGGCAGCTACTCTTTCCAAACGCAACATCTGACGAACGAACACAAATATAGAAAAAAAGACGCAATTGTTATCCAAAAAGTTCAGGTTTGAACCCACGTGACTCCAGGCTCCAACCCACGTGACTTCAGGCTTCAATCCACGTGACCTCAGGCTTCAACCTACGTGACTTAAAACGTTCGTTCACCACTTTTGGAGTTGGCAGCTACTTGTTCCAAACGCAACATCTGACGAACAAACACAAAAATAGAAGAAAAGACACAATTGTTATCCAAAAAGTTCACGTTCCAACCCACGTGACTCCAGGCTCCAACCCACGTGACTTCAGGCTTTCACCCACGTGACTTTGAAAACGATCGGTCACCACTTTTGAAGTTGGCAGCTACTCTTTCCAAACGCAACATCTGACGAACGAACACAAATATAGAAGAAAAGACACAATTGTTATCCAAAAAGTTCAGGTTCCAACCCACGTGACTTTTGGCTTCAACCCACGTGACCTCAGGCTTCAGCCCACGTGACTTCAGGCGTCCACCCACGTGACTTTGAAAACGATCGGTAACCACTTTTAAAGTTGGCAGCTACTCTTTCCAAACGCAACATCTGACGAACGAACACAAATATAGGAGAAAAGACACAATTGGTATCCAAAAAGTTCAGGTTTTAACCCACGTGACTTTTGGCTTCAACCCACGTGACCTCAGGCTTCAACCCACGTGACTTCAGGCTTCAACCCACGTGAATTTGAAAACGATCGGTAACGACTTTTGAAGTTGGCAGCTACTCTTTCCAAACGCAACATCTGACAAACGAACACAAATATAGAAAAAAAGACACAATTGTTATTCAAAAAGTTCAGGTTTGAACCCACGTGACTGCAGGCTTCAACCCACGTGACTTCAGGCTTCAACTCACGTGACTTTGGAAACGATCGGTCACCACTTTTGAAGTTGGCAGCTACTCTTTCCAAACGCAACATCTGTCGAACGAACACAAATATAGAAGGAAAGACACAATTGTTATCCAAAAAGTTCAGGTTTCAACCCACGTGACTTTTTGGCTTTAACCCACGTGACTTCAGGCTTCAACCCACGTGACTTTGAAAACGATCGGTAACCACTTTTGAAAATGGCAGCTACTCTTTCCAAACGCAACATCTGACGAACGAACACAAATATAGAAAAAAAGACGCAATTGTTATCCAAAAAGTTCAGGTTTGAACCCACGTGACTCCAGGCTCCAACCCACGTGACTTCAGGCTTCAATCCACGTGACCTCAGGCTTCAACCTACGTGACTTAAAACGTTCGTTCACCACTTTTGGAGTTGGCAGCTACTTGTTCCAAACGCAACATCTGACGAACAAACACAAAAATAGAAGAAAAGACACAATTGTTATCCAAAAAGTTCACGTTCCAACCCACGTGACTCCAGGCTCCAACCCACGTGACTTCAGGCTTTCACCCACGTGACTTTGAAAACGATCGGTCACCACTTTTGAAGTTGGCAGCTACTCTTTCCAAACGCAACATCTGACGAACGAACACAAATACTGAAGAAAAGACACAATTGTTATCCAAAAAGTTCAGGTTCCAACCCACGTGACTTTTGGCTTCAACCCACGTGACCTCAGGCTTCAGCCCACGTGACTTCAGGCGTCCACCCACGTGACTTTGAAAACGATCGGTAACCACTTTTAAAGTTGGCAGCTACTCTTTCCAAACGCAACATCTGACGAACGAACACAAATATAGGAGAAAAGACACAATTGGTATCCAAAAAGTTCAGGTTTTAACCCACGTGACTTTTGGCTTCAACCCACGTGACCTTAGGCTTCAACCCACGTGACTTCAGGCTTCAACCCACGTGACTTTGAAAACGATCGGTAACCACTTTTGAAGTTGGCAGCTACTCTTTCCAAACGCAACATCTGACGAACGAACACAAATATGGAAGAAAAAACACAATTGTTATCCAAAAAGTTCAGGTTTTAACCCACGTGACTTTAGGCTCCAACCCACGTGACTTCAGGCTTCAACCCACGTGACTTCAGGCTTCAACCCACGTGACATCAGGCTTCAACCCACGTGACTTCAGGCTTCAACCCACGTGACTTTGAAAACGATCGGTCACCACTTTTGATGTTGGCAGCTACTTGTTCCAAACGCAACATCAGACGAACGAACACAAATATAGAAGAAAAAACACAATTGGTATCCAAAAAGTTTAGGTTTGAACCCACGTGACTTTAGGCTTCATCCCACGTGACTTAAGGCTTCAACCCACGTGACTTCAGGCTTCAACTCACGTGACTCCAGGCTTCAACCCACGTGACTTTGAAAACGATCGGTCACCACTTTTGATGTTGGCAGCTACTTGTTCCAAACGCAACATCAGACGAACGAACACAAATATAGAAGAAAAAACACAATTGGTATCCAAAAAGATCAGGTTTTAACCCACGTGACTTTTGGCTTCAACCCACGTGACCGCAGGCTTCAACCCACGTGACTTTTAAAACGTTCGGTCACCACTTTTGGAGTTGGCAGCTACTTGTTTCAAACGCAACATCTGACGAACGAACACAAAAATAGGAGAAAAGACACAATTGTTATCCAAAAAGTTCAGGTTTCAACCCACGTGACTTTAGGCTTCAACCCACGTGACTTCAGGGTTCAACCCACGTGACTTCAGGCTTCAACCCACGTGACTTCAGGCTTCAACCCACGTGACATCAGGCTTCAACCCACGTGACTTCAGGCTTCAACCCACGTGACTTTGAAAACGATCGGTCACCACTTTTGATGTTGGCAGCTACTTGTTCCAAACGCAACATCAGACGAACGAACACAAATATAGAAGAAAAAACACAATTGGTATCCAAAAAGTTCAGGTTTTAACCCACGTGACTTTTGGCTTCAACCCACGTGACTTCAGGCTTCAACCCACGTGAATTTGAAAACGATCGGTAACCACTTTTGAAGTTGGCAGCTACTCTTTCCAAACGCAACATCTGACAAACGAACACAAATATAGAAAAAAAGACACAATTGTTATTCAAAAAGTTTAGGTTTGAACCCACGTGACTGCAGGCTTCAACCCACGTGACTTCAGGCTTCAACCCACGTGACTTTGGAAACGATCGGTCACCACTTTTGAAGTTGGCAGCTACTCTTTCCAAACGCAACATCTGTCGAACGAACACAAATATAGAAGGAAAGACACAATTGTTATCCAAAAAGTTCAGGTTTCAACCCACGTGACTTTTTGGCTTTAACCCACGTGACTTCAGGCTTCAACCCACGTGACTTTGAAAACGATCGGTAACCACTTTTGAAAATGGCAGCTACTCTTTCCAAACGCAACATCTGACGAACGAACACAAATATAGAAAAAAAGACGCAATTGTTATCCAAAAAGTTCAGGTTTGAACCCACGTGACTCCAGGCTCCAACCCACGTGACTTCAGGCTTCAATCCACGTGACCTCAGGCTTCAACCTACGTGACTTAAAACGTTCGTTCACCACTTTTGGAGTTGGCAGCTACTTGTTCCAAACGCAACATCTGACGAACGAACACAAATATAGAAAAAAAGACGCAATTGTTATCCAAAAAGTTCAGGTTTGAACCCACGTGACTCCAGGCTCCAACCCACGTGACTTCAGGCTTCAATCCACGTGACCTCAGGCTTCAACCTACGTGACTTAAAACGTTCGTTCACCACTTTTGGAGTTGGCAGCTACTTGTTCCAAACGCAACATCTGACGAACAAACACAAAAATAGAAGAAAAGACACAATTGTTATCCAAAAAGTTCACGTTCCAACCCACGTGACTCCAGGCTCCAACCCACGTGACTTCAGGCTTTCACCCACGTGACTTTGAAAACGATCGGTCACCACTTTTGAAGTTGGCAGCTACTCTTTCCAAACGCAACATCTGACGAACGAACACAAATATAGAAGAAAAGACACAATTGTTATCCAAAAAGTTCAGGTTCCAACCCACGTGACTTTTGGCTTCAACCCACGTGACCTCAGGCTTCAGCCCACGTGACTTCAGGCGTCCACCCACGTGACTTTGAAAACGATCGGTAACCACTTTTAAAGTTGGCAGCTACTCTTTCCAAACGCAACATCTGACGAACGAACACAAATATAGGAGAAAAGACACAATTGGTATCCAAAAAGTTCAGGTTTTAACCCACGTGACTTTTGGCTTCAACCCACGTGACCTCAGGCTTCAACCCACGTGACTTCAGGCTTCAACCCACGTGACTTTGAAAACGATCGGTAACCACTTTTGAAGTTGGCAGCTACTCTTTCCAAACGCAACATCTGACGAACGAACACAAATATGGAAGAAAAAACACATTTGTTATCCAAAAAGTTCAGGTTTTAACCCACGTGACTTTAGGCTCCAACCCACGTGACTTCAGGCTTCAACCCACGTGACTTCAGGCTTCAACCCACGTGACATCAGGCTTCAACCCACGTGACTTCAGGCTTCAACCCACGTGACTTTGAAAACGATCGGTCACCACTTTTGATGTTGGCAGCTACTTGTTCCAAACGCAACATCAGACGAACGAACACAAATATAGAAGAAAAAACACAATTGGTATCCAAAAAGTTCAGGTTTTAACCCACGTGACTTTTGGCTTCAACCCACGTGACATCAGGCTCCAACTCACGTGACTTTGAAAACGATCGGTAACCACTTTTGAAGTTGGCAGCTACTCTTCCCAAACGCAGCATCTGACAAACGAACACAAATATAGAAAAAAAGACACAATTGTTATCCAAAAAGTTTAGGTTTGAACCCACGTGACTCCAGGCTTCAACCCACGTGACTTAAGGCGTCAACCCACGTGACTTTGAAAACGATCGGTAACCAATTTTGAAGTTGGCAGCTACTCTTTTCAAACGCAACATCTGACGAACGAACACAAATATAGAAGAAAAGACACAATTGGTATCCAAAAAGTTCAGGTTTTAACCCACGTGACTTCTGGCTTCAACCCACGTGACCTCAGGCTCCAACCCACGTAACTTCAGGCTTCAACCCACGTGACTTTGAAAACGATCGGTAACCACTTTGCCTCTAGGTTCGTAGTTATTTTACTCGACTTTACTCGAGGGAGGAATTAGTTGACGGCCGGGGGTCCTGGACGGTTTCAGTATCCAAAAAGTTCAGGTTTTAACCCACGTGACTTTTGGCTTCAACCCACGTGACCTCAGGCTCCAACCCACGTGACTTCAGGCTTCAACCCACGTGACTTTGAAAACGATCGGTAACCACTTTTGAAGTTGGCAGCTACTCTTTCCAAACGCAACATCTGACGAACGAACACAAATATGAAAGAAAAAACACAATTGTTATCCAAAAAGTTCAGGTTTTAACCCACGTGACTTTAGGCTTCAACCCACGTGACTTCAGGCTTCAACCCACGTGACTTCAGGCTTCAACCCACGTGACATCAGGCTTCAACCCACGTGACTTCAGGCTTTCACCCACGTGACTTTCAAAACGATCGGTCACCACTTTTGATGTTGGCAGCTACTTGTTCCAAACGCAACATCTGACGAACGAACACAAATATAGAAGAAAAGACTCAATTGTTATCCAAAAAGTTCAGGTTTCAACATACGTGACTTTTGGCTTCAACCCACGTGACTTCAGGCTTCAATCCACGTGACCTCAGGCTTCAACCTACGTGACTTAAAACGTTCGTTCACCACTTTTGGAGTTGGCAGCTACTTGTTCCAAACGCAACATCAGACGAACGAACACAAATATAGAAGAAAAAACACAATTGGTATCCAAAAAGTTCAGGTTTTAACCCACGTGACTTTTGGCTTCAACCCACGTGACTTCAGGCTTCAACCCACGTGACTTTGAAAACGATCGGTAACCACTTTTGAAGTTGGCAGCTATTCTTCCCAAACGCAACATCTGACGAACGAACACAAATATAGGAAAAAAGATACAATTGTTATCCAAAAAGTTCAGGTTTGAACCCACGTGACTCCAGGCTTCAACCCACGTGACTTCAGGCTTCAACCCACGTGACTTTGGAAACGATTGGTCACCACTTTTGATGTTGGCAGCTACTTGTTCCAAACGCAACATCTGACGAACGAACACAAATATAGAAGAAAAAACACAATTGTCATCCAAAAAGTTCAGATTTCAACCCACGTGACTTAAGGCTTCAACCCACGTGACTTCAGGCTTCAACCCACGTGACTTCAGGCTTCAACCCACGTGACTTTGAAAACGATCGGTAACCACTTTTGAAGTTGGCAGCTACTCTTTCCAAACGCAACATCTGACGAACGAACACAAATATAGAAAAAAAAGACACAATTGTTATCCAAAAAGTTCAGGCTTGAACCCACGTGACTCCAGGCTCCAACCCACGTGACTTCAGGCTTTCACCCACGTGACTTTCAAAACGATCGGTCACCACTTTTGATGTTGGCAGCTACTTGTTTCAAACGCAACATCTGACGAACGAACACAAAGATAGAAGAAAAGACACAATTGTTATCCAAAAAGTTCAGGTTTCAACCCACGTGACTTTTGGCTTCAACCCACGTGACTTCAGGCTTCAATCCACGTGACCTCAGGCTCCAACCCACGTGACTTTCAAAACGTTCGGTCACCACTTTTGAAGTTGGCAGCTACTCTTTCCAAACGCAACATCTGACGAACGAACACAAATATAGAAGAAAAGACACAATTGGTATCCAAAAGAATCAGGTTTTAACCCACGTGACTTTTGGCTTCAACCCACGTGACCTCAGGCTTCAACCCACGTGACTTCAGGCTTCAACCCACGTGACTTTGAAAACGATCGGTAACCACTTTTGAAGTTGGCAGCTACTCTTTCCAAACGCAACATCTGACGAACGAACACAAATATAGAAGAAAAGACACAATTGGTATCCAAAAAGTTCAGGTTTTAACCCACGTGACTTTTGGCTTCAACCCACGTGACCTCAGGCTCCAACCCACGTGACTTCAGGCTTCAACCCACGTGACTTTGAAAACGATCGGTAACCACTTTTGAAGTTGGCAGCTACTCTTTCCAAACGCAACATCTGACGAACAAACACAAATATAGGAAAAAAGACACAATTGTTATCCAAAATGTTCAGGTTTGAACCCACGTGACTCCAGGCTTCAACCCACGTGACTTCAGGCTTCAACCCACGTGACTTTGGAAACGATCGGTCACCACTTTTGATGTTGGCAGCTACTTGTTCCAAACGCAACATCTGACGAACGAACACAAATATAGAAGAAAAAACACAATTGTTATCCAAAAAGTTCAGGTTTCAACCCACGTGACTTTAGGCTTCAACCCACGTGACTTCAGGCTTCGACCCACGTGACTTCAGGCTTCAACCCACGTGACTTCAGGCTTCAACCCACGTGACATCAGGCTTCAACCCACGTGACTTCAGGCTTCAACCCACGTGACTTTGAAAACGATCGGTCACCACTTTTGATGTTGGCAGCTACTTGTTCCAAACGCAACATCAGACGAACGAACACAAATATAGAAGAAAAAACACAATTGGTATCCAAAAAGTTCAGGTTTTAACCCACGTGACTTTTGGCTTCAACCCACGTGACTTCAGGCTTCAACCCACGTGAATTTGAAAACGATCGGTAACCACTTTTGAAGTTGGCAGCTACTTTTTCCAAACGCAACATCTGTCGAACGAACACAAATATAGAAGAAAAGACACAATTGTTATCCAAAAAGTTCAGGTTTCAACCCACGTGACTTTTGGCTTTAACCCACGTGACTTCAGGCTTCAACCCACGTGACTTTGAAAACGATCGGTAACCACTTTTGAAAATGGCAGCTACTCTTTCCAAACGCAACATCTGACAAACGAACACAAATATAGAAAAAAAAACACAATTGTTATCCAAAAAGTTTAGGTTTGAACCCACGTGACTCCAGGCTTCAACCCACGTGACTCCAGGCTTCAACCCACGTGACTTTGGAAACGATCGGTCACCACTTTTGAAGTTGGCAGCTACTCTTTCCAAACGCAACATCTGTCGAACGAACACAAATATAGAAGAAAAGACACAATTGTTATCCAAAAAGTTCAGGTTTCAACCCACGTGACTTTTGGCTTTAACCCACGTGACTTCAGGCTTCAACCCACGTGACTTTGAAAACGATCGGTAACCACTTTTGAAAATGACAGCTACTCTTTCCAAACGCAACATCTGACGAACGAACACAAATATAGAAAAAAAGACACAATTGTTATCCAAAAAGTTCAGGTTTCAACTCACGTGACTTTTGGCTTTAACCCACGTGACTTCAGGCTTCAACCCACGTGACTTCCAAAACGATCGGTCACCACTTTTGATGTTGGCAGCTACTTGTTCCAAACGCAACAACTGACGAACGAACACAAATATAGAAGAAAAGACTCAATTGTTATCAAAAAGTTCAGGTTTCAACATACGTGACTTTTGGCTTTAACCCACGTGACTTCAGGCTTCAATCCACGTGACCTCAGGCTTCAACCTACGTGACTTAAAACGTTCGTTCACCACTTTTGGAGTTGGCAGCTACTTGTTCCAAACGCAACATCTGACGAACGAACACAAAAATAGAAGAAAAGACACAATTGTTATCCAAAAAGTTCACGTTCCAACCCACGTGACTCCAGGCTCCAACCCACGTGACTTCAGGCTTCCACCCACGTGACTTTGAAAACGATCGGTCACCACTTTTAAAGTTGGCAGCTACTCTTTCCAAACGCAACATCTGACGAACGAACACAAATATAGAAGAAAAGACACAATTGTTATCCAAAAAGTTCAGGTTCCAACCCACGTGACTTTTGGCTTCAACCCACGTGACTTCAGGCTTCAACCCACGTGACTTCAGGCGTCCACCCACGTGACTTTGAAAACGATCGGTAACCACTTTTAAAGTTGGCAGCTACTCTTTCCAAACGCAACATCTGACGAACGAACACAAATATAGAAGAAAAGACACAATTGGTATCCAAAAAGTTCAGGTTTTAACCCACGTGACTTTTGGCTTCAACCCACGTGACCTCAGGCTCCAACCCACGTGACTTCAGGCTTCAACTCACGTGACTTGAAAACGATCGGTAACCACTTTTGAAGTTGGCAGCTACTCTTTCCAAACGCAACATCTGACGAACGAACACAAATATGGAAGAAAAAACACAATTGTTATCCAAAAAGTTCAGGTTTTAACCCACGTAACTTTAGGCTCCAACCCACGTGACTTCAGGCTTCAACCCACGTGACTTCAGGCTTCAACCCACGTGACATCAGGCTTCAACCCACGTCACTTCAGGCTTTCACCCACGTGACTTTCAAAACGATCGGTCACCACTTTTGATGTTGGCAGCTACTTGTTCCAAACGCAACATCTGACGAACGAACACAAATATAGAAGAAAAGACTCAATTGTTATCCAAAAAGTTCAGGTTTCAACATACGTGACTTTTGGCTTCAACCCACGTGACTTCAGGCTTCAATCCACGTGACCTCAGGCTTCAACTTACGTGACTTAAAACGTTCGTTCACCACTTTTGGAGTTGGCAGCTACTTGTTCCAAACGCAACATCAGACGAACGAACACAAATATAGAAGAAAAAACACAATTGGTATCCAAAAAGTTCAGGTTTTAACCCACGTGACTTTTGGCTTCAACCCACGTGACATCAGGCTCCAACTCACGTGACTTTGAAAACGATCGGTAACCACTTTTGAAGTTGGCAGCTACTCTTCCCAAACGCAACATCTGACAAACGAACACAAATATAGAAAAAAAGACACAATTGTTATCCAAAAAGTTTAGGTTTGAACCCACGTGACTCCAGGCTTCAACCCACGTGACTTAAGGCGTCAACCCACGTGACTTTGAAAACGATCGGTAACCACTTTTGAAGTTGGCAGCTACTCTTTCCAAACGCAACATCTGACGAACGAACACAAATATAGAAGAAAAAACACAATTGGTATCCAAAAAGTTCAGGTTTTAACCCACGTGACTTTTGGCTTCAACCCACGTGACTTCAGGCTTCAACCCACGTGACTTTGAAAACGATCGGTAACCACTTTTGAAGTTGGCAGCTATTCTTCCCAAACGCAACATCTGACGAACGAACACAAATATAGAAAAAAAGATACAATTGTTATCCAAAAAGTTCAGGTTTGAACCCACGTGACTCCAGGCTTCAACCCACGTGACTTCAGGCTTCAACCCACGTGACTTCAGGCTTCAACTCACGTGACTTCAGGCTTCAACCCACGTGACTTTGAAAACGATCGGTCACCACTTTTGATGTTGGCAGCTACTTGTTCCAAACGCAACATCAGACGAACGAACACAAATATAGAAGAAAAAACACAATTGGTATCCAAAAAGATCAGGTTTGAACCCACGTGACTTTTGGCTTCAACCCACGTGACCTCAGGCTTCAACCCACGTGACTTTTAAAACGTTCGGTCACCACTTTTGGAGTTGGCAGCTACTTGTTTCGAACGCAACATCTGACGAACGAACACAAAAATAGGAGAAAAGACACAATTGTTATCCAAAAAGTTCAGGTTTCAACCCACGTGACTTCAGGCTCCAACCCACGTGACTTCAGGCTTTCACCCACGTGACTTTCAAAACGATCGGTCACCACTTTTGATGTTGGCAGCTACTTGTTCCAAACGCAACATCTGACGAACGAACACAAATATAGAAGAAAAGACACAATTGTTATCCAAAAAGTTCAGGTTTCAACCCACGTGACTTTTGGCCTCAACTCACGTGCCTTCAGGCTTCAACCCACGTGACTTCAGGCGTCAACCCACGTGACTTTGAAAACGATCAGTAACCACTTTTGAAGTTGGCAGAACGCAACATCTGACGAACGAACACAAATATAGAAGAAAAGACACAATTGGTATCCAAAAGAATCAGGTTTTAACCCACGTGACTCTTGGCTTCAACCCACGTGACCTCAGGCTTCAACCCACGTGACTTCAGGCTTCAACCCACGTGACTTTGAAAACGATCGGTAACCACTTTTGAAGTTGGCAGCTTCTCTTTCCAAACGCAACATCTGACGAACGAACACAAATATAGAAGAAAAGACACAATTGTTATCCAAAAAGTTCAGGTTCCAACCCACGTGACTTTTGGCTTCAACCCACGTGACTTCAGGCTTCAACCCACGTGACTTCAGGCGTCCACCCACGTGACTTCGAAAACGATCGGTAACCACTTTTAAAGTTGGCAGCTACTCTTTCCAAACGCAACATCTGACGAACGAACACAAATATAGAAGAAAAGACACAATTGGTATCCAAAAAGTTCAGGTTTTAACCCACGTGACTTTTGGCTTCAACCCACGTGACCTCAGGCTCCAACCCACGTGACTTCAGGCTTCAACCCACGTGACTTTGAAAACGATTGGTAACCACTTTTGAAGTTGGCAGCTACTCTTTCCAAACGCAACATCTGACGAACGAACACAAATATGGAAGAAAAAACACAATTGTTATCCAAAAAGTTCAGGTTTCAACCCACGTGACTTCAGGCTCCAACCCACGTGACTTCAGGCTTCAACCCACGTGACTTTGAAAACGATCGGTCACCACTTTTGATGTTGGCAGCTACTTGTTCCAAACGCAACATCAGACGAACGAACACAAATATAGAAGAAAAAACACAATTGGTATCCAAAAAGTTCAGGTTTTAACCCACGTGACTTTTGGCTTCAACCCACGTGACATCAGGCTCCAACTCACGTGACTTTGAAAACGATCGGTAACCACTTTTGAAGTTGGCAGCTACTCTTCCCAAACGCAACATCTGACAAACGAACACAAATATAGAAAAAAAGACACAATTGTTATCCAAAAAGTTTAGGTTTGAACCCACGTGACTCCAGGCTTCAACCCACGTGACTTAAGGCGTCAACCCACGTGACTTTGAAAACGATCGGTAACCACTTTTGAAGTTGGCAGCTACCCTTTCCAAACGCAACATCTGACGAACGAACACAAATATAGAAGAAAAGACACAATTGGTATCCAAAAAATTCAGGTTTCAACCCACGTGACTTTTGGCTTCAACCCACGTGACCTCAGGCTTGAACCCACGTGATTTTGAAAACGATCGATAACCACTTTTGAAGTTGGCAGCTACTCTTTCCAAACGCAACATCTGACGAACGAACACAAATATAGAAGAAAAGACACAATTGGTATCCAAAAAGTTCAGGTTTTAACCCACGTGACTTCTGGCTTCAACCCACGTGACCTCAGGCTCCAACCCACGTAACTTCAGGCTTCAACCCACGTGACTTTGAAAACGATCGGTAACCACTTTTGAAGTTGGCAGCTACTCTTTCCAAACGCAACATCTGACGAACGAACACAAATATAGAAAAAAAAACACAATTGTTATCCAAAAAGTTTAGGTTTGAACCCACGTGACTTTAGGCTTCATCCCACGTGACTTAAGGCTTCAACCCACGTGACTTCAGGCTTCAACTCACGTGACTCCAGGCTTCAACCCACGTGACTTTGAAAACGATCGGTCACCACTTTTGATGTTGGCAGCTACTTGTTCCAAACGCAACATCAGACGAACGAACACAAATATAGAAGAAAAAACACAATTGGTATCCAAAAAGATCAGGTTTTAACCCACGTGACTTTTGGCTTCAACCCACGTGACCTCAGGCTTCAACCCACGTGACTTTTAAAACGTTCGGTCACCACTTTTGGAGTTGGCAGCTACTTGTTTCAAACGCAACATCTGACGAACGAACACAAAAATAGGAGAAAAGACACAATTGTTATCCAAAAAGTTCAGGTTTCAACCCACGTGACTTTAGGCTTCAACCCACGTGACTCCAGGGTTCAACCCACGTGACTTCAGGCTTCAACCCACGTGACTTCAGGCTTCAACCCACGTGACATCAGGCTTCAACCCACGTGACTTCAGGCTTCAACCCACGTGACTTTGAAAACGATCGGTCACCACTTTTGATGTTGGCAGCTACTTGTTCCAAACGCAACATCAGACGAACGAACACAAATATAGAAGAAAAAACACAATTGGTATCCAAAAAGTTCAGGTTTTAACCCACGTGACTTTTGGCTTCAACCCACGTGACTTCAGGCTTCAACCCACGTGAATTTGAAAACGATCGGTAACGACTTTTGAAGTTGGCAGCTACTCTTTCCAAACGCAACATCTGACAAACGAACACAAATATAGAAAAAAAGACACAATTGTTATTCAAAAAGTTTAGGTTTGAACCCACGTGACTGCAGGCTTCAACCCACGTGACTTCAGGCTTCAACCCACGTGACTTTGGAAACGATCGGTCACCACTTTTGAAGTTGGCAGCTACTCTTTCCAAACGCAACATCTGTCGAACGAACACAAATATAGAAGGAAAGACACAATTGTTATCCAAAAAGTTCAGGTTTCAACCCACGTGACTTTTTGGCTTTAACCCACGTGACTTCAGGCTTCAACCCACGTGACTTTGAAAACGATCGGTAACCACTTTTGAAAATGGCAGCTACTCTTTCCAAACGCAACATCTGACGAACGAACACAAATATAGAAAAAAAGACGCAATTGTTATCCAAAAAGTTCAGGTTTGAACCCACGTGACTCCAGGCTCCAACCCACGTGACTTCAGGCTTCAATCCACGTGACCTCAGGCTTCAACCTACGTGACTTAAAACGTTCGTTCACCACTTTTGGAGTTGGCAGCTACTTGTTCCAAACGCAACATCTGACGAACAAACACAAAAATAGAAGAAAAGACACAATTGTTATCCAAAAAGTTCACGTTCCAACCCACGTGACTCCAGGCTCCAACCCACGTGACTTCAGGCTTTCACCCACGTGACTTTGAAAACGATCGGTCACCACTTTTGAAGTTGGCAGCTATTCTTTCCAAACGCAACATCTGACGAACGAACACAAATATAGAAGAAAAGACACAATTGTTATCCAAAAAGTTCAGGTTCCAACCCACGTGACTTTTGGCTTCAACCCACGTGACCTCAGGCTTCAGCCCACGTGACTTCAGGCGTCCACCCACGTGACTTTGAAAACGATCGGTATCCACTTTTAAAGTTGGCAGCTACTCTTTCCAAACGCAACATCTGACGAACGAACACAAATATAGGAGAAAAGACACAATTGGTATCCAAAAAGTTCAGGTTTTAACCCACGTGACTTTTGGCTTCAACCCACGTGACCTCAGGCTTCAACCCACGTGACTTCAGGCTTCAACCCACGTGACTTTGAAAACGATCGGTAACCACTTTTGAAGTTGGCAGCTACTCTTTCCAAACGCAACATCTGACGAACGAACACAAATATGGAAGAAAAAACACAATTGTTATCCAAAAAGTTCAGGTTTTAACCCACGTGACTTTAGGCTCCAACCCACGTGACTTCAGGCTTCAACCCACGTGACTTCGGGCTTCAACCCACGTGACATCAGGCTTCAACCCACGTGACTTCAGGCTTCAACCCACGTGACTTTGAAAACGATCGGTCACCACTTTTGATGTTGGCAGCTACTTGTTCCAAACGCAACATCAGACGAACGAACACAAATATAGAAGAAAAAACACAATTGGTATCCAAAAAGTTTAGGTTTGAACCCACGTGACTTTAGGCTTCATCCCACGTGACTTAAGGCTTCAACCCACGTGACTTCAGGCTTCAACTCACGTGACTCCAGGCTTCAACCCACGTGACTTTGAAAACGATCGGTCACCACTTTTGATGTTGGCAGCTACTTGTTCCAAACGCAACATCAGACGAACGAACACAAATATAGAAGAAAAAACACAATTGGTATCCAAAAAGATCAGGTTTTAACCCACGTGACTTTTGGCTTCAACCCACGTGACCTCAGGCTTCAACCCACGTGACTTTTAAAACGTTCGGTCACCACTTTTGGAGTTGGCAGCTACTTGTTTCAAACGCAACATCTGACGAACGAACACAAAAATAGGAGAAAAGACACAATTGTTATCCAAAAAGTTCAGGTTTCAACCCACGTGACTTTAGGCTTCAACCCACGTGACTTCAGGGTTCTACCCACGTGACTTCAGGCTTCAATCCACGTGACTTCAGGCTTCAACCCACGTGACATCAGGCTTCAACCCACGTGACTTCAGGCTTCAACCCACGTGACTTTGAAAACGATCGGTCACCACTTTTGATGTTGGCAGCTACTTGTTCCAAACGCAACATCTGTCGAACGAACACAAATATAGAAGGAAAGACACAATTGTTATCCAAAAAGTTCAGGTTTCAACCCACGTGACTTTTTGGCTTTAACCCACGTGACTTCAGGCTTCAACCCACGTGACTTTGAAAACGATCGGTAACCACTTTTGAAAATGGCAGCTACTCTTTCCAAACGCAACATCTGACGAACGAACACAAATATAGAAAAAAAGACGCAATTGTTATCCAAAAAGTTCAGGTTTGAACCCACGTGACTCCAGGCTCCAACCCACGTGACTTCAGGCTTCAATCCACGTGACCTCAGGCTTCAACCTACGTGACTTAAAACGTTCGTTCACCACTTTTGGAGTTGGCAGCTACTTGTTCCAAACGCAACATCTGACGAACAAACACAAAAATAGAAGAAAAGACACAATTGTTATCCAAAAAGTTCACGTTCCAACCCACGTGACTCCAGGCTCCAACCCACGTGACTTCAGGCTTTCACCCACGTGACTTTGAAAACGATCGGTCACCACTTTTGAAGTTGGCAGCTACTCTTTCCAAACGCAACATCTGACGAACGAACACAAATATAGAAGAAAAGACACAATTGTTATCCAAAAAGTTCAGGTTCCAACCCACGTGACTTTTGGCTTCAACCCACGTGACCTCAGGCTTCAGCCCACGTGACTTCAGGCGTCCACCCACGTGACTTTGAAAACGATCGGTAACCACTTTTAAAGTTGGCAGCTACTCTTTCCAAACGCAACATCTGACGAACGAACACAAATATAGGAGAAAAGACACAATTGGTATCCAAAAAGTTCAGGTTTTAACCCACGTGACTTTTGGCTTCAACCCACGTGACCTCAGGCTTCAACCCACGTGACTTCAGGCTTCAACCCACGTGACTTTGAAAACGATCGGTAACCACTTTTGAAGTTGGCAGCTACTCTTTCCAAACGCAACATCTGACGAGCGAACACAAATATGGAAGAAAAAACACAATTGTTATCCAAAAAGTTCAGGTTTTAACCCACGTGACTTTAGGCTCCAACCCACGTGACTTCAGGCTTCAACCCACGTGACTTCAGGCTTCAACCCACGTGACATCAGGCTTCAACCCACGTGACTTCAGGCTTCAACCCACGTGACTTTGAAAACGATCGGTCACCACTTTTGATGTTGGCAGCTACTTGTTCCAAACGCAACATCAGACGAACGAACACAAATATAGAAGAAAAAACACAATTGGTATCCAAAAAGTTCAGGTTTTAACCCACGTGACTTTTGGCTTCAACCCACGTGACATCAGGCTCCAACTCACGTGACTTTGAAAACGATCGGTAACCACTTTTGAAGTTGGCAGCTACTCTTCCCAAACGCAGCATCTGACAAACGAACACAAATATAGAAAAAAAGACACAATTGTTATCCAAAAAGTTTAGGTTTGAACCCACGTGACTCCAGGCTTCAACCCACGTGACTTAAGGCGTCAACCCACGTGACTTTGAAAACGATCGGTAACCACTTTTGAAGTTGGCAGCTACTCTTTCCAAACGCAACATCTGACGAACGAACACAAATATAGAAGAAAAGACACAATTGGTATCCAAAAAGTTCAGGTTTTAACCCACGTGACTTCTGGCTTCAACCCACGTGACCTCAGGCTCCAACCCACGTAACTTCAGGCTTCAACCCACGTGACTTTGAAAACGATCGGTAACCACTTTTGAAGTTGGCAGCTACTCTTTCCAAACGCAACATCTGACGAACGAACACAAATATAGAAGAAAAAACACAATTGGTATCCAAAAAGATCAGGTTTTTACCCACGTGACTTTTGGCTTCAACCCACGTGACCTCAGGCTTCAACCCACGTGACTTCAGGCTTCAACCCACGTGACATTGAAAACGATCGGTAACCACTTTTGAAGTTGGCAGCTACTTGTTCCAAACGCAACATCTGACGAACGAACACAAATATAGAAGAAAAGACTCAATTGTTATCCAAAAAGTTCAGGTTTCAACATACGTGACTTTTGGCTTCAACCCACGTGACTTCAGGCTTCAATCCACGTGACCTCAGGCTTCAACTTACGTGACTTAAAACGTTCGTTCACCACTTTTGGAGTTGGCAGCTACTTGTTCCAAACGCAACATCAGACGAACGAACACAAATATAGAAGAAAAAACACAATTGGTATCCAAAAAGTTCAGGTTTTAACCCACGTGACTTTTGGCTTCAACCCACGTGACATCAAGCTCCAACTCACGTGACTTTGAAAACGATCGGTAACCACTTTTGAAGTTGGCAGCTACTCTTCCCAAACGCAACATCTGACAAACGAACACAAATATAGAAAAAAAGACACAATTGTTATCCAAAAAGTTTAGGTTTAAACCCACGTGACTCCAGGCTTCAACCCACGTGACTTAAGGCGTCAACCCACGTGACTTTGAAAACGATCGGTAACCACTTTTGAAGTTGGCAGCTACTCTTTCCAAACGCAACATCTGACGAACGAACACAAATATAGAAGAAAAAACACAATTGGTATCCAAAAAGTTCAGGTTTTAACCCACGTGACTTTTGGCTTCAACCCACGTGACTTCAGGCTTCAACCCACGTGACTTTGAAAACGATCGGTAACCACTTTTGAAGTTGGCAGCTATTCTTCCCAAACGCAACATCTGACGAACGAACACAAATATAGAAAAAAAGATACAATTGTTATCCAAAAAGTTCAGGTTTGAACCCACGTGACTCCAGGCTTCAACCCACGTGACTTCAGGCTTCAACCCACGTGACTTCAGGCTTCAACTCACGTGACTTCAGGCTTCAACCCACGTGACTTTGAAAACGATCGGTCACCACTTTTGATGTTGGCAGCTACTTGTTCCAAACGCAACATCAGACGAACGAACACAAATATAGAAGAAAAAACACAATTGGTATCCAAAAAGATCAGGTTTTAACCCACGTGACTTTTGGCTTCAACCCACGTGACCTCAGGCTTCAACCCACGTGACTTTTAAAACGTTCGGTCACCACTTTTGGAGTTGGCAGCTACTTGTTTCAAACGCAACATCTGACGAACGAACACAAAAATAGGAGAAAAGACACAATTGTTATCCAAAAAGTTCAGGTTTCAACCCACGTGACTTTAGGCTTCAACCCACGTGACTTCAGGGTTCTACCCACGTGACTTCAGGCTTCAACCCACGTGACTCCAGGCTTCAACCCACGTGACATCAGGCTTCAACCCACGTGACTTCAGGCTTCAACCCACGTGACTTTGAAAACGATCGGTCACCACTTTTGATGTTGGCAGCTACTTGTTCCAAACGCAACATCAGACGAACGAACACAAATATAGAAAAAAAAACACAATTGGTATCCAAAAAGTTCAGGTTTTAACCCACGTGACTTTTGGCTTCAACCCACGTGACTTCAGGCTTCAACCCACGTGAATTTGAAAACGATCGGTAACCACTTTTGAAGTTGGCAGCTACTCTTTCCAAACGCAACATCTGACAAACGAACACAAATATAGAAAAAAAGACACAATTGTTATTCAAAAAGTTTAGGTTTGAACCCACGTGACTGCAGGCTTCAACCCACGTGACTTCAGGCTTCAACCCACGTGACTTTGGAAACGATCGGTCACCACTTTTGAAGTTGGCAGCTACTCTTTCCAAACGCAACATCTGTCGAACGAACACAAATATAGAAGGAAAGACTCAATTGTTATCCAAAAAGTTCAGGTTTCAACCCACGTGACTTTTTGGCTTTAACCCACGTGACTTCAGGCTTCAACCCACGTGACTTTGAAAACGATCGGTAACCACTTTTGAAAATGGCAGCTACTCTTTCCAAACGCAACATCTGACGAACGAACACAAATATAGAAAAAAAGACGCAATTGTTATCCAAAAAGTTCAGGTTTGAACCCACGTGACTCCAGGCTCCAACCCACGTGACTTCAGGCTTCAATCCACGTGACCTCAGGCTTCAACCTACGTGACTTAAAACGTTCGTTCACCACTTTTGGAGTTGGCAGCTACTTGTTCCAAACGCAACATCTGACGAACAAACACAAAAATAGAAGAAAAGACACAATTGTTATCCAAAAAGTTCACGTTCCAACCCACGTGACTCCAGGCTCCAACCCACGTGACTTCAGGCTTTCACCCACGTGACTTTGAAAACGATCGGTCACCACTTTTGAAGTTGGCAGCTACTCTTTCCAAACGCAACATCTGACGAACGAACACAAATATAGAAGAAAAGACACAATTGTTATCCAAAAAGTTCAGGTTCCAACCCACGTGACTTTTGGCTTCAACCCACGTGACCTCAGGCTTCAGCCCACGTGACTTCAGGCGTCCACCCACGTGACTTTGAAAACGATCGGTAACCACTTTTAAAGTTGGCAGCTACTCTTTCCAAACGCAACATCTGACGAACGAACACAAATATAGGAGAAAAGACACAATTGGTATCCAAAAAGTTCAGGTTTTAACCCACGTGACTTTTGGCTTCAACCCACGTGACCTCAGGCTTCAACCCACGTGACTTCAGGCTTCAACCCACGTGACTTTGAAAACGATCGGTAACCACTTTTGAAGTTGGCAGCTACTCTTTCCAAACGCAACATCTGACGAGCGAACACAAATATGGAAGAAAAAACACAATTGTTATCCAAAAAGTTCAGGTTTTAACCCACGTGACTTTAGGCTCCAACCCACGTGACTTCAGGCTTCAACCCACGTGACTTCAGGCTTCAACCCACGTGACATCAGGCTTCAACCCACGTGACTTCAGGCTTCAACCCACGTGACTTTGAAAACGATCGGTCACCACTTTTGATGTTGGCAGCTACTTGTTCCAAACGCAACATCAGACGAACGAACACAAATATAGAAGAAAAAACACAATTGGTATCCAAAAAGTTCAGGTTTTAACCCACGTGACTTTTGGCTTCAACCCACGTGACATCAGGCTCCAACTCACGTGACTTTGAAAACGATCGGTAACCACTTTTGAAGTTGGCAGCTACTCTTCCCAAACGCAGCATCTGACAAACGAACACAAATATAGAAAAAAAGACACAATTGTTATCCAAAAAGTTTAGGTTTGAACCCACGTGACTCCAGGCTTCAACCCACGTGACTTAAGGCGTCAACCCACGTGACTTTGAAAACGATCGGTAACCACTTTTGAAGTTGGCAGCTACTCTTTCCAAACGCAACATCTGACGAACGAACACAAATATAGAAGAAAAGACACAATTGGTATCCAAAAAGTTCAGGTTTTAACCCACGTGACTTCTGGCTTCAACCCACGTGACCTCAGGCTCCAACCCACGTAACTTCAGGCTTCAACCCACGTGACTTTGAAAACGATCGGTAACCACTTTTGAAGTTGGCAGCTACTCTTTCCAAACGCAACATCTGACGAACGAACACAAATATAGAAGAAAAAACACAATTGGTATCCAAAAAGATCAGGTTTTTACCCACGTGACTTTTGGCTTCAACCCACGTGACCTCAGGCTTCAACCCACGTGACTTCAGGCTTCAACCCACGTGACATTGAAAACGATCGGTAACCACTTTTGAAGTTGGCAGCTACTTGTTCCAAACGCAACATCTGACGAACGAACACAAATATAGAAGAAAAGACTCAATTGTTATCCAAAAAGTTCAGGTTTCAACATACGTGACTTTTGGCTTCAACCCACGTGACTTCAGGCTTCAATCCACGTGACCTCAGGCTTCAACTTACGTGACTTAAAACGTTCGTTCACCACTTTTGGAGTTGGCAGCTACTTGTTCCAAACGCAACATCAGACGAACGAACACAAATATAGAAGAAAAAACACAATTGGTATCCAAAAAGTTCAGGTTTTAACCCACGTGACTTTTGGCTTCAACCCACGTGACATCAAGCTCCAACTCACGTGACTTTGAAAACGATCGGTAACCACTTTTGAAGTTGGCAGCTACTCTTCCCAAACGCAACATCTGACAAACGAACACAAATATAGAAAAAAAGACACAATTGTTATCCAAAAAGTTTAGGTTTGAACCCACGTGACTCCAGGCTTCAACCCACGTGACTTAAGGCGTCAACCCACGTGACTTTGAAAACGATCGGTAACCACTTTTGAAGTTGGCAGCTACTCTTTCCAAACGCAACATCTGACGAACGAACACAAATATAGAAGAAAAAACACAATTGGTATCCAAAAAGTTCAGGTTTTAACCCACGTGACTTTTGGCTTCAACCCACGTGACTTCAGGCTTCAACCCACGTGACTTTGAAAACGATCGGTAACCACTTTTGAAGTTGGCAGCTATTCTTCCCAAACGCAACATCTGACGAACGAACACAAATATAGAAAAAAAGATACAATTGTTATCCAAAAAGTTCAGGTTTGAACCCACGTGACTCCAGGCTTCAACCCACGTGACTTCAGGCTTCAACCCACGTGACTTCAGGCTTCAACTCACGTGACTTCAGGCTTCAACCCACGTGACTTTGAAAACGATCGGTCACCACTTTTGATGTTGGCAGCTACTTGTTCCAAACGCAACATCAGACGAACGAACACAAATATAGAAGAAAAAACACAATTGGTATCCAAAAAGATCAGGTTTTAACCCACGTGACTTTTGGCTTCAACCCACGTGACCTCAGGCTTCAACCCACGTGACTTTTAAAACGTTCGGTCACCACTTTTGGAGTTGGCAGCTACTTGTTTCGAACGCAACATCTGACGAACGAACACAAAAATAGGAGAAAAGACACAATTGTTATCCAAAAAGTTCAGGTTTCAACCCACGTGACTTCAGGCTCCAACCCACGTGACTTCAGGCTTTCACCCACGTGACTTTCAAAACGATCGGTCACCACTTTTGATGTTGGCAGCTACTTGTTCCAAACGCAACATCTGACGAACGAACACAAATATAGAAGAAAAGACACAATTGTTATCCAAAAAGTTCAGGTTTCAACCCACGTGACTTTTGGCCTCAACCCACGTGACTTCAGGCTTCAACCCACGTGACTTCAGGCGTCAACCCACGTGACTTTGAAAACGATCAGTAACCACTTTTGAAGTTGGCAGAACGCAACATCTGACGAACGAACACAAATATAGAAGAAAAGACACAATTGGTATCCAAAAGAATCAGGTTTTAACCCACGTGACTTTTGGCTTCAACCCACGTGACCTCAGGCTTCAACCCACGTGACTTCAGGCTTCAACCCACGTGACTTTGAAAACGATCGGTAACCACTTTTGAAGTTGGCAGCTTCTCTTTCCAAACGCAACATCTGACGAACGAACACAAATATAGAAGAAAAGACACAATTGTTATCCAAAAAGTTCAGGTTCCAACCCACGTGACTTTTGGCTTCAACCCACGTGACTTCAGGCTTCAACCCACGTGACTTCAGGCGTCCACCCACGTGACTTCGAAAACGATCGGTAACCACTTTTAAAGTTGGCAGCTACTCTTTCCAAACGCAACATCTGACGAACGAACACAAATATAGAAGAAAAGACACAATTGGTATCCAAAAAGTTCAGGTTTTAACCCACGTGACTTTTGGCTTCAACCCACGTGACCTCAGGCTCCAACCCACGTGACTTCAGGCTTCAACCCACGTGACTTTGAAAACGATTGGTAACCACTTTTGAAGTTGGCAGCTACTCTTTCCAAACGCAACATCTGACGAACGAACACAAATATGGAAGAAAAAACACAATTGTTATCCAAAAAGTTCAGGTTTCAACCCACGTGACTTTAGGCTCCAACCCACGTGACTTCAGGCTTCAACCCACGTGACTTTGAAAACGATCGGTCACCACTTTTGATGTTGGCAGCTACTTGTTCCAAACGCAACATCAGACGAACGAACACAAATATAGAAGAAAAAACACAATTGGTATCCAAAAAGTTCAGGTTTTAACCCACGTGACTTTTGGCTTCAACCCACGTGACATCAGGCTCCAACTCACGTGACTTTGAAAACGATCGGTAACCACTTTTGAAGTTGGCAGCTACTCTTCCCAAACGCAACATCTGACAAACGAACACAAATATAGAAAAAAAGACACAATTGTTATCCAAAAAGTTTAGGTTTGAACCCACGTGACTCCAGGCTTCAACCCACGTGACTTGAGGCGTCAACCCACGTGACTTTGAAAACGATCGGTAACCACTTTTGAAGTTGGCAGCTACCCTTTCCAAACGCAACATCTGACGAACGAACACAAATATAGAAGAAAAGACACAATTGGTATCCAAAAAATTCAGGTTTTAACCCACGTGACTTTTGGCTTCAACCCACGTGACCTCAGGCTTAAACCCACGTGATTTTGAAAACGATCGGTAACCACTTTTGAAGTTGGCAGCTACTCTTTCCAAACGCAACATCTGACGAACGAACACAAATATAGAAGAAAAGACACAATTGGTATCCAAAAAGTTCAGGTTTTAACCCACGTGACTTCTGGCTTCAACCCACGTGACCTCAGGCTCCAACCCACGTAACTTCAGGCTTCAACCCACGTGACTTTGAAAACGATCGGTAACCACTTTTGAAGTTGGCAGCTACTCTTTCCAAACGCAACATCTGACGAACGAACACAAATATAGAAAAAAAAACACAATTGTTATCCAAAAAGTTTAGGTTTGAACCCACGTGACTTTAGGCTTCATCCCACGTGACTTAAGGCTTCAACCCACGTGACTTCAGGCTTCAACTCACGTGACTCCAGGCTTCAACCCACGTGACTTTGAAAACGATCGGTCACCACTTTTGATGTTGGCAGCTACTTGTTCCAAACGCAACATCAGACGAACGAACACAAATATAGAAGAAAAAACACAATTGGTATCCAAAAAGATCAGGTTTTAACCCACGTGACTTTTGGCTTCAACCCACGTGACCTCAGGCTTCAACCCACGTGACTTTTAAAACGTTCGGTCACCACTTTTGGAGTTGGCAGCTACTTGTTTCAAACGCAACATCTGACGAACGAACACAAAAATAGGAGAAAAGACACAATTGTTATCCAAAAAGTTCAGGTTTCAACCCACGTGACTTTAGGCTTCAACCCACGTGACTTCAGGGTTCAACCCACGTGACTTCAGGCTTCAACCCACGTGACTTCAGGCTTCAACCCACGTGACATCAGGCTTCAACCCACGTGACTTCAGGCTTCAACCCACGTGACTTTGAAAACGATCGGTCACCACTTTTGATGTTGGCAGCTCCTTGTTCCAAACGCAACATCAGACGAACGAACACAAATATAGAAGAAAAAACACAATTGGTATCCAAAAAGTTCAGGTTTTAACCCACGTGACTTTTGGCTTCAACCCACGTGACTTCAGGCTTCAACCCACGTGAATTTGAAAACGATCGGTAACGACTTTTGAAGTTGGCAGCTACTCTTTCCAAGCGCAACAACTGACAAACGAACACAAATATAGAAGGAAAGACACAATTGTTATCCAAAAAGTTCAGGTTTCAACCCACGTGACTTTTTGGCTTTAACCCACGTGACTTCAGGCTTCAACCCACGTGACTTTGAAAACGATCGGTAACCACTTTTGAAAATGGCAGCTACTCTTTCCAAACGCAACATCTGACGAACGAACACAAATATAGAAAAAAAGACGCAATTGTTATCCAAAAAGTTCAGGTTTGAACCCACGTGACTCCAGGCTCCAACCCACGTGACTTCAGGCTTCAATCCACGTGACCTCAGGCTTCAACCTACGTGACTTAAAACGTTCGTTCACCACTTTTGGAGTTGGCAGCTACTTGTTCCAAACGCAACATCTGACGAACAAACACAAAAATAGAAGAAAAGACACAATTGTTATCCAAAAAGTTCACGTTCCAACCCACGTGACTCCAGGCTCCAACCCACGTGACTTCAGGCTTTCACCCACGTGACTTTGAAAACGATCGGTCACCACTTTTGAAGTTGGCAGCTACTCTTTCCAAACGCAACATCTGACGAACGAACACAAATACAGAAGAAAAGACACAATTGTTATCCAAAAAGTTCAGGTTCCAACCCACGTGACTTTTGGCTTCAACCCACGTGACCTCAGGCTTCAGCCCACGTGACTTCAGGCGTCCACCCACGTGACTTTGAAAACGATCGGTAACCACTTTTAAAGTTGGCAGCTACTCTTTCCAAACGCAACATCTGACGAACGAACACAAATATAGGAGAAAAGACACTATTGGTATCCAAAAAGTTCAGGTTTTAACCCACGTGACTTTTGGCTTCAACCCACGTGACCTTAGGCTTCAACCCACGTGACTTCAGGCTTCAACCCACGTGACTTTGAAAACGATCGGTAACCACTTTTGAAGTTGGCAGCTACTCTTTCCAAACGCAACATCTGACGAACGAACACAAATATGGAAGAAAAAACACAATTGTTATCCAAAAAGTTCAGGTTTTAACCCACGTGACTTTAGGCTCCAACCCACGTGACTTCAGGCTTCAACCCACGTGACTTCAGGCTTCAACCCACGTGACATCAGGCTTCAACCCACGTGACTTCAGGCTTCAACCCACGTGACTTTGAAAACGATCGGTCACCACTTTTGATGTTGGCAGCTACTTGTTCCAAACGCAACATCAGACGAACGAACACAAATATAGAAGAAAAAACACAATTGGTATCCAAAAAGTTCAGGTTTTAACCCACGTGACTTTTGGCTTCAACCCACGTGACTTCAGGCTTCAACCCACGTGAATTTGAAAACGATCGGTAACCACTTTTGAAGTTGGCAGCTACTCTTTCCAAACGCAACATCTGACAAACGAACACAAATATAGAAAAAAAGACACAATTGTTATTCAAAAAGTTTAGGTTTGAACCCACGTGACTGCAGGCTTCAACCCACGTGACTTCAGGCTTCAACCCACGTGACTTTGGAAACGATCGGTCACCACTTTTGAAGTTGGCAGCTACTCTTTCCAAACGCAACATCTGTCGAACGAACACAAATATAGAAGGAAAGACACAATTGTTATCCAAAAAGTTCAGGTTTCAACCCACGTGACTTTTTGGCTTTAACCCACGTGACTTCAGGCTTCAACCCACGTGACTTTGAAAACGATCGGTAACCACTTTTGAAAATGGCAGCTACTCTTTCCAAACGCAACATCTGACGAACGAACACAAATATAGAAAAAAAGACGCAATTGTTATCCAAAAAGTTCAGGTTTGAACCCACGTGACTCCAGGCTCCAACCCACGTGACTTCAGGCTTCAATCCACGTGACCTCAGGCTTCAACCTACGTGACTTAAAACGTTCGTTCACCACTTTTGGAGTTGGCAGCTACTTGTTCCAAACGCAACATCTGACGAACGAACACAAATATAGAAAAAAAGACGCAATTGTTATCCAAAAAGTTCAGGTTTGAACCCACGTGACTCCAGGCTCCAACCCACGTGACTTCAGGCTTCAATCCACGTGACCTCAGGCTTCAACCTACGTGACTTAAAACGTTCGTTCACCACTTTTGGAGTTGGCAGCTACTTGTTCCAAACGCAACATCTGACGAACAAACACAAAAATAGAAGAAAAGACACAATTGTTATCCAAAAAGTTCACGTTCCAACCCACGTGACTCCAGGCTCCAACCCACGTGACTTCAGGCTTTCACCCACGTGACTTTGAAAACGATCGGTCACCACTTTTGAAGTTGGCAGCTACTCTTTCCAAACGCAACATCTGACGAACGAACACAAATATAGAAGAAAAGACACAATTGTTATCCAAAAAGTTCAGGTTCCAACCCACGTGACTTTTGGCTTCAACCCACGTGACCTCAGGCTTCAGCCCACGTGACTTCAGGCGTCCACCCACGTGACTTTGAAAACGATCGGTAACCACTTTTAAAGTTGGCAGCTACTCTTTCCAAACGCAACATCTGACGAACGAACACAAATATAGGAGAAAAGACACAATTGGTATCCAAAAAGTTCAGGTTTTAACCCACGTGACTTTTGGCTTCAACCCACGTGACCTCAGGCTTCAACCCACGTGACTTCAGGCTTCAACCCACGTGACTTTGAAAACGATCGGTAACCACTTTTGAAGTTGGCAGCTACTCTTTCCAAACGCAACATCTGACGAACGAACACAAATATGGAAGAAAAAACACAATTGTTATCCAAAAAGTTCAGGTTTTAACCCACGTGACTTTAGGCTCCAACCCACGTGACTTCAGGCTTCAACCCACGTGACTTCAGGCTTCAACCCACGTGACATCAGGCTTCAACCCACGTGACTTCAGGCTTCAACCCACGTGACTTTGAAAACGATCGGTCACCACTTTTGATGTTGGCAGCTACTTGTTCCAAACGCAACATCAGACGAACGAACACAAATATAGAAGGAAAAACACAATTGGTATCCAAAAAGTTCAGGTTTTAACCCACGTGACTTTTGGCTTCAACCCACGTGACATCAGGCTCCAACTCACGTGACTTTGAAAACGATCGGTAACCACTTTTGAAGTTGGCAGCTACTCTTCCCAAACGCAGCATCTGACAAACGAACACAAATATAGAAAAAAAGACACAATTGTTATCCAAAAAGTTTAGGTTTGAACCCACGTGACTCCAGGCTTCAACCCACGTGACTTAAGGCGTCAACCCACGTGACTTTGAAAACGATCGGTAACCAATTTTGAAGTTGGCAGCTACTCTTTTCAAACGCAACATCTGACGAACGAACACAAATATAGAAGAAAAGACACAATTGGTATCCAAAAAGTTCAGGTTTTAACCCACGTGACTTCTGGCTTCAACCCACGTGACCTCAGGCTCCAACCCACGTAACTTCAGGCTTCAACCCACGTGACTTTGAAAACGATCGGTAACCACTTTTGAAGTTGGCAGCTACTCTTTCCAAACGCAACATCTGACGAACGAACACAAATATAGAAGAAAAAACACAATTGGTATCCAAAAAGATCAGGTTTTTACCCACGTGACTTTTGGCTTCAACCCACGTTACCTCAGGCTTCAACCCACGTGACTTCAGGCTTCAACCCACGTGACATTGAAAACGATCGGTAACCACTTTTGAAGTTGGCAGCTACTCTTTCCAAACGCAACATCTGACAAACGAACACAAATATAGAAAAAAAGACACAATTGTTTCCCAAAAAAATTAGGTTAGAACCCACGTAACTCCAGGCTTCAACCCACGTGACTTCAGGCTTCAACCCACGTGACTTTGAAAACGATCGGTAACCACTTTTGAAGTTGGCAGCTACTCTTTCCAAACGCAACATCTGACGAACGAACACAAATATAGAAGAAAAGACACAATTGGTATCCAAAAAGTTCAGGTTTTAACCCACGTGACTTCTGGCTTCAACCCACGTGACCTCAGGCTCCAACCCACGTAACTTCAGGCTTCAACCCACGTGACTTTGGAAACGATCGGTAACCACTTTTGAAGTTGGCAGCTACTCTTTCCAAACGCAACATCTGACAAACGAACACAAATATAGAAAAAAAGACACAATTGTTATCCAAAAAGTTTAGGTTTGAACCCACGTGACTTTAGGCTTCATCCCACGTGACTTCAGGCTTCAACCCACGTGACTTCAGGCTTCAACTCACGTGACTTCAGGCTTCAACCCACGTGACTTTGAAAACGATCGGTCACCACTTTTGATGTTGGCAGCTACATGTTCCAAACGCAACATCAGACGAACGAACACAAATATAGAAGAAAAAACACAATTGGTATCCAAAAAGATCAGGTTTTTACCCACGTGACTTTTGGCTTCAACCCACGTGACCTCAGGCTTCAACCCACGTGACTTCAGGCTTCAACCCACGTGACATTGAAAACGATCGGTAACCACTTTTGAAGTTGGCAGCTACTCTTTCCAAACGCAACATCTGACAAACGAACACAAATATAGAAAAAAAGACACAATTGTTTCCCAAAAAGTTTAGGTTAGAACCCACGTAACTCCAGGCTTCAACCCACGTGACTTCAGGCTTCAACCCACGTGACTTTGGAAACGATCGGTCACCACTTTTGAAGTTGGCAGCTACTCTTTCCAAACGCAACATCTGTCGAACGAACACAAATATAGAAGAAAAGACACAATTGTTATCCAAAAAGTTCAGGTTTCAACCCACGTGACTTTTGGCTTTAACCCACGTGACTTCAGGCTTCAACCCACGTGACTTTGAAAACGATCGGTAACCACTTTTGAAGTTGGCAGCTACTCTTTCCAAACGCAACATCTGTCGAACGAACACGAATATAGAAGAAAAGACACAATTGTTATCCAAAAAGTTCAGGTTTCAACCCACGTGACTTTTGGCTTCAACCCACGTGACTTCAGGCTTCAACCCACGTGACTTAAAACGTTCGTTCACCACTTTTGGAGTTGGCAGCTACTTGTTCCAAACGCAACATCTGACGAACGAACACAAAAATAGAAGAAAAGACACAATTGTTATCCAAAAAGTTCACGTTCCAACCCACGTGACTCCAGGCTCCAACCCACGTGTTCTCAGGCTTTCACCCACGTGACTTTCAAAACGATCGGTCACCACTTTTGATGTTGGCAGCTACTTGTCCCAAACGCAACATCTGACGAACGAACACACATATAGAAGAAAAGACTCAATTGTTATCCAAAAAGTTCAGGTTTCAACCCACGTGACTTTTGGCTTCAACCCACGTGACTTCAGGCTTCAATCCACGTGACCTCAGGCTTCAACCCACGTGACTTAAAACGTTTGTTCACCACTTTTGGAGTTGGCAGCTACTTGTTCCAAACGCAACATCTGACGAACGAACACAAAAATAGAAGAAAAGACACAATTGTTATCCAAAAAGTTCACGTTCCAACCCACGTGACTCCAGGCTCCAACCCACGTGACTTCAGGCTTTCACCCACGTGACTTTGAAAACGATCGGTCACCACTTTTGAAGTTGGCAGCTACTCTTTCCAAACGCAACATCTGACGAACGAACACAAATATAGAAGAAAAGACCAATTGTTATCCAAAAAGTTCAGGTTCCAACCCACGTGACTTTTGGCTTCAACCCACGTGACTTCAGGCTTCAACCCACGTGACTTCAGGCGTCCACCCACGTGACTTTGAAAACGATCGGTAACCACTTTTAAAGTTGGCAGCTACTTTTTCCAAACGCAACATCTGACGAACGAACACAAATATAGAAGAAAAGACACAATTGGCATCCAAAAAGTTCAGGTTTTAACCCACGTGACTTTTGGCTTCAACCCACGTGACCTCAGGCTCCAACCCACGTGACTTCAGGCTCCAACCCACGTGACTTTGAAAACGATCGGTAACCACTTTTGAAGTTGGCAGCTACTCTTTCCAAACGCAACATCTGACGAACGAACACAAATATAGAAATAAAGACACAATTGTTGTCCAAAAAGTTTAGGTTTGAACCCACGTGACTTCTGGCTTCAACCCACGTGACTTTAGGCTTCAACCCACGTGACTTTGGAAACGATCGGTCACCACTTTTGAAGTTGGCAGCTACTTGTTCCAAACGCAACATCAGACGAACGAACACAAATATAGGAGAAAAAACACAATTGGTATCCAAAAAGTTCAGGTTTTAACCCACGTGACTTTTGGCTTCAACCCACGTGACTTCAGGCTCCAACTCACGTGACTTTGAAAACGATCGGTAACCACTTTTGAAGTTGGCAGCTACTCTTTCCAAACGCAACATCTGACGAACGAACACAAATATAGAAGAAAAGACACAATTGGTATCCAAAAAGTTCAGGTTTTAACCCACGGGACTTTTGGCTTCAACCCACGTGACTTCAGGCTTCAACTCACGTGACTTTGAAAACGATCGGTAACCACTTTTGAAGTTGGCAGCTACTCTTTCCAAACGCAACATCTGACGAACGAACACAAAAATAGAAGAAAAGACACAATTGTTATCCAAAAAGTTCACGCTCCAACCCAAGTGACTTCAGGCTTTCTCCCACGTGACTTTGAAAACGATCGGTCACCACTTTTGAAGTTGGCAGCTACTCTTTCCAAACGCAACATCTGACGAACGAACACAAATATAGAAGAAAAGACACAATTGTTATCCAAAAAGTTCAGGTTCCAACCCACGTGACTTTTGGCTTCAACCCACGTGACTTCAGGCTTCAACCCACGTGACATCAGGCTTCAACCCACGTGACTTCAGGCTTCAACCCACGTGACTTTGAAAACGATCGGTCACCACTTTTGATGTTGGCAGCTACTTGTTCCAAACGCAACATCAGACGAACGAACACAAATATAGAAAAAAAAACACAATTGGTATCCAAAAAGTTCAGGTTTTAACCCACGTGACTTTTGGCTTCAACCCACGTGACTTCAGGCTTCAACTCACGTGACTTTGAAAACGATCGGTAACCACTTTTGAAGTTGGCAGCTACTCTTTCCAAACGCAACATCTGACGAACGAACACAAATCTAGAAGAAAGGACTCAATTGTTATCCAAAAAGTTTAGGTTTCAACCCACGTGACTTTTGGCTTCAACTCACGTGACTTCAGGCTTCGATCCACGTGACCTCAGGCTTCAACCCACGTGACTTAAAACGTTCGTTCACCACTTTTGGAGTTGGCAGCTACTTGTTCCAAACGCAACATCTGACGAACGAACACAAAAATAGAAGAAAAGACACAATTGTTATCCAAAAAGTTCACGCTCCAACCCAAGTGACTTCAGGCTTTCTCCCACGTGACTTTGAAAACGATCGGTCACCACTTTTGAAGTTGGCAGCTACTCTTTCCAAACGCAACATCTGACGAACGAACACAAATATAGAAGAAAAGACACAATTGTTATCCAAAAAGTTCAGGTTCCAACCCACGTGACTTTTGGCTTCAACCCACGTGACTTCAGGCTTCAACCCACGTGACATCAGGCTTCAACCCACGTGACTTCAGGCTTCAACCCACGTGACTTTGAAAACGATCGGTCACCACTTTTGATGTTGGCAGCTACTTGTTCCAAACGCAACATCAGACGAACGAACACAAATATAGAAAAAAAAACACAATTGGTATCCAAAAAGTTCAGGTTTTAACCCACGTGACTTTTGGCTTCAACCCACGTGACTTCAGGCTTCAACTCACGTGACTTTGAAAACGATCGGTAACCACTTTTGAAGTTGGCAGCTACTCTTTCCAAACGCAACATCTGACGAACGAACACAAATATGGAAGAAAGGACTCAATTGTTATCCAAAAAGTTCAGGTTTCAACCCACGTGACTTTTGGCTTCAACCCACGTGACTTCAGGCTTCGATCCACGTGACCTCAGGCTTCAACCCACGTGACTTAAAACGTTCGTTCACCACTTTTGGAGTTGGCAGCTACTTGTTCCAAACGCAACATCTGACGAACGAACACAAAAATAGAAGAAAAGACACAATTGTTATCCAAAAAGTTCACGCTCCAACCCACGTGACTTCAAGCTTTCACCCACGTGACTTTGAAAACGATCGGTCACCACTTTTGAAGTTGGCAGCTACTCTTTCCAAACGCAACATCTGACGAACGAACACAAATATAGAAGAAAAGACACAATTGTTATCCAAAAAGTTCAGGTTCCAACCCACGTGACTTTTGGCTTCAACCCACGTGACTTCAGGCTTCAACCCACGTGACATCAGGCTTCAACCCACGTGACTTCAGGCTTCAACCCACGTGACTTTGAAAACGATCGGTCACCACTTTTGATGTTGGCAGCTACTTGTTCCGAACGCAACTTCAGACGAACGAACACAAATATAGAAGAAAAAACACAATTGGTATCCAAAAAGTTCAGGTTTTAACCCACGTGACTCTTGGCTTCAACCCACGTGACTTCAGACTCCAACTCACGTGACTTTGAAAACGATCGGTAACCACTTTTGAAGTTGGCAGCTACTCTTTCCAAACGCAACATCTGACGAACGAACACAAATATAGAAGAAAAGACACAATTGGTATCCAAAAAGTTCAGGTTTTAACCCACGTGACTTTTGGCTTCAACCCACGTGACCTCAGGCTTCAACCCACGTGACTTCAGGCTTCAACCCACGTGACTTTGAAAACGATCGGTAACCACTTTTGAAGTTGGCAGCTACTCTTTCCAAACGCAACATCTGACGAACGAACACAAATATGGAAGAAAAAACACAATTGTTATCCAAAAAGTTCAGGTTTTAACCCACGTGACTTTTGGCTTCAACCCACGTGACCTCAGGCTCCAACCCACGTGACTTCAGGCTCCAACCCACGTGACTTTGAAAACGATCGGTAACCACTTTTGAAGTTGGCAGCTACTCTTTCCAAACGCAACATCTGACGAACGAACACAAATATAGAAATAAAGACACAATTGTTGTCCAAAAAGTTTAGGTTTGAACCCACGTGACTTCTGGCTTCAACCCACGTGACTTTAGGCTTCAACCCACGTGACTTTGGAAACGATCGGTCACCACTTTTGAAGTTGGCAGCTACTTGTTCCAAACGCAACATCAGACGAACGAACACAAATATAGGAGAAAAAACACAATTGGTATCCAAAAAGTTCAGGTTTTAACCCACGTGACTTTTGGCTTCAACCCACGTGACTTCAGGCTCCAACTCACGTGACTTTGAAAACGATCGGTAACCACTTTTGAAGTTGGCAGCTACTCTTTCCAAACGCAACATCTGACGAACGAACACAAATATAGAAGAAAAGACACAATTGGTATCCAAAAAGTTCAGGTTTTAACCCACGGGACTTTTGGCTTCAACCCACGTGACTTCAGGCTTCAACTCACGTGACTTTGAAAACGATCGGTAACCACTTTTGAAGTTGGCAGCTACTCTTTCCAAACGCAACATCTGACGAACGAACACAAATCTAGAAGAAAGGACTCAATTGTTATCCAAAAAGTTCAGGTTTCAACCCACGTGACTTTTGGCTTCAACTCACGTGACTTCAGGCTTCGATCCACGTGACCTCAGGCTTCAACCCACGTGACTTAAAACGTTCGTTCACCACTTTTGGAGTTGGCAGCTACTTGTTCCAAACGCAACATCTGACGAACGAACACAAAAATAGAAGAAAAGACACAATTGTTATCCAAAAAGTTCACGCTCCAACCCAAGTGACTTCAGGCTTTCTCCCACGTGACTTTGAAAACGATCGGTCACCACTTTTGAAGTTGGCAGCTACTCTTTCCAAACGCAACATCTGACGAACGAACACAAATATAGAAGAAAAGACACAATTGTTATCCAAAAAGTTCAGGTTCCAACCCACGTGACTTTTGGCTTCAACCCACGTGACTTCAGGCTTCAACCCACGTGACATCAGGCTTCAACCCACGTGACTTCAGGCTTCAACCCACGTGACTTTGAAAACGATCGGTCACCACTTTTGATGTTGGCAGCTACTTGTTCCAAACGCAACATCAGACGAACGAACACAAATATAGAAAAAAAAACACAATTGGTATCCAAAAAGTTCAGGTTTTAACCCACGTGACTTTTGGCTTCAACCCACGTGACTTCAGGCTTCAACTCACGTGACTTTGAAAACGATCGGTAACCACTTTTGAAGTTGGCAGCTACTCTTTCCAAACGCAACATCTGACGAACGAACACAAATATAGAAGAAAGGACTCAATTGTTATCCAAAAAGTTCAGGTTTCAACCCACGTGACTTTTGGCTTCAACCCACGTGACTTCAGGCTTCGATCCACGTGACCTCAGGCTTCAACCCACGTGACTTAAAACGTTCGTTCACCACTTTTGGAGTTGGCAGCTACTTGTTCCAAACGCAACATCTGACGAACGAACACAAAAATAGAAGAAAAGACACAATTGTTATCCAAAAAGTTCACGCTCCAACCCACGTGACTTCAAGCTTTCACCCACGTGACTTTGAAAACGATCGGTCACCACTTTTGAAGTTGGCAGCTACTCTTTCCAAACGCAACATCTGACGAACGAACACAAATATAGAAGAAAAGACACAATTGTTATCCAAAAAGTTCAGGTTCCAACCCACGTGACTTTTGGCTTCAACCCACGTGACTTCAGGCTTCAACCCACGTGACATCAGGCTTCAAACCACGTGACTTCAGGCTTCAACCCACGTGACTTTGAAAACGATCGGTCACCACTTTTGATGTTGGCAGCTACTTGTTCCAAACGCAACATCAGACGAACGAACACAAATATAGAAGAAAAAACACAATTGGTATCCAAAAAGTTCAGGTTTTAACCCACGTGACTCTTGGCTTCAACCCACGTGACTTCAGACTCCAACTCACGTGACTTTGAAAACGATCGGTAACCACTTTTGAAGTTGGCAGCTACTCTTTCCAAACGCAACATCTGACGAACGAACACAAATATAGAAGAAAAGACACAATTGGTATCCAAAAAGTTCAGGTTTTAACCCACGTGACTTTTGGCTTCAACCCACGTGACCTCAGGCTTCAACCCACGTGACTTCAGGCTTCAACCCACGTGACTTTGAAAACGATCGGTAACCACTTTTGAAGTTGGCAGCTACTCTTTCCAAACGCAACATCTGACGAACGAACACAAATATGGAAGAAAAAACACAATTGTTATCCAAAAAGTTCAGGTTTTAACCCACGTGACTTTAGGCTCCAACCCACGTGACTTCAGGCTTCAACCCACGTGACTTCAGGCTTCAACCCACGTGACATCAGGCTTCAACCCACGTGACTTCAGGCTTCAACCCACGTGACTTTGAAAACGATCGGTCACCACTTTTGATGTTGGCAGCTACTTGTTCCAAACGCAACATCAGACGAACGAACACAAATATAGAAGAAAAAACACAATTGGTATCCAAAAAGTTCAGGTTTTAACCCACGTGACTTTTGGCTTCAACCCACGTGACATCAGGCTCCAACTCACGTG
The DNA here is from genome assembly GCA_949128115.1 of Anaspis maculata. Lineage (NCBI taxonomy): Eukaryota > Metazoa > Arthropoda > Insecta > Coleoptera > Scraptiidae > Anaspis > Anaspis maculata. Next base: position 260,562 of record OX421968.1, on the reverse strand, counting down.
ACTTTGAAAACGATCGGTAACCACTTTTGAAGTTGGCAGCTACTCTTCCCAAACGCAGCATCTGACAAACGAACACAAATATAGAAAAAAAGACACAATTGTTATCCAAAAAGTTTAGGTTTGAACCCACGTGACTCCAGGCTTCAACCCACGTGACTTAAGGCGTCAACCCACGTGACTTTGAAAACGATCGGTAACCAATTTTGAAGTTGGCAGCTACTCTTTTCAAACGCAACATCTGACGAACGAACACAAATATAGAAGAAAAGACACAATTGGTATCCAAAAAGTTCAGGTTTTAACCCACGTGACTTCTGGCTTCAACCCACGTGACCTCAGGCTCCAACCCACGTAACTTCAGGCTTCAACCCACGTGACTTTGAAAACGATCGGTAACCACTTTTGAAGTTGGCAGCTACTCTTTCCAAACGCAACATCTGACGAACGAACACAAATATAGAAGAAAAAACACAATTGGTATCCAAAAAGATCAGGTTTTTACCCACGTGACTTTTGGCTTCAACCCACGTGACCTCAGGCTTCAACCCACGTGACTTCAGGCTTCAACCCACGTGACATTGAAAACGATCGGTAACCACTTTTGAAGTTGGCAGCTACTCTTTCCAAACGCAACATCTGACAAACGAACACAAATATAGAAAAAAAGACACAATTGTTTCCCAAAAAAATTAGGTTAGAACCCACGTAACTCCAGGCTTCAACCCACGTGACTTCAGGCTTCAACCCACGTGACTTTGAAAACGATCGGTAACCACTTTTGAAGTTGGCAGCTACTCTTTCCAAACGCAACATCTGACGAACGAACACAAATATAGAAGAAAAGACACAATTGGTATCCAAAAAGTTCAGGTTTTAACCCACGTGACTTCTGGCTTCAACCCACGTGACCTCAGGCTCCAACCCACGTAACTTCAGGCTTCAACCCACGTGACTTTGGAAACGATCGGTAACCACTTTTGAAGTTGGCAGCTACTCTTTCCAAACGCAACATCTGACAAACGAACACAAATATAGAAAAAAAGACACAATTGTTATCCAAAAAGTTTAGGTTTGAACCCACGTGACTTTAGGCTTCATCCCACGTGACTTCAGGCTTCAACCCACGTGACTTCAGGCTTCAACTCACGTGACTTCAGGCTTCAACCCACGTGACTTTGAAAACGATCGGTCACCACTTTTGATGTTGGCAGCTACATGTTCCAAACGCAACATCAGACGAACGAACACAAATATAGAAGAAAAAACACAATTGGTATCCAAAAAGATCAGGTTTTTACCCACGTGACTTTTGGCTTCAACCCACGTGACCTCAGGCTTCAACCCACGTGACTTCAGGCTTCAACCCACGTGACATTGAAAACGATCGGTAACCACTTTTGAAGTTGGCAGCTACTCTTTCCAAACGCAACATCTGACAAACGAACACAAATATAGAAAAAAAGACACAATTGTTTCCCAAAAAGTTTAGGTTAGAACACACGTAACTCCAGGCTTCAACCCACGTGACTTCAGGCTTCAACCCACGTGACTTTGGAAACGATCGGTCACCACTTTTGAAGTTGGCAGCTACTCTTTCCAAACGCAACATCTGTCGAACGAACACAAATATAGAAGAAAAGACACAATTGTTATCCAAAAAGTTCAGGTTTCAACCCACGTGACTTTTGGCTTTAACCCACGTGACTTCAGGCTTCAACCCACGTGACTTTGAAAACGATCGGTAACCACTTTTGAAGTTGGCAGCTACTCTTTCCAAACGCAACATCTGTCGAACGAACACGAATATAGAAGAAAAGACACAATTGTTATCCAAAAAGTTCAGGTTTCAACCCACGTGACTTTTGGCTTCAACCCACGTGACTTCAGGCTTCAACCCACGTGACTTAAAACGTTCGTTCACCACTTTTGGAGTTGGCAGCTACTTGTTCCAAACGCAACATCTGACGAACGAACACAAAAATAGAAGAAAAGACACAATTGTTATCCAAAAAGTTCACGTTCCAACCCACGTGACTCCAGGCTCCAACCCACGTGTTCTCAGGCTTTCACCCACGTGACTTTCAAAACGATCGGTCACCACTTTTGATGTTGGCAGCTACTTGTCCCAAACGCAACATCTGACGAACGAACACAAATATAGAAGAAAAGACCAATTGTTATCCAAAAAGTTCAGGTTCCAACCCACGTGACTTTTGGCTTCAACCCACGTGACTTCAGGCTTCAACCCACGTGACTTCAGGCGTCCACCCACGTGACTTTGAAAACGATCGGTAACCACTTTTAAAGTTGGCAGCTACTTTTTCCAAACGCAACATCTGACGAACGAACACAAATATAGAAGAAAAGACACAATTGGCATCCAAAAAGTTCAGGTTTTAACCCACGTGACTTTTGGCTTCAACCCACGTGACCTCAGGCTCCAACCCACGTGACTTCAGGCTCCAACCCACGTGACTTTGAAAACGATCGGTAACCACTTTTGAAGTTGGCAGCTACTCTTTCCAAACGCAACATCTGACGAACGAACACAAATATAGAAATAAAGACACAATTGTTGTCCAAAAAGTTTAGGTTTGAACCCACGTGACTTCTGGCTTCAACCCACGTGACTTCAGGCTTCAATCCACGTGACCTCAGGCTTCAACCCACGTGACTTAAAACGTTTGTTCACCACTTTTGGAGTTGGCAGCTACTTGTTCCAAACGCAACATCTGACGAACGAACACAAAAATAGAAGAAAAGACACAATTGTTATCCAAAAAGTTCACGTTCCAACCCACGTGACTCCAGGCTCCAACCCACGTGACTTCAGGCTTTCACCCACGTGACTTTGAAAACGATCGGTCACCACTTTTGAAGTTGGCAGCTACTCTTTCCAAACGCAACATCTGACGAACGAACACAAATATAGAAGAAAAGACCAATTGTTATCCAAAAAGTTCAGGTTCCAACCCACGTGACTTTTGGCTTCAACCCACGTGACTTCAGGCTTCAACCCACGTGACTTCAGGCGTCCACCCACGTGACTTTGAAAACGATCGGTAACCACTTTTAAAGTTGGCAGCTACTTTTTCCAAACGCAACATCTGACGAACGAACACAAATATAGAAGAAAAGACACAATTGGCATCCAAAAAGTTCAGGTTTTAACCCACGTGACTTTTGGCTTCAACCCACGTGACCTCAGGCTCCAACCCACGTGACTTCAGGCTCCAACCCACGTGACTTTGAAAACGATCGGTAACCACTTTTGAAGTTGGCAGCTACTCTTTCCAAACGCAACATCTGACGAACGAACACAAATATAGAAATAAAGACACAATTGTTGTCCAAAAAGTTTAGGTTTGAACCCACGTGACTTCTGGCTTCAACCCACGTGACTTTAGGCTTCAACCCACGTGACTTTGGAAACGATCGGTCACCACTTTTGAAGTTGGCAGCTACTTGTTCCAAACGCAACATCAGACGAACGAACACAAATATAGAAGAAAAAACACAATTGGTATCCAAAAAGTTCAGGTTTTAACCCACGTGACTTTTGGCTTCAACCCACGTGACTTCAGGCTCCAACTCACGTGACTTTGAAAACGATCGGTAACCACTTTTGAAGTTGGCAGCTACTCTTTCCAAACGCAACATCTGACGAACGAACACAAATATAGAAGAAAAGACACAATTGGTATCCAAAAAGTTCAGGTTTTAACCCACGGGACTTTTGGCTTCAACCCACGTGACTTCAGGCTTCAACTCACGTGACTTTGAAAACGATCGGTAACCACTTTTGAAGTTGGCAGCTACTCTTTCCAAACGCAACATCTGACGAACGAACACAAATCTAGAAGAAAGGACTCAATTGTTATCCAAAAAGTTCAGGTTTCAACCCACGTGACTTTTGGCTTCAACTCACGTGACTTCAGGCTTCGATCCACGTGACCTCAGGCTTCAACCCACGTGACTTAAAACGTTCGTTCACCACTTTTGGAGTTGGCAGCTACTTGTTCCAAACGCAACATCTGACGAACGAACACAAAAATAGAAGAAAAGACACAATTGTTATCCAAAAAGTTCACGCTCCAACCCAAGTGACTTCAGGCTTTCTCCCACGTGACTTTGAAAACGATCGGTCACCACTTTTGAAGTTGGCAGCTACTCTTTCCAAACGCAACATCTGACGAACGAACACAAATATAGAAGAAAAGACACAATTGTTATCCAAAAAGTTCAGGTTCCAACCCACGTGACTTTTGGCTTCAACCCACGTGACTTCAGGCTTCAACCCACGTGACATCAGGCTTCAACCCACGTGACTTCAGGCTTCAACCCACGTGACTTTGAAAACGATCGGTCACCACTTTTGATGTTGGCAGCTACTTGTTCCAAACGCAACATCAGACGAACGAACACAAATATAGAAAAAAAAACACAATTGGTATCCAAAAAGTTCAGGTTTTAACCCACGTGACTTTTGGCTTCAACCCACGTGACTTCAGGCTTCAACTCACGTGACTTTGAAAACGATCGGTAACCACTTTTGAAGTTGGCAGCTACTCTTTCCAAACGCAACATCTGACGAACGAACACAAATATAGAAGAAAGGACTCAATTGTTATCCAAAAAGTTCAGGTTTCAACCCACGTGACTTTTGGCTTCAACCCACGTGACTTCAGGCTTCGATCCACGTGACCTCAGGCTTCAACCCACGTGACTTAAAACGTTCGTTCACCACTTTTGGAGTTGGCAGCTACTTGTTCCAAACGCAACATCTGACGAACGAACACAAAAATAGAAGAAAAGACACAATTGTTATCCAAAAAGTTCACGCTCCAACCCACGTGACTTCAAGCTTTCACCCACGTGACTTTGAAAACGATCGGTCACCACTTTTGAAGTTGGCAGCTACTCTTTCCAAACGCAACATCTGACGAACGAACACAAATATAGAAGAAAAGACACAATTGTTATCCAAAAAGTTCAGGTTCCAACTCACGTGACTTTTGGCTTCAACCCACGTGACTTCAGGCTTCAACCCACGTGACATCAGGCTTCAACCCACGTGACTTCAGGCTTCAACCCACGTGACTTTGAAAACGATCGGTCACCACTTTTGATGTTGGCAGCTACTTGTTCCAAACGCAACATCAGACGAACGAACACAAATATAGAAGAAAAAACACAATTGGTATCCAAAAAGTTCAGGTTTTAACCCACGTGACTCTTGGCTTCAACCCACGTGACTTCAGACTCCAACTCACGTGACTTTGAAAACGATCGGTAACCACTTTTGAAGTTGGCAGCTACTCTTTCCAAACGCAACATCTGACGAACGAACACAAATATAGAAGAAAAGACACAATTGGTATCCAAAAAGTTCAGGTTTTAACCCACGTGACTTCTGGCTTCAACCCACGTGACTTCAGGCTTCAACCCACGTGACTTTGGAAACGATCGGTCACCACTTTTGAAGTTGGCAGCTACTCTTTCCAAACGCAACATCTGTCGAACGAACACAAATATAGAAGAAAAGACACAATTGTTATCCAAAAAGTTCAGGTTTGAACCCACGTGACTCCAGGCTCCAACCCACGTGACTTCAGGCTTTCACCTACGTGACTTTCAAAACGATCGGTCACCACTTTTGATGTTGGCAGCTACTTGTTCCAAACGCAACATCTGACGAACGAACACAAATCTAGAAGAAAGGACTCAATTGTTATCCAAAAAGTTCAGGTTTCAACCCACGTGACTTTTGGCTTCAACCCACGTGACTTCAGGCTTCAACCCACGTGACTTCAGGCTTCAACCCACGTGACTTCAGGCTTCAACCCACGTGACTTTGAAAACGATCGGTAACCACTTTTGAAGTTGGCAGCTACTCTTTCCAAACGCAACATCTGACGAACGAACACAAATATAGAAGAAAAGACACAATTGGTATCCAAAAAGTTCAGGTTTTAACCCACGGGACTTTTGGCTTCAACCCACGTGACTTCAGGCTTCAACTCACGTGACTTTGAAAACGATCGGTAACCACTTTTGAAGTTGGCAGCTACTCTTTCCAAACGCAACATCTGACGAACGAACACAAATCTAGAAGAAAGGACTCAATTGTTATCCAAAAAGTTCAGGTTTCAACCCACGTGACTTTTGGCTTCAACTCACGTGACTTCAGGCTTCGATCCACGTGACCTCAGGCTTCAACCCACGTGACTTAAAACGTTCGTTCACCACTTTTGGAGTTGGCAGCTACTTGTTCCAAACGCAACATCTGACGAACGAACACAAAAATAGAAGAAAAGACACAATTGTTATCCAAAAAGTTCACGCTCCAACCCAAGTGACTTCAGGCTTTCTCCCACGTGACTTTGAAAACGATCGGTCACCACTTTTGAAGTTGGCAGCTACTCTTTCCAAACGCAACATCTGACGAACGAACACAAATATAGAAGAAAAGACACAATTGTTATCCAAAAAGTTCAGGTTCCAACCCACGTGACTTTTGGCTTCAACCCACGTGACTTCAGGCTTCAACCCACGTGACATCAGGCTTCAACCCACGTGACTTCAGGCTTCAACCCACGTGACTTTGAAAACGATCGGTCACCACTTTTGATGTTGGCAGCTACTTGTTCCAAACGCAACATCAGACGAACGAACACAAATATAGAAAAAAAAACACAATTGGTATCCAAAAAGTTCAGGTTTTAACCCACGTGACTTTTGGCTTCAACCCACGTGACTTCAGGCTTCAACTCACGTGACTTTGAAAACGATCGGTAACCACTTTTGAAGTTGGCAGCTACTCTTTCCAAACGCAACATCTGACGAACGAACACAAATATAGAAGAAAGGACTCAATTGTTATCCAAAAAGTTCAGGTTTCAACCCACGTGACTTTTGGCTTCAACCCACGTGACTTCAGGCTTCGATCCACGTGACCTCAGGCTTCAACCCACGTGACTTAAAACGTTCGTTCACCACTTTTGGAGTTGGCAGCTACTTGTTCCAAACGCAACATCTGACGAACGAACACAAAAATAGAAGAAAAGACACAATTGTTATCCAAAAAGTTCACGCTCCAACCCACGTGACTTCAAGCTTTCACCCACGTGACTTTGAAAACGATCGGTCACCACTTTTGAAGTTGGCAGCTACTCTTTCCAAACGCAACATCTGACGAACGAACACAAATATAGAAGAAAAGACACAATTGTTATCCAAAAAGTTCAGGTTCCAACTCACGTGACTTTTGGCTTCAACCCACGTGACTTCAGGCTTCAACCCACGTGACATCAGGCTTCAACCCACGTGACTTCAGGCTTCAACCCACGTGACTTTGAAAACGATCGGTCACCACTTTTGATGTTGGCAGCTACTTGTTCCAAACGCAACATCAGACGAACGAACACAAATATAGAAGAAAAAACACAATTGGTATCCAAAAAGTTCAGGTTTTAACCCACGTGACTCTTGGCTTCAACCCACGTGACTTCAGACTCCAACTCACGTGACTTTGAAAACGATCGGTAACCACTTTTGAAGTTGGCAGCTACTCTTTCCAAACGCAACATCTGACGAACGAACACAAATATAGAAGAAAAGACACAATTGGTATCCAAAAAGTTCAGGTTTTAACCCACGTGACTTCTGGCTTCAACCCACGTGACTTCAGGCTTCAACCCACGTGACTTTGGAAACGATCGGTCACCACTTTTGAAGTTGGCAGCTACTCTTTCCAAACGCAACATCTGTCGAACGAACACAAATATAGAAGAAAAGACACAATTGTTATCCAAAAAGTTCAGGTTTGAACCCACGTGACTCCAGGCTCCAACCCACGTGACTTCAGGCTTTCACCTACGTGACTTTCAAAACGATCGGTCACCACTTTTGATGTTGGCAGCTACTTGTTCCAAACGCAACATCTGACGAACGAACACAAATCTAGAAGAAAGGACTCAATTGTTATCCAAAAAGTTCAGGTTTCAACCCACGTGACTTTTGGCTTCAACCCACGTGACTTCAGGCTTCAACCCACGTGACTTCAGGCTTCAACCCACGTGACTTCAGGCTTCAACCCACGTGACTTTGAAAACGATCGGTAACCACTTTTGAAGTTGGCAGCTACTCTTTCCAAACGCAACATCTGACGAACGAACACAAATATAGAAGAAAAGACACAATTGGTATCCAAAAAGTTCAGGTTTTAACCCACGTGACTTTTGGCTTCAACCCACGTGACCTCAGGCTCCAACCCACGTGACTTCAGGCTTCAACCCACGTGACTTTGAAAACGATCGGTAACCACTTTTGAAGTTGGCAGCTACTCTTTCCAAACGCAACATCTGACGAACAAACACAAATATAGGAAAAAAGACACAATTGTTATCCAAAAAGTTTAGGTTTGAACCCACGTGACTCCAGGCTTCAACCCACGTGACTTCAGGCTTCAACCCACGTGACTTTGGAAACGATCGGTCACCACTTTTGATGTTGGCAGCTACTTGTTCCAAACGCAACATCTGACGAACGAACACAAATATAGAAGAAAAAACACAATTGTTATCCAAAAAGTTCAGGTTTCAACCCACGTGACTTTAAACTTCAACCCACGTGACTTCAGGCTTCGACCCACGTGACTTCAGGCTTCAACCCACGTGACTTCAGGCTTCAACCCACGTGACATCAGGCTTCAACCCACGTGACTTCAGGCTTCAACCCACGTGACTTTGAAAACGATCGGTCACCACTTTTGATGTTGGCAGCTACTTGTTCCAAACGCAACATCAGACGAACGAACACAAATATAGAAGAAAAAACACAATTGATATCCAAAAAGTTCAGGTTTTAACCCACGTGACTTTTGGCTTCAACCCACGTGACTTCAGGCTTCAACCCACGTGAATTTGAAAACGATCGGTAACCACTTTTGAAGTTGGCAGCTACTTTTTCCAAACGCAACATCTGTCGAACGAACACAAATATAGAAGAAAAGACACAATTGTTATCCAAAAAGTTCAGGTTTCAACCCACGTGACTTCTGGCTTTAACCCACGTGACTTCAGGCTTCAACCCACGTGACTTTGAAAACGATCGGTAACCACTTTTGAAAATGGCAGCTACTCTTTCCAAACGCAACATCTGACAAACGAACACAAATATAGAAAAATAAACACAATTGTTATCCAAAAAGTTTAGGTTTGAACCCACGTGACTCCAGGCTTCAACCCACGTGACTTCAGGCTTCAACCCACGTGACTTTGGAAACGATCGGTCACCACTTTTGAAGTTGGCAGCTACTCTTTCCAAACGCAACATCTGTCGAACGAACACAAATATAGAAGAAAAGACACAATTGTTATCCGAAAAAATCAGGTTTCAACCCACGTGACTTTTGGCTTTAACCCACGTGACTTCAGGCTTCAACCCACGTGACTTTGAAAACGATCGGTAACCACTTTTGAAAATGACAGCTACTCTTTCCAAACGCAACATCTGACGAACGAACACAAATATAGAAAAAAAGACACAATTGTTATCCAAAAAGTTCAGGTTTCAACCCACGTGACTTTTGGCTTCAACCCACGTGACTTCAGGCTTCAACCCACGTGACATCAGGCTTCAACCCACGTGACTTCAGGCTTCAACCCACGTGACTTTGAAAACGATCGGTCACCACTTTTGATGTTGGCAGCTACTTGTTCCAAACGCAACATCAGACGAACGAACACAAATATAGAAAAAAAAACACAATTGGTATCCAAAAAGTTCAGGTTTTAACCCACGTGACTTTTGGCTTCAACCCACGTGACTTCAGGCTTCAACTCACGTGACTTTGAAAACGATCGGTAACCACTTTTGAAGTTGGCAGCTACTCTTTCCAAACGCAACATCTGACGAACGAACACAAATATAGAAGAAAAGACACAATTGGTATCCAAAAAGTTCAGGTTTTAACCCACGTGACTTCTGGCTTCAACCCACGTGACCTCAGGCTCCAACCCACGTAACTTCAGGCTTCAACCCACGTGACTTTGAAAACGATCGGTAACCACTTTTGAAGTTGGCAGCTACTCTTTCCAAACGCAACATCTGACGAACGAACACAAATATAGAAGAAAAAACACAATTGGTATCCAAAAAGATCAGGTTTTTACCCACGTGACTTTTGGCTTCAACCCACGTTACCTCAGGCTTCAACCCACGTGACTTCAGGCTTCAACCCACGTGACATTGAAAACGATCGGTAACCACTTTTGAAGTTGGCAGCTACTCTTTCCAAACGCAACATCTGACAAACGAACACAAATATAGAAAAAAAGACACAATTGTTTCCCAAAAAAATTAGGTTAGAACCCACGTAACTCCAGGCTTCAACCCACGTGACTTCAGGCTTCAACCCACGTGACTTTGAAAACGATCGGTAACCACTTTTGAAGTTGGCAGCTACTCTTTCCAAACGCAACATCTGACGAACGAACACAAATATAGAAGAAAAGACACAATTGGTATCCAAAAAGTTCAGGTTTTAACCCACGTGACTTTTGGCTTCAACCCACGTGACCTCAGGCTCCAACCCACGTAACTTCAGGCTTCAACCCACGTGACTTTGGAAACGATCGGTAACCACTTTTGAAGTTGGCAGCTACTCTTTCCAAACGCAACATCTGACAAACGAACACAAATATAGAAAAAAAGACACAATTGTTATCCAAAAAGTTTAGGTTTGAACCCACGTGACTTTAGGCTTCATCCCACGTGACTTCAGGCTTCAACCCACGTGACTTCAGGCTTCAACTCACGTGACTTCAGGCTTCAACCCACGTGACTTTGAAAACGATCGGTCACCACTTTTGATGTTGGCAGCTACATGTTCCAAACGCAACATCAGACGAACGAACACAAATATAGAAGAAAAAACACAATTGGTATCCAAAAAGATCAGGTTTTTACCCACGTGACTTTTGGCTTCAACCCACGTGACCTCAGGCTTCAACCCACGTGACTTCAGGCTTCAACCCACGTGACATTGAAAACGATCGGTAACCACTTTTGAAGTTGGCAGCTACTCTTTCCAAACGCAACATCTGACAAACGAACACAAATATAGAAAAAAAGACACAATTGTTTCCCAAAAAGTTTAGGTTAGAACCCACGTAACTCCAGGCTTCAACCCACGTGACTTCAGGCTTCAACCCACGTGACTTTGGAAACGATCGGTCACCACTTTTGAAGTTGGCAGCTACTCTTTCCAAACGCAACATCTGTCGAACGAACACAAATATAGAAGAAAAGACACAATTGTTATCCAAAAAGTTCAGGTTTCAACCCACGTGACTTTTGGCTTTAACCCACGTGACTTCAGGCTTCAACCCACGTGACTTTGAAAACGATCGGTAACCACTTTTGAAGTTGGCAGCTACTCTTTCCAAACGCAACATCTGTCGAACGAACACGAATATAGAAGAAAAGACACAATTGTTATCCAAAAAGTTCAGGTTTCAACCCACGTGACTTTTGGCTTCAACCCACGTGACTTTTGGCTTCAACCCACGTGACTTCAGGCTTCAACCCACGTGACTTAAAACGTTCGTTCACCACTTTTGGAGTTGGCAGCTACTTGTTCCAAACGCAACATCTGACGAACGAACACAAAAATAGAAGAAAAGACACAATTGTTATCCAAAAAGTTCACGTTCCAACCCACGTGACTCCAGGCTCCAACCCACGTGTTCTCAGGCTTTCACCCACGTGACTTTCAAAACGATCGGTCACCACTTTTGATGTTGGCAGCTACTTGTCCCAAACGCAACATCTGACGAACGAACACACATATAGAAGAAAAGACTCAATTGTTATCCAAAAAGTTCAGGTTTCAACCCACGTGACTTTTGGCTTCAACCCACGTGACTTCAGGCTTCAATCCACGTGACCTCAGGCTTCAACCCACGTGACTTAAAACGTTTGTTCACCACTTTTGGAGTTGGCAGCTACTTGTTCCAAACGCAACATCTGACGAACGAACACAAAAATAGAAGAAAAGACACAATTGTTATCCAAAAAGTTCACGTTCCAACCCACGTGACTCCAGGCTCCAACCCACGTGACTTCAGGCTTTCACCCACGTGACTTTGAAAACGATCGGTCACCACTTTTGAAGTTGGCAGCTACTCTTTCCAAACGCAACATCTGACGAACGAACACAAATATAGAAGAAAAGACCAATTGTTATCCAAAAAGTTCAGGTTCCAACCCACGTGACTTTTGGCTTCAACCCACGTGACTTCAGGCTTCAACCCACGTGACTTCAGGCGTCCACCCACGTGACTTTGAAAACGATCGGTAACCACTTTTAAAGTTGGCAGCTACTTTTTCCAAACGCAACATCTGACGAACGAACACAAATATAGAAGAAAAGACACAATTGGCATCCAAAAAGTTCAGGTTTTAACCCACGTGACTTTTGGCTTCAACCCACGTGACCTCAGGCTCCAACCCACGTGACTTCAGGCTCCAACCCACGTGACTTTGAAAACGATCGGTAACCACTTTTGAAGTTGGCAGCTACTCTTTCCAAACGCAACATCTGACGAACGAACACAAATATAGAAATAAAGACACAATTGTTGTCCAAAAAGTTTAGGTTTGAACCCACGTGACTTCTGGCTTCAACCCACGTGACTTTAGGCTTCAACCCACGTGACTTTGGAAACGATCGGTCACCACTTTTGAAGTTGGCAGCTACTTGTTCCAAACGCAACATCAGACGAACGAACACAAATATAGGAGAAAAAACACAATTGGTATCCAAAAAGTTCAGGTTTTAACCCACGTGACTTTTGGCTTCAACCCACGTGACTTCAGGCTCCAACTCACGTGACTTTGAAAACGATCGGTAACCACTTTTGAAGTTGGCAGCTACTCTTTCCAAACGCAACATCTGACGAACGAACACAAATATAGAAGAAAAGACACAATTGGTATCCAAAAAGTTCAGGTTTTAACCCACGGGACTTTTGGCTTCAACCCACGTGACTTCAGGCTTCAACTCACGTGACTTTGAAAACGATCGGTAACCACTTTTGAAGTTGGCAGCTACTCTTTCCAAACGCAACATCTGACGAACGAACACAAATCTAGAAGAAAGGACTCAATTGTTATCCAAAAAGTTCAGGTTTCAACCCACGTGACTTTTGGCTTCAACTCACGTGACTTCAGGCTTCGATCCACGTGACCTCAGGCTTCAACCCACGTGACTTAAAACGTTCGTTCACCACTTTTGGAGTTGGCAGCTACTTGTTCCAAACGCAACATCTGACGAACGAACACAAAAATAGAAGAGAAGACACAATTGTTATCCAAAAAGTTCACGCTCCAACCCAAGTGACTTCAGGCTTTCTCCCACGTGACTTTGAAAACGATCGGTCACCACTTTTGAAGTTGGCAGCTACTCTTTCCAAACGCAACATCTGACGAACGAACACAAATATAGAAGAAAAGACACAATTGTTATCCAAAAAGTTCAGGTTCCAACCCACGTGACTTTTGGCTTCAACCCACGTGACTTCAGGCTTCAACCCACGTGACATCAGGCTTCAACCCACGTGACTTCAGGCTTCAACCCACGTGACTTTGAAAACGATCGGTCACCACTTTTGATGTTGGCAGCTACTTGTTCCAAACGCAACATCAGACGAACGAACACAAATATAGAAAAAAAAACACAATTGGTATCCAAAAAGTTCAGGTTTTAACCCACGTGACTTTTGGCTTCAACCCACGTGACTTCAGGCTTCAACTCACGTGACTTTGAAAACGATCGGTAACCACTTTTGAAGTTGGCAGCTACTCTTTCCAAACGCAACATCTGACGAACGAACACAAATATAGAAGAAAGGACTCAATTGTTATCCAAAAAGTTCAGGTTTCAACCCACGTGACTTTTGGCTTCAACCCACGTGACTTCAGGCTTCGATCCACGTGACCTCAGGCTTCAACCCACGTGACTTAAAACGTTCGTTCACCACTTTTGGAGTTGGCAGCCACTTGTTCCAAACGCAACATCTGACGAACGAACACAAAAATAGGAGAAAAGACACAATTGTTATCCAAAAAGTTCACGCTCCAACCCACGTGACTTCAAGCTTTCACCCACGTGACTTTGAAAACGATCGGTCACCACTTTTGAAGTTGGCAGCTACTCTTTCCAAACGCAACATCTGACGAACGAACACAAATATAGAAGAAAAGACACAATTGTTATCCAAAAAGTTCAGGTTCCAACCCACGTGACTTTTGGCTTCAACCCACGTGACTTCAGGCTTCAACCCACGTGACATCAGGCTTCAACCCACGTGACTTCAGGCTTCAACCCACGTGACTTTGAAAACGATCGGTCACCACTTTTGATGTTGGCAGCTACTTGTTCCAAACGCAACATCAGACGAACGAACACAAATATAGAAGAAAAAACACAATTGGTATCCAAAAAGTTCAGGTTTTAACCCACGTGACTCTTGGCTTCAACCCACGTGACTTCAGACTCCAACTCACGTGACTTTGAAAACGATCGGTAACCACTTTTGAAGTTGGCAGCTACTCTTTCCAAACGCAACATCTGACGAACGAACACAAATATAGAAGAAAAGACACAATTGGTATCCAAAAAGTTCAGGTTTTAACCCACGTGACTTTTGGCTTCAACCCACGTGACCTCAGGCTTCAACCCACGTGACTTCAGGCTTCAACCCACGTGGTTTTGAAAACGATCGGTAACCACTTTTGAAGTTGGCAGCTACTCTTTCCAAACGCAACATCTGACGAACGAACACAAATATGGAAGAAAAAACACAATTGTTATCCAAAAAGTTCAGGTTTTAACCCACGTGACTTTAGGCTCCAACCCACGTGACTTCAGGCTTCAACCCACGTGACTTCAGGCTTCAACCCACGTGACATCAGGCTTCAACCCACGTGACTTCAGGCTTCAACCCACGTGACTTTGAAAACGATCGGTCACCACTTTTGATGTTGGCAGCTACTTGTTCCAAACGCAACATCAGACGAACGAACACAAATATAGAAGAAAAAACACAATTGGTATCCAAAAAGTTCAGGTTTTAACCCACGTGACTTTTGGCTTCAACCCACGTGACATCAGGCTCCAACTCACGTGACTTTGAAAACGATCGGTAACCACTTTTGAAGTTGGCAGCTACTCTTCCCAAACGCAGCATCTGACAAACGAACACAAATATAGAAAAAAAGACACAATTGTTATCCAAAAAGTTTAGGTTTGAACCCACGTGACTCCAGGCTTCAACCCACGTGACTTAAGGCGTCAACCCACGTGACTTTGAAAACGATCGGTAACCAATTTTGAAGTTGGCAGCTACTCTTTTCAAACGCAACATCTGACGAACGAACACAAATATAGAAGAAAAGACACAATTGGTATCCAAAAAGTTCAGGTTTTAACCCACGTGACTTCTGGCTTCAACCCACGTGACCTCAGGCTCCAACCCACGTAACTTCAGGCTTCAACCCACGTGACTTTGAAAACGATCGGTAACCACTTTTGAAGTTGGCAGCTACTCTTTCCAAACGCAACATCTGACGAACGAACACAAATATAGAAGAAAAAACACAATTGGTATCCAAAAAGATCAGGTTTTTACCCACGTGACTTTTGGCTTCAACCCACGTGACCTCAGGCTTCAACCCACGTGACTTCAGGCTTCAACCCACGTGACATTGAAAACGATCGGTAACCACTTTTGAAGTTGGCAGCTACTCTTTCCAAACGCAACATCTGACAAACGAACACAAATATAGAAAAAAAGACACAATTGTTTCCCAAAAAAATTAGGTTAGAACCCACGTAACTCCAGGCTTCAACCCACGTGACTTCAGGCTTCAACCCACGTGACTTTGAAAACGATCGGTAACCACTTTTGAAGTTGGCAGCTACTCTTTCCAAACGCAACATCTGACGAACGAACACAAATATAGAAGAAAAGACACAATTGGTATCCAAAAAGTTCAGGTTTTAACCCACGTGACTTCTGGCTTCAACCCACGTGACCTCAGGCTCCAACCCACGTAACTTCAGGCTTCAACCCACGTGACTTTGGAAACGATCGGTAACCACTTTTGAAGTTGGCAGCTACTCTTTCCAAACGCAACATCTGACAAACGAACACAAATATAGAAAAAAAGACACAATTGTTATCCAAAAAGTTTAGGTTTGAACCCACGTGACTTTAGGCTTCATCCCACGTGACTTCAGGCTTCAACCCACGTGACTTCAGGCTTCAACTCACGTGACTTCAGGCTTCAACCCACGTGACTTTGAAAACGATCGGTCACCACTTTTGATGTTGGCAGCTACATGTTCCAAACGCAACATCAGACGAACGAACACAAATATAGAAGAAAAAACACAATTGGTATCCAAAAAGATCAGGTTTTTACCCACGTGACTTTTGGCTTCAACCCACGTGACCTCAGGCTTCAACCCACGTGACTTCAGGCTTCAACCCACGTGACATTGAAAACGATCGGTAACCACTTTTGAAGTTGGCAGCTACTCTTTCCAAACGCAACATCTGACAAACGAACACAAATATAGAAAAAAAGACACAATTGTTTCCCAAAAAGTTTAGGTTAGAACCCACGTAACTCCAGGCTTCAACCCACGTGACTTCAGGCTTCAACCCACGTGACTTTGGGAACGATCGGTCACCACTTTTGAAGTTGGCAGCTACTCTTTCCAAACGCAACATCTGTCGAACGAACACAAATATAGAAGAAAAGACACAATTGTTATCCAAAAAGTTCAGGTTTCAACCCACGTGACTTTTGGCTTTAACCCACGTGACTTCAGGCTTCAACCCACGTGACTTTGAAAACGATCGGTAACCACTTTTGAAGTTGGCAGCTACTCTTTCCAAACGCAACATCTGTCGAACGAACACGAATATAGAAGAAAAGACACAATTGTTATCCAAAAAGTTCAGGTTTCAACCCACGTGACTTTTGGCTTCAACCCACGTGACTTCAGGCTTCAACCCACGTGACTTAAAACGTTCGTTCACCACTTTTGGAGTTGGCAGCTACTTGTTCCAAACGCAACATCTGACGAACGAACACAAAAATAGAAGAAAAGACACAATTGTTATCCAAAAAGTTCACGTTCCAACCCACGTGACTCCAGGCTCCAACCCACGTGTTCTCAGGCTTTCACCCACGTGACTTTCAAAACGATCGGTCACCACTTTTGATGTTGGCAGCTACTTGTCCCAAACGCAACATCTGACGAACGAACACACATATAGAAGAAAAGACTCAATTGTTATCCAAAAAGTTCAGGTTTCAACCCACGTGACTTTTGGCTTCAACCCACGTGACTTCAGGCTTCAATCCACGTGACCTCAGGCTTCAACCCACGTGACTTAAAACGTTTGTTCACCACTTTTGGAGTTGGCAGCTACTTGTTCCAAACGCAACATCTGACGAACGAACACAAAAATAGAAGAAAAGACACAATTGTTATCCAAAAAGTTCACGTTCCAACCCACGTGACTCCAGGCTCCAACCCACGTGACTTCAGGCTTTCACCCACGTGACTTTGAAAACGATCGGTCACCACTTTTGAAGTTGGCAGCTACTCTTTCCAAACGCAACATCTGACGAACGAACACAAATATAGAAGAAAAGACCAATTGTTATCCAAAAAGTTCAGGTTCCAACCCACGTGACTTTTGGCTTCAACCCACGTGACTTCAGGCTTCAACCCACGTGACTTCAGGCGTCCACCCACGTGACTTTGAAAACGATCGGTAACCACTTTTAAAGTTGGCAGCTACTTTTTCCAAACGCAACATCTGACGAACGAACACAAATATAGAAGAAAAGACACAATTGGCATCCAAAAAGTTCAGGTTTTAACCCACGTGACTTTTGGCTTCAACCCACGTGACCTCAGGCTCCAACCCACGTGACTTCAGGCTCCAACCCACGTGACTTTGAAAACGATCGGTAACCACTTTTGAAGTTGGCAGCTACTCTTTCCAAACGCAACATCTGACGAACGAACACAAATATAGAAATAAAGACACAATTGTTGTCCAAAAAGTTTAGGTTTGAACCCACGTGACTTCTGGCTTCAACCCACGTGACTTTAGGCTTCAACCCACGTGACTTTGGAAACGATCGGTCACCACTTTTGAAGTTGGCAGCTACTTGTTCCAAACGCAACATCAGACGAACGAACACAAATATAGAAGAAAAAACACAATTGGTATCCAAAAAGTTCAGGTTTTAACCCACGTGACTTTTGGCTTCAACCCACGTGACATCAGGCTCCAACTCACGTGACTTTGAAAACGATCGGTAACCACTTTTGAAGTTGGCAGCTACTCTTCCCAAACGCAGCATCTGACAAACGAACACAAATATAGAAAAAAAGACACAATTGTTATCCAAAAAGTTTAGGTTTGAACCCACGTGACTCCAGGCTTCAACCCACGTGACTTAAGGCGTCAACCCACGTGACTTTGAAAACGATCGGTAACCAATTTTGAAGTTGGCAGCTACTCTTTTCAAACGCAACATCTGACGAACGAACACAAATATAGAAGAAAAGACACAATTGGTATCCAAAAAGTTCAGGTTTTAACCCACGTGACTTCTGGCTTCAACCCACGTGACCTCAGGCTCCAACCCACGTAACTTCAGGCTTCAACCCACGTGACTTTGAAAACGATCGGTAACCACTTTTGAAGTTGGCAGCTACTCTTTCCAAACGCAACATCTGACGAACGAACACAAATATAGAAGAAAAAACACAATTGGTATCCAAAAAGATCAGGTTTTTACCCACGTGACTTTTGGCTTCAACCCACGTGACCTCAGGCTTCAACCCACGTGACTTCAGGCTTCAACCCACGTGACATTGAAAACGATCGGTAACCACTTTTGAAGTTGGCAGCTACTCTTTCCAAACGCAACATCTGACAAACGAACACAAATATAGAAAAAAAGACACAATTGTTTCCCAAAAAAATTAGGTTAGAACCCACGTAACTCCAGGCTTCAACCCACGTGACTTCAGGCTTCAACCCACGTGACTTTGAAAACGATCGGTAACCACTTTTGAAGTTGGCAGCTACTCTTTCCAAACGCAACATCTGACGAACGAACACAAATATAGAAGAAAAGACACAATTGGTATCCAAAAAGTTCAGGTTTTAACCCACGTGACTTCTGGCTTCAACCCACGTGACCTCAGGCTCCAACCCACGTAACTTCAGGCTTCAACCCACGTGACTTTGGAAACGATCGGTAACCACTTTTGAAGTTGGCAGCTACTCTTTCCAAACGCAACATCTGACAAACGAACACAAATATAGAAAAAAAGACACAATTGTTATCCAAAAAGTTTAGGTTTGAACCCACGTGACTTTAGGCTTCATCCCACGTGACTTCAGGCTTCAACCCACGTGACTTCAGGCTTCAACTCACGTGACTTCAGGCTTCAACCCACGTGACTTTGAAAACGATCGGTCACCACTTTTGATGTTGGCAGCTACATGTTCCAAACGCAACATCAGACGAACGAACACAAATATAGAAGAAAAAACACAATTGGTATCCAAAAAGATCAGGTTTTTACCCACGTGACTTTTGGCTTCAACCCACGTGACCTCAGGCTTCAACCCACGTGACTTCAGGCTTCAACCCACGTGACATTGAAAACGATCGGTAACCACTTTTGAAGTTGGCAGCTACTCTTTCCAAACGCAACATCTGACAAACGAACACAAATATAGAAAAAAAGACACAATTGTTTCCCAAAAAGTTTAGGTTAGAACCCACGTAACTCCAGGCTTCAACCCACGTGACTTCAGGCTTCAACCCACGTGACTTTGGAAACGATCGGTCACCACTTTTGAAGTTGGCAGCTACTCTTTCCAAACGCAACATCTGTCGAACGAACACAAATATAGAAGAAAAGACACAATTGTTATCCAAAAAGTTCAGGTTTCAACCCACGTGACTTTTGGCTTTAACCCACGTGACTTCAGGCTTCAACCCACGTGACTTTGAAAACGATCGGTAACCACTTTTGAAGTTGGCAGCTACTCTTTCCAAACGCAACATCTGTCGAACGAACACGAATATAGAAGAAAAGACACAATTGTTATCCAAAAAGTTCAGGTTTCAACCCACGTGACTTTTGGCTTCAACCCACGTGACTTCAGGCTTCAACCCACGTGACTTAAAACGTTCGTTCACCACTTTTGGAGTTGGCAGCTACTTGTTCCAAACGCAACATCTGACGAACGAACACAAAAATAGAAGAAAAGACACAATTGTTATCCAAAAAGTTCACGTTCCAACCCACGTGACTCCAGGCTCCAACCCACGTGTTCTCAGGCTTTCACCCACGTGACTTTCAAAACGATCGGTCACCACTTTTGATGTTGGCAGCTACTTGTCCCAAACGCAACATCTGACGAACGAACACACATATAGAAGAAAAGACTCAATTGTTATCCAAAAAGTTCAGGTTTCAACCCACGTGACTTTTGGCTTCAACCCACGTGACTTCAGGCTTCAATCCACGTGACCTCAGGCTTCAACCCACGTGACTTAAAACGTTTGTTCACCACTTTTGGAGTTGGCAGCTACTTGTTCCAAACGCAACATCTGACGAACGAACACAAAAATAGAAGAAAAGACACAATTGTTATCCAAAAAGTTCACGTTCCAACCCACGTGACTCCAGGCTCCAACCCACGTGACTTCAGGCTTTCACCCACGTGACTTTGAAAACGATCGGTCACCACTTTTGAAGTTGGCAGCTACTCTTTCCAAACGCAACATCTGACGAACGAACACAAATATAGAAGAAAAGACCAATTGTTATCCAAAAAGTTCAGGTTCCAACCCACGTGACTTTTGGCTTCAACCCACGTGACTTCAGGCTTCAACCCACGTGACTTCAGGCGTCCACCCACGTGACTTTGAAAACGATCGGTAACCACTTTTAAAGTTGGCAGCTACTTTTTCCAAACGCAACATCTGACGAACGAACACAAATATAGAAGAAAAGACACAATTGGCATCCAAAAAGTTCAGGTTTTAACCCACGTGACTTTTGGCTTCAACCCACGTGACCTCAGGCTCCAACCCACGTGACTTCAGGCTCCAACCCACGTGACTTTGAAAACGATCGGTAACCACTTTTGAAGTTGGCAGCTACTCTTTCCAAACGCAACATCTGACGAACGAACACAAATATAGAAATAAAGACACAATTGTTGTCCAAAAAGTTTAGGTTTGAACCCACGTGACTTCTGGCTTCAACCCACGTGACTTTAGGCTTCAACCCACGTGACTTTGGAAACGATCGGTCACCACTTTTGAAGTTGGCAGCTACTTGTTCCAAACGCAACATCAGACGAACGAACACAAATATAGAAGAAAAAACACAATTGGTATCCAAAAAGTTCAGGTTTTAACCCACGTGACTTTTGGCTTCAACCCACGTGACTTCAGGCTCCAACTCACGTGACTTTGAAAACGATCGGTAACCACTTTTGAAGTTGGCAGCTACTCTTTCCAAACGCAACATCTGACGAACGAACACAAATATAGAAGAAAAGACACAATTGGTATCCAAAAAGTTCAGGTTTTAACCCACGGGACTTTTGGCTTCAACCCACGTGACTTCAGGCTTCAACTCACGTGACTTTGAAAACGATCGGTAACCACTTTTGAAGTTGGCAGCTACTCTTTCCAAACGCAACATCTGACGAACGAACACAAATCTAGAAGAAAGGACTCAATTGTTATCCAAAAAGTTCAGGTTTCAACCCACGTGACTTTTGGCTTCAACTCACGTGACTTCAGGCTTCGATCCACGTGACCTCAGGCTTCAACCCACGTGACTTAAAACGTTCGTTCACCACTTTTGGAGTTGGCAGCTACTTGTTCCAAACGCAACATCTGACGAACGAACACAAAAATAGAAGAAAAGACACAATTGTTATCCAAAAAGTTCACGCTCCAACCCAAGTGACTTCAGGCTTTCTCCCACGTGACTTTGAAAACGATCGGTCACCACTTTTGAAGTTGGCAGCTACTCTTTCCAAACGCAACATCTGACGAACGAACACAAATATAGAAGAAAAGACACAATTGTTATCCAAAAAGTTCAGGTTCCAACCCACGTGACTTTTGGCTTCAACCCACGTGACTTCAGGCTTCAACCCACGTGACATCAGGCTTCAACCCACGTGACTTCAGGCTTCAACCCACGTGACTTTGAAAACGATCGGTCACCACTTTTGATGTTGGTAGCTACTTGTTCCAAACGCAACATCAGACGAACGAACACAAATATAGAAAAAAAAACACAATTGGTATCCAAAAAGTTCAGGTTTTAACCCACGTGACTTTTGGCTTCAACCCACGTGACTTCAGGCTTCAACTCACGTGACTTTGAAAACGATCGGTAACCACTTTTGAAGTTGGCAGCTACTCTTTCCAAACGCAACATCTGACGAACGAACACAAATATAGAAGAAAGGACTCAATTGTTATCCAAAAAGTTCAGGTTTCAACCCACGTGACTTTTGGCTTCAACCCACGTGACTTCAGGCTTCGATCCACGTGACCTCAGGCTTCAACCCACGTGACTTAAAACGTTCGTTCACCACTTTTGGAGTTGGCAGCTACTTGTTCCAAACGCAACATCTGACGAACGAACACAAAAATAGAAGAAAAGACACAATTGTTATCCAAAAAGTTCACGCTCCAACCCACGTGACTTCAAGCTTTCACCCACGTGACTTTGAAAACGATCGGTCACCACTTTTGAAGTTGGCAGCTACTCTTTCCAAACGCAACATCTGACGAACGAACACAAATATAGAAGAAAAGACACAATTGTTATCCAAAAAGTTCAGGTTCCAACCCACGTGACTTTTGGCTTCAACCCACGTGACTTCAGGCTTCAACCCACGTGACATCAGGCTTCAACCCACGTGACTTCAGGCTTCAACCCACGTGACTTCAGGCTTCAACCCACGTGACTTTGAAAACGATCGGTAACCACTTTTGAAGTTGGCAGCTACTCTTTCCAAACGCAACATCTGACGAACGAACACAAATATAGAAGAAAAGACACAATTGGTATCCAAAAAGTTCAGGTTTTAACCCACGTGACTTTTGGCTTCAACCCACGTGACCTCAGGCTCCAACCCACGTGACTTCAGGCTTCAACCCACGTGACTTTGAAAACGATCGGTAACCACTTTTGAAGTTGGCAGCTACTCTTTCCAAACGCAACATCTGACGAACAAACACAAATATAGGAAAAAAGACACAATTGTTATCCAAAAAGTTTAGGTTTGAACCCACGTGACTCCAGGCTTCAACCCACGTGACTTCAGGCTTCAACCCACGTGACTTTGGAAACGATCGGTCACCACTTTTGATGTTGGCAGCTACTTGTTCCAAACGCAACATCTGACGAACGAACACAAATATAGAAGAAAAAACACAATTGTTATCCAAAAAGTTCAGGTTTCAACCCACGTGACTTTAAACTTCAACCCACGTGACTTCAGGCTTCGACCCACGTGACTTCAGGCTTCAACCCACGTGACTTCAGGCTTCAACCCACGTGACATCAGGCTTCAACCCACGTGACTTCAGGCTTCAACCCACGTGACTTTGAAAACGATCGGTCACCACTTTTGATGTTGGCAGCTACTTGTTCCAAACGCAACATCAGACGAACGAACACAAATATAGAAGAAAAAACACAATTGATATCCAAAAAGTTCAGGTTTTAACCCACGTGACTTTTGGCTTCAACCCACGTGACTTCAGGCTTCAACCCACGTGAATTTGAAAACGATCGGTAACCACTTTTGAAGTTGGCAGCTACTTTTTCCAAACGCAACATCTGTCGAACGAACACAAATATAGAAGAAAAGACACAATTGTTATCCAAAAAGTTCAGGTTTCAACCCACGTGACTTCTGGCTTTAACCCACGTGACTTCAGGCTTCAACCCACGTGACTTTGAAAACGATCGGTAACCACTTTTGAAAATGGCAGCTACTCTTTCCAAACGCAACATCTGACAAACGAACACAAATATAGAAAAAAAAACACAATTGTTATCCAAAAAGTTTAGGTTTGAACCCACGTGACTCCAGGCTTCAACCCACGTGACTTCAGGCTTCAACCCACGTGACTTTGGAAACGATCGGTCACCACTTTTGAAGTTGGCAGCTACTCTTTCCAAACGCAACATCTGTCGAACGAACACAAATATAGAAGAAAAGACACAATTGTTATCCGAAAAAATCAGGTTTCAACCCACGTGACTTTTGGCTTTAACCCACGTGACTTCAGGCTTCAACCCACGTGACTTTGAAAACGATCGGTAACCACTTTTGAAAATGACAGCTACTCTTTCCAAACGCAACATCTGACGAACGAACACAAATATAGAAAAAAAGACACAATTGTTATCCAAAAAGTTCAGGTTTCAACCCACGTGACTTTTGGCTTCAACCCACGTGACTTCAGGCTTCAACCCACGTGACATCAGGCTTCAACCCACGTGACTTCAGGCTTCAACCCACGTGACTTTGAAAACGATCGGTCACCACTTTTGATGTTGGCAGCTACTTGTTCCAAACGCAACATCAGACGAACGAACACAAATATAGAAAAAAAAACACAATTGGTATCCAAAAAGTTCAGGTTTTAACCCACGTGACTTTTGGCTTCAACCCACGTGACTTCAGGCTTCAACTCACGTGACTTTGAAAACGATCGGTAACCACTTTTGAAGTTGGCAGCTACTCTTTCCAAACGCAACATCTGACGAACGAACACAAATATAGAAGAAAAGACACAATTGGTATCCAAAAAGTTCAGGTTTTAACCCACGTGACTTCTGGCTTCAACCCACGTGACCTCAGGCTCCAACCCACGTAACTTCAGGCTTCAACCCACGTGACTTTGAAAACGATCGGTAACCACTTTTGAAGTTGGCAGCTACTCTTTCCAAACGCAACATCTGACGAACGAACACAAATATAGAAGAAAAAACACAATTGGTATCCAAAAAGATCAGGTTTTTACCCACGTGACTTTTGGCTTCAACCCACGTTACCTCAGGCTTCAACCCACGTGACTTCAGGCTTCAACCCACGTGACATTGAAAACGATCGGTAACCACTTTTGAAGTTGGCAGCTACTCTTTCCAAACGCAACATCTGACAAACGAACACAAATATAGAAAAAAAGACACAATTGTTTCCCAAAAAAATTAGGTTAGAACCCACGTAACTCCAGGCTTCAACCCACGTGACTTCAGGCTTCAACCCACGTGACTTTGAAAACGATCGGTAACCACTTTTGAAGTTGGCAGCTACTCTTTCCAAACGCAACATCTGACGAACGAACACAAATATAGAAGAAAAGACACAATTGGTATCCAAAAAGTTCAGGTTTTAACCCACGTGACTTCTGGCTTCAACCCACGTGACCTCAGGCTCCAACCCACGTAACTTCAGGCTTCAACCCACGTGACTTTGGAAACGATCGGTAACCACTTTTGAAGTTGGCAGCTACTCTTTCCAAACGCAACATCTGACAAACGAACACAAATATAGAAAAAAAGACACAATTGTTATCCAAAAAGTTTAGGTTTGAACCCACGTGACTTTAGGCTTCATCCCACGTGACTTCAGGCTTCAACCCACGTGACTTCAGGCTTCAACTCACGTGACTTCAGGCTTCAACCCACGTGACTTTGAAAACGATCGGTCACCACTTTTGATGTTGGCAGCTACATGTTCCAAACGCAACATCAGACGAACGAACACAAATATAGAAGAAAAAACACAATTGGTATCCAAAAAGATCAGGTTTTTGCCCACGTGACTTTTGGCTTCAACCCACGTGACCTCAGGCTTCAACCCACGTGACTTCAGGCTTCAACCCACGTGACATTGAAAACGATCGGTAACCACTTTTGAAGTTGGCAGCTACTCTTTCCAAACGCAACATCTGACAAACGAACACAAATATAGAAAAAAAGACACAATTGTTTCCCAAAAAGTTTAGGTTAGAACCCACGTAACTCCAGGCTTCAACCCACGTGACTTCAGGCTTCAACCCACGTGACTTTGGAAACGATCGGTCACCACTTTTGAAGTTGGCAGCTACTCTTTCCAAACGCAACATCTGTCGAACGAACACAAATATAGAAGAAAAGACACAATTGTTATCCAAAAAGTTCAGGTTTCAACCCACGTGACTTTTGGCTTTAACCCACGTGACTTCAGGCTTCAACCCACGTGACTTTGAAAACGATCGGTAACCACTTTTGAAGTTGGCAGCTACTCTTTCCAAACGCAACATCTGTCGAACGAACACGAATATAGAAGAAAAGACACAATTGTTATCCAAAAAGTTCAGGTTTCAACCCACGTGACTTTTGGCTTCAACCCACGTGACTTCAGGCTTCAACCCACGTGACTTAAAACGTTCGTTCACCACTTTTGGAGTTGGCAGCTACTTGTTCCAAACGCAACATCTGACGAACGAACACAAAAATAGAAGAAAAGACACAATTGTTATCCAAAAAGTTCACGTTCCAACCCACGTGACTCCAGGCTCCAACCCACGTGTTCTCAGGCTTTCACCCACGTGACTTTCAAAACGATCGGTCACCACTTTTGATGTTGGCAGCTACTTGTCCCAAACGCAACATCTGACGAACGAACACACATATAGAAGAAAAGACTCAATTGTTATCCAAAAAGTTCAGGTTTCAACCCACGTGACTTTTGGCTTCAACCCACGTGACTTCAGGCTTCAATCCACGTGACCTCAGGCTTCAACCCACGTGACTTAAAACGTTTGTTTACCACTTTTGGAGTTGGCAGCTACTTGTTCCAAACGCAACATCTGACGAACGAACACAAAAATAGAAGAAAAGACACAATTGTTATCCAAAAAGTTCACGTTCCAACCCACGTGACTCCAGGCTCCAACCCACGTGACTTCAGGCTTTCACCCACGTGACTTTGAAAACGATCGGTCACCACTTTTGAAGTTGGCAGCTACTCTTTCCAAACGCAACATCTGACGAACGAACACAAATATAGAAGAAAAGACCAATTGTTATCCAAAAAGTTCAGGTTCCAACCCACGTGACTTTTGGCTTCAACCCACGTGACTTCAGGCTTCAACCCACGTGACTTCAGGCGTCCACCCACGTGACTTTGAAAACGATCGGTAACCACTTTTAAAGTTGGCAGCTACTTTTTCCAAACGCAACATCTGACGAACGAACACAAATATAGAAGAAAAGACACAATTGGCATCCAAAAAGTTCAGGTTTTAACCCACGTGACTTTTGGCTTCAACCCACGTGACCTCAGGCTCCAACCCACGTGACTTCAGGCTCCAACCCACGTGATTTTGAAAACGATCGGTAACCACTTTTGAAGTTGGCAGCTACTCTTTCCAAACGCAACATCTGACGAACGAACACAAATATAGAAATAAAGACACAATTGTTGTCCAAAAAGTTTAGGTTTGAACCCACGTGACTTCTGGCTTCAACCCACGTGACTTTAGGCTTCAACCCACGTGACTTTGGAAACGATCGGTCACCACTTTTGAAGTTGGCAGCTACTTGTTCCAAACGCAACATCAGACGAACGAACACAAATATAGGAGAAAAAACACAATTGGTATCCAAAAAGTTCAGGTTTTAACCCACGTGACTTTTGGCTTCAACCCACGTGACTTCAGGCTCCAACTCACGTGACTTTGAAAACGATCGGTAACCACTTTTGAAGTTGGCAGCTACTCTTTCCAAACGCAACATCTGACGAACGAACACAAATATAGAAGAAAAGACACAATTGGTATCCAAAAAGTTCAGGTTTTAACCCACGGGACTTTTGGCTTCAACCCACGTGACTTCAGGCTTCAACTCACGTGACTTTGAAAACGATCGGTAACCACTTTTGAAGTTGGCAGCTACTCTTTCCAAACGCAACATCTGACGAACGAACACAAATCTAGAAGAAAGGACTCAATTGTTATCCAAAAAGTTCAGGTTTCAACCCACGTGACTTTTGGCTTCAACTCACGTGACTTCAGGCTTCGATCCACGTGACCTCAGGCTTCAACCCACGTGACTTAAAACGTTCGTTCACCACTTTTGGAGTTGGCAGCTACTTGTTCCAAACGCAACATCTGACGAACGAACACAAAAATAGAAGAAAAGACACAATTGTTATCCAAAAAGTTCACGCTCCAACCCAAGTGACTTCAGGCTTTCTCCCACGTGACTTTGAAAACGATCGGTCACCACTTTTGAAGTTGGCAGCTACTCTTTCCAAACGCAACATCTGACGAACGAACACAAATATAGAAGAAAAGACACAATTGTTATCCAAAAAGTTCAGGTTCCAACCCACGTGACTTTTGGCTTCAACCCACGTGACTTCAGGCTTCAACCCACGTGACATCAGGCTTCAACCCACGTGACTTCAGGCTTCAACCCACGTGACTTTGAAAACGATCGGTCACCACTTTTGATGTTGGCAGCTACTTGTTCCAAACGCAACATCAGACGAACGAACACAAATATAGAAAAAAAAACACAATTGGTATCCAAAAAGTTCAGGTTTTAACCCACGTGACTTTTGGCTTCAACCCACGTGACTTCAGGCTTCAACTCACGTGACTTTGAAAACGATCGGTAACCACTTTTGAAGTTGGCAGCTACTCTTTCCAAACGCAACATCTGACGAACGAACACAAATATAGAAGAAAGGACTCAATTGTTATCCAAAAAGTTCAGGTTTCAACCCACGTGACTTTTGGCTTCAACCCACGTGACTTCAGGCTTCGATCCACGTGACCTCAGGCTTCAACCCACGTGACTTAAAACGTTCGTTCACCACTTTTGGAGTTGGCAGCTACTTGTTCCAAACGCAACATCTGACGAACGAACACAAAAATAGGAGAAAAGACACAATTGTTATCCAAAAAGTTCACGCTCCAACCCACGTGACTTCAAGCTTTCACCCACGTGACTTTGAAAACGATCGGTCACCACTTTTGAAGTTGGCAGCTACTCTTTCCAAACGCAACATCTGACGAACGAACACAAATATAGAAGAAAAGACACAATTGTTATCCAAAAAGTTCAGGTTCCAACCCACGTGACTTTTGGCTTCAACCCACGTGACTTCAGGCTTCAACCCACGTGACATCAGGCTTCAACCCACGTGACTTCAGGCTTCAACCCACGTGACTTTGAAAACGATCGGTCACCACTTTTGATGTTGGCAGCTACTTGTTCCAAACGCAACATCAGACGAACGAACACAAATATAGAAGAAAAAACACAATTGGTATCCAAAAAGTTCAGGTTTTAACCCACGTGACTCTTGGCTTCAACCCACGTGACTTCAGACTCCAACTCACGTGACTTTGAAAACGATCGGTAACCACTTTTGAAGTTGGCAGCTACTCTTTCCAAACGCAACATCTGACGAACGAACACAAATATAGAAGAAAAGACACAATTGGTATCCAAAAAGTTCAGGTTTTAACCCACGTGACTTTTGGCTTCAACCCACGTGACCTCAGGCTTCAACCCACGTGACTTCAGGCTTCAACCCACGTGACTTTGAAAACGATCGGTAACCACTTTTGAAGTTGGCAGCTACTCTTTCCAAACGCAACATCTGACGAACGAACACAAATATGGAAGAAAAAACACAATTGTTATCCAAAAAGTTCAGGTTTTAACCCACGTGACTTTAGGCTCCAACCCACGTGACTTCAGGCTTCAACCCACGTGACTTCAGGCTTCAACCCACGTGACATCAGGCTTCAACCCACGTGACTTCAGGCTTCAACCCACGTGACTTTGAAAACGATCGGTCACCACTTTTGATGTTGGCAGCTACTTGTTCCAAACGCAACATCAGACGAACGAACACAAATATAGAAGAAAAAACACAATTGGTATCCAAAAAGTTCAGGTTTTAACCCACGTGACTTTTGGCTTCAACCCACGTGACATCAGGCTCCAACTCACGTGACTTTGAAAACGATCGGTAACCACTTTTGAAGTTGGCAGCTACTCTTCCCAAACGCAGCATCTGACAAACGAACACAAATATAGAAAAAAAGACACAATTGTTATCCAAAAAGTTTAGGTTTGAACCCACGTGACTCCAGGCTTCAACCCACGTGACTTAAGGCGTCAACCCACGTGACTTTGAAAACGATCGGTAACCAATTTTGAAGTTGGCAGCTACTCTTTTCAAACGCAACATCTGACGAACGAACACAAATATAGAAGAAAAGACACAATTGGTATCCAAAAAGTTCAGGTTTTAACCCACGTGACTTCTGGCTTCAACCCACGTGACCTCAGGCTCCAACCCACGTAACTTCAGGCTTCAACCCACGTGACTTTGAAAACGATCGGTAACCACTTTTGAAGTTGGCAGCTACTCTTTCCAAACGCAACATCTGACGAACGAACACAAATATAGAAGAAAAAACACAATTGGTATCCAAAAAGATCAGGTTTTTACCCACGTGACTTTTGGCTTCAACCCACGTGACCTCAGGCTTCAACCCACGTGACTTCAGGCTTCAACCCACGTGACATTGAAAACGATCGGTAACCACTTTTGAAGTTGGCAGCTACTCTTTCCAAACGCAACATCTGACAAACGAACACAAATATAGAAAAAAAGACACAATTGTTTCCCAAAAAAATTAGGTTAGAACCCACGTAACTCCAGGCTTCAACCCACGTGACTTCAGGCTTCAACCCACGTGACTTTGAAAACGATCGGTAACCACTTTTGAAGTTGGCAGCTACTCTTTCCAAACGCAACATCTGACGAACGAACACAAATATAGAAGAAAAGACACAATTGGTATCCAAAAAGTTCAGGTTTTAACCCACGTGACTTCTGGCTTCAACCCACGTGACCTCAGGCTCCAACCCACGTAACTTCAGGCTTCAACCCACGTGACTTTGGAAACGATCGGTAACCACTTTTGAAGTTGGCAGCTACTCTTTCCAAACGCAACATCTGACAAACGAACACAATAATAGAAAAAAAGACACAATTGTTATCCAAAAAGTTTAGGTTTGAACCCACGTGACTTTAGGCTTCATCCCACGTGACTTCAGGCTTCAACCCACGTGACTTCAGGCTTCAACTCACGTGACTTCAGGCTTCAACCCACGTGACTTTGAAAACGATCGGTCACCACTTTTGATGTTGGCAGCTACATGTTCCAAACGCAACATCAGACGAACGAACACAAATATAGAAGAAAAAACACAATTGGTATCCAAAAAGATCAGGTTTTTACCCACGTGACTTTTGGCTTCAACCCACGTGACCTCAGGCTTCAACCCACGTGACTTCAGGCTTCAACCCACGTGACATTGAAAACGATCGGTAACCACTTTTGAAGTTGGCAGCTACTCTTTCCAAACGCAACATCTGACAAACGAACACAAATATAGAAAAAAAGACACAATTGTTTCCCAAAAAGTTTAGGTTAGAACCCACGTAACTCCAGGCTTCAACCCACGTGACTTCAGGCTTCAACCCACGTGACTTTGGAAACGATCGGTCACCACTTTTGAAGTTGGCAGCTACTCTTTCCAAACGCAACATCTGTCGAACGAACACAAATATAGAAGAAAAGACACAATTGTTATCCAAAAAGTTTAGGTTTCAACCCACGTGACTTTTGGCTTTAACCCACGTGACTTCAGGCTTCAACCCACGTGACTTTGAAAACGATCGGTAACCACTTTTGAAGTTGGCAGCTACTCTTTCCAAACGCAACATCTGTCGAACGAACACGAATATAGAAGAAAAGACACAATTGTTATCCAAAAAGTTCAGGTTTCAACCCACGTGACTTTTGGCTTCAACCCACGTGACTTCAGGCTTCAACCCACGTGACTTAAAACGTTCGTTCACCACTTTTGGAGTTGGCAGCTACTTGTTCTAAACGCAACATCTGACGAACGAACACAAAAATAGAAGAAAAGACACAATTGTTATCCAAAAAGTTCACGTTCCAACCCACGTGACTCCAGGCTCCAACCCACGTGTTCTCAGGCTTTCACCCACGTGACTTTCAAAACGATCGGTCACCACTTTTGATGTTGGCAGCTACTTGTCCCAAACGCAACATCTGACGAACGAACACACATATAGAAGAAAAGACTCAATTGTTATCCAAAAAGTTCAGGTTTCAACCCACGTGACTTTTGGCTTCAACCCACGTGACTTCAGGCTTCAATCCACGTGACCTCAGGCTTCAACCCACGTGACTTAAAACGTTTGTTCACCACTTTTGGAGTTGGCAGCTACTTGTTCCAAACGCAACATCTGACGAACGAACACAAAAATAGAAGAAAAGACACAATTGTTATCCAAAAAGTTCACGTTCCAACCCACGTGACTCCAGGCTCCAACCCACGTGACTTCAGGCTTTCACCCACGTGACTTTGAAAACGATCGGTCACCACTTTTGAAGTTGGCAGCTACTCTTTCCAAACGCAACATCTGACGAACGAACACAAATATAGAAGAAAAGACCAATTGTTATCCAAAAAGTTCAGGTTCCAACCCACGTGACTTTTGGCTTCAACCCACGTGACTTCAGGCTTCAACCCACGTGACTTCAGGCGTCCACCCACGTGACTTTGAAAACGATCGGTAACCACTTTTAAAGTTGGCAGCTACTTTTTCCAAACGCAACATCTGACGAACGAACACAAATATAGAAGAAAAGACACAATTGGCATCCAAAAAGTTCAGGTTTTAACCCACGTGACTTTTGGCTTCAACCCACGTGACCTCAGGCTCCAACCCACGTGACTTCAGGCTCCAACCCACGTGACTTTGAAAACGATCGGTAACCACTTTTGAAGTTGGCAGCTACTCTTTCCAAACGCAACATCTGACGAACGAACACAAATATAGAAATAAAGACACAATTGTTGTCCAAAAAGTTTAGGTTTGAACCCACGTGACTTCTGGCTTCAACCCACGTGACTTTAGGCTTCAACCCACGTGACTTTGGAAACGATCGGTCACCACTTTTGAAGTTGGCAGCTACTTGTTCCAAACGCAACATCAGACGAACGAACACAAATATAGAAGAAAAAACACAATTGGTATCCAAAAAGTTCAGGTTTTAACCCACGTGACTTTTGGCTTCAACCCACGTGACTTCAGGCTCCAACTCACGTGACTTTGAAAACGATCGGTAACCACTTTTGAAGTTGGCAGCTACTCTTTCCAAACGCAACATCTGACGAACGAACACAAATATAGAAGAAAAGACACAATTGGTATCCAAAAAGTTCAGGTTTTAACCCACGGGACTTTTGGCTTCAACCCACGTGACTTCAGGCTTCAACTCACGTGACTTTGAAAACGATCGGTAACCACTTTTGAAGTTGGCAGCTACTCTTTCCAAACGCAACATCTGACGAACGAACACAAATCTAGAAGAAAGGACTCAATTGTTATCCAAAAAGTTCAGGTTTCAACCCACGTGACTTTTGGCTTCAACTCACGTGACTTCAGGCTTCGATCCACGTGACCTCAGGCTTCAACCCACGTGACTTAAAACGTTCGTTCACCACTTTTGGAGTTGGCAGCTACTTGTTCCAAACGCAACATCTGACGAACGAACACAAAAATAGAAGAAAAGACACAATTGTTATCCAAAAAGTTCACGCTCCAACCCAAGTGACTTCAGGCTTTCTCCCACGTGACTTTGAAAACGATCGGTCACCACTTTTGAAGTTGGCAGCTACTCTTTCCAAACGCAACATCTGACGAACGAACACAAATATAGAAGAAAAGACACAATTGTTATCCAAAAAGTTCAGGTTCCAACCCACGTGACTTTTGGCTTCAACCCACGTGACTTCAGGCTTCAACCCACGTGACATCAGGCTTCAACCCACGTGACTTCAGGCTTCAACCCACGTGACTTTGAAAACGATCGGTCACCACTTTTGATGTTGGCAGCTACTTGTTCCAAACGCAACATCAGACGAACGAACACAAATATAGAAAAAAAAACACAATTGGTATCCAAAAAGTTCAGGTTTTAACCCACGTGACTTTTGGCTTCAACCCACGTGACTTCAGGCTTCAACTCACGTGACTTTGAAAACGATCGGTAACCACTTTTGAAGTTGGCAGCTACTCTTTCCAAACGCAACATCTGACGAACGAACACAAATATAGAAGAAAGGACTCAATTGTTATCCAAAAAGTTCAGGTTTCAACCCACGTGACTTTTGGCTTCAACCCACGTGACTTCAGGCTTCGATCCACGTGACCTCAGGCTTCAACCCACGTGACTTAAAACGTTCGTTCACCACTTTTGGAGTTGGCAGCTACTTGTTCCAAACGCAACATCTGACGAACGAACACAAAAATAGAAGAAAAGACACAATTGTTATCCAAAAAGTTCACGCTCCAACCCACGTGACTTCAAGCTTTCACCCACGTGACTTTGAAAACGATCGGTCACCACTTTTGAAGTTGGCAGCTACTCTTTCCAAACGCAACATCTGACGAACGAACACAAATATAGAAGAAAAGACACAATTGTTATCCAAAAAGTTCAGGTTCCAACCCACGTGACTTTTGGCTTCAACCCACGTGACTTCAGGCTTCAACCCACGTGACATCAGGCTTCAACCCACGTGACTTCAGGCTTCAACCCACGTGACTTTGAAAACGATCGGTCACCACTTTTGATGTTGGCAGCTACTTGTTCCAAACGCAACATCAGACGAACGAACACAAATATAGAAGAAAAAACACAATTGGTATCCAAAAAGTTCAGGTTTTAACCCACGTGACTCTTGGCTTCAACCCACGTGACTTCAGACTCCAACTCACGTGACTTTGAAAACGATCGGTAACCACTTTTGAAGTTGGCAGCTACTCTTTCCAAACGCAACATCTGACGAACGAACACAAATATAGAAGAAAAGACACAATTGGTATCCAAAAAGTTCAGGTTTTAACCCACGTGACTTCTGGCTTCAACCCACGTGACTTCAGGCTTCAACCCACGTGACTTTGGAAACGATCGGTCACCACTTTTGAAGTTGGCAGCTACTCTTTCCAAACGCAACATCTGTCGAACGAACACAAATATAGAAGAAAAGACACAATTGTTATCCAAAAAGTTCAGGTTTGAACCCACGTGACTCCAGGCTCCAACCCACGTGACTTCAGGCTTTCACCTACGTGACTTTCAAAACGATCGGTCACCACTTTTGATGTTGGCAGCTACTTGTTCCAAACGCAACATCTGACGAACGAACACAAATCTAGAAGAAAGGACTCAATTGTTATCCAAAAAGTTCAGGTTTCAACCCACGTGACTTTTGGCTTCAACCCACGTGACTTCAGGCTTCAACCCACGTGACTTCAGGCTTCAACCCACGTGACTTTGAAAACGATCGGTAACCACTTTTGAAGTTGGCAGCTACTCTTTCCAAACGCAACATCTGACGAACGAACACAAATATAGAAGAAAAGACACAATTGGTATCCAAAAAGTTCAGGTTTTAACCCACGTGACTTTTGGCTTCAACCCACGTGACCTCAGGCTCCAACCCACGTGACTTCAGGCTTCAACCCACGTGACTTTGAAAACGATCGGTAACCACTTTTGAAGTTGGCAGCTACTCTTTCCAAACGCAACATCTGACGAACAAACACAAATATAGGAAAAAAGACACAATTGTTATCCAAAAAGTTTAGGTTTGAACCCACGTGACTCCAGGCTTCAACCCACGTGACTTCAGGCTTCAACCCACGTGACTTTGGAAACGATCGGTCACCACTTTTGATGTTGGCAGCTACTTGTTCCAAACGCAACATCTGACGAACGAACACAAATATAGAAGAAAAAACACAATTGTTATCCAAAAAGTTCAGGTTTCAACCCACGTGACTTTAAACTTCAACCCACGTGACTTCAGGCTTCGACCCACGTGACTTCAGGCTTCAATCCACGTGACTTCAGGCTTCAACCCACGTGACATCAGGCTTCAACCCACGTGACTTCAGGCTTCAACCCACGTGACATTGAAAACGATCGGTAACCACTTTTGAAGTTGGCAGCTACTCTTTCCAAACGCAACATCTGACAAACGAACACAAATATAGAAAAAAAGACACAATTGTTTCCCAAAAAGTTTAGGTTAGAACCCACGTAACTCCAGGCTTCAACCCACGTGACTTCAGGCTTCAACCCACGTGACTTTGGAAACGATCGGTCACCACTTTTGAAGTTGGCAGCTACTCTTTCCAAACGCAACATCTGTCGAACGAACACAAATATAGAAGAAAAGACACAATTGTTATCCAAAAAGTTCAGGTTTCAACCCACGTGACTTTTGGCTTTAACCCACGTGACTTCAGGCTTCAACCCACGTGACTTTGAAAACGATCGGTAACCACTTTTGAAGTTGGCAGCTACTCTTTCCAAACGCAACATCTGTCGAACGAACACGAATATAGAAGAAAAGACACAATTGTTATCCAAAAAGTTCAGGTTTCAACCCACGTGACTTTTGGCTTCAACCCACGTGACTTCAGGCTTCAACCCACGTGACTTAAAACGTTCGTTCACCACTTTTGGAGTTGGCAGCTACTTGTTCCAAACGCAACATCTGACGAACGAACACAAAAATAGAAGAAAAGACACAATTGTTATCCAAAAAGTTCACGTTCCAACCCACGTGACTCCAGGCTCCAACCCACGTGTTCTCAGGCTTTCACCCACGTGACTTTCAAAACGATCGGTCACCACTTTTGATGTTGGCAGCTACTTGTCCCAAACGCAACATCTGACGAACGAACACACATATAGAAGAAAAGACTCAATTGTTATCCAAAAAGTTCAGGTTTCAACCCACGTGACTTTTGGCTTCAACCCACGTGACTTCAGGCTTCAATCCACGTGACCTCAGGCTTCAACCCACGTGACTTAAAACGTTTGTTCACCACTTTTGGAGTTGGCAGCTACTTGTTCCAAACGCAACATCTGACGAACGAACACAAAAATAGAAGAAAAGACACAATTGTTATCCAAAAAGTTCACGTTCCAACCCACGTGACTCCAGGCTCCAACCCACGTGACTTCAGGCTTTCACCCACGTGACTTTGAAAACGATCGGTCACCACTTTTGAAGTTGGCAGCTACTCTTTCCAAACGCAACATCTGACGAACGAACACAAATATAGAAGAAAAGACCAATTGTTATCCAAAAAGTTCAGGTTCCAACCCACGTGACTTTTGGCTTCAACCCACGTGACTTCAGGCTTCAACCCACGTGACTTCAGGCGTCCACCCACGTGACTTTGAAAACGATCGGTAACCACTTTTAAAGTTGGCAGCTACTTTTTCCAAACGCAACATCTGACGAACGAACACAAATATAGAAGAAAAGACACAATTGGCATCCAAAAAGTTCAGGTTTTAACCCACGTGACTTTTGGCTTCAACCCACGTGACCTCAGGCTCCAACCCACGTGACTTCAGGCTCCAACCCACGTGACTTTGAAAACGATCGGTAACCACTTTTGAAGTTGGCAGCTACTCTTTCCAAACGCAACATCTGACGAACGAACACAAATATAGAAATAAAGACACAATTGTTGTCCAAAAAGTTTAGGTTTGAACCCACGTGACTTCTGGCTTCAACCCACGTGACTTTAGGCTTCAACCCACGTGACTTTGGAAACGATCGGTCACCACTTTTGAAGTTGGCAGCTACTTGTTCCAAACGCAACATCAGACGAACGAACACAAATATAGAAGAAAAAACACAATTGGTATCCAAAAAGTTCAGGTTTTAACCCACGTGACTTTTGGCTTCAACCCACGTGACTTCAGGCTCCAACTCACGTGACTTTGAAAACGATCGGTAACCACTTTTGAAGTTGGCAGCTACTCTTTCCAAACGCAACATCTGACGAACGAACACAAATATAGAAGAAAAGACACAATTGGTATCCAAAAAGTTCAGGTTTTAACCCACGGGACTTTTGGCTTCAACCCACGTGACTTCAGGCTTCAACTCACGTGACTTTGAAAACGATCGGTAACCACTTTTGAAGTTGGCAGCTACTCTTTCCAAACGCAACATCTGACGAACGAACACAAATCTAGAAGAAAGGACTCAATTGTTATCCAAAAAGTTCAGGTTTCAACCCACGTGACTTTTGGCTTCAACTCACGTGACTTCAGGCTTCGATCCACGTGACCTCAGGCTTCAACCCACGTGACTTAAAACGTTCGTTCACCACTTTTGGAGTTGGCAGCTACTTGTTCCAAACGCAACATCTGACGAACGAACACAAAAATAGAAGAAAAGACACAATTGTTATCCAAAAAGTTCACGCTCCAACCCAAGTGACTTCAGGCTTTCTCCCACGTGACTTTGAAAACGATCGGTCACCACTTTTGAAGTTGGCAGCTACTCTTTCCAAACGCAACATCTGACGAACGAACACAAATATAGAAGAAAAGACACAATTGTTATCCAAAAAGTTCAGGTTCCAACCCACGTGACTTTTGGCTTCAACCCACGTGACTTCAGGCTTCAACCCACGTGACATCAGGCTTCAACCCACGTGACTTCAGGCTTCAACCCACGTGACTTTGAAAACGATCGGTCACCACTTTTGATGTTGGCAGCTACTTGTTCCAAACGCAACATCAGACGAACGAACACAAATATAGAAAAAAAAACACAATTGGTATCCAAAAAGTTCAGGTTTTAACCCACGTGACTTTTGGCTTCAACCCACGTGACTTCAGGCTTCAACTCACGTGACTTTGAAAACGATCGGTAACCACTTTTGAAGTTGGCAGCTACTCTTTCCAAACGCAACATCTGACGAACGAACACAAATATAGAAGAAAGGACTCAATTGTTATCCAAAAAGTTCAGGTTTCAACCCACGTGACTTTTGGCTTCAACCCACGTGACTTCAGGCTTCGATCCACGTGACCTCAGGCTTCAACCCACGTGACTTAAAACGTTCGTTCACCACTTTTGGAGTTGGCAGCTACTTGTTCCAAACGCAACATCTGACGAACGAACACAAAAATAGAAGAAAAGACACAATTGTTATCCAAAAAGTTCACGCTCCAACCCACGTGACTTCAAGCTTTCACCCACGTGACTTTGAAAACGATCGGTCACCACTTTTGAAGTTGGCAGCTACTCTTTCCAAACGCAACATCTGACGAACGAACACAAATATAGAAGAAAAGACACAATTGTTATCCAAAAAGTTCAGGTTCCAACCCACGTGACTTTTGGCTTCAACCCACGTGACTTCAGGCTTCAACCCACGTGACATCAGGCTTCAACCCACGTGACTTCAGGCTTCAACCCACGTGACTTTGAAAACGATCGGTCACCACTTTTGATGTTGGCAGCTACTTGTTCCAAACGCAACATCAGACGAACGAACACAAATATAGAAGAAAAAACACAATTGGTATCCAAAAAGTTCAGGTTTTAACCCACGTGACTCTTGGCTTCAACCCACGTGACTTCAGACTCCAACTCACGTGACTTTGAAAACGATCGGTAACCACTTTTGAAGTTGGCAGCTACTCTTTCCAAACGCAACATCTGACGAACGAACACAAATATAGAAGAAAAGACACAATTGGTATCCAAAAAGTTCAGGTTTTAACCCACGTGACTTCTGGCTTCAACCCACGTGACTTCAGGCTTCAACCCACGTGACTTTGGAAACGATCGGTCACCACTTTTGAAGTTGGCAGCTACTCTTTCCAAACGCAACATCTGTCGAACGAACACAAATATAGAAGAAAAGACACAATTGTTATCCAAAAAGTTCAGGTTTGAACCCACGTGACTCCAGGCTCCAACCCACGTGACTTCAGGCTTTCACCTACGTGACTTTCAAAACGATCGGTCACCACTTTTGATGTTGGCAGCTACTTGTTCCAAACGCAACATCTGACGAACGAACACAAATCTAGAAGAAAGGACTCAATTGTTATCCAAAAAGTTCAGGTTTCAACCCACGTGACTTTTGGCTTCAACCCACGTGACTTCAGGCTTCAACCCACGTGACTTCAGGCTTCAACCCACGTGACTTTGAAAACGATCGGTAACCACTTTTGAAGTTGGCAGCTACTCTTTCCAAACGCAACATCTGACGAACGAACACAAATATAGAAGAAAAGACACAATTGGTATCCAAAAAGTTCAGGTTTTAACCCACGTGACTTTTGGCTTCAACCCACGTGACCTCAGGCTCCAACCCACGTGACTTCAGGCTTCAACCCACGTGACTTTGAAAACGATCGGTAACCACTTTTGAAGTTGGCAGCTACTCTTTCCAAACGCAACATCTGACGAACAAACACAAATATAGGAAAAAAGACACAATTGTTATCCAAAAAGTTTAGGTTTGAACCCACGTGACTCCAGGCTTCAACCCACGTGACTTCAGGCTTCAACCCACGTGACTTTGGAAACGATCGGTCACCACTTTTGATGTTGGCAGCTACTTGTTCCAAACGCAACATCTGACGAACGAACACAAATATAGAAGAAAAAACACAATTGTTATCCAAAAAGTTCAGGTTTCAACCCACGTGACTTTAAACTTCAACCCACGTGACTTCAGGCTTCGACCCACGTGACTTCAGGCTTCAACCCACGTGACTTCAGGCTTCAACCCACGTGACATCAGGCTTCAACCCACGTGACTTCAGGCTTCAACCCACGTGACTTTGAAAACGATCGGTCACCACTTTTGATGTTGGCAGCTACTTGTTCCAAACGCAACATCAGACGAACGAACACAAATATAGAAGAAAAAACACAATTGGTATCCAAAAAGTTCAGGTTTTAACCCACGTGACTTTTGGCTTCAACCCACGTGACTTCAGGCTTCAACCCACGTGA
Organism: Anaspis maculata; assembly: GCA_949128115.1. Classification (NCBI taxonomy): domain Eukaryota; kingdom Metazoa; phylum Arthropoda; class Insecta; order Coleoptera; family Scraptiidae; genus Anaspis; species Anaspis maculata. The sequence continues at coordinate 219,422 of OX421968.1, read as the reverse complement.
ATTTGAAAACGATCGGTAACCACTTTTGAAGTTGGCAGCTACTTTTTCCAAACGCAACATCTGTCGAACGAACACAAATATAGAAGAAAAGACACAATTGTTATCCAAAAAGTTCAGGTTTCAACCCACGTGACTTCTGGCTTTAACCCACGTGACTTCAGGCTTCAACCCACGTGACTTTGAAAACGATCGGTAACCACTTTTGAAAATGGCAGCTACTCTTTCCAAACGCAACATCTGACAAACGAACACAAATATAGAAAAAAAAACACAATTGTTATCCAAAAAGTTTAGGTTTGAACCCACGTGACTCCAGGCTTCAACCCACGTGACTTCAGGCTTCAACCCACGTGACTTTGGAAACGATCGGTCACCACTTTTGAAGTTGGCAGCTACTCTTTCCAAACGCAACATCTGTCGAACGAACACAAATATAGAAGAAAAGACACAATTGTTATCCGAAAAAATCAGGTTTCAACCCACGTGACTTTTGGCTTTAACTCACGTGACTTCAGGCTTCAACCCACGTGACTTTGAAAACGATCGGTAACCACTTTTGAAAATGACAGCTACTCTTTCCAAACGCAACATCTGACGAACGAACACAAATATAGAAAAAAAGACACAATTGTTATCCAAAAAGTTCAGGTTTCAACTCACGTGACTTTTGGCTTCAACCCACGTGACTTCAGGCTTCAACCCACGTGACTTTCAAAACGATCGGTCACCACTTTTGATGTTGGCAGCTACTTGTTCCAAACGCAACATCTGACGAACGAACACAAATATAAAAGAAAAGACTCAATTGTTATCAAAAAGTTCAGGTTTCAACATACGTGACTTTTGGCTTTAACCCACGTGACTTCAGGCTTCAATCCACGTGACCTCAGGCTTCAACCTACGTGACTTAAAACGTTCGTTCACCACTTTTGGAGTTGGCAGCTACTTGTTCCAAACGCAACATCTGACGAACGAACACAAAAATAGAAGAAAAGACACAATTGTTATCCAAAAAGTTCACGTTCCAACCCACGTGACTCCAGGCTCCAACCCACGTGACTTCAGGCTTTCACCCACGTGACTTTGAAAACGATCGGTCACCACTTTTAAAGTTGGCAGCTACTCTTTCCAAACGCAACATCTGACGAACGAACACAAATATAGAAGAAAAGACACAATTGTTATCCAAAAAGTTCAGGTTCCAACCCACGTGACTTTTGGCTTCAACCCACGTGACTTCAGGCTTCAACCCACGTGACTTCAAGCGTCCACCCACGTGACTTTGAAAACGATCGGTAACCACTTTTAAAGTTGGCAGCTACTCTTTCCAAACGCAACATCTGACGAACGAACACAAATATAGAAGAAAAGACACAATTGGTATCCAAAAAGTTCAGGTTTTAACCCACGTGACTTTTGGATTCAACCCACGTGACCTCAGGCTCCAACCCACGTGACTTCAGGCTTCAACTCACGTGACTTTGAAAACGATCGGTAACCACTTTTGAAGTTGGCAGCTACTCTTTCCAAACGCAACATCTGACGAACGAACACAAATATGGAAGAAAAAACACAATTGTTATCCAAAAAGTTCAGGTTTTAACCCACGTAACTTTAGGCTCCAACCCACGTGACTTCAGGCTCCAACCCACGTGACTTCAGGCTTCAACCCACGTGACATCAGGCTTCAACCCACGTGACTTCAGGCTTTCACCCACGTGACTTTCAAAACGATCGGTCACCACTTTTGATGTTGGCAGCTACTTGTTCCAAACGCAACATCTGACGAGCGAACACAAATATAGAAGAAAAGACTCAATTGTTATCCAAAAAGTTCAGGTTTCAACATACGTGACTTTTGGCTTCAACCCACGTGACTTCAGGCTTCAATCCACGTGACCTCAGGCTTCAACCTACGTGACTTAAAACGTTCGTTCACCACTTTTGGAGTTGGCAGCTACTTGTTCCAAACGCAACATCAGACGAACGAACACAAATATAGAAGAAAAAACACAATTGGTATCCAAAAAGTTCAGGTTTTAACCCACGTGACTTTTGGCTTCAACCCACGTGACATCAGGCTCCAACTCACGTGACTTTGAAAACGATCGGTAACCACTTTTGAAGTTGGCAGCTACTCTTCCCAAACGCAACATCTGACAAACGAACACAAATATAGAAAAAAAGACACAATTGTTATCCAAAAAGTTTAGGTTTGAACCCACGTGACTCCAGGCTTCAACCCACGTGACTTAAGGCGTCAACCCACGTGACTTTGAAAACGATCGGTAACCACTTTTGAAGTTGGCAGCTACTCTTTCCAAACGCAACATCTGACGAACGAACACAAATATAGAAGAAAAAACACAATTGGTATCCAAAAAGTTCAGGTTTTAACCCACGTGACTTTTGGCTTCAACCCACGTGACTTCAGGCTTCAACCCACGTGACTTTGAAAACGATCGGTAACCACTTTTGAAGTTGGCAGCTATTCTTCCCAAACGCAACATCTGACGAACGAACACAAATATAGAAAAAAAGATACAATTGTTATCCAAAAAGTTCAGGTTTGAACCCACGTGACTCCAGGCTTCAACCCACGTGACTTCAGGCTTCAACCCACGTGACTTCAGGCTTCAACTCACGTGACTTCAGGCTTCAACCCACGTGACTTTGAAAACGATCGGTCACCACTTTTGATGTTGGCAGCTACTTGTTCCAAACGCAACATCAGACGAACGAACACAAATATAGAAGAAAAAACACAATTGGTATCCAAAAAGATCAGGTTTTAACCCACGTGACTTTTGGCTTCAACCCACGTGACCTCAGGCTTCAACCCACGTGACTTTTAAAACGTTCGGTCACCACTTTTGGAGTTGGCAGCTACTTGTTTCGAACGCAACATCTGACGAACGAACACAAAAATAGGAGAAAAGACACAATTGTTATCCAAAAAGTTCAGGTTTCAACCCACGTGACTTCAGGCTCCAACCCACGTGACTTCAGGCTTTCACCCACGTGACTTTCAAAACGATCGGTCACCACTTTTGATGTTGGCAGCTACTTGTTCCAAACGCAACATCTGACGAACGAACACAAATATAGAAGAAAAGACACAATTGTTATCCAAAAAGTTCAGGTTTCAACCCACGTGACTTTTGGCCTCAACCCACGTGACTTCAGGCTTCAACCCACGTGACTTCAGGCGTCAACCCACGTGACTTTGAAAACGATCAGTAACCACTTTTGAAGTTGGCAGAACGCAACATCTGACGAACGAACACAAATATAGAAGAAAAGACACAATTGGTATCGAAAAGAATCAGGTTTTAACCCACGTGACTTTTGGCTTCAACCCACGTGACCTCAGGCTTCAACCCACGTGACTTCAGGCTTCAACCCACGTGACTTTGAAAACGATCGGTAACCACTTTTGAAGTTGGCAGCTTCTCTTTCCAAACGCAACATCTGACGAACGAACACAAATATAGAAGAAAAGACACAATTGGTATCCAAAAAGTTCAGGTTTTAACCCACGTGACTTCTGGCTTCAACCCACGTGACCTCAGGCTCCAACCCACGTAACTTCAGGCTTCAACCCACGTGACTTTGAAAACGATCGGTAACCACTTTTGAAAATGGCAGCTACTCTTTCCAAACGCAACATCTGACAAACGAACACAAATATAGAAAAAAAAACACAATTGTTATCCAAAAAGTTTAGGTTTGAACCCACGTGACTCCAGGCTTCAACCCACGTGACTTCAGGCTTCAACCCACGTGACTTTGGAAACGATCGGTCACCACTTTTGAAGTTGGCAGCTACTCTTTCCAAACGCAACATCTGTCGAACGAACACAAATATAGAAGAAAAGACACAATTGTTATCCAAAAAGTTCAGGTTTCAACCCACGTGACTTTTGGCTTAAACCCACGTGACTTCAGGCTTCAACCCACGTGACTTTGAAAACGATCGGTAACCACTTTTGAAAATGACAGCTACTCTTTCCAAACGCAACATCTGACGAACGAACACAAATATAGAAAAAAAGACACAATTGTTATCCAAAAAGTTCAGGTTTCAACTCACGTGACTTTTGGCTTTAACCCACGTGACTTCAGGCTTCAACCCACGTGACTTTCAAAACGATCGGTCACCACTTTTGATGTTGGCAGCTACTTGTTCCAAACGCAACATCTGACGAACGAACACAAATATAGAAGAAAAGACTCAATTGTTATCAAAAAGTTCAGGTTTCAACATACGTGACTTTTGGCTTTAACCCACGTGACTTCAGGCTTCAATCCACGTGACCTCAGGCTTCAACCTACGTGACTTCAGGCTTCAACCCACGTGACTTTGAAAACGATCGGTAACCACTTTTGAAGTTGGCAGCTACTCTTTCCAAACGCAACATCTGACGAACGAACACAAATATAGAAGAAAAGACACAATTGGTATCCAAAAAGTTCAGGTTTTAATCCACGTGACTTCTGGCTTCAACCCACGTGACCTCAGGCTCCAACCCACGTAACTTCAGGCTTCAACCCACGTGACTTTGAAAACGATCGGTAACCACTTTTGAAGTTGGCAGCTACTCTTTCCAAACGCAACATCTGACGAACGAACACAAATATAGAAAAAAAGACACAATTGTTATCCAAAAAGTTGAGGTTTGAACCCACGTGACTTTAGGCTTCATACCACGTGACTTCAGGCTTCAACCCACGTGACTTCAGGCTTCAACTCACGTGACTTCAGGCTTCAACCCACGTGACTTTGAAAACGATCGGTCACCACTTTTGATGTTGGCAGCTACTTGTTCCAAACGCAACATCAGACGAACGAACACAAATATAGAAGAAAAAACACAATTGGTATCCAAAAAGATTAGGTTTTAACCCACGTGACTTTTGGCTTCAACCCACGTGACATTGAAAACGATCGGTAACCACTTTTGAAGTTGGCAGCTACTCTTTCCAAACGCAACATCTGACAAACGAACACAAATATAGAAAAAAAGACACAATTGTTTTCCAAAAAGTTTAGGTTAGAACCCACGTAACTCCAGGCTTCAACCCACGTGACTTCAGGCTTCAACCCACGTGACTTTGGAAACGATCGGTCACCACTTTTGAAGTTGGCAGCTACTCTTTCCAAACGCAACATCTGTCGAACGAACACAAATATAGGAGAAAAGACACAATTGTTATCCAAAAAGTTCAGGTTTCAACCCACGTGACTTTTGGCTTTAACCCACGTGACTTCAGGCTTCAACCCACGTGACTTTGAAAACGATCGGTAACCACTTTTGAAGTTGGCAGCTACTCTTTCCAAACGCAACATCTGACAAACGAACACAAATATAGAAAAAAAGACACAATTGTTTTCCAAAAAGTTTAGGTTAGAACCCACGTAACTCCAGGCTTCAACCCACGTGACTTCAGGCTTCAACCCACGTGACTTTGGAAACGATCGGTCACCACTTTTGAAGTTGGCAGCTACTCTTTCCAAACGCAACATCTGTCGAACGAACACAAATATAGGAGAAAAGACACAATTGTTATCCAAAAAGTTCAGGTTTCAACCCACGTGACTTTTGGCTTTAACCCACGTGACTTCAGGCTTCAACCCACGTGACTTTGAAAACGATCGGTAACCACTTTTGAAGTTGGCAGCTACTCTTTCCAAACGCAACATCTGTCGAACGAACACGAATATAGAAGAAAAGACACAATTGTTATCCAAAAAGTTCAGGTTTCAACCCACGTGACTTTTGGCTTCAACCCACGTGACTTCAGGCTTCAACCCACGTGACTTAAAACGTTCGTTCACCACTTTTGGAGTTGGCAGCTACTTGTTCCAAACGCAATATCTGACGAACGAACACAAAAATAGAAGAAAAGACACAATTGTTATCCAAAAAGTTCACGTTACAACCCACGTGACTCCAGGCTCCAACCCACGTGTTTTCAGGCTTTCACCCACGTGACTTCCAAAACGATCGGTCACCACTTTTGATGTTGGCAGCTACTTGTCCCAAACGCAACATCTGACGAACGAACACAAATATAGAAGAAAAGACTCAATTGTTATCCAAAAAGTTCAGGTTTCAACCCACGTGACTTTTGGCTTCAACCCACGTGACTTCAGGCTTCAATCCACGTGACCTCAGGCTTCAACCCACGTGACTTAAAACGTTCGTTCACCACTTTTGGAGTTGGCAGCTACTCGTTCCAAACGCAACATCTGACGAACGAACACAAAAATAGAAGAAAAGACACAATTGTTATCCAAAAAATTCACGTTCCAACCCACGTGACTCCAGGCTCCAACACACGTGACTTCAGACTTTCACCCACGTGACTTTGAAAACGATCGGTCACCACTTTTGAAGTTGGCAGCTACTCTTTCCAAACGCAACATCTGACGAACGAACACAAATATAGAAGAAAAGACCAATTGTTATCCAAAAAGTTCAGGTTCCAACCCACGTGACTTTTGGCTTCAACCCACGTGACTTCAGGCTTCAACCCACGTGACTTCAGGCGTCCACCCACGTGACTTTGAAAACGATCGGTAACCACTTTTAAAGTTGGCAGCTACTTCTTCCAAACGCAACATCTGACGAACGAACACAAATATAGAAGAAAAGACACAATTGGCATCCAAAAAGTTCAGGTTTTAACCCACGTGACTTTTGGCTTCAACCCACGTGACCTCAGGCTCCAACCCACGTGACTTCAGGCTTCAACCCACGTGACTTTGAAAACGATCGGTAACCACTTTTGAAGTTGGCAGCTACTCTTTCCAAACGCAACATCTGACGAACGAACACAAATATAGAAATAAAGACACAATTGTTGTCCAAAAAGTTTAGGTTTGAACCCACGTGACTTCTGGCTTCAACCCACGTGACTTCAGGCTTCAACCCACGTGACTTTGAAAACGATCGGTCACCACTTTTGAAGTTGGCAGCTACTTGTTCCAAACGCAACATCAGACGAACGAACACAAATATAGAAGAAAAAACACAATTGGTATCCAAAAAGTTCAGGTTTTAACCCACGTGACTTTTGGCTTCAACCCACGTGACTTCAGGCTCCAACTCACGTGACTTTGAAAACGATCGGTAACCACTTTTGAAGTTGGCAGCTACTCTTTCCAAACGCAACATCTGACGAACGAACACAAATATAAAAGAAAAGACACAATTGGTATCCAAAAAGTTCAGGTTTTAACCCACGTGACTTTTGGCTTCAACCCACGTGACTTCAGGCTTCAACTCACGTGACTTTGAAAACGATCGGTAACCACTTTTGAAGTTGGCAGCTACTCTTTCCAAACGCAACATCTGACGAACGAACACAAATATAGAAGAAAGGACTCAATTGTTATCCAAAAAGTTCAGGTTTCAACCCACGTGACTTTTGGCTTCAACCCACGTGACTTCAGGCTTCGATCCACGTGACCTCAGGCTTCAACCCACGTGACTTAAAACGTTCGTTCACCACTTTTGGAGTTGGCAGCTACTTGTCCCAAACGCAACATCTGACGAACGAACACAAAAATAGAAGAAAAGACACAATTGTTATCCAAAAAGTTCACGCTCCAACCCACGTGACTTCAGGCTTTCACCCACGTGACTTTGAAAACGATCGGTCACCACTTTTGAAGTTGGCAGCTACTCTTTCCAAACGCAACATCTGACGAACGAACACAAATATAGAAGAAAAGACACAATTGTTATCCAAAAAGTTCAGGTTCCAACCCACGTGACTTTTGGCTTCAACCCACGTGACTTCAGGCTTCAACCCACGTGACATCAGGCTTCAACCCACGTGACTTCAGGCTTCAACCCACGTGACTTTGAAAACGATCGGTCACCACTTTTGATGTTGGCAGCTACTTGTTCCAAACGCAACATCAGACGAACGAACACAAATATAGAAAAAAAAACACAATTGGTATCCAAAAAGTTCAGGTTTTAACCCACGTGACTTTTGGCTTCAACCCACGTGACTTCAGGCTTCAACTCACGTGACTTTGAAAACGATCGGTAACCACTTTTAAAGTTGGCAGCTACTCTTTCCAAACGCAACATCTGACGAACGAACACAAATATAGAAGAAAGGACTCAATTGTTATCCAAAAAGTTCAGGTTTCAACCCACGTGACTTTTGGCTTCAGCCCACGTGACTTCAGGCTTCGATCCACGTGACCTCAGGCTTCAACCCACGTGACTTAAAACGTTCGTTCACCACTTTTGGAGTTGGCAGCTACTTGTTCCAAACGCAACATCTGACGAACGAACACAAAAATAGAAGAAAAGACACAATTGTTATCCAAAAAGTTCACGCTCCAACCCACGTGACTTCAAGCTTTCACCCACGTGACTTTGAAAACGATCGGTCACCACTTTTGAAGTTGGCAGCTACTCTTTCCAAACGCAACATCTGACGAACGAACACAAATATAGAAGAAAAGACACAATTGTTATCAAAAAAGTTCAGGTTCCAACCCACGTGACTTTTGGCTTCAACCCACGTGACTTCAGGCTTCAACCCACGTGACATCAGGCTTCAAACCACGTGACTTCAGGCTTCAACCCACGTGACTTTGAAAACGATCGGTCACCACTTTTGATGTTGGCAGCTACTTGTTCCAAACGCAACATCAGACGAACGAACACAAATATAGAAAAAAAAACACAATTGGTATCCAAAAAGTTCAGGTTTTAACCCACGTGACTTTTGGCTTCAACCCACGTGACTTCAGGCTTCAACTCACGTGACTTTGAAAACGATCGGTAACCACTTTTGAAATTGGCAGCTACTCTTTCCAAACGCAACATCTGACGAACGAACACAAATATAGAAAAAAGGACTCAATTGTTATCCAAAAAGTTCAGGTTTCAACCCACGTGACTTTTGGCTTCAACCCACGTGACTTCAGGCTTCGATCCACGTGACCTCAGGCTTCAACCCACGTGACTTAAAACGTTCGTTCACCACTTTTGGAGTTGGCAGCTACTTGTTCCAAACGCAACATCTGACGAACGAACACAAAAATAGAAGAAAAGACACAATTGTTATCCAAAAAGTTCACGCTCCAACCCACGTGACTTCAAGCTTCCACCCACGTGACTTTGAAAACGATCGGTCACCACTTTTGAAGTTGGCAGCTACTCTTTCCAAACGCAACATCTGACGAACGAACACAAATATAGAAGAAAAGACACAATTGTTATCCAAAAAGTTCAGGTTCCAACCCACGTGACTTTTGGCTTCAACCCACGTGACTTCAGGCTTCAACCCACGTGACATCAGGCTTCAACCCACGTGACTTCAGGCTTCAACCCACGTGACTTTGAAAACGATCGGTCACCACTTTTGATGTTGGCAGCTACTTGTTCCAAACGCAACATCAGACGAACGAACACAAATATAGAAGAAAAAACACAATTGGTATCCAAAAAGTTCAGGTTTTAACCCACGTGACTTTTGGCTTCAACCCACGTGACTTCAGGCTTCAACTCACGTGACTTTGAAAACGATCGGTAACCACTTTTGAAGTTGGCAGCTACTCTTTCCAAACGCAACATCTGACGAACGAACACAAATATAGAAGAAAAGACACAATTGGTATCCAAAAAGTTCAGGTTTTAACCCACGTGACTTCTGGCTTCAACCCACGTGACTTCAGGCTTCAACCCACGTGACTTTGGAAACGATCGGTCACCACTTTTGAAGTTGGCAGCTACTCTTTCCAAACGCAACATCTGTCGAACGAACACAAATATAGAAGAAAAGACACAATTGTTATCCAAAAAGTTCAGGTTTCAACCCACGTGACTTTTGGCTTTAACCCACGTGACTTTAGGCTTCAACCCACGTGACTTTGAAAACGATCGGTAACCACTTTTGAAAATGGCAGCTACTCTTTTCAAACGCAACATCTGACGAACCAACACAAATATAGAAAAAAAGACACAATTGTTATCCAAAAAGTTCAGGTTTGAACCCACGTGACTCCAGGCTCCAACCCACGTGACTTCAGGCTTTCACCTACGTGACTTTCAAAACGATCGGTCACCACTTTTGATGTTGGCAGCTACTTGTTCCAAACGCAACATCTGACGAACGAACACAAATCTAGAAGAAAGGACTCAATTGTTATCCAAAAAGTTCAGGTTTCAACCCACGTGACTTTTGGCTTCAACCCACGTGACTTCAGGCTTCGATCCACGTGACCTCAGGCTTCAACCCACGTGACTCAAAACGTTCGTTCACCACTTTTGGAGTTGGCAGCTACTTGTTCCAAACGCAACATCTGACGAACGAACACAAAAATAGAAGAAAAGACACAATCCAAAAAGTTCACGCTCCAACCCACGTGACTCCAGGCTCCAACCTACGTGACTTCAGGCTTTCACCAACGTGACTTTGAAAACGATCGGTCACCACTTTTGAAGTTGGCAGCTACTCTTTCCAAACGCAACATCTGACGAACGAACACAAATATAGAAGAAAAGACACAATTGTTATCCAAAAAGTTCAGGTTCCAACCCACGTGACTTTTGGCTTCAACCCACGTGACTTCAGGCTTCAACCCACTTGACTTCAGGCGTCCACCCACGTGACTTTGAAAACGATCGGTAACCACTTTTAAAGTTGGCAGCTACTCTTTCCAAACGCAACATCTGACGAACGAACACAAATATAGAAGAAAAGACACAATTGGTATCCAAAAAGTTCAGGTTTTAACCCACGTGACTTTTGGCTTCAACCCACGTGACCTCAGGCTCCAACCCACGTGACTTCAGGCTTCAACCCACGTGACTTTGAAAACGATCGGTAACCACTTTTGAAGTTGGCAGCTACTCTTTCCAAACGCAACATCTGACGAACGAACACAAATATAGAAATAAAGACACAATTATTGTTATCCAAAAAGTTTAGGTTTGAACCCACGTGACTTCTGGCTTCAACCCACGTGACTTCAGGCTTCAACCCACGTGACTTTGAAAACGATCGGTCACCACTTTTGAAGTTGGCAGCTACTTGTTCCAAACGCAACATCAGACGAACGAACACAAATATAGAAGAAAAAACACAATTGGTATCCAAAAAGTTCAGGTTTTAACCCACGTGACTTTTGGCTTCAACCCACGTGACTTCAGGCTCCAACTCACGTGACTTTGAAAACGATCGGTAACCACTTTTGAAGTTGGCAGCTACTCTTTCCAAACGCAACATCTGACGAACGAACACAAATATAAAAGAAAAGACACAATTGGTATCCAAAAAGTTCAGGTTTTAACCCACGTGACTTTTGGCTTCAACCCACGTGACTTCAGGCTTCAACTCACGTGACTTTGAAAACGATCGGTAACCACTTTTGAAGTTGGCAGCTACTCTTTCCAAACGCAACATCTGACGAACGAACACAAATATAGAAGAAAGGACTCAATTGTTATCCAAAAAGTTCAGGTTTCAACCCACGTGACTTTTGGCTTCAACCCACGTGACTTCAGGCTTCGATCCACGTGACCTCAGGCTTCAACCCACGTGACTTAAAACGTTCGTTCACCACTTTTGGAGTTGGCAGCTACTTGTCCCAAACGCAACATCTGACGAACGAACACAAAAATAGAAGAAAAGACACAATTGTTATCCAAAAAGTTCACGCTCCAACCCACGTGACTTCAGGCTTTCACCCACGTGACTTTGAAAACGATCGGTCACCACTTTTGAAGTTGGCAGCTACTCTTTCCAAACGCAACATCTGACGAACGAACACAAATATAGAAGAAAAGACACAATTGTTATCCAAAAAGTTCAGGTTCCAACCCACGTGACTTTTGGCTTCAACCCACGTGACTTCAGGCTTCAACCCACGTGACATCAGGCTTCAACCCACGTGACTTCAGGCTTCAACCCACGTGACTTTGAAAACGATCGGTCACCACTTTTGATGTTGGCAGCTACTTGTTCCAAACGCAACATCAGACGAACGAACACAAATATAGAAAAAAAAACACAATTGGTATCCAAAAAGTTCAGGTTTTAACCCACGTGACTTTTGGCTTCAACCCACGTGACTTCAGGCTTCAACTCACGTGACTTTGAAAACGATCGGTAACCACTTTTAAAGTTGGCAGCTACTCTTTCCAAACGCAACATCTGACGAACGAACACAAATATAGAAGAAAGGACTCAATTGTTATCCAAAAAGTTCAGGTTGCAACCCACGTGACTTTTGGCTTCAGCCCACGTGACTTCAGGCTTCGATCCACGTGACCTCAGGCTTCAACCCACGTGACTTAAAACGTTCGTTCACCACTTTTGGAGTTGGCAGCTACTTGTTCCAAACGCAACATCTGACGAACGAACACAAAAATAGAAGAAAAGACACAATTGTTATCCAAAAAGTTCACGCTCCAACCCACGTGACTTCAAGCTTTCACCCACGTGACTTTGAAAACGATCGGTCACCACTTTTGAAGTTGGCAGCTACTCTTTCCAAACGCAACATCTGACGAACGAACACAAATATAGAAGAAAAGACACAATTGTTATCAAAAAAGTTCAGGTTCCAACCCACGTGACTTTTGGCTTCAACCCACGTGACTTCAGGCTTCAATCCACGTGACATCAGGCTTCAAACCACGTGACTTCAGGCTTCAACCCACGTGACTTTGAAAACGATCGGTCACCACTTTTGATGTTGGCAGCTACTTGTTCCAAACGCAACATCAGACGAACGAACACAAATATAGAAAAAAAAACACAATTGGTATCCAAAAAGTTCAGGTTTTAACCCACGTGACTTTTGGCTTCAACCCACGTGACTTCAGGCTTCAACTCACGTGACTTTGAAAACGATCGGTAACCACTTTTGAAATTGGCAGCTTCTCTTTCCAAACGCAACATCTGACGAACGAACACAAATATAGAAGAAAGGACTCAATTGTTATCCAAAAAGTTCAGGTTTCAACCCACGTGACTTTTGGCTTCAACCCACGTGACTTCAGGCTTCGATCCACGTGACCTCAGGCTTCAACCCACGTGACTTAAAACGTTCGTTCACCACTTTTGGAGTTGGCAGCTACTTGTTCCAAACGCAACATCTGACGAACGAACACAAAAATAGAAGAAAAGACACAATTGTTATCCAAAAAGTTCACGCTCCAACCCACGTGACTTCAAGCTTCCACCCACGTGACTTTGAAAACGATCGGTCACCACTTTTGAAGTTGGCAGCTACTCTTTCCAAACGCAACATCTGACGAACGAACACAAATATAGAAGAAAAGACACAATTGTTATCCAAAAAGTTCAGGTTCCAACCCACGTGACTTTTGGCTTCAACCCACGTGACTTCAGGCTTCAACCCACGTGACATCAGGCTTCAACCCACGTGACTTCAGGCTTCAACCCACGTGACTTTGAAAACGATCGGTCACCACTTTTGATGTTGGCAGCTACTTGTTCCAAACGCAACATCAGACGAACGAACACAAATATAGAAGAAAAAACACAATTGGTATCCAAAAAGTTCAGGTTTTAACCCACGTGACTTTTGGCTTCAACCCACGTGACTTCAGGCTTCAACTCACGTGACTTTGAAAACGATCGGTAACCACTTTTGAAGTTGGCAGCTACTCTTTCCAAACGCAACATCTGACGAACGAACACAAATATAGAAGAAAAGACACAATTGGTATCCAAAAAGTTCAGGTTTTAACCCACGTGACTTCTGGCTTCAACCCACGTGACTTCAGGCTTCAACCCACGTGACTTTGGAAACGATCGGTCACCACTTTTGAAGTTGGCAGCTACTCTTTCCAAACGCAACATCTGTCGAACGAACACAAATATAGAAGAAAAGACACAATTGTTATCCAAAAAGTTCAGGTTTCAACCCACGTGACTTTTGGCTTTAACCCACGTGACTTTAGGCTTCAACCCACGTGACTTTGAAAACGATCGGTAACCACTTTTGAAAATGGCAGCTACTCTTTTCAAACGCAACATCTGACGAACCAACACAAATATAGAAAAAAAGACACAATTGTTATCCAAAAAGTTCAGGTTTGAACCCACGTGACTCCAGGCTTCAACCCACGTGACTTCAGGCTTTCACCTACGTGACTTTCAAAACGATCGGTCACCACTTTTGATGTTGGCAGCTACTTGTTCCAAACGCAACATCTGACGAACGAACACAAATCTAGAAGAAAGGACTCAATTGTTATCCAAAAAGTTCAGGTTTCAACCCACGTGACTTTTGGCTTCAACCCACGTGACTTCAGGCTTCGATCCACGTGACCTCAGGCTTCAACCCACGTGACTCAAAACGTTCGTTCACCACTTTTGGAGTTGGCAGCTACTTGTTCCAAACGCAACATCTGACGAACGAACACAAAAATAGAAGAAAAGACACAATCCAAAAAGTTCACGCTCCAACCCACGTGACTCCAGGCTCCAACCTACGTGACTTCAGGCTTTCACCCACGTGACTTTGAAAACGATCGGTCACCACTTTTGAAGTTGGCAGCTACTCTTTCCAAACGCAACATCTGACGAACGAACACAAATATAGAAGAAAAGACACAATTGTTATCCAAAAAGTTCAGGTTCCAACCCACGTGACTTTTGGCTTCAACCCACGTGACTTCAGGCTTCAACCCACTTGACTTCAGGCGTCCACCCACGTGACTTTGAAAACGATCGGTAACCACTTTTAAAGTTGGCAGCTACTCTTTCCAAACGCAACATCTGACGAACGAACACAAATATAGAAGAAAAGACACAATTGGTATCCAAAAAGTTCAGGTTTTAACCCACGTGACTTTTGGCTTCAACCCACGTGACCTCAGGCTCCAACCCACGTGACTTCAGGCTTCAACCCACGTGACTTTGAAAACGATCGGTAACCACTTTTGAAGTTGGCAGCTACTCTTTCCAAACGCAACATCTGACGAACGAACACAAATATAGAAATAAAGACACAATTATTGTTATCCAAAAAGTTTAGGTTTGAACCCACGTGACTCCAGACTTCAACACACGTGACTTCAGGCTTAAACCCACGTGACTTTGGAAACGATCGGTCACCACTTTTGATGTTGGCAGCTACTTGTTCCAAACGCAACATCTGACGAACGAACACAAATATGGAAGAAAAATCACAATTGTTATCCAAAAAGTTCAGGTTTTAACCCACGTGACTTCAGGCTTCAACCCACGTGACTTCAGGCTTCAACCCACGTGACTTCAGGCTTCAACCCACGTGACATCAGGCTTCAACCCACGTGACTTCAGGCTTCAACCCACGTGACTTTGAAAACGATCGGTCACCACTTTTGATGTTGACAGCTACTTGTTCCAAACGCAACATCAGACGAACGAACACAAATATAGAAGAAAAAACACAATTGGTATTGAAACCGTCCAGGACCCCCGGCCGTCAATTAATTCCTCCCTCGAGTAAAATCGAGTAAAATAACTGCGAACCTAGAGGCTGACGTATACCACCAGATATCCACTGTACGTGACACATATGGATTATTGGTTTTATTGATTTTGCTCCGACGGAGCCACTTTTGAAGTTGGCAGCTACTCTTTCCAAACGCAACATCTGACGAACGAACACAAATATAGAAATAAAGACACAATTGTTGTCCAAAAAGTTTAGGTTTGAACCCACGTGACTCCAGGCTTCAACCCACGTGACTTTAGGCTTTAACCCACGTGACTTTGGGAACGATCGGTCACCACTTTTGATGTTGGCAGCTACTTGTTCCAAACGCAACATCTGACGAACGAACACAAATATAGAAGAAAAAACACAATTGTTATCCAAAAAGTTCAGGTTTTAACCCACGTGACTTTAGGCTTCATTCCACGTGACTCCAGGCTTCAACCCACGTGACTTCAGGCTTCAACCCACGTGACTTCAGGCTCCAACTCACGTGACTTTGAAAACGATCGGTAACCACTTTTGAAGTTGGCAGCTACTCTTTCCAAACGCAACATCTGACGAACGAACACAAATATAAAAGAAAAGACACAATTGGTATCCAAAAAGTTCAGGTTTTAACCCACGTGACTTTTGGCTTCAACCCACGTGACTTCAGGCTTCAACTCACGTGACTTTGAAAACGATCGGTAACCACTTTTGAAGTTGGCAGCTACTCTTTCCAAACGCAACATCTGACGAACGAACACAAATATAGAAGAAAGGACTCAATTGTTATCCAAAAAGTTCAGGTTTCAACCCACGTGACTTTTGGCTTCAACCCACGTGACTTCAGGCTTCGATCCACGTGACCTCAGGCTTCAACCCACGTGACTTAAAACGTTCGTTCACCACTTTTGGAGTTGGCAGCTACTTGTCCCAAACGCAACATCTGACGAACGAACACAAAAATAGAAGAAAAGACACAATTGTTATCCAAAAAGTTCACGCTCCAACCCACGTGACTTCAGGCTTTCACCCACGTGACTTTGAAAACGATCGGTCACCACTTTTGAAGTTGGCAGCTACTCTTTCCAAACGCAACATCTGACGAACGAACACAAATATAGAAGAAAAGACACAATTGTTATCCAAAAAGTTCAGGTTCCAACCCACGTGACTTTTGGCTTCAACCCACGTGACTTCAGGCTTCAACCCACGTGACATCAGGCTTCAACCCACGTGACTTCAGGCTTCAACCCACGTGACTTTGAAAACGATCGGTCACCACTTTTGATGTTGGCAGCTACTTGTTCCAAACGCAACATCAGACGAACGAACACAAATATAGAAAAAAAAACACAATTGGTATCCAAAAAGTTCAGGTTTTAACCCACGTGACTTTTGGCTTCAACCCACGTGACTTCAGGCTTCAACTCACGTGACTTTGAAAACGATCGGTAACCACTTTTAAAGTTGGCAGCTACTCTTTCCAAACGCAACATCTGACGAACGAACACAAATATAGAAGAAAGGACTCAATTGTTATCCAAAAAGTTCAGGTTTCAACCCACGTGACTTTTGGCTTCAGCCCACGTGACTTCAGGCTTCGATCCACGTGACCTCAGGCTTCAACCCACGTGACTTAAAACGTTCGTTCACCACTTTTGGAGTTGGCAGCTACTTGTTCCAAACGCAACATCTGACGAACGAACACAAAAATAGAAGAAAAGACACAATTGTTATCCAAAAAGTTCACGCTCCAACCCACGTGACTTCAAGCTTTCACCCACGTGACTTTGAAAACGATCGGTCACCACTTTTGAAGTTGGCAGCTACTCTTTCCAAACGCAACATCTGACGAACGAACACAAATATAGAAGAAAAGACACAATTGTTATCCAAAAAGTTCAGGTTCCAACCCACGTGACTTTTGGCTTCAACCCACGTGACTTCAGGCTTCAACCCACGTGACATCAGGCTTCAAACCACGTGACTTCAGGCTTCAACCCACGTGACTTTGAAAACGATCGGTCACCACTTTTGATGTTGGCAGCTACTTGTTCCAAACGCAACATCAGACGAACGAACACAAATATAGAAAAAAAAACACAATTGGTATCCAAAAAGTTCAGGTTTTAACCCACGTGACTTTTGGCTTCAACCCACGTGACTTCAGGCTTCAACTCACGTGACTTTGAAAACGATCGGTAACCACTTTTGAAATTGGCAGCTACTCTTTCCAAACGCAACATCTGACGAACGAACACAAATATAGAAGAAAGGACTCAATTGTTATCCAAAAAGTTCAGGTTTCAACCCACGTGACTTTTGGCTTCAACCCACGTGACTTCAGGCTTCGATCCACGTGACCTCAGGCTTCAACCCACGTGACTTAAAACGTTCGTTCACCACTTTTGGAGTTGGCAGCTACTTGTTCCAAACGCAACATCTGACGAACGAACACAAAAATAGAAGAAAAGACACAATTGTTATCCAAAAAGTTCACGCTCCAACCCACGTGACTTCAAGCTTCCACCCACGTGACTTTGAAAACGATCGGTCACCACTTTTGAAGTTGGCAGCTACTCTTTCCAAACGCAACATCTGACGAACGAACACAAATATAGAAGAAAAGACACAATTGTTATCCAAAAAGTTCAGGTTCCAACCCACGTGACTTTTGGCTTCAACCCACGTGACTTCAGGCTTCAACCCACGTGACATCAGGCTTCAACCCACGTGACTTCAGGCTTCAACCCACGTGACTTTGAAAACGATCGGTCACCACTTTTGATGTTGGCAGCTACTTGTTCCAAACGCAACATCAGACGAACGAACACAAATATAGAAGAAAAAACACAATTGGTATCCAAAAAGTTCAGGTTTTAACCCACGTGACTTTTGGCTTCAACCCACGTGACTTCAGGCTTCAACTCACGTGACTTTGAAAACGATCGGTAACCACTTTTGAAGTTGGCAGCTACTCTTTCCAAACGCAACATCTGACGAACGAACACAAATATAGAAGAAAAGACACAATTGGTATCCAAAAAGTTCAGGTTTTAACCCACGTGACTTCTGGCTTCAACCCACGTGACTTCAGGCTTCAACCCACGTGACTTTGGAAACGATCGGTCACCACTTTTGAAATTGGCAGCTACTCTTTCCAAACGCAACATCTGTCGAACGAACACAAATATAGAAGAAAAGACACAATTGTTATCCAAAAAGTTCAGGTTTCAACCCACGTGACTTTTGGCTTTAACCCACGTGACTTTAGGCTTCAACCCACGTGACTTTGAAAACGATCGGTAACCACTTTTGAAAATGGCAGCTACTCTTTTCAAACGCAACATCTGACGAACCAACACAAATATAGAAAAAAAGACACAATTGTTATCCAAAAAGTTCAGGTTTGAACCCACGTGACTCCAGGCTCCAACCCACGTGACTTCAGGCTTTCACCTACGTGACTTTCAAAACGATCGGTCACCACTTTTGATGTTGGCAGCTACTTGTTCCAAACGCAACATCTGACGAACGAACACAAATCTAGAAGAAAGGACTCAATTGTTATCCAAAAAGTTCAGGTTTCAACCCACGTGACTTTTGGCTTCAACCCACGTGACTTCAGGCTTCGATCCACGTGACCTCAGGCTTCAACCCACGTGACTCAAAACGTTCGTTCACCACTTTTGGAGTTGGCAGCTACTTGTTCCAAACGCAACATCTGACGAACGAACACAAAAATAGAAGAAAAGACACAATCCAAAAAGTTCACGCTCCAACCCACGTGACTCCAGGCTCCAACCTACGTGACTTCAGGCTTTCACCCACGTGACTTTGAAAACGATCGGTCACCACTTTTGAAGTTGGCAGCTACTCTTTCCAAACGCAACATCTGACGAACGAACACAAATATAGAAGAAAAGACACAATTGTTATCCAAAAAGTTCAGGTTTTAACCCACGTGACTTTTGGCTTCAACCCACGTGACCTCAGGCTCCAACCCACGTGACTTCAGGCTTCAACCCACGTGACTTTGAAAACGATCGGTAACCACTTTTGAAGTTGGCAGCTACTCTTTCCAAACGCAACATCTGACGAACGAACACAAATATAGAAATAAAGACACAATTATTGTTATCCAAAAAGTTTAGGTTTGAACCCACGTGACTCCAGACTTCAACACACGTGACTTCAGGCTTAAACCCACGTGACTTTGGAAACGATCGGTCACCACTTTTGATGTTGGCAGCTACTTGTTCCAAACGCAACATCTGACGAACGAACACAAATATGGAAGAAAAATCACAATTGTTATCCAAAAAGTTCAGGTTTTAACCCACGTGACTTCAGGCTTCAACCCACGTGACTTCAGGCTTCAACCCACGTGACTTCAGGCTTCAACCCACGTGACATCAGGCTTCAACCCACGTGACTTCAGGCTTCAACCCACGTGACTTTGAAAACGATCGGTCACCACTTTTGATGTTGACAGCTACTTGTTCCAAACGCAACATCAGACGAACGAACACAAATATAGAAGAAAAAACACAATTGGTATTGAAACCGTCCAGGACCCCCGGCCGTCAATTAATTCCTCCCTCGAGTAAAATCGAGTAAAATAACTGCGAACCTAGAGGCTGACGTATACCACCAGATATCCACTGTACGTGACACATATGGATTATTGGTTTTATTGATTTTGCTCCGACGGAGCCACTTTTGAAGTTGGCAGCTACTCTTTCCAAACGCAACATCTGACGAACGAACACAAATATAGAAATAAAGACACAATTGTTGTCCAAAAAGTTTAGGTTTGAACCCACGTGACTCCAGGCTTCAACCCACGTGACTTTAGGCTTTAACCCACGTGACTTTGGGAACGATCGGTCACCACTTTTGATGTTGGCAGCTACTTGTTCCAAACGCAACATCTGACGAACGAACACAAATATAGAAGAAAAAACACAATTGTTATCCAAAAAGTTCAGGTTTTAACCCACGTGACTTTAGGCTTCATTCCACGTGACTTCAGGCTTCAACCCACGTGACTTCAGGCTTCAACCCACGTGACTTCAGGCTCCAACCCACGTGACTTTTAAAACGTTCGGTAACCACTTTTGAAGTTGGCAGCTACTCTTTCAAAACGCAACATCTGTCGAACGAACACGAATATAGAAGAAAAGACACAATTGTTATCCAAAAAGTTCAGGATTCAACCCACGTGACTTTTGGCTTTAACCCACGTGACTTCAGGCTTCAACCCACGTGACTTTGAAAACGATCGGTCACCACTTTTGATGTTGGCAGCTACTTGTTCCAAACGCAACATCAGACGAACGAACACAAATATAGAAGAAAAAACACAATTGGTATCCAAAAAGATCAGGTTTTAACCCACGTGACTTTTGGCTTCAACCCACGTGACCTCAGGCTTCAACCCACGTGACTTCAGGCTTCAACCCACGTGACATTGAAAACGATCGGTAACCACTTTTGAAGTTGGCAGCTACTCTTTCCAAACGCAACATCTGACAAACGAACACAAATATAGAAAAAAAGACAATTGTTTTCCAAAAAGTTTAGGTTAGAACCCACGTAACTCCAGGCTTCAACCCACGTGACTTCAGGCTTCAACCCACGTGACTTTGGAAACGATCGGTCACCACTTTTGAAGTTGGCAGCTACTCTTTCCAAACGCAACATCTGTCGAACGAACACGAATATAGAAGAAAAGACACAATTGTTATCCAAAAAGTTCAGGTTTCAACCCACGTGACTTTTGGCTTCAACCCACGTGACTTCAGGCTTCGATCCACGTGACCTCAGGCTTCAACCCACGTGACTTAAAACGTTCGTTCACCACTTTTGGAGTTGGCAGCTACTTGTTCCAAACGCAACATCTGACGAACGAACACAAAAATAGAAGAAAAGACACAATTGTTATCCAAAAAGTTCACGCTCCAACCCACGTGACTCCAGGCTCCAACCCACGTGACTTCAGGCTTTCACCCACGTGACTTTGAAAACGATCGGTCACCACTTTTGAAGTTGGCAGCTACTCTTTCCAAACGCAACATCTGACGAACGAACACAAATATAGAAGAAAAGACACAATTGTTATCCAAAAAGTTCAGGTTCCAACCCACGTGACTTTTGGCTTCAACCCACGTGACTTCAGGCTTCAACCCACTTGACTTCAGGCGTCCACCCACGTGACTTTGAAAACGATCGGTAACCACTTTTAAAGTTGGCAGCTACTCTTTCCAAACGCAACATCTGACGAACGAACACAAATATAGAAGAAAAGACACAATTGGTATCCAAAAAGTTCAGGTTTTAACCCACGTGACTTTTGGCTTCAACCCACGTGACCTCAGGCTCCAACCCACGTGACTTCAGGCTTCAACCCACGTGACTTTGAAAACGATCGGTAACCACTTCTGAAGTTGGCAGCTACTCTTTCCAAACGCAACATCTGACGAACGAACACAAATATAGAAATAAAGACACAATTATTGTTATCCAAAAAGTTTAGGTTTGAACCCACGTGACTCCAGACTTCAACACACGTGACTTCAGGCTTAAACCCACGTGACTTTGGAAACGATCGGTCACCACTTTTGATGTTGGCAGCTACTTGTTCCAAACGCAACATCTGACGAACGAACACAAATATGGAAGAAAAATCACAATTGTTATCCAAAAAGTTCAGGTTTTAACCCACGTGACTTCAGGCTTCAACCCACGTGACTTCAGGCTTCAACCCACGTGACTTCAGGCTTCAATCCACGTGACATCAGGCTTCAACCCACGTGACTTCAAGCTTCAACCCACGTGACTTTGAAAACGATCGGTCACCACTTTTGATGTTGACAGCTACTTGTTCCAAACGCAACATCAGACGAACGAACACAAATATAGAAGAAAAAACACAATTGGTATTGAAACCGTCCAGGACCCCCGGCCGTCAATTAATTCCTCCCTCGAGTAAAATCGAGTAAAATAACTGCGAACCTAGAGGCTGACGTATATCACCAGATATCCACTGTACGTGACACATATGGATTATTGGTTTTATTGATTTTGCTCCGACGGAGCCACTTTTGAAGTTGGCAGCTACTCTTTCCAAACGCAACATCTGACGAACGAACACAAATATAGAAATAAAGACACAATTGTTGTCCAAAAAGTTTAGGTTTGAACCCACGTGACTCCAGGCTTCAACCCACGTGACTTTAGGCTTTAACCCACGTGACTTTGGAAACGATCGGTCACCACTTTTGATGTTGGCAGCTACTTGTTCCAAACGCAACATCTGACGAACGAACACAAATATAGAAGAAAAAACACAATTGTTATCCAAAAAGTTCAGGTTTTAACCCACGTGACTTTAGGCTTTATTCCACGTGACTTCAGGCTTCAACCCACGTGACTTCAGGCTTCAACCCACGTGACTTCAGGCTCCAACCCACGTGACTTTGAAAACGTTCGGTAACCACTTTTGAAGTTGGCAGCTACTCTTTCAAAACGCAACATCTGTCGAACGAACACGAATATAGAAGAAAAGACACAATTGTTATCCAAAAAGTTCAGGTTCCAACCCACGTGACTTTTGGCTTCAACCCACGTGACTTCAGGCTTCAACCCACGTGACTTTGGAAACGATCGGTCACCACTTTTGATGTTGGCAGCTACTTGTTCCAAACGCAACATCAGACGAACGAACACAAATATAGAAGAAAAAAACACAATTGGTATCCAAAAAGATCAGGTTTTAACCCACGTGACTTTTGGCTTCAACCCACGTGACCTCAGGCTTCAACCCACGTGACTTCAGGCTTCAACCCACGTGACATTGAAAACGATCGGTAACCACTTTTGAAGTTGGCAGCTACTCTTTCCAAACGCAACATCTGACAAACGAACACAAATATAGAAAAAAAGACACAATTGTTTTCCAAAAAGTTTAGGTTAGAACCCACGTAACTCCAGGCTTCAACCCACGTGACTTCAGGCTTCAACCCACGTGACTTTGGAAACGATCGGTCACCACTTTTGAAGTTGGCAGCTACTCTTTCCAAACGCAACATCTGTCGAACGAACACAAATATAGAAGAAAAGACACAATTGTTATCCAAAAAGTTCAGGTTTCAACCCACGTGACTTTTGGCTTTAACCCACGTGACTTCAGGCTTCAACCCACGTGACTTTGAAAACGATCGGTAACCACTTTTGAAGTTGGCAGCTACTCTTTCCAAACGCAACATCTGTCGAACGAACACGAATATAGAAGAAAAGACACAATTGTTATCCAAAAAGTTCAGGTTTCAACCCACGTGACTTTTGGCTTCAACCCACGTGACTTCAGGCTTCGATCCACGTGACCTCAGGCTTCAACCCACGTGACTTAAAACGTTCGTTCACCACTTTTGGAGTTGGCAGCTACTTGTTCCAAACGCAACATCTGACGAACGAACACAAAAATAGAAGAAAAGACACAATTGTTATCCAAAAAGTTCACGCTCCAACCCACGTGACTCCAGGCTCCAACCCACGTGACTTCAGGCTTTCACCCACGTGACTTTGAAAACGATCGGTCACCACTTTTGAAGTTGGCAGCTACTCTTTCCAAACGCAACATCTGAAGAACGAACACAAATATAGAAGAAAAGACACAATTGTTATCCAAAAAGTTCAGGTTTTAACCCACGTGACTTTTGGCTTCAACCCACGTGACCCCAGGCTCCAACCCACGTGACTTCAGGCTTCAACCCACGTGACTTTGAAAACGATCGGTAACCACTTTTGAAGTTGGCAGCTACTCTTTCCAAACGCAACATCTGACGAACGAACACAAATATAGAAGAAAAGACACAATTGTTATCCAAAAAGTTCAGGTTTCAACCCACGTGACTTTTGGCTTCAACCCACGTGACTTCAGGCTTCAACCCACGTGACATCAGGCTTCAACCCACGTGACTTCAGGCTTCAACCCACGTGACTTTGAAAACGATCGGTAACCACTTTTGAAGTTGGCAGCTACTCTTTCCAAACGCAACATCTGACGAACGAGCACAAATATAGAAATAGAGACACAATTATTGTTATCCAAAAAGTTTAGGTTTGAACACACGTGACTCCAGACTTCAACACACGTGACTTCAGGCTTAAACCCACGTGACTTTGGCAACGATCGGTCACCACTTTTGATGTTGGCAGCTACTTGTTCCAAACGCAACATCTGACGAACGAACACAAATATGGAAGAAAAATCACAATTGTTATCCAAAAAGTTCAGGTTTTAACCCACGTGACTTCAGGCTTCAACCCACGTGACTTCAGGCTTCAACCCACGTGACTTCAGGCTTCAACCCACGTGACATCAGGCTTCAACCCACGTGACTTCAGGCTTCAACCCACGTGACTTTGAAAACGATCGGTCACCACTTTTGATGTTGACAGCTACTTGTTCCAAACGCAACATCAGACGAACGAACACAAATATAGAAGAAAAAACACAATTGGTATTGAAACCGTCCAGGACCCCCGGCCGTCAATTAATTCCTCCCTCGAGTAAAATCGAGTAAAATAACTGCGAACCTAGAGGCTGACGTATACCACCAGATATCCACTGTACGTGACACATATGGATTATTGGTTTTATTGATTTTGCTCCGACGGAGCCACTTTTGAAGTTGGCAGCTACTCTTTCCAAACGCAACATCTGACGAACGAACACAAATATAGAAATAAAGACACAATTGTTGTCCAAAAAGTTAAGGTTTGAACCCACGTGACTCCAGGCTTCAACCCACGTGACTTTAGGCTTTAACCCACGTGACTTTGGGAACGATCGGTCACCACTTTTGATGTTGGCAGCTACTTGTTCCAAACGCAACATCTGACGAACGAACACAAATATAGAAGAAAAAACACAATTGTTATCCAAAAAGTTCAGGTTTTAACCCACGTGACTTTAGGCTTCATTCCACGTGACTTCAGGCTTCAACCCACGTGACTTCAGGCTTCAACCCACGTGACTTCAGGCTTCAACCCACGTGACTTTGAAAACGATCGGTCACCACTTTTGATGTTGGCAGCTACTTGTTCCAAACGCAACATCAGACGAACGAACACAAATATAGAAGAAAAAACACAATTGGTATCCAAAAAGATCAGGTTTTAACCCACGTGACTTTTGGCTTCAACCCACGTGACCTCAGGCTTCAACCCACGTGACTTCAGGCTTCAACCCACGTGACATTGAAAACGATCGGTAACCACTTTTGAAGTTGGCAGCTACTCTTTCCAAACGCAACATCTGACAAACGAACACAAATATAGAAAAAAAGACAATTGTTTTCCAAAAAGTTTAGGTTAGAACCCACGTAACTCCAGGCTTCAACCCACGTGACTTCAGGCTTCAACCCACGTGACTTTGGAAACGATCGGTCACCACTTTTGAAGTTGGCAGCTACTCTTTCCAAACGCAACATCTGTCGAACGAACACGAATATAGAAGAAAAGACACAATTGTTATCCAAAAAGTTCAGGTTTCAACCCACGTGACTTTTGGCTTCAACCCACGTGACTTCAGGCTTCGATCCACGTGACCTCAGGCTTCAACCCACGTGACTCAAAACGTTCGTTCACCACTTTTGGAGTTGGCAGCTACTTGTTCCAAACGCAACATCTGACGAACGAACACAAAAATAGAAGAAAAGACACAATTGTTATCCAAAAAGTTCACGCTCCAACCCACGTGACTCCAGGCTCCAACCCACGTGACTTCAGGCTTTCACCCACGTGACTTTGAAAACGATCGGTCACCACTTTTGAAGTTGGCAGCTACTCTTTCCAAACGCAACATCTGACGAACGAACACAAATATAGAAGAAAAGACACAATTGTTATCCAAAAAGTTCAGGTTCCAACCCACGTGACTTTTGGCTTCAACCCACGTGACTTCAGGCTTCAACCCACTTGACTTCAGGCGTCCACCCACGTGACTTTGAAAACGATCGGTAACCACTTTTAAAGTTGGCAGCTACTCTTTCCAAACGCAACATCTGACGAACGAACACAAATATAGAAGAAAAGACACAATTGGTATCCAAAAAGTTCAGGTTTTAACCCACGTGACTTTTGGCTTCAACCCACGTGACCTCAGGCTCCAACCCACGTGACTTCAGGCTTCAACCCACGTGACTTTGAAAACGATCGGTAACCACTTCTGAAGTTGGCAGCTACTCTTTCCAAACGCAACATCTGACGAACGAACACAAATATAGAAATAAAGACACAATTATTGTTATCCAAAAAGTTTAGGTTTGAACCCACGTGACTCCAGACTTCAACACACGTGACTTCAGGCTTAAACCCACGTGACTTTGGAAACGATCGGTCACCACTTTTGATGTTGGCAGCTACTTGTTCCAAACGCAACATCTGACGAACGAACACAAATATGGAAGAAAAATCACAATTGTTATCCAAAAAGTTCAGGTTTTAACCCACGTGACTTCAGGCTTCAACCCACGTGACTTCAGGCTTCAACCCACGTGACTTCAGGCTTCAATCCACGTGACATCAGGCTTCAACCCACGTGACTTCAAGCTTCAACCCACGTGACTTTGAAAACGATCGGTCACCACTTTTGATGTTGACAGCTACTTGTTCCAAACGCAACATCAGACGAACGAACACAAATATAGAAGAAAAAACACAATTGGTATTGAAACCGTCCAGGACCCCCGGCCGTCAATTAATTCCTCCCTCGAGTAAAATCGAGTAAAATAACTGCGAACCTAGAGGCTGACGTATATCACCAGATATCCACTGTACGTGACACATATGGATTATTGGTTTTATTGATTTTGCTCCGACGGAGCCACTTTTGAAGTTGGCAGCTACTCTTTCCAAACGCAACATCTGACGAACGAACACAAATATAGAAATAAAGACACAATTGTTGTCCAAAAAGTTTAGGTTTGAACCCACGTGACTCCAGGCTTCAACCCACGTGACTTTAGGCTTTAACCCACGTGACTTTGGAAACGATCGGTCACCACTTTTGATGTTGGCAGCTACTTGTTCCAAACGCAACATCTGACGAACGAACACAAATATAGAAGAAAAAACACAATTGTTATCCAAAAAGTTCAGGTTTTAACCCACGTGACTTTAGGCTTTATTCCACGTGACTTCAGGCTTCAACCCACGTGACTTCAGGCTTCAACCCACGTGACTTCAGGCTCCAACCCACGTGACTTTGAAAACGTTCGGTAACCACTTTTGAAGTTGGCAGCTACTCTTTCAAAACGCAACATCTGTCGAACGAACACGAATATAGAAGAAAAGACACAATTGTTATCCAAAAAGTTCAGGTTCCAACCCACGTGACTTTTGGCTTCAACCCACGTGACTTCAGGCTTCAACCCACGTGACTTTGGAAACGATCGGTCACCACTTTTGATGTTGGCAGCTACTTGTTCCAAACGCAACATCAGACGAACGAACACAAATATAGAAGAAAAAAACACAATTGGTATCCAAAAAGATCAGGTTTTAACCCACGTGACTTTTGGCTTCAACCCACGTGACCTCAGGCTTCAACCCACGTGACTTCAGGCTTCAACCCACGTGACATTGAAAACGATCGGTAACCACTTTTGAAGTTGGCAGCTACTCTTTCCAAACGCAACATCTGACAAACGAACACAAATATAGAAAAAAAGACACAATTGTTTTCCAAAAAGTTTAGGTTAGAACCCACGTAACTCCAGGCTTCAACCCACGTGACTTCAGGCTTCAACCCACGTGACTTTGGAAACGATCGGTCACCACTTTTGAAGTTGGCAGCTACTCTTTCCAAACGCAACATCTGTCGAACGAACACAAATATAGAAGAAAAGACACAATTGTTATCCAAAAAGTTCAGGTTTCAACCCACGTGACTTTTGGCTTTAACCCACGTGACTTCAGGCTTCAACCCACGTGACTTTGAAAACGATCGGTAACCACTTTTGAAGTTGGCAGCTACTCTTTCCAAACGCAACATCTGTCGAACGAACACGAATATAGAAGAAAAGACACAATTGTTATCCAAAAAGTTCAGGTTTCAACCCACGTGACTTTTGGCTTCAACCCACGTGACTTCAGGCTTCGATCCACGTGACCTCAGGCTTCAACCCACGTGACTTAAAACGTTCGTTCACCACTTTTGGAGTTGGCAGCTACTTGTTCCAAACGCAACATCTGACGAACGAACACAAAAATAGAAGAAAAGACACAATTGTTATCCAAAAAGTTCACGCTCCAACCCACGTGACTCCAGGCTCCAACCCACGTGACTTCAGGCTTTCACCCACGTGACTTTGAAAACGATCGGTCACCACTTTTGAAGTTGGCAGCTACTCTTTCCAAACGCAACATCTGAAGAACGAACACAAATATAGAAGAAAAGACACAATTGTTATCCAAAAAGTTCAGGTTTTAACCCACGTGACTTTTGGCTTCAACCCACGTGACCCCAGGCTCCAACCCACGTGACTTCAGGCTTCAACCCACGTGACTTTGAAAACGATCGGTAACCACTTTTGAAGTTGGCAGCTACTCTTTCCAAACGCAACATCTGACGAACGAACACAAATATAGAAGAAAAGACACAATTGTTATCCAAAAAGTTCAGGTTTCAACCCACGTGACTTTTGGCTTCAACCCACGTGACTTCAGGCTTCAACCCACGTGACATCAGGCTTCAACCCACGTGACTTCAGGCTTCAACCCACGTGACTTTGAAAACGATCGGTAACCACTTTTGAAGTTGGCAGCTACTCTTTCCAAACGCAACATCTGACGAACGAGCACAAATATAGAAATAGAGACACAATTATTGTTATCCAAAAAGTTTAGGTTTGAACACACGTGACTCCAGACTTCAACACACGTGACTTCAGGCTTAAACCCACGTGACTTTGGCAACGATCGGTCACCACTTTTGATGTTGGCAGCTACTTGTTCCAAACGCAACATCTGACGAACGAACACAAATATGGAAGAAAAATCACAATTGTTATCCAAAAAGTTCAGGTTTTAACCCACGTGACTTCAGGCTTCAACCCACGTGACTTCAGGCTTCAACCCACGTGACTTCAGGCTTCAACCCACGTGACATCAGGCTTCAACCCACGTGACTTCAGGCTTCAACCCACGTGACTTTGAAAACGATCGGTCACCACTTTTGATGTTGACAGCTACTTGTTCCAAACGCAACATCAGACGAACGAACACAAATATAGAAGAAAAAACACAATTGGTATTGAAACCGTCCAGGACCCCCGGCCGTCAATTAATTCCTCCCTCGAGTAAAATCGAGTAAAATAACTGCGAACCTAGAGGCTGACGTATACCACCAGATATCCACTGTACGTGACACATATGGATTATTGGTTTTATTGATTTTGCTCCGACGGAGCCACTTTTGAAGTTGGCAGCTACTCTTTCCAAACGCAACATCTGACGAACGAACACAAATATAGAAATAAAGACACAATTGTTGTCCAAAAAGTTTAGGTTTGAACCCACGTGACTCCAGGCTTCAACCCACGTGACTTTAGGCTTTAACCCACGTGACTTTGGGAACGATCGGTCACCACTTTTGATGTTGGCAGCTACTTGTTCCAAACGCAACATCTGACGAACGAACACAAATATAGAAGAAAAAACACAATTGTTATCCAAAAAGTTCAGGTTTTAACCCACGTGACTTTAGGCTTCATTCCACGTGACTTCAGGCTTCAACCCACGTGACTTCAGGCTTCAACCCACGTGACTTCAGGCTCCAACCCACGTGACTTTGAAAACGTTCGGTAACCACTTTTGAAGTTGGCAGCTACTCTTTCAAAACGCAACATCTGTCGAACGAACACGAATATAGAAGAAAAGACACAATTGTTATCCAAAAAGTTCAGGATTCAACCCACGTGACTTTTGGCTTTAACCCACGTGACTTCAGGCTTCAACCCACGTGACTTTGAAAACGATCGGTCACCACTTTTGATGTTGGCAGCTACTTGTTCCAAACGCAACATCAGACGAACGAACACAAATATAGAAGAAAAAACACAATTGGTATCCAAAAAGATCAGGTTTTAACCCACGTGACTTTTGGCTTCAACCCACGTGACCTCAGGCTTCAACCCACGTGACTTCAGGCTTCAACCCACGTGACATTGAAAACGATCGGTAACCACTTTTGAAGTTGGCAGCTACTCTTTCCAAACGCAACATCTGACAAACGAACACAAATATAGAAAAAAAGACAATTGTTTTCCAAAAAGTTTAGGTTAGAACCCACGTAACTCCAGGCTTCAACCCACGTGACTTCAGGCTTCAACCCACGTGACTTTGGAAACGATCGGTCACCACTTTTGAAGTTGGCAGCTACTCTTTCCAAACGCAACATCTGTCGAACGAACACGAATATAGAAGAAAAGACACAATTGTTATCCAAAAAGTTCAGGTTTCAACCCACGTGACTTTTGGCTTCAACCCACGTGACTTCAGGCTTCGATCCACGTGACCTCAGGCTTCAACCCACGTGACTTAAAACGTTCGTTCACCACTTTTGGAGTTGGCAGCTACTTGTTCCAAACGCAACATCTGACGAACGAACACAAAAATAGAAGAAAAGACACAATTGTTATCCAAAAAGTTCACGCTCCAACCCACGTGACTCCAGGCTCCAACCCACGTGACTTCAGGCTTTCACCCACGTGACTTTGAAAACGATCGGTCACCACTTTTGAAGTTGGCAGCTACTCTTTCCAAACGCAACATCTGACGAACGAACACAAATATAGAAGAAAAGACACAATTGTTATCCAAAAAGTTCAGGTTCCAACCCACGTGACTTTTGGCTTCAACCCACGTGACTTCAGGCTTCAACCCACTTGACTTCAGGCGTCCACCCACGTGACTTTGAAAACGATCGGTAACCACTTTTAAAGTTGGCAGCTACTCTTTCCAAACGCAACATCTGACGAACGAACACAAATATAGAAGAAAAGACACAATTGGTATCCAAAAAGTTCAGGTTTTAACCCACGTGACTTTTGGCTTCAACCCACGTGACCTCAGGCTCCAACCCACGTGACTTCAGGCTTCAACCCACGTGACTTTGAAAACGATCGGTAACCACTTCTGAAGTTGGCAGCTACTCTTTCCAAACGCAACATCTGACGAACGAACACAAATATAGAAATAAAGACACAATTATTGTTATCCAAAAAGTTTAGGTTTGAACCCACGTGACTCCAGACTTCAACACACGTGACTTCAGGCTTAAACCCACGTGACTTTGGAA
The DNA here is from genome assembly GCA_949128115.1 of Anaspis maculata. Lineage (NCBI taxonomy): Eukaryota > Metazoa > Arthropoda > Insecta > Coleoptera > Scraptiidae > Anaspis > Anaspis maculata. The sequence goes on along the minus strand of OX421968.1, from coordinate 187,575 downwards.
ACGATCGGTCACCACTTTTGATGTTGGCAGCTACTTGTTCCAAACGCAACATCTGACGAACGAACACAAATATGGAAGAAAAATCACAATTGTTATCCAAAAAGTTCAGGTTTTAACCCACGTGACTTCAGGCTTCAACCCACGTGACTTCAGGCTTCAACCCACGTGACTTCAGGCTTCAATCCACGTGACATCAGGCTTCAACCCACGTGACTTCAAGCTTCAACCCACGTGACTTTGAAAACGATCGGTCACCACTTTTGATGTTGACAGCTACTTGTTCCAAACGCAACATCAGACGAACGAACACAAATATAGAAGAAAAAACACAATTGGTATTGAAACCGTCCAGGACCCCCGGCCGTCAATTAATTCCTCCCTCGAGTAAAATCGAGTAAAATAACTGCGAACCTAGAGGCTGACGTATATCACCAGATATCCACTGTACGTGACACATATGGATTATTGGTTTTATTGATTTTGCTCCGACGGAGCCACTTTTGAAGTTGGCAGCTACTCTTTCCAAACGCAACATCTGACGAACGAACACAAATATAGAAATAAAGACACAATTGTTGTCCAAAAAGTTTAGGTTTGAACCCACGTGACTCCAGGCTTCAACCCACGTGACTTTAGGCTTTAACCCACGTGACTTTGGAAACGATCGGTCACCACTTTTGATGTTGGCAGCTACTTGTTCCAAACGCAACATCTGACGAACGAACACAAATATAGAAGAAAAAACACAATTGTTATCCAAAAAGTTCAGGTTTCAACCCATGTGACTTTTGGCTTCAACCCACGTGACTTCAGGCTTCGATCCACGTGACCTCAGGCTTCAACCCACGTGACTTAAAACGTTCGTTCACCACTTTTGGAGTTGGCAGCTACTTGTTCCAAACGCAACATCTGACGAACGAACACAAATATAGAAGAAAAAACACAATTGTTATCCAAAAAGTTCAGGTTTCAACCCATGTGACTTTTGGCTTCAACCCACGTGACTTCAGGCTTCGATCCACGTGACCTCAGGCTTCAACCCACGTGACTTAAAACGTTCGTTCACCACTTTTGGAGTTGGCAGCTACTTGTTCCAAACGCAACATCTGACGAACGAACACAAAAATAGAAGAAAAGACACAATTGTTATCAAAAAAGTTCACGCTCCAACCCACGTGACTCCAGGCTCCAACCCACGTGACTTCAGGCTTTCACCCACGTGACTTTGAAAACGATCGGTCACCACTTTTGAAGTTGGCAGCTACTCTTTCCAAACGCAACATCTGACGAACGAACACAAATATAGAAGAAAAGACACAATTGTTATCCAAAAAGTTTAGGTTCCAACCCACGTGACTTTTGGCTTCAACCCACGTGACCTCAGGCTCCAACCCACGTGACTTCAGGCTTCAACCCACGTGACTTTGAAAACGATCGGTAACCACTTTTGAAGTTGGCAGCTACTCTTTCCAAACGCAACATCTGACGAACGAACACAAATATAGAAATAAAGACACAATTATTGTTATCCAAAAAGTTTAGGTTTGAACCCACGTGACTCCAGACTTCAACACACGTGACTTCAGGCTTAAACCCACGTGACTTTGGAAACGATCGGTCACCACTTTTGATGTTGGCAGCTACTTGTTCCAAACGCAACATCTGACGAACGAACACAAATATGGGAGAAAAATCACAATTGTTATCCAAAAAGTTCAGGTTTTAGCCCACGTGACTTCAGGCTTTAACCCACGTGACTTCAGGCTTCAACCCACGTGACTTCAGGCTTCAACCCACGTGACATCAGGCTTCAACCCACGTGACTTCAGGCTTCAACCCACGTGACTTTGAAAACGATCGGTCACCACTTTTGATGTTGACAGCTACTTGTTCCAAACGCAACATCAGACGAACGAACACAAATATAGAAGAAAAAACACAATTGGTATTGAAACCGTCCAGGACCCCCGGCCGTCAATTAATTCCTCCCTCGAGTAAAATCGAGTAAAATAACTGCGAACCTAGAGGCTGACGAATACCACCAGATATCCACTGTACGTGACACATATGGATTATTGGTTTAATTGATTTTGCTCCGACGGAGCCACTTTTGAAGTTGGCAGCTACTCTTTCCAAACGCAACATCTGACGAACGAACACAAATATAGAAATAAAGACACAATTGTTGTCCAAAAAGTTTAGGTTTGAACCCACGTGACTCCAGGCTTCAACCCACGTGACTTTAGGCTTTAACCCACGTGACTTTGGAAACGATCGGTCACCACTTTTGATGTTGGCAGCTACTTGTTCCAAACGCAACATCTGACGAACGAACACAAATATAGAAGAAAAAACACAATTGTTATCCAAAAAGTTCAGGTTTTAACCCACGTGACTTTAGGCTTCATTCCACGTGACTTCAGGCTTCAACCCACGTGACTTCAGGCTTCAACCCACGTGACTCCAGGCTTCAACCCACGTGACTTTGAAAACGTTCGGTAACCACTTTTGAAGTTGGCGGCTACTCTTTCAAAACGCAACATCTGTCGAACGAACACAAATATAGAAGAAAAGACACAATTGTTATCCAAAAAGTTCAGGTTTCAACCCACGTGACTTCTGGCTTTAACCCACGTGACTTCAGGCTTCAACCCACGTGACTTTGAAAACGTTCGGTAACCACTTTTGAAGTTGGCAGCTACTCTTTCAAAACGCAACATCTGTCGAACGAACACGAATATAGAAGAAAAGACACAATTGTTATCCAAAAAGTTCAGGTTTCAACCCACGTGACTTTTGGCTTTAACCCACGTGACTTCAGGCTTCAACCCACGTGACTTTGAAAACGATCGGTCACCACTTTTGATGTTGGCAGCTACTTGTTCTAAACGCAACATCAGACGAACGAACACAAATATAGAAGAAAAAACACAATTGGTATCCAAAAAGATCAGGTTTTAACCCACGTGACTTTTGGCTTCAACCCACGTGACCTCAGGCTTCAACCCACGTGACTTCAGGCTTCAACCCACGTGACATTGAAAACGATCGGTAACCACTTTTGAAGCTGGCAGCTACTCTTTCCAAACGCAACATCTGACAAACGAACACAAATATAGAAAAAAAGACACAATTGTTTTCCAAAAAGTTTAGGTTAGAACCCACGTAACTCCAGGCTTGAACCCACGTGACTTCAGGCTTCAACCCACGTGACTTTGGAAACGATCGGTCACCACTTTTGAAGTTGGCAGCTACTCTTTCCAAACGCAACATCTGTCGAACGAACACAAATATAGAAGAAAAGACACAATTGTTATCCAAAAAGTTCAGGTTTCAACCCACGTGACTTTTGGCTTTAACCCACGTGACTTCAGGCTTCAACCCACGTGACTTTGAAAACGATCGGTAACCACTTTTGAAGTTGGCAGCTACTCTTTCCAAACGCAACATCTGTCGAACGAACACGAATATAGAAGAAAAGACACAATTGTTATCCAAAAAGTTTAGGTTTCAACCCACGTGACTTTTGGCTTAAACCCACGTGACTTCAGGCTTCGATCCACGTGACCTCAGGCTTCAACCCACGTGACTTAAAACGTTCGTTCACCACTTTTGGAGTTGGCAGCTACTTGTTCCAAACGCAACATCTGACGAACGAACACAAAAATAGAAGAAAAGACACAATTGTTATCCAAAAAGTTCACGCTCCAACCCACGTGACTCCAGGCTCCAACCCACGTGACTTCAGGCTTTCACCCACGTGACTTTGAAAACGATCGGTCACCACTTTTGAAGTTGGCAGCTACTCTTTCCAAACGCAACATCTGACGAACGAACACAAATATAGAAGAAAAGACACAATTGTTATCCAAAAAGTTCAGGTTCCAACCCACGTGACTTTTGGCTTCAACCCACGTGACTTCAGGCTTCAACCCACTTGACTTCAGGCGTCCACCCACGTGACTTTGAAAACGATCGGTAACCACTTTTAAAGTTGGCAGCTACTCTTTCCAAACGCAACATCTGACGAACGAACACAAATATAGAAGAAAAGACACAATTGTTATCCAAAAAGTTCAGGTTCCAACCCACGTGACTTTTGGCTTCAACCCACGTGACTTCAGGCTTCAACCCACTTGACTTCAGGCGTCCACCCACGTGACTTTGAAAACGATCGGTAACCACTTTTAAAGTTGGCAGCTACTCTTTCCAAACGCAACATCTGACGAACGAACACAAATATAGAAGAAAAGACACAATTGGTATCCAAAAAATTCAGGTTTTAACCCACGTGACTTTTGGCTTCAACCCACGTGACCTCAGGCTCCAACCCACGTGACTTCAGGCTTCAACCCACGTGACTTTGAAAACGATCGGTAACCACTTTTGAAGTTGGCAGCTACTCTTTCCAAACGCAACATCTGACGAACGAACACAAATATAGAAATAAAGACACAATTGTTATCCAAAAAGTTTAGGTTTGAACTCACGTGACTCCAGACTTCAATACACGTGACTTCAGGCTTAAACCCACGTGACTTTGGAAACGATCGGTCACCACTTTTGATGTTGGCAGCTACTTGTTCCAAACGCAACATCTGACGAACGAACACAAATATGGAAGAAAAATCACAATTGTTATCCAAAAAGTTCAGGTTTTAACCCACGTGACATCAGGCTTCAACCCACGTGACTTCAGGCTTCAACCCACGTGACTTCAGGCTTCAACCCACGTGACATCAGGCTTCAACCCACGTGACTTCAGGCTTCAACCCACGTGACTTTGAAAACGATCGGTCACCACTTTTGATGTTGACAGCTACTTGTTCCAAACGCAACATCAGACGAACGAACACAAATATAGAAGAAAAAACACAATTGTTATCCAAAAAGTTCAGGTTTCAACCCACGTGACTTCAGGCTTCAACCCACGTGACTTCAGGCTTAAACCGACGTGACTTTGGAAACGATCGGTAACCAGTTTTGAAGTTGGCAGCTACTCTTTCCAAACGCAACATCTGTCGAACGAACACGAATATAGAAGAAAAGACACAATTGTTATCCAAAAAGTTCAGGTTTCAACCCACGTGACTTTTGGCTTCAACCCACGTGACTTCAGGCTTCGATCCACGTGACCTCAGGCTTCAACCCACGTGACTTAAAACGTTCGTTCACCACTTTTGGAGTTGGCAGCTACTTGTTCCAAACGCAACATCTGACGAACGAACACAAATATGGAAGAAAAATCACAATTGTTATCCAAAAAGTTCAGGTTTTAGCCCACGTGACTTCAGGCTTCAACCCACGTGACTTCAGGCTTCAACCCACGTGACTTCAGGCTTCAACCCACGTGACATCAGGCTTCAACCCACGTGACTTCAGGCTTCAACCCACGTGACTTTGAAAACGATCGGTCACCACTTTTGATGTTGACAGCTACTTGTTCCAAACGCAACATCAGACGAACGAACACAAATATAGAAGAAAAAACACAATTGGCATTGAAACCGTCCAGGACCCCCGGCCGTCAATTAATTCCTCCCTCGAGTAAAATCGAGTAAAATAACTGCGAACCTAGAGGCTGACGAATACCACCAGATATCCACTGTACGTGACACATATGGATTATTTGTTTTATTGATTTTGCTCCGACGGAGCCACTTTTGAAGTTGGCAGCTACTCTTTCCAAACGCAACATCTGACGAACGAACACAAATATAGAAATAAAGACACAATTGTTGTCCAAAAAGTTTAGGTTTGAACCCACGTGACTCCAGGCTTCAACCCACGTGACTTTAGGCTTTAACCCACGTGACTTTGGAAACGATCGGTCACCACTTTTGATGTTGGCAGCTACTTGTTCCAAACGCAACATCTGACGAACGAACACAAATATAGAAGAAAAAACACAATTGTTATCCAAAAAGTTCAGGTTTTAACCCACGTGCCTTTAGGCTTCATTCCACGTGACTTCAGGCTTCAACCCACGTGACTTTAGGCTTCAACCCACGTGACTTCAGGCTTCAACCCACGTGACTTTGAAAACGTTCGGTCACCACTTTTGAAGTTGGCAGCTACTCTTTCAAAACGCAACATCTGTCGAACGAACACGAATATAGAAGAAAAGACACAATTGTTATCCAAAAAGTTCAGGTTTCAACCCACGTGACTTCTGGCTTTAACCCACGTGACTTCAGGCTTCAACCCACGTGACTTTGAAAACGTTCGGTAACCACTTTTGAAGTTGGCAGCTACTCTTTCAAAACGCAACATCTGTCGAACGAACACGAATATAGAAGAAAAGACACAATTGTTATCCAAAAAGTTCAGGTTTCAACCCACGTGACTTTTGGCTTTAACCCACGTGACTTCAGGCTTCAACCCACGTGACTTTGAAAACGATCGGTCACCACTTTTGATGTTGGCAGCTACTTGTTCCAAACGCAACATCAGACGAACGAACACAAATATAGAAGAAAAAACACAATTGGTATCCAAAAAGATCAGGTTTTAACCCACGTGACTTTTGGCTTCAACCCACGTGACCTCAGGCTTCAACCCACGTGACATTGAAAACGATCGGTAACCACTTTTGAAGCTGGCAGCTACTCTTTCCAAACGCAACATCTGACGAACGAACACAAATATAGAAATAAAGACACAATTGTTGTCCAAAAAGTTTAGGTTTGAACCAACGTGACTCCAGGCTTCAACCCACGTGACTTTAGGCTTTAACCCACGTGACTTTGGAAACGATCGGTCACCACTTTTGATGTTGGCAGCTACTTGTTCCAAACGCAACATCTGACGAACGAACACAAATATAGAAGAAAAAACACAATTGTTATCCAAAAAGTTCAGGTTTTAACCCACGTGACTTTAGGCTTCATTCCACGTGACTTCAGGCTTCAACCCACGTGACTTCAGGCTTCAACCCACGTGACTTCAGGCTTCAACCCACGTGACTTTGAAAACGTTCGGTAACCACTTTTGAAGTTGGCAGCTACTCTTTCAAAACGCAACATCTGTCGAACGAACACGAATATAGAAGAAAAGACACAATTGTTATCCAAAAAGTTCAGGTTTCAACCCACGTGACTTCTGGCTTTAACCCACGTGACTTCAGGCTTCAACCCACGTGACTTTGGAAACGTTCGGTAACCACTTTCGAAGTTGGCAGCTACTCTTTCAAAACGCAACATCTGTCGAACGAACACGAATATAGAAGAAAAGACACAATTGTTATCCAAAAAGTTCAGGTTTCAACCCACGTGACTTCTGGCTTTAACCCACGTGACTTCAGGCTTCAACTCACGTGACTTTGAAAACGATCGGTCACCACTTTTGATGTTGGCAGCTACTTGTTCCAAACGCAACATCAGACGAACGAACACAAATATAGAAGAAAAAACACAATTGGTATCCAAAAAGATCAGGTTTTAACCCACGTGACTTTTGGCTTCAACCCACGTGACCTCAGGCTTCAACCCACGTGACTTCAGGCTTCAACCCACGTGACATTGAAAACGATCGGTCACCACTTTTGATGTTGACAGCTACTTGTTCCAAACGCAACATCAGACGAACGAACACAGATATAGAAGAAAAAACACAATTGGTATTGAAACCGTCCAGGACCCCCGGCCGTCAATTAATTCCTCCCTCGAGTAAAATCGAGTAAAATAACTGCGAACCTAGAGGCTGACGTATATCACCAGATATCCACTGTACGTGACACATATGGATTATTGGTTTTATTGATTTTGCTCCAACGGAGCCACTTTTGAAGTTGGCAGCTACTCTTTCCAAACGAAACATCTGACGAACGAACACAAATATAGAAGAAAAGACACAATTGGTATCCAAAAAGTTCAGGTTTTAACCCACGTGACTTTTGGCTTCAACCCACGTGACCCCAGGCTCCAACCCACGTGACTTCAGGCTTCAACCCACGTGACTTTGAAAACGATCGGTAACCACTTTTGAAGTTGGCAGCTACTCTTTCCAAACGCAACATCTGACGAACGAACACAAATATAGAAATAGAGACACAATTATTGATATCCAAAAAGTTTAGGTTTGAACCCACGTGACTCCAGACTTCAACACACGTGACTTCAGGCTTGAACCCACGTGACTTTGGAAACGATCGGTCACCACTTTTGATGTTGGCAGCTACTTGTTCCAAACGCAATATCTGACGAACGATCACAAATATGGAAGAAAAATCACAATTGTTATCCAAAAAGTTCAGGTTTTAACCCACTTGACTTCAGGCTTCAACCCACGTGACTTCAGGCTTCAACCCACGTGACTTCAGGCTTCAACCCACGTGACATCAGGCTTCAACCCACGTGACTTCAGGCTTCAACCCACGTGACTTTGAAAACGATCGGTCACCACTTTTGATGTTGACAGCTACTTGTTCCAAACGCAACATCAGACGAACGAACACAAATATAGAAGAAAAAACACAATTGGTATTGAAACCGTCCAGGACCCCCGGCCGTCAATTAATTCCTCCCTCGAGTAAAATCGAGTAAAATAACTGCGAACCTAGAGGCTGACGTATACCACCAGATATCCACTGTACGTGACACATATGGATTATTGGTTTTATTGATTTTGCTCCGACGGAGCCACTTTTGAAATTGGCAGCTACTCTTTCCAAACGCAACATCTGACGAACGAACACAAATATAGAAATAAAGACACAATTGTTGTCCAAAAAGTTTAGGTTTGAACCCACGTGACTCCAGGCTTCAACCCACGTGACTTTAGGCTTTAACCCACGTGACTTTGAAAACGATCGGTAACCACTTTTGAAGTTGGCAGCTACTCTTTCCAAACGCAACATCTGTCGAACGAACACGAATATAGAAGAAAAGACACAATTGTTATCCAAGAAGTTCAGGTTTCAACCCATGTGACTTTTGGCTTCAACCCACGTGACTTCAGGCTTCGATCCACGTGACCTCAGGCTTCAACCCACGTGACTTAAAACGTTCGTTCACCACTTTTGGAGTTGGCAGCTACTTGTTCCAAACGCAACATCTGACGAACGAACACAAAAATAGAAGAAAAGACACAATTGTTATCAAAAAAGTTCACGCTCCAACCCACGTGACTCCAGGCTCCAACCCACGTGACTTCAGGCTTTCACCCACGTGACTTTGAAAACGATCGGTCACCACTTTTGAAGTTGGCAGCTACTCTTTCCAAACGCAACATCTGACGAACGAACACAAATATAGAAGAAAAGACACAATTGTTATCCAAAAAGTTCAGGTTCCAACCCACGTGACTTTTGGCTTCAACCCACGTGACCTCAGGCTCCAACCCACGTGACTTCAGGCTTCAACCCACGTGACTTTGAAAACGATCGGTAACCACTTTTGAAGTTGGCAGCTACTCTTTCCAAACGCAACATCTGACGAACGAACACAAATATAGAAATAAAGACACAATTATTGTTATCCAAAAAGTTTAGGTTTGAACCCACGTGACTCCATACTTCAACACACGTGACTTCAGGCTTAAACCCACGTGACTTTGGAAACGATCGGTCACCACTTTTGATGTTGGCAGCTACTTGTTCCAAACGCAACATCTGACGAACGAACACAAATATGGAAGAAAAATCACAATTGTTATCCAAAAAGTTCAGGTTTTAGCCCACGTGACTTCAGGCTTCAACCCACGTGACTTCAGGCTTCAACCCACGTGACTTCAGGCTTCAACCCACGTGACATCAGGCTTCAACCCACGTGACTTCAGGCTTCAACCCACGTGACTTTGAAAACGATCGGTCACCACTTTTGATGTTGACAGCTACTTGTTCCAAACGCAACATCAGACGAACGAACACAAATATAGAAGAAAAAACACAATTGGTATTGAAACCGTCCAGGACCCCCGGCCGTCAATTAATTCCTCCCTCGAGTAAAATCGAGTAAAATAACTGCGAACCTAGAGGCTGACGTATACCACCAGATATCCACTGTACGTGACACATATGGATTATTGGTTTTATTGATTTTGCTCCGACGGAGCCACTTTTGAAGTTGGCAGCTACTCTTTCCAAACGCAACATCTGACGAACGAACACAAATATAGAAATAAAGACACAATTGTTGTCCAAAAAGTTTAGGTTTGAACCCACGTGACTCCAGGCTTCAACCCACGTGACTTTAGGCTTCAACCCACGTGACTTTGAAAACGATCGGTAACCACTTTTGAAGTTGGCAGCTACTCTTTCCAAACGCAACATCTGTCGAACGAACACGAATATAGAAGAAAAGACACAATTGTTATCCAAAAAGTTCGGGTTTCAACCCACGTGACTTTTGGCTTCAACCCACGTGACTTCAGGCTTCGATCCACGTGACCTCAGGCTTCAACCCACGTGACTTAAAACGTTCGTTCACCACTTTTGGAGTTGGCAGCTACTTGTTCCAAACGCAACATCTGACGAACGAACACAAAAATAGAAGAAAAGACACAATTGTTATCCAAAAAGTTCACGCTCCAACCCACGTGACTCCAGGCTCCAACCCACGTGACTTCAGGCTTTCACCCACGTGACTTTGAAAACGATCGGTCACCACTTTTGAAGTTGGCAGCTACTCTTTCCAAACGCAACATCTGACGAACGAACACAAATATAGAAGAAAAGACACAATTGTTATCCAAAAAGTTCAGGTTCCAACCCACGTGACTTTTGGCTTCAACCCACGTGACCTCAGGCTCCAACCCACGTGACTTCAGGCTTCAACCCACGTGACTTTGAAAACGATCGGTAACCACTTTTGAAGTTGGCAGCTACTCTTTCCAAACGCAACATCTGACGAACGAACACAAATATAGAAATAGAGACACAATTATTGATATCCAAAAAGTTTAGGTTTGAACCCACGTGACTCCAGACTTCAACACACGTGACTTCAGGCTTAAACCCACGTGACTTTGGAAACGATCGGTCACCACTTTTGATGTTGGCAGCTACTTGTTCCAAACGCAATATCTGACGAACGATCACAAATATGGAAGAAAAATCACAATTGTTATCCAAAAAGTTCAGGTTTTAACCCACTTGACTTCAGGCTTCAACCCACGTGACTTCAGGCTTCAACCCACGTGACTTCAGGCTTCAACCCACGTGACATCAGGCTTCAACCCACGTGACTTCAGGCTTCAACCCACGTGACTTCAGGCTTTCACCCACGTGACTTTGAAAACGATCGGTCACCACTTTTGAAGTTGGCAGCTACTCTTTCCAAACGCAACATCTGACGAACGAACACAAATATAGAAGAAAAGACACAATTGTTATCCAAAAAGTTCAGGTTCCAACCCACGTGACTTTTGGCTTCAACCCACGTGACTTCAGGCTTCAACCCACTTGACTTCAGGCGTCCACCCACGTGACTTTGAAAACGATCGGTAACCACTTTGAAAGTTGGCAGCTACTCTTTCCAAACGCAACATCTGACGAACGAACACAAATATAGAAGAAAAGACACAATTGGTATCCAAAAAGTTCAGGTTTTAACCCACGTGACTTTTGGCTTCAACCCACGTGACCTCAGGCTCCGACCCACGTGACTTCAGGCTTCAACCCACGTGACTTTGAAAACGTTTGGTAACCACTTTTGAAGTTGGCAGCTACTCTTTCAAAACGCAACATCTGTCGAACGAACACGAATATAGAAGAAAAGACACAATTGTTATCCAAAAAGTTCAGGTTCCAACCCACGTGACTTTTGGCTTCAACCCACGTGACTTCAGGCTTCAACCCACGTGACTTTGGAAACGATCGGTCACCACTTTTGATGTTGGCAGCTACTTGTTCCAAACGCAACATCAGACGAACGAACACAAATATAGAAGAAAAAAACACAATTGGTATCCAAAAAGATCAGGTTTTAACCCACGTGACTTTTGGCTTCAACCCACGTGACCTCAGGCTTCAACCCACGTGACTTCAGGCTTCAACCCACGTGACATTGAAAACGATCGGTAACCACTTTTGAAGTTGGCAGCTACTCTTTCCAAACGCAACATCTGACAAACGAACACGAATATAGAAGAAAAGACACAATTGTTATCCAAAAAGTTCAGGTTTCAACCCACGTGACTTTTGGCTTCAACCCACGTGACTTCAGGCTTCGATCCACGTGACCTCAGGCTTCAACCCACGTGACTTAAAACGTTCGTTCACCACTTTTGGAGTTGGCAGCTACTTGTTCCAAACGCAACATCTGACGAACGAACACAAAAATAGAAGAAAAGACACAATTGTTATCCAAAAAGTTCACGCTCCAACCCACGTGACTCCAGGCTCCAACCCACGTGACTTCAGGCTTTCACCCACGTGACTTTGAAAACGATCGGTCACCACTTTTGAAGTTGGCAGCTACTCTTTCCAAACGCAACATCTGACGAACGAACACAAATATTGAAGAAAAGACACAATTGTTATCCAAAAAGTTCAGGTTCCAACCCACGTAACTTTTGGCTTCAACCCACGTGACTTCAGGCTTCAACCCACTTGACTTCAGGCGTCCACCCACGTGACTTCGAAAACGATCGGTAACCACTTTTAAAGTTGGCAGCTACTCTTTCCAAACGCAACATCTGACGAACGAACACAAATATAGAAGAAAAGACACAATTGGTATCCAAAAAGTTCAGGTTTTAACCCACGTGACTTTTGGCTTCAACCCACGTGACCCCAGGCTCCAACCCACGTGACTTCAGGCTTCAACCCACGTGACTTTGAAAACGATCGGTAACCACTTTTGAAGTTGGCAGCTACTCTTTCCAAACGCAACATCTGACGAACGAACACAAATATAGAAATAGAGACACAATTATTGATATCCAAAAAGTTTAGGTTTGAACCCACGTGACTCCAGACTTCAACACACGTGACTTCAGGCTTAAACCCACGTGACTTTGGAAACGATCGGTCACCACTTTTGATGTTGGCAGCTACTTGTTCCAAACGCAATATCTGACGAACGATCACAAATATGGAAGAAAAATCACAATTGTTATCCAAAAAGTTCAGGTTTTAACCCACTTGACTTCAGGCTTCAACCCACGTGACTTCAGGCTTCAACCCACGTGACTTCAGGCTTCAACCCACGTGACATCAGGCTTCAACCCACGTGACTTCAGGCTTCAACCCACGTGACTTTGAAAACGATCGGTCACCACTTTTGATGTTGACAGCTACTTGTTCCAAACGCAACATCAGACGAACGAACACAAATATAGAAGAAAAAACACAATTGGTATTGAAACCGTCCAGGACCCCCGGCCGTCAATTAATTCCCCCCTCGAGTAAAATCGAGTAAAATAACTGCGAACCTAGAGGCTGACGTATACCACCAGATATCCACTGTACGTGACACATATGGATTATTGGTTTTATTGATTTTGCTCCGACGGAGCCACTTTTGAAATTGGCAGCTACTCTTTCCAAACGCAACATCTGACGAACGAACACAAATATAGAAATAAAGACACAATTGTTGTCCAAAAAGTTTAGGTTTGAACCCACGTGACTCCAGGCTTCAACCCACGTGACTTTAGGCTTTAACCCACGTGACTTTGAAAACGATCGGTAACCACTTTTGAAGTTGGCAGCTACTCTTTCCAAACGCAACATCTGTCGAACGAACACGAATATAGAAGAAAAGACACAATTGTTATCCAAGAAGTTCAGGTTTCAACCCATGTGACTTTTGGCTTCAACCCACGTGACTTCAGGCTTCGATCCACGTGACCTCAGGCTTCAACCCACGTGACTTAAAACGTTCGTTCACCACTTTTGGAGTTGGCAGCTACTTGTTCCAAACGCAACATCTGACGAACGAACACAAAAATAGAAGAAAAGACACAATTGTTATCAAAAAAGTTCACGCTCCAACCCACGTGACTCCAGGCTCCAACCCACGTGACTTCAGGCTTTCACCCACGTGACTTTGAAAACGATCGGTCACCACTTTTGAAGTTGGCAGCTACTCTTTCCAAACGCAACATCTGACGAACGAACACAAATATAGAAGAAAAGACACAATTGTTATCCAAAAAGTTCAGGTTCCAACCCACGTGACTTTTGGCTTCAACCCACGTGACCTCAGGCTCCAACCCACGTGACTTCAGGCTTCAACCCACGTGACTTTGAAAACGATCGGTAACCACTTTTGAAGTTGGCAGCTACTCTTTCCAAACGCAACATCTGACGAACGAACACAAATATAGAAATAAAGACACAATTATTGTTATCCAAAAAGTTTAGGTTTGAACCCACGTGACTCCATACTTCAACACACGTGACTTCAGGCTTAAACCCACGTGACTTTGGAAACGATCGGTCACCACTTTTGATGTTGGCAGCTACTTGTTCCAAACGCAACATCTGACGAACGAACACAAATATGGAAGAAAAATCACAATTGTTATCCAAAAAGTTCAGGTTTTAGCCCACGTGACTTCAGGCTTCAACCCACGTGACTTCAGGCTTCAACCCACGTGACTTCAGGCTTCAACCCACGTGACATCAGGCTTCAACCCACGTGACTTCAGGCTTCAACCCACGTGACTTTGAAAACGATCGGTCACCACTTTTGATGTTGACAGCTACTTGTTCCAAACGCAACATCAGACGAACGAACACAAATATAGAAGAAAAAACACAATTGGTATTGAAACCGTCCAGGACCCCCGGCCGTCAATTAATTCCTCCCTCGAGTAAAATCGAGTAAAATAACTGCGAACCTAGAGGCTGACGTATACCACCAGATATCCACTGTACGTGACACATATGGATTATTGGTTTTATTGATTTTGCTCCGACGGAGCCACTTTTGAAGTTGGCAGCTACTCTTTCCAAACGCAACATCTGACGAACGAACACAAATATAGAAATAAAGACACAATTGTTGTCCAAAAAGTTTAGGTTTGAACCCACGTGACTCCAGGCTTCAACCCACGTGACTTCAGGCTTCAACCCACGTGACATTGAAAACGATCGGTAACCACTTTTGAAGTTGGCAGCTACTCTTTCCAAACGCAACATCTGACAAACGAACACGAATATAGAAGAAAAGACACAATTGTTATCCAAAAAGTTCAGGTTTCAACCCACGTGACTTTTGGCTTCAACCCACGTGACTTCAGGCTTCGATCCACGTGACCTCAGGCTTCAACCCACGTGACTTAAAACGTTCGTTCACCACTTTTGGAGTTGGCAGCTACTTGTTCCAAACGCAACATCTGACGAACGAACACAAAAATAGAAGAAAAGACACAATTGTTATCCAAAAAGTTCACGCTCCAACCCACGTGACTCCAGGCTCCAACCCACGTGACTTCAGGCTTTCACCCACGTGACTTTGAAAACGATCGGTCACCACTTTTGAAGTTGGCAGCTACTCTTTCCAAACGCAACATCTGACGAACGAACACAAATATAGAAGAAAAGACACAATTGTTATCCAAAAAGTTCAGGTTCCAACCCACGTAACTTTTGGCTTCAACCCACGTGACTTCAGGCTTCAACCCACTTGACTTCAGGCGTCCACCCACGTGACTTCGAAAACGATCGGTAACCACTTTTAAAGTTGGCAGCTACTCTTTCCAAACGCAACATCTGACGAACGAACACAAATATAGAAGAAAAGACACAATTGGTATCCAAAAAGTTCAGGTTTTAACCCACGTGACTTTTGGCTTCAACCCACGTGACCCCAGGCTCCAACCCACGTGACTTCAGGCTTCAACCCACGTGACTTTGAAAACGATCGGTAACCACTTTTGAAGTTGGCAGCTACTCTTTCCAAACGCAACATCTGACGAACGAACACAAATATAGAAATAGAGACACAATTATTGATATCCAAAAAGTTTAGGTTTGAACCCACGTGACTCCAGACTTCAACACACGTGACTTCAGGCTTAAACCCACGTGACTTTGGAAACGATCGGTCACCACTTTTGATGTTGGCAGCTACTTGTTCCAAACGCAATATCTGACGAACGATCACAAATATGGAAGAAAAATCACAATTGTTATCCAAAAAGTTCAGGTTTTAACCCACTTGACTTCAGGCTTCAACCCACGTGACTTCAGGCTTCAACCCACGTGACTTCAGGCTTCAACCCACGTGACATCAGGCTTCAACCCACGTGACTTCAGGCTTCAACCCACGTGACTTTGAAAACGATCGGTCACCACTTTTGATGTTGACAGCTACTTGTTCCAAACGCAACATCAGACGAACGAACACAAATATAGAAGAAAAAACACAATTGGTATTGAAACCGTCCAGGACCCCCGGCCGTCAATTAATTCCTCCCTCGAGTAAAATCGAGTAAAATAACTGCGAACCTAGAGGCTGACGTATACCACCAGATATCCACTGTACGTGACACATATGGATTATTGGTTTTATTGATTTTGCTCCGACGGAGCCACTTTTGAAGTTGGCAGCTACTCTTTCCAAACGCAACATCTGACGAACGAACACAAATATAGAAATAAAGACACAATTGTTGTCCAAAAAGTTTAGGTTTGAACCCACGTGACTCCAGGCTTCAACCCACGTGACTTTAGGCTTCAACCCACGTGACTTTGAAAACGATCGGTAACCACTTTTGAAGTTGGCAGCTACTCTTTCCAAACGCAACATCTGTCGAACGAACACGAATATAGAAGAAAAGACACAATTGTTATCCAAAAAGTTCGGGTTTCAACCCACGTGACTTTTGGCTTCAACCCACGTGACTTCAGGCTTCGATCCACGTGACCTCAGGCTTCAACCCACGTGACTTAAAACGTTCGTTCACCACTTTTGGAGTTGGCAGCTACTTGTTCCAAACGCAACATCTGACGAACGAACACAAAAATAGAAGAAAAGACACAATTGTTATCCAAAAAGTTCACGCTCCAACCCACGTGACTCCAGGCTCCAACCCACGTGACTTCAGGCTTTCACCCACGTGACTTTGAAAACGATCGGTCACCACTTTTGAAGTTGGCAGCTACTCTTTCCAAACGCAACATCTGACGAACGAACACAAATATAGAAGAAAAGACACAATTGTTATCCAAAAAGTTCAGGTTCCAACCCACGTGACTTTTGGCTTCAACCCACGTGACCTCAGGCTCCAACCCACGTGACTTCAGGCTTCAACCCACGTGACTTTGAAAACGATCGGTAACCACTTTTGAAGTTGGCAGCTACTCTTTCCAAACGCAACATCTGACGAACGAACACAAATATAGAAATAGAGACACAATTATTGATATCCAAAAAGTTTAGGTTTGAACCCACGTGACTCCAGACTTCAACACACGTGACTTCAGGCTTAAACCCACGTGACTTTGGAAACGATCGGTCACCACTTTTGATGTTGGCAGCTACTTGTTCCAAACGCAATATCTGACGAACGATCACAAATATGGAAGAAAAATCACAATTGTTATCCAAAAAGTTCAGGTTTTAACCCACTTGACTTCAGGCTTCAACCCACGTGACTTCAGGCTTCAACCCACGTGACTTCAGGCTTCAACCCACGTGACATCAGGCTTCAACCCACGTGACTTCAGGCTTCAACCCACGTGACTTCAGGCTTTCACCCACGTGACTTTGAAAACGATCGGTCACCACTTTTGAAGTTGGCAGCTACTCTTTCCAAACGCAACATCTGACGAACGAACACAAATATAGAAGAAAAGACACAATTGTTATCCAAAAAGTTCAGGTTCCAACCCACGTGACTTTTGGCTTCAACCCACGTGACTTCAGGCTTCAACCCACTTGACTTCAGGCGTCCACCCACGTGACTTTGAAAACGATCGGTAACCACTTTGAAAGTTGGCAGCTACTCTTTCCAAACGCAACATCTGACGAACGAACACAAATATAGAAGAAAAGACACAATTGGTATCCAAAAAGTTCAGGTTTTAACCCACGTGACTTTTGGCTTCAACCCACGTGACCTCAGGCTCCGACCCACGTGACTTCAGGCTTCAACCCACGTGACTTTGAAAACGTTTGGTAACCACTTTTGAAGTTGGCAGCTACTCTTTCAAAACGCAACATCTGTCGAACGAACACGAATATAGAAGAAAAGACACAATTGTTATCCAAAAAGTTCAGGTTCCAACCCACGTGACTTTTGGCTTCAACCCACGTGACTTCAGGCTTCAACCCACGTGACTTTGGAAACGATCGGTCACCACTTTTGATGTTGGCAGCTACTTGTTCCAAACGCAACATCAGACGAACGAACACAAATATAGAAGAAAAAAACACAATTGGTATCCAAAAAGATCAGGTTTTAACCCACGTGACTTTTGGCTTCAACCCACGTGACCTCAGGCTTCAACCCACGTGACTTCAGGCTTCAACCCACGTGACATTGAAAACGATCGGTAACCACTTTTGAAGTTGGCAGCTACTCTTTCCAAACGCAACATCTGACAAACGAACACGAATATAGAAGAAAAGACACAATTGTTATCCAAAAAGTTCAGGTTTCAACCCACGTGACTTTTGGCTTCAACCCACGTGACTTCAGGCTTCGATCCACGTGACCTCAGGCTTCAACCCACGTGACTTAAAACGTTCGTTCACCACTTTTGGAGTTGGCAGCTACTTGTTCCAAACGCAACATCTGACGAACGAACACAAAAATAGAAGAAAAGACACAATTGTTATCCAAAAAGTTCACGCTCCAACCCACGTGACTCCAGGCTCCAACCCACGTGACTTCAGGCTTTCACCCACGTGACTTTGAAAACGATCGGTCACCACTTTTGAAGTTGGCAGCTACTCTTTCCAAACGCAACATCTGACGAACGAACACAAATATAGAAGAAAAGACACAATTGTTATCCAAAAAGTTCAGGTTCCAACCCACGTAACTTTTGGCTTCAACCCACGTGACTTCAGGCTTCAACCCACTTGACTTCAGGCGTCCACCCACGTGACTTCGAAAACGATCGGTAACCACTTTTAAAGTTGGCAGCTACTCTTTCCAAACGCAACATCTGACGAACGAACACAAATATAGAAGAAAAGACACAATTGGTATCCAAAAAGTTCAGGTTTTAACCCACGTGACTTTTGGCTTCAACCCACGTGACCCCAGGCTCCAACCCACGTGACTTCAGGCTTCAACCCACGTGACTTTGAAAACGATCGGTAACCACTTTTGAAGTTGGCAGCTACTCTTTCCAAACGCAACATCTGACGAACGAACACAAATATAGAAATAGAGACACAATTATTGATATCCAAAAAGTTTAGGTTTGAACCCACGTGACTCCAGACTTCAACACACGTGACTTCAGGCTTAAACCCACGTGACTTTGGAAACGATCGGTCACCACTTTTGATGTTGGCAGCTACTTGTTCCAAACGCAATATCTGACGAACGATCACAAATATGGAAGAAAAATCACAATTGTTATCCAAAAAGTTCAGGTTTTAACCCACTTGACTTCAGGCTTCAACCCACGTGACTTCAGGCTTCAACCCACGTGACTTCAGGCTTCAACCCACGTGACATCAGGCTTCAACCCACGTGACTTCAGGCTTCAACCCACGTGACTTTGAAAACGATCGGTCACCACTTTTGATGTTGACAGCTACTTGTTCCAAACGCAACATCAGACGAACGAACACAAATATAGAAGAAAAAACACAATTGGTATTGAAACCGTCCAGGACCCCCGGCCGTCAATTAATTCCTCCCTCGAGTAAAATCGAGTAAAATAACTGCGAACCTAGAGGCTGACGTATACCACCAGATATCCACTGTACGTGACACATATGGATTATTGGTTTTATTGATTTTGCTCCGACGGAGCCACTTTTGAAATTGGCAGCTACTCTTTCCAAACGCAACATCTGACGAACGAACACAAATATAGAAATAAAGACACAATTGTTGTCCAAAAAGTTTAGGTTTGAACCCACGTGACTCCAGGCTTCAACCCACGTGACTTTAGGCTTTAACCCACGTGACTTTGAAAACGATCGGTAACCACTTTTGAAGTTGGCAGCTACTCTTTCCAAACGCAACATCTGTCGAACGAACACGAATATAGAAGAAAAGACACAATTGTTATCCAAGAAGTTCAGGTTTCAACCCATGTGACTTTTGGCTTCAACCCACGTGACTTCAGGCTTCGATCCACGTGACCTCAGGCTTCAACCCACGTGACTTAAAACGTTCGTTCACCACTTTTGGAGTTGGCAGCTACTTGTTCCAAACGCAACATCTGACGAACGAACACAAAAATAGAAGAAAAGACACAATTGTTATCAAAAAAGTTCACGCTCCAACCCACGTGACTCCAGGCTCCAACCCACGTGACTTCAGGCTTTCACCCACGTGACTTTGAAAACGATCGGTCACCACTTTTGAAGTTGGCAGCTACTCTTTCCAAACGCAACATCTGACGAACGAACACAAATATAGAAGAAAAGACACAATTGTTATCCAAAAAGTTCAGGTTCCAACCCACGTGACTTTTGGCTTCAACCCACGTGACCTCAGGCTCCAACCCACGTGACTTCAGGCTTCAACCCACGTGACTTTGAAAACGATCGGTAACCACTTTTGAAGTTGGCAGCTACTCTTTCCAAACGCAACATCTGACGAACGAACACAAATATAGAAATAAAGACACAATTATTGTTATCCAAAAAGTTTAGGTTTGAACCCACGTGACTCCATACTTCAACACACGTGACTTCAGGCTTAAACCCACGTGACTTTGGAAACGATCGGTCACCACTTTTGATGTTGGCAGCTACTTGTTCCAAACGCAACATCTGACGAACGAACACAAATATGGAAGAAAAATCACAATTGTTATCCAAAAAGTTCAGGTTTTAGCCCACGTGACTTCAGGCTTCAACCCACGTGACTTCAGGCTTCAACCCACGTGACTTCAGGCTTCAACCCACGTGACATCAGGCTTCAACCCACGTGACTTCAGGCTTCAACCCACGTGACTTTGAAAACGATCGGTCACCACTTTTGATGTTGACAGCTACTTGTTCCAAACGCAACATCAGACGAACGAACACAAATATAGAAGAAAAAACACAATTGGTATTGAAACCGTCCAGGACCCCCGGCCGTCAATTAATTCCTCCCTCGAGTAAAATCGAGTAAAATAACTGCGAACCTAGAGGCTGACGTATACCACCAGATATCCACTGTACGTGACACATATGGATTATTGGTTTTATTGATTTTGCTCCGACGGAGCCACTTTTGAAGTTGGCAGCTACTCTTTCCAAACGCAACATCTGACGAACGAACACAAATATAGAAATAAAGACACAATTGTTGTCCAAAAAGTTTAGGTTTGAACCCACGTGACTCCAGGCTTCAACCCACGTGACTTTAGGCTTCAACCCACGTGACTTTGAAAACGATCGGTAACCACTTTTGAAGTTGGCAGCTACTCTTTCCAAACGCAACATCTGTCGAACGAACACGAATATAGAAGAAAAGACACAATTGTTATCCAAAAAGTTCGGGTTTCAACCCACGTGACTTTTGGCTTCAACCCACGTGACTTCAGGCTTCGATCCACGTGACCTCAGGCTTCAACCCACGTGACTTAAAACGTTCGTTCACCACTTTTGGAGTTGGCAGCTACTTGTTCCAAACGCAACATCTGACGAACGAACACAAAAATAGAAGAAAAGACACAATTGTTATCCAAAAAGTTCACGCTCCAACCCACGTGACTCCAGGCTCCAACCCACGTGACTTCAGGCTTTCACCCACGTGACTTTGAAAACGATCGGTCACCACTTTTGAAGTTGGCAGCTACTCTTTCCAAACGCAACATCTGACGAACGAACACAAATATAGAAGAAAAGACACAATTGTTATCCAAAAAGTTCAGGTTCCAACCCACGTGACTTTTGGCTTCAACCCACGTGACCTCAGGCTCCAACCCACGTGACTTCAGGCTTCAACCCACGTGACTTTGAAAACGATCGGTAACCACTTTTGAAGTTGGCAGCTACTCTTTCCAAACGCAACATCTGACGAACGAACACAAATATAGAAATAAAGACACAATTATTGTTATCCAAAAAGTTTAGGTTTGAACCCACGTGACTCCAGACTTCAACACACGTGACTTCAGGCTTAAACCCACGTGACTTTGGAAACGATCGGTCACCACTTTTGATGTTGGCAGCTACTTGTTCCAAACGCAACATCTGACGAACGAACACAAATATGGAAGAAAAATCACAATTGTTATCCAAAAAGTTCAGGTTTTAGCCCACGTGACTTCAGGCTTCAACCCACGTGACTTCAGGCTTCAACCCACGTGACTTCAGGCTTCAACCCACGTGACTTCAGGCTTCAACCCACGTGACATCAGGCTTCAACCCACGTGACTTCAGGCTTCAACCCACGTGACTTTGAAAACGATCGGTCACCACTTTTGATGTTGACAGCTACTTGTTCCAAACGCAACATCAGACGAACGAACACAAATATAGAAGAAAAAACACAATCGGTATTGAAACCGTCCAGGACCCCCGGCCGTCAATTAATTCCTCCCTCGAGTAAAATCGAGTAAAATAACTGCGAACCTAGAGGCTGACGAATACCACCAGATATCCACTGTACGTGACACATATGGATTATTGGTTTTATTGATTTTGCTCCGACGGAGCCACTTTTGAAGTTGGCAGCTACTCTTTCCAAACGCAACATCTGACGAACGAACACAAATATAGAAATAAAGACACAATTGTTGTCCAAAAAGTTTAGGTTTGAACCCACGTGACTCCAGGCTTCAACCCACGTGACTTTAGGCTTTAACCCACGTGACTTTGGAAACGATCGGTCACCACTTTTGATGTTGGCAGCTACTTGTTCCAAACGCAACATCTGACGAACGAACACAAATATAGAAGAAAAAACACAATTGTTATCCAAAAAGTTCAGGTTTTAACCCACGTGACTTTAGGCTTCATTCCACGTGACTTCAGGCTTCAACCCACGTGACTTTAGGCTTCAACCCACGTGACTTCAGGCTTCAACCCACGTGACTTTGAAAACGTTCGGTCACCACTTTTGAAGTTGGCAGCTACTCTTTCAAAACGCAACATCTGTCGAACGAACACGAATATAGAAGAAAAGACACAATTGTTATCCAAAAAGTTCAGGTTTCAACCCACGTGACTTCTGGCTTTAACCCACGTGACTTCAGGCTTCAACCCACGTGACTTTGAAAACGTTCGGTAACCACTTTTGAAGTTGGCAGCTACTCTTTCAAAACGCAACATCTGTCGAACGAACACGAATATAGAAGAAAAGACACAATTGTTATCCAAAAAGTTCAGGTTTCAACCCACGTGACTTTTGGCTTTAACCCACGTGACTTCAGGCTTCAACCCACGTGACTTTGAAAACGATCGGTCACCACTTTTGATGTTGGCAGCTACTTGTTCCAAACGCAACATCAGACGAACGAACACAAATATAGAAGAAAAAACACAATTGGTATCCAAAAAGATCAGGTTTTAACCCACGTGACTTCTGGCTTCAACCCACGTGACCTCAGGCTTCAACACACGTGACTTCAGGCTTCAACCCACTTGACATTGAAAACGATCGGTAACCACTTTTGAAGCTGGCAGCTACTCTTTCCAAACGCAACATCTGACAAACGAACACAAATATAGAAAAAAAGACACAATTGTTTTCCAAAAAGTTTAGGTTAGAACCCACGTAACTCCAGGCTTTAACCCACGTGACTTCAGGCTTCAACCCACGTGACTTTGGAAACGATCGGTCACCACTTTTGAAGTTGGCAGCTACTCTTTCCAAACGCAACATCTGTCGAACGAACACAAATATAGAAGAAAAGACACAATTGTTATCCAAAAAGTTCAGGTTTCAACCCACGTGACTTTTGGCTTTAACCCACGTGACTTCAGGCTTCAACCCACGTGACTTTGAAAACGATCGGTAACCACTTTTGAAGTTGGCAGCTACTCTTTCCAAACGCAACATCTGTCGAACGAACACGAATATAGAAGAAAAGACACAATTGTTATCCAAAAAGTTTAGGTTTCAACCCACGTGACTTTTGGCTTCAACCCACGTGACTTTAGGCTTCGATCCACGTGACCTCAGGCTTCAACCCACGTGACTTAAAACGTTCGTTCACCACTTTTGGAGTTGGCAGCTACTTGTTCCAAACGCAACATCTGACGAACGAACACAAAAATAGAAGAAAAGACACAATTGTTATCCAAAAAGTTCACGCTCCAACCCACGTGACTCCAGGCTCCAACCCACGTGACTTAAGGCTTTCACCCACGTGACTTTGAAAACGATCGGTCACCACTTTTGAAGTTGGCAGCTACTCTTTCCAAACGCAACATCTGACGAACGAACACAAATATAGAAGAAAAGACACAATTGTTATCCAAAAAGTTCAGGTTCCAACCCACGTGACTTTTGGCTTCAACCCACGTGACTTCAGGCTTCAACCCACTTGACTTCAGGCGTCCACCCACGTGACTTTGAAAACGATCGGTAACCACTTTTAAAGTTGGCAGCTACTCTTTCCAAACGCAACATCTGACGAACGAACACAAATATAGAAGAAAAGACACAATTGGTATCCAAAAAGTTCAGGTTTCAACCCACGTGACTTTTGGCTTCAACCCACGTGACCTCAGGCTCCAACCCACGTGACTTCAGGCTTCAACCCACGTGACTTTGAAAACGATCGGTAACCACTTTTGAAGTTGGCAGCTACTCTTTCCAAACGCAACATCTGACGAACGAACACAAATATAGAAATAAAGACACAATTGTTATCCAAAAAGTTTAGGTTTGAACCCACGTGACTCCAGACTTCAATACACGTGACTTCAGGCTTAAACCCACGTGACTTTGGAAACGATCGGTCACCACTTTTGATGTTGGCAGCTACTTGTTCCAAACGCAACATCTGACGAACGAACACAAATATGGAAGAAAAATCACAATTGTTATCCAAAAAGTTCAGGTTTTAACCCACGTGACTTCAGGCTTCAACCCACGTGACTTCAGGCTTCAACCCACGTGACTTCAGGCTTCAACCCACGTGACATCAGGCTTCAACCCACGTGACTTCAGGCTTCAACCCACGTGACTTTGAAAACGATCGGTCACCACTTTTGATGTTGACAGCTACTTGTTCCAAACGCAACATCAGACGAACGAACACAAATATAGAAGAAAAAACACAATTGGTATTGAAACCGTCCAGGACCCCCGGCCGTCAATTAATTCCTCCCTCGAGTAAAATCGAGTAAAATAACTGCGAACCTAGAGGCTGACGTATACCACCAGATATCCACTGTACGTGACACATATGGATTATTGGTTTTATTGATTTTGCTCCGACGGAGCCACTTTTGAAGTTGGCAGCTACTCTTTCCAAACGCAACATCTGACGAACGAACACAAATATAGAAATAAAGACACAATTGTTGTCCAAAAAGTTTAGGTTTGAACCCACGTGACTCCAGGCTTCAACCCACGTGACTTTAGGCTTCAACCCACGTGACTTTGAAAACGATCGGTAACCACTTTTGAAGTTGGCAGCTACTCTTTCCAAACGCAACATTTGTCGAACGAACACGAATATAGAAGAAAAGACACAATTGTTATCCAAAAAGTTCAGGTTTCAAGCCACGTGACTTTTGGCTTCAACCCACGTGACTTCAGGCTTCGATCCACGTGACCTCAGGCTTCAACCCACGTGACTTGAAACGTTCGTTCACCACTTTTGGAGTTGGCAGCTACTTGTTCCAAACGCAACATCTGACGAACGAACACAAAAATAGAAGAAAAGACACAATTGTTATCCAAAAAGTTCACGCTCCAACCCACGTGACTCCAGGCTCCAACCCACGTGACTTCAGGCTTTCACCCACGTGACTTTGAAAACGATCGGTCACCACTTTTGAAGTTGGCAGCTACTCTTTCCAAACGCAACATCTGACGAACGAACACAAATATAGAAGAAAAGACACAATTGTTATCCAAAAAGTTCAGGTTCCAACCCACGTGACTTTTGGCTTCAACCCACGTGACTTCAGGCTTCAACCCACTTGACTTCAGGCGTCCACCCACGTGACTTTGAAAACGATCGGTAACCACTTTGAAAGTTGGCAGCTACTCTTTCCGAACGCAACATCTGACGAACGAACACAAATATAGAAGAAAAGACACAATTGGTATCCAAAAAGTTCAGGTTTTAACCCACGTGACTTTTGGCTTCAACCCACGTGACCTCAGGCTCCGACCCACGTGACTTCAGGCTTCAACCCACGTGACTTTGAAAACGATCGGTAACCACTTTTGAAGTTGGCAGCTACTCTTTCCAAACGCAACATCTGACGAACGAACACAAATATAGAAATAAAGACACAATTATTGTTATCCAAAAAGTTTAGGTTTGAACCCACGTGACTCCAGACTTCAACACACGTGACTTCAGGCTTAAACCCACGTGACTTTGGAAACGATCGGTCACCACTTTTGATGTTGGCAGCTACTTGTTCCAAACGCAACATCTGACGAACGAACACAAATATGGAAGAAAAATCACAATTGTTATCCAAAAAGTTCAGGTTTTAACCCACGTGACTCCAGGCTTCAACCCACGTGACTTCAGGCTTCAACCCACGTGACTTCAGGCTTCAACCCACGTGACATCAGGCTTCAACCCACGTGACTTCAGGCTTCAACACACGTGACTTTGAAAACGATCGGTCACCACTTTTGATGTTGACAGCTACTTGTTCCAAACGCAACATCTGACGAACGAACACAAATATAGAAGAAAAAACACAATTGGTATTGAAACCGTCCAGGACCCCCGGCCGTCAATTAATTCCTCCCTCGAGTAAAATCGAGTAAAATAACTGCGAACTGGTATACCACCAGATATCCACTGTACGTGACACATATGGATTATTGGTTTTATTGATTTTGCTCCGACGGAGCCACTTTTGAAGTTGGCAGCTACTCTTTCCAAACGCAACATCTGACGAACGAACACAAATATAGAAATAAAGACACAATTGTTGTCCAAAAAGTTTAGGTTTGAACCCACGTGACTCCAGGCTTCAACCCACGTGACTTTAGGCTTCAACCCACGTGACTTTGAAAACGATCGGTAACCACTTTTGAAGTTGGCAGCTACTCTTTCCAAACGCAACATTTGTCGAACGAACACGAATATAGAAGAAAAGACACAATTGTTATCCAAAAAGTTCAGGTTTCAAGCCACGTGACTTTTGGCTTCAACCCACGTGACTTCAGGCTTCGATCCACGTGACCTCAGGCTTCAACCCACGTGACTTGAAACGTTCGTTCACCACTTTTGGAGTTGGCAGCTACTTGTTCCAAACGCAACATCTGACGAACGAACACAAAAATAGAAGAAAAGACACAATTGTTATCCAAAAAGTTCACGCTCCAACCCACGTGACTCCAGGCTCCAACCCACGTGACTTCAGGCTTTCACCCACGTGACTTTGAAAACGATCGGTCACCACTTTTGAAGTTGGCAGCTACTCTTTCCAAACGCAACATCTGACGAACGAACACAAATATAGAAGAAAAGACACAATTGTTATCCAAAAAGTTCAGGTTCCAACCCACGTGACTTTTGGCTTCAACCCACGTGACTTCAGGCTTCAACCCACTTGACTTCAGGCGTCCACCCACGTGACTTTGAAAACGATCGGTAACCACTTTGAAAGTTGGCAGCTACTCTTTCCAAACGCAACATCTGACGAACGAACACAAATATAGAAGAAAAGACACAATTGGTATCCAAAAAGTTCAGGTTTTAACCCACGTGACTTTTGACTTCAACCCACGTGACCTCAGGCTCCGACCCACGTGACTTCAGGCTTCAACCCACGTGACTTTGAAAACGATCGGTAACCACTTTTGAAGTTGGCAGCTACTCTTTCCAAACGCAACATCTGACGAACGAACACAAATATAGAAATAAAGACACAATTATTGTTATCCAAAAAGTTTAGGTTTGAACCCACGTGACTCCAGACTTCAACACACGTGACTTCAGGCTTAAACCCACGTGACTTTGGAAACGATCGGTCACCACTTTTGATGTTGGCAGCTACTTGTTCCAAACGCAACATCTGACGAACGAACACAAATATGGAAGAAAAATCACAATTGTTATCCAAAAAGTTCAGGTTTTAACCCACGTGACTCCCGGCTTCAACCCACGTGACTTCAGGCTTCAACCCACGTGACTTCAGGCTTCAACCCACGTGACATCAGGCTTCAACCCACGTGACTTCAGGCTTCAACCCACGTGACTTTGAAAACGATCGGTCACCACTTTTGATGTTGACAGCTACTTGTTCCAAACGCAACATCTGACGAACGAACACAAATATAGAAGAAAAAACACAATTGGTATTGAAACCGTCCAGGACCCCCGGCCGTCAATTAATTCCTCCCTCGAGTAAAATCGAGTAAAATAACTGCGAACCTAGAGGCTGACGTATACCACCAGATATCCACTGTAAGTGACACATATGGATTATTGGTTTTATTGATTTTGCTCCGACGGAGCCACTTTTGAAGTTGGCAGCTACTCTTTCCAAACGCAACATCTGACGAACGAACACAAATATAGAAAGAAAGACACAATTGTTGTCCAAAAAGTTTAGGTTTGAACCAACGTGACTCCAGGCTTCAACCCACGTGACTTTAGGCTTTAACCCACGTGACTTTGGAAACGATCGGTCACCACTTTTGATGTTGGCAGCTACTTGTTCCAAACGCAACATCTGACGAACGAACACAAATATAGAAGAAAAAACACAATTGTTATCCAAAAAGTTCAGGTTTTAACCCACGTGACTTTAGGCTTCATTCCACGTGACTTCAGGCTTCAACCCACGTGACTTCAGGCTTCAACCCACGTGACTTCAGGCTTCAACCCACGTGACTTTGAAAACGTTCGGTAACCACTTTTGAAGTTGGCAGCTACTCTTTCAAAACGCAACATCTGTCGAACGAACACGAATATAGAAGAAAAGACACAATTGTTATCCAAAAAGTTCAGGTTTCAACCCACGTGACTTCTGGCTTAAACCCACGTGACTTCAGGCTTCAACCCACGTGACTTTGGAAACGTTCGGTAACCACTTTCGAAGTTGGCAGCTACTCTTTCAAAACGCAACATCTGTCGAACGAACACGAATATAGAAGAAAAGACACAATTGTTATCCAAAAAGTTCAGGTTTCAACCCACGTGACTTCTGGCTTTAACCCACGTGACTTCAGGCTTCAACCCACGTGACTTTGAAAACGATCGGTCACCACTTTTGATGTTGGCAGCTACTTGTTCCAAACGCAACATCAGACGAACGAACACAAATATAGAAGAAAAAACACAATTGGTATCCAAAAAGATCAGGTTTTAACCCACGTGACTTTTGGCTTCAACCCACGTGACCTCAGGCTTCAACCCACGTGACTTCAGGCTTCAACCCACGTGACATTGAAAACGATCGGTCACCACTTTTGATGTTGACAGCTACTTGTTCCAAACGCAACATCAGACGAACGAACACAGATATAGAAGAAAAAACACAATTGGTATTGAAACCGTCCAGGACCCCCGGCCGTCAATTAATTCCTCCCTCGAGTAAAATCGAGTAAAATAACTGCGAACCTAGAGGCTGACGTATATCACCAGATATCCACTGTACGTGACACATATGGATTATTGGTTTTATTGATTTTGCTCCGACGGAGCCACTTTTGAAGTTGGCAGCTACTCTTTCCAAACGCAACATCTGACGAACGAACACAAATATAGAAATAAAGACACAATTGTTGTCCAAAAAGTTTAGGTTTGAACCCACGTGACTCCAGGCTTCAACCCACGTGACTTTAGGCTTTAACCCACGTGACTTTGGAAACGATCGGTCACCACTTTTGATGTTGGCAGCTACTTGTTCCAAACGCAACATCTGACGAACGAACACAAATATAGAAGAAAAAACACAATTGTTATCCAAAAAGTTCAGGTTTTAACCCACGTGACTTTAGGCTTCATTCCACGTGACTTCAGGCTTCAACCCACGTGAGTTCAGGCTTCAACCCACGTGACTTCAGGCTCCAACCCACGTGACTTTGAAAACGTTCGGTAACCACTTTTGAAGTTGGCAGCTACTCTTTCAAAACGCAACATCTGTCGAACGAACACGAATATAGAAGGAAAGACACAATTGTTATCCAAAAAGTTCAGGTTCCAACCCACGTGACTTTTGGCTTCAACCCACGTGACTTCAGGCTTCAACCCACGTGACTTTGGAAACGATCGGTCACCACTTTTGATGTTGGCAGCTACTTGTTCCAAACGCAACATCAGACGAACGAACACAAATATAGAAGAAAAAAACACAATTGGTATCCAAAAAGATCAGGTTTTAACCCACGTGACTTTTGGCTTCAACCCACGTGACCTCAGGCTTCAACCCACGTGACTTCAGGCTTCAACCCACGTGACATTGAAAACGATCGGTAACCACTTTTGAAGTTGGCAGCTACTCTTTCCAAACGCAACATCTGACAAACGAACACGAATATAGAAGAAAAGACACAATTGTTATCCAAAAAGTTCTGGTTTCAACCCACGTGACTTTTGGCTTCAACCCACGTGACTTCAGGCTTCAACCCACGTGACTTCGAAAACGATCGGTAACCACTTTTGAAGTTGGCAGCTACTCTTTCCAAACGCAACATCTGTCGAACGAACACGAATATAGAAGTAAAGACACAATTGTTATCCAAAAAGTTCTGGTTTCAACCCACGTGACTTTTGGCTTCAACCCACGTGACTTCAGGCTTCGATCCACGTGACCTCAGGCTTCAACCCACGTGACTTAAAACGTTCGTTCACCACTTTTGGAGTTGGCAGCTACTTGTTCCAAACGCAACATTTGACGAACGAACACAAAAATAGAAGAAAAGACACAATTCTTATCCAAAAAGTTCACGCTCCAACCCACGTGACTCCAGGCTCCAACCCACGTGACTTCAGGCTTTCACCCACGTGACTTTGAAAACGATCGGTCACCACTTTTGAAGTTGGCAGCTACTCTTTCCAAACGCAACATCTGACGAACGAACACAAATATAGAAGAAAAGACACAATTGTTATCCAAAAAGTTCAGGTTCCAACCCACGTGACTTTTGGCTTCAACCCACGTGACTTCAGGCTTCAACCCACTTGACTTCAGGCGTCCACCCACGTGACTTTGAAAACGATCGGTAACCACTTTGAAAGTTGGCAGCTACTCTTTCCAAACGCAACATCTGACGAACGAACACAAATATAGAAGAAAAGAAACAATTGTTATCCAAAAAGTTCAGGTTCCAACCCACGTGACTTTTGGCTTCAACCCACGTGACTTCAGGCTTCAACCCACTTGACTTCAGGCGTCCACCCACGTGACTTTGAAAACGATCGGTAACCACTTTTAAAGTTGGCAGCTACTCTTTCCAAACGCAACATCTGACGAACGAACACAAATATAGAAGAAAAGACACAATTGTTATCCAAAAAGTTCAGGTTCCAACCCACGTGACTTTTGGCTTCAACCCACGTGACTTCAGGCTTCAACCCACTTGACTTTAGGCGTCCACCCACGTGACTTTGAAAACGATCGGTAACCACTTTTAAAGTTGGCAGCTACTCTTTCCAAACGCAACATCTGACGAACGAACACAAATATAGAAGAAAAGACACAATTGTTATCCAAAAAGTTCACGCTCCAACCCACGTGACTCCAGGCTCCAACCCACGTGACTTAAGGCTTTCACCCACGTGACTTTGAAAACGATCGGTCACCACTTTTGAAGTTGCCAGCTACTCTTTCCAAACGCAACATCTGACGAACGAACACAAATATAGAAGAAAAGACACAATTGTTATCCAAAAAGTTCAGGTTCCAACCCACGTGACTTTTGGCTTCAACCCACGTGACTTCAGGCTTCAACCCACTTGACTTCAGGCGTCCACCCACGTGACTTTGAAAACGATCGGTAACCACTTTTAAAGTTGGCAGCTACTCTTTCCAAACGCAACATCTGACGAACGAACACAAATATAGAAGAAAAGACACAATTGGTATCCAAAAAGTTCAGGTTTTAACCCACGTGACTTTTGGCTTCAACCCACGTGACC
The DNA here is from genome assembly GCA_949128115.1 of Anaspis maculata. Taxonomy (NCBI): domain Eukaryota; kingdom Metazoa; phylum Arthropoda; class Insecta; order Coleoptera; family Scraptiidae; genus Anaspis; species Anaspis maculata. Next base: position 155,261 of record OX421968.1, on the reverse strand, counting down.
TCAGGCTCCAACCCACGTGACTTCAGGCTTCAACCCACGTGACTTTGAAAACGATCGGTAACCACTTTTGAAGTTGGCAGCTACTCTTTCCAAACGCAACATCTGACGAACGAACACAAATATAGAAATAAAGACACAATTGTTATCCAAAAAGTTTAGGTTTGAACCCACGTGACTCCAGACTTCAATACACGTGACTTCAGGCTTAAACCCACGTGACTTTGGAAACGATCGGTCACCACTTTTGATGTTGGCAGCTACTTGTTCCAAACGCAACATCTGACGAACGAACACAAATATGGAAGAAAAATCACAATTGTTATCCAAAAAGTTCAGGTTTTAACCCACGTGACTTCAGGCTTCAACCCACGTGACTTCAGGCTTCAACCCACGTGACTTCAGGCTTCAACCCACGTGACATCAGGCTTCAACCCACGTGACTTCAGGCTTCAACCCACGTGACTTTGAAAACGATCGGTCACCACTTTTGATGTTGACAGCTACTTGTTCCAAACGCAACATCAGACGAACGAACACAAATATAGAAGAAAAAACACAATTGGTATTGAAACCGTCCAGGACCCCCGGCCGTCAATTAATTCCTCCCTCGAGTAAAATCGAGTAAAATAACTGCGAACCTAGAGGCTGACGTATACCACCAGATATCCACTGTACGTGACACATATGGATTATTGGTTTTATTGATTTTGCTCCGACGGAGCCACTTTTGAAGTTGGCAGCTACTCTTTCCAAACGCAACATCTGACGAACGAACACAAATATAGAAATAAAGACACAATTGTTGTCCAAAAAGTTTAGGTTTGAACCCACGTGACTCCAGGCTTCAACCCACGTGACTTTAGGCTTCAACCCACGTGACTTTGAAAACGATCGGTAACCACTTTTGAAGTTGGCAGCTACTCTTTCCAAACGCAACATTTGTCGAACGAACACGAATATAGAAGAAAAGACACAATTGTTATCCAAAAAGTTCAGGTTTCAACCCACGTGACTTTTGGCTTCAACCCACGTGACTTCAGGCTTCGATCCACGTGACCTCAGGCTTCAACCCACGTGACTTGAAACGTTCGTTCACCACTTTTGGAGTTGGCAGCTACTTGTTCCAAACGCAACATCTGACGACCGAACACAAAAATAGAAGAAAAGACACAATTGTTATCCAAAAAGTTCACGCTCCAACCCACGTGACTCCAGGCTCCAACCCACGTGACTTCAGGCTTTCACCCACGTGACTTTGAAAACGATCGGTCACCACTTTTGAAGTTGGCAGCTACTCTTTCCAAACGCAACATCTGACGAACGAACACAAATATAGAAGAAAAGACACAATTGTTATCCAAAAAGTTCAGGTTCCAACCCACGTGACTTTTGGCTTCAACCCACGTGACTTCAGGCTTCAACCCACTTGACTTCAGGCGTCCACCCACGTGACTTTGAAAACGATCGGTAACCACTTTTGAAGTTGGCAGCTACTCTTTCCAAACGCAACATCTGACGAACGAACACAAATATAGAAATAAAGACACAATTATTGTTATCCAAAAAGTTTAGGTTTGAACCCACGTGACTCCAGACTTCAACACACGTGACTTCAGGCTTAAACCCACGTGACTTTGGAAACGATCGGTCACCACTTTTGATGTTGGCAGCTACTTGTTCCAAACGCAACATCTGACGAACGAACACAAATATGGAAGAAAAATCACAATTGTTATCCAAAAAGTTCAGGTTTTAACCCACGTGACTCCAGGCTTCAACCCACGTGACTTCAGGCTTCAACCCACGTGACTTCAGGCTTCAACTCACGTGACATCAGGCTTCAACCCACGTGACTTCAGGCTTCAACCCACGTGACTTTGAAAACGATCGGTCACCACTTTTGATGTTGACAGCTACTTGTTCCAAACGCAACATCTGACGAACGAACACAAATATAGAAGAAAAAACACAATTGGTATTGAAACCGTCCAGGACCCCCGGCCGTCAATTAATTCCTCCCTCGAGTAAAATCGAGTAAAATAACTGCGAACCTAGAGGCTGACGTATACCACCAGATATCCACTGTAAGTGACACATATGGATTATTGGTTTTATTGATTTTGCTCCGACGGAGCCACTTTTGAAGTTGGCAGCTACTCTTTCCAAACGCAACATCTGACGAACGAACACAAATATAGAAAGAAAGACACAATTGTTGTCCAAAAAGTTTAGGTTTGAACCAACGTGACTCCAGGCTTCAACCCACGTGACTTTAGGCTTTAACCCACGTGACTTTGGAAACGATCGGTCACCACTTTTGATGTTGGCAGCTACTTGTTCCAAACGCAACATCTGACGAACGAACACAAATATAGAAGAAAAAACACAATTGTTATCCAAAAAGTTCAGGTTTTAACCCACGTGACTTTAGGCTTCATTCCACGTGACTTCAGGCTTCAACCCACGTGACTTCAGGCTTCAACCCACGTGACTTCAGGCTTCAACCCACGTGACTTTGAAAACGTTCGGTAACCACTTTTGAAGTTGGCAGCTACTCTTTCAAAACGCAACATCTGTCGAACGAACACGAATATAGAAGAAAAGACACAATTGTTATCCAAAAAGTTCAGGTTTCAACCCACGTGACTTCTGGCTTTAACCCACGTGACTTCAGGCTTCAACCCACGTGACTTTGGAAACGTTCGGTAACCACTTTCGAAGTTGGCAGCTACTCTTTCAAAACGCAACATCTGTCGAACGAACACGAATATAGAAGAAAAGACACAATTGTTATCCAAAAAGTTCAGGTTTCAACCCACGTGACTTCTGGCTTTAACCCACGTGACTTCAGGCTTCAACCCACGTGACTTTGAAAACGATCGGTCACCACTTTTGATGTTGGCAGCTACTTGTTCCAAACGCAACATCAGACGAACGAACACAAATATAGAAGAAAAAACACAATTGGTATCCAAAAAGATCAGGTTTTAACCCACGTGACTTTTGGCTTCAACCCACGTGACCTCAGGCTTCAACCCACGTGACTTCAGGCTTCAACCCACGTGACATTGAAAACGATCGGTCACCACTTTTGATGTTGACAGCTACTTGTTCCAAACGCAACATCAGACGAACGAACACAAATATAGAAGAAAAAACACAATTGGTATTGAAACCGTCCAGGACCCCCGGCCGTCAATTAATTCCTCCCTCGAGTAAAATCGAGTAAAATAACTGCGAACCTAGAGGCTGACGTATATCACCAGATATCCACTGTACGTGACACATATGGATTATTGGTTTTATTGATTTTGCTCCGACGGAGCCACTTTTGAAGTTGGCAGCTACTCTTTCCAAACGCAACATCTGACGAACGAACACAAATATAGAAATAAAGACACAATTGTTGTCCAAAAAGTTTAGGTTTGAACCCACGTGACTCCAGGCTTCAACCCACGTGACTTTAGGCTTTAACCCACGTGACTTTGGAAACGATCGGTCACCACTTTTGATGTTGGCAGCTACTTGTTCCAAACGCAACATCTGACGAACGAACACAAATATAGAAGAAAAAACACAATTGTTATCCAAAAAGTTCAGGTTTTAACCCACGTGACTTGAGGCTTCATTCCACGTGACTTCAGGCTTCAACCCACGTGACTTCAGGCTTCAACCCACGTGACTTCAGGCTCCAACCCACGTGACTTTGAAAACGTTCGGTAACCACTTTTGAAGTTGGCAGCTACTCTTTCAAAACGCAACATCTGTCGAACGAACACGAATATAGAAGAAAAGACACAATTGTTATCCAAAAAGTTCAGGTTCCAACCCACGTGACTTTTGGCTTCAACCCACGTGACTTCAGGCTTCAACCCACGTGACTTTGGAAACGATCGGTCACCACTTTTGATGTTGGCAGCTACTTGTTCCAAACGCAACATCAGACGAACGAACACAAATATAGAAGAAAAAAACACAATTGGTATCCAAAAAGATCAGGTTTTAACCCACGTGACTTTTGGCTTCAACCCACGTGACCTCAGGCTTCAACCCACGTGACTTCAGGCTTCAACCCACGTGACATTGAAAACGATCGGTAACCACTTTTGAAGTTGGCAGCTACTCTTTCCAAACGCAACATCTGACAAACGAACACGAATATAGAAGAAAAGACACAATTGTTATCCAAAAAGTTCTGGTTTCAACCCACGTGACTTTTGGCTTCAACCCACGTGACTTCAGGCTTCAACCCACGTGACTTCGAAAACGATCGGTAACCACTTTTGAAGTTGGCAGCTACTCTTTCCAAACGCAACATCTGTCGAACGAACACGAATATAGAAGAAAAGACACAATTGTTATCCAAAAAGTTCTGGTTTCAACCGACGTGACTTTTGGCTTCAACCCACGTGACTTCAGGCTTCGATCCACGTGACATCAGGCTTCAACCCACGTGACTTAAAACGTTCGTTCACCACTTTTGGAGTTGGCAGCTACTTGTTCCAAACGCAACATCTGACGAACGAACACAAAAATAGAAGAAAAGACACAATTGTTATCCAAAAAGTTCACGCTCCAACCCACGTGACTCCAGGCTCCAACCCACGTGACTTCAGGCTTTCACCCACGTGACTTTGAAAACGATCGGTCACCACTTTTGAAGTTGGCAGCTACTCTTTCCAAACGCAACATCTGACGAACGAACACAAATATAGAAGAAAAGACACAATTGTTATCCAAAAAGTTCAGGTTCCAACCCACGTGACTTTTGGCTTCAACCCACGTGACTTCAGGCTTCAACCCACTTGACTTCAGGCGTCCACCCACGTGACTTTGAAAACGATCGGTAACCACTTTGAAAGTTGGCAGCTACTCTTTCCAAACGCAACATCTGACGAACGAACACAAATATAGAAGAAAAGACACAATTGGTATCCAAAAAGTTCAGGTTTTAACCCACGTGACTTTTGGCTTCAACCCACGTGACCTCAGGCTCCAACCCACGTGACTTCAGGCTTCAACCCACGTGACTTTGAAAACGATCGGTAACCACTTTTGAAGTTGGCAGCTACTCTTTCCAAACGCAACATCTGACGAACGAACACAAATATAGAAATAAAGACACAATTATTGTTATCCAAAAAGTTTAGGTTTGAACCCACGTGACTCCAGGCTTCAACCCACGTGACTTCAGGCTCCAACCCACGTGACTTTGAAAACGTTCGGTAACCACTTTTGAAGTTGGCAGCTACTCTTTCAAAACGCAACATCTGTCGAACGAACACGAATATAGAAGAAAAGACACAATTGTTATCCAAAAAGTTCAGGTTCCAACCCACGTGACTTTTGGCTTCAACCCACGTGACTTCAGGCTTCAACCCACGTGACTTTGGAAACGATCGGTCACCACTTTTGATGTTGGCAGCTACTTGTTCCAAACGCAACATCAGACGAACGAACACAAATATAGAAGAAAAAAACACAATTGGTATCCAGAAAGATCAGGTTTTAACCCACGTGACTTTTGGCTTCAACCCACGTGACCTCAGGCTTCAACCCACGTGACTTCAGGCTTCAACCCACGTGACATTGAAAACGATCGGTAACCACTTTTGAAGTTGGCAGCTACTCTTTCCAAACGCAACATCTGACAAACGAACACAAATATAGAAAAAAAGACACAATTGTTTTCCAAAAAGTTTAGGTTAGAACCCACGTAACTCCAGGCTTCAACCCACGTGACTTCAGGCTTCAACCCACGTGACTTTGGAAACGATCGGTCACCACTTTTGAAGTTGGCAGCTACTCTTTCCAAACGCAACATCTGTCGAACGAACACAAATATAGAAGAAAAGACACAATTGTTATCCAAAAAGTTCAGGTTTCAACCCACGTGACTTTTGGCTTTAACCCACGTGACTTCAGGCTTCAACCCACGTGACTTTGAAAACGATCGGTAACCACTTTTGAAGTTGGCAGCTACTCTTTCCAAACGCAACATCTGTCGAACGAACACGAATATAGAGGAAAAGACACAATTGTTATCCAAAAAGTTCAGGTTTCAACCCACGTGACTTTTGGCTTCAACCCACGTGACATCAGGCTTCGATCCACGTGACCTCAGGCTTCAACCCACGTGACTTAAAACGTTCGTTCACCACTTTTGGAGTTGGCAGCTACTTGTTCCAAACGCAACATCTGACGAACGAACACAAAAATAGAAGAAAAGACACAATTGTTATCCAAAAAGTTCACGCTCCAACCCACGTGACTCCAGGCTCTAACCCACGTGACTTCAGGCTTTCACCCACGTGACTTTGAAAACGATCGGTCACCACTTTTGTAGTTGGCAGCTACTCTTTCCAAACGCAACATCTGACGAACGAACACAAATATAGAAGAAAAGACACAATTGTTATCCAAAAAGTTCAGGTTTTAACCCACGTGACTTTTGGCTTCAACCCACGTGACCCCAGGCTCCAACCCACGTGACTTCAGGCTTCAACCCACGTGACTTTGAAAACGATCGGTAACCACTTTTGAAGTTGGCAGCTACTCTTTCCAAACGCAACATCTGACGAACGAACACAAATATAGAAGAAAAGACACAATTGTTATCCAAAAAGTTCAGGTTTCAACCCACGTGACTTTTGGCTTCAACCCACGTGACTTCAGGCTTCAACCCACGTGACATCAGGCTTCAACCCACGTGACTTCAGGCTTCAACCCACGTGACTTTGAAAACGATCGGTAACCACTTTTGAAGTTGGCAGCTACTCTTTCCAAACGCAACATCTGACGAACGAGCACAAATATAGAAATAGAGACACAATTATTGTTATCCAAAAAGTTTAGGTTTGAACCCACGTGACTCCAGACTTCAACACACGTGACTTCAGGCTTAAACCCACGTGACTTTGGCAACGATCGGTCACCACTTTTGATGTTGGCAGCTACTTGTTCCAAACGCAACATCTGACGAACGAACACAAATATGGAAGAAAAATCACAATTGTTATCCAAAAAGTTCAGGTTTTAACCCACGTGAATTCAGGCTTCAACCCACGTGACTTCAGGCTTCAACCCACGTGACTTCAGGCTTCAACCCACGTGACATCAGGCTTCAACCCACGTGACTTCAGGCTTCAACCCACGTGACTTTGAAAACGATCGGTCACCACTTTTGATGTTGACAGCTACTTGTTCCAAACGCAACATCAGACGAACGAACACAAATATAGAAGAAAAAACACAATTGGTATTGAAACCGTCCAGGACCCCCGGCCGTCAATTAATTCCTCCCTCGAGTAAAATCGAGTAAAATAACTGCGAACCTAGAGGCTGACGTATACCACCAGATATCCACTGTACGTGACACATATGGATTATTGGTTTTATTGATTTTGCTCCGACGGAGCCACTTTTGAAATTGGCAGCTACTCTTTCCAAACGCAACATCTGACGAACGAACATAAATATAGAAATAAAGACACAATTGTTGTCCAAAAAGTTTAGGTTTGAACCCACGTGACTCCAGGCTTCAACCCACGTGACTTTAGGCTTTAACCCACGTGACTTTGAAAACGATCGGTAACCACTTTTGAAGTTGGCAGCTACTCTTTCCAAACGCAACATCTGTCGAACGAACACGAATATAGAAGAAAAGACACAATTGTTATCCAAAAAGTTCAGGTTTCATTCCATGTGACTTTTGGTTTCAACCCACTCGACTTCAGGCTTCGATCCACGTGACCTCAGGCTTCAACCCACGTGACTTAAAACGTTCGTTCACCACTTTTGGAGTTGGCAGCTACTTGTTCCAAACGCAACATCTGACGAACGAACACAAAAATAGAAGAAAAGACACAATTGTTATCAAAAAAGTTCACGCTCCAACCCACGTGACTCCAGGCTCCAACCCACGTGACTTCAGGCTTTCACCCACGTGACTTTGAAAACGATCGGTCACCACTTTTGAAGTTGGCAGCTACTCTTTCCAAACGCAACATCTGTCGAACGAACACAAATATAGAAGAAAAGACACAATTGTTATCCAAAAAGTTCAGGTTCCAACCCACGTGACTTTTGGCTTCAACCCACGTGACCTCAGGCTCCAACCCACGTGACTTCAGGCTTCAACCCACGTGACTTTGAAAACGATCGGTAACCACTTTTGAAGTTGGCAGCTACTCTTTCCAAACGCAACATCTGACGAACGAACACAAATATAGAAATAAAGACACAATTATTGTTATCCAAAAAGTTTAGGTTTGAACCCACGTGACTCCAGACTTCAACACACGTGACTTCAGGCTTAAACCCACGTGACTTTGGAAACGATCGGTCACCACTTTTGATGTTGGCAGCTACTTGTTCCAAACGCAACATCTGACGAACGAACACAAATATGGGAGAAAAATCACAATTGTTATCCAAAAAGTTCAGGTTTTAGCCCACGTGACTTCAGGCTTCAACCCACGTGACTTCAGGCTTCAACCCACGTGACTTCAGGCTTCAACCCACGTGACATCAGGCTTCAACCCACGTGACTTCAGGCTTCAACCCACGTGACTTTGAAAACGATCGGTCACCACTTTTGATGTTGACAGCTACTTGTTCCAAACGCAACATCAGACAAACGAACACAAATATAGAAAGAAGAAGAAAAAACACAATTGGTATTGAAACCGTCCAGGACCCCCGGCCGTCAATTAATTCCTCCCTCGAGTAAAATCGAGTAAAATAACTGCGAACCTAGAGGCTGACGAATACCACCAGATATCCACTGTACGTGACACATATGGATTATTGGTTTTATTGATTTTGCTCCGACGGAGCCACTTTTGAAGTTGGCAGCTACTCTTTCCAAACGCAACATCTGACGAACGAACACAAATATAGAAATAAAGACACAATTGTTGTCCAAAAAGTTTAGGTTTGAACCCACGTGACTCCAGGCTTCAACCCACGTGACTTTAGGCTTTAACCCACGTGACTTTGGAAACGATCGGTCACCACTTTTGATGTTGGCAGCTACTTGTTCCAAACGCAACATCTGACGAACGAACACAAATATAGAAGAAAAAACACAATTGTTATCCAAAAAGTTCAGGTTTTAACCCACGTGACTTTAGGCTTCATTCCACGTGACTTCAGGCTTCAACCCACGTGACTTTAGGCTTCAACCCACGTGACTCCAGGCTTCAACCCACGTGACTTTGAAAACGTTCGGTAACCACTTTTGAAGTTGGCGGCTACTCTTTCAAAACGCAACATCTGTCGAACGAACACAAATATAGAAGAAAAGACACAATTGTTATCCAAAAAGTTCAGGTTTCAACCCACGTGACTTCTGGCTTTAACCCACGCGACTTCAGGCTTCAACCCACGTGACTTTGAAAACGTTCGGTAACCACTTTTGAAGTTGGCAGCTACTCTTTCAAAACGCAACATCTGTCGAACGAACACGAATATAGAAGAAAAGACACAATTGTTATCCAAAAAGTTCAGGTTTCAACCCACGTGACTTTTGACTTTAACCCACGTGACTTCAGGCTTCAACCCACGTGACTTTGAAAACGATCGGTCACCACTTTTGATGTTGGCAGCTACTTGTTCCAAACGCAACATCAGACGAACGAACACAAATATAGAAGAAAAAACACAATTGGTATCCAAAAAGATCAGGTTTTAACCCACGTGACTTTTGGCTTCAACCCACGTGACCTCAGGCTTCAACCCACGTGACTTCAGGCTTCAACCCACGTGACATTGAAAACGATCGGTAACCACTTTTGAAGCTGGCAGCTACTCTTTCCAAACGCAACATCTGACAAACGAACACAAATATAGAAAAAAAGACACAATTGTTTTCCAAAAAGTTTAGGTTAGAACCCACGTAACTCCAGGCTTGAACCCACGTGACTTCAGGCTTCAACCCACGTGACTTTGGAAACGATCGGTCACCACTTTTGAAGTTGGCAGCTACTCTTTCCAAACGCAACATCTGTCGAACGAACACAAATATAGAAGAAAAGACACAATTGTTATCCAAAAAGTTCAGGTTTCAACCCACGTGACTTTTGGCTTTAACCCACGTGACTTCAGGCTTCAACCCACGTGACTTTGAAAACGATCGGTAACCACTTTTGAAGTTGGCAGCTACTCTTTCCAAACGCAACATCTGTCGAACGAACACGAATATAGAAGAAAAGACACAATTGTTATCCAAAAAGTTTAGGTTTCAACCCACGTGACTTTTGGCTTCAACCCACGTGACTTCAGGCTTCGATCCACGTGACCTCAGGCTTCAACCCACGTGACTTAAAACGTTCGTTCACCACTTTTGGAGTTGGCAGCTACTTGTTCCAAACGCAACATCTGACGAACGAACACAAAAATAGAAGAAAAGACACAATTGTTATCCAAAAAGTTCACGCTCCAACCCACGTGACTCCAGGCTCCAACCCACGTGACTTCAGGCTTTCACCCACGTGACTTTGAAAACGATCGGTCACCACTTTTGAAGTTGGCAGCTACTCTTTCCAAACGCAACATCTGACGAACGAACACAAATATAGAAGAAAAGACACAATTGTTATCCAAAAAGTTCAGGTTCCAACCCACGTGACTTTTGGCTTCAACCCAAGTGACTTCAGGCTTCAACCCACTTGACTTCAGGCGTCCACCCACGTGACTTTGAAAACGATCGGTAACCACTTTTAAAGTTGGCAGCTACTCTTTCCAAACGCAACATCTGACGAACGAACACAAATATAGAAGAAAAGACACAATTGGTATCCAAAAAATTCAGGTTTTAACCCACGTGACTTTTGGCTTCAACCCACGTGACCTCAGGCTCCAACCCACGTGACTTCAGGCTTCAACCCACGTGACTTTGAAAACGATCGGTAACCACTTTTGAAGTTGGCAGCTACTCTTTCCAAACGCAACATCTGACGAACGAACACAAATATAGAAATAAAGACACAATTGTTATCCAAAAAGTTTAGGTTTGAACCCACGTGACTCCAGACTTCAATACACGTGACTTCAGGCTTAAACCCACGTGACTTTGGAAACGATCGGTCACCACTTTTGATGTTGGCAGCTACTCTTTCCAAACGCAACATCTGTCGAACGAACACGAATATAGAAGAAAAGACACAATTGTTATCCAGAAAGTTCAGGTTTCAACCCACGTGACTTTTGGCTTCAACCCACGTGACTTCAGGCTTCAACCCACGTGACTTTTGGCTTCAACCCACGTGACCTCAGGCTCCAACCCACGTGACTTCAGGCTTCAACCCACGTGACTTTGAAAACGATCGGTAATCACTTTTGAAGTTGGCAGCTACTCTCTCCAAACGCAACATCTGACGAACGAACACAAATATAGAAATAAAGACACAATTGTTATCCAAAAAGTTTAGGTTTGAACCCACGTGACTCCAGACTTCAATACACGTGACTTCAGGCTTAAACCCACGTGATTTTGGAAACGATCGGTCACCACTTTTGATGTTGGCAGCTACTTGTTCCAAACGCAACATCTGACGAACGAACACAAATATGGAAGAAAAATCACAATTGTTATCCAAAAAGTTCAGGTTTTAACCCACGTGACTTCAGGCTTCAACCCACGTGACTTCAGGCTTCAACCCACGTGACTTCAGGCTTCAACCCACGTGACATCAGGCTTCAACCCACGTGACTTCAGGCTTCAACCCACGTGACTTTGAAAACGATCGGTCACCACTTTTGATGTTGACAGCTACTTGTTCCAAACGCAACATCAGACGAACGGACACAAATATAGAAGAAAAAACACAATTGGTATTGAAACCGTCCAGGACCCCCGGCCGTCAATTAATTCCTCCCTCGAGTAAAATCGAGTAAAATAACTGCGAACCTAGAGGCTGACGTATACCACCAGATATCCACTGTACGTGACACATATGGATTATTGGTTTTATTGATTTTGCTCCGACGGAGCCACTTTTGAAGTTGGCAGCTACTCTTTCCAAACGCAACATCTGACGAACGAACACAAATATAGAAATAAAGACACAATTGTTGTCCAAAAAGTTTAGGTTTGAACCCACGTGACTCCAGGCTTCAACCCACGTGACTTTAGGCTTCAACCCACGTGACTTTGAAAACGATCGGTAACCACTTTTGAAGTTGGCAGCTACTCTTTCCAAACGCAACATCTGTCGAACGAACACGAATATAGAAGAAAAGACACAATTGTTATCCAAAAAGTTCAGGTTTCAACCCACGTGACTTTTGGCTTCAACCCACGTGACTTCAGGCTTCGATCCACGTGACCTCAGGCTTCAACCCACGTGACTTAAAACGTTCGTTCACCACTTTTGGAGTTGGCAGCTACTTGTTCCAAACGCAACATCTGACGAACGAACACAAAAATAGAAGAAAAGACACAATTGTTATCCAAAAAGTTCACGCTCCAACCCACGTGACTCCAGGCTCCAACCCACGTGACTTCAGGCTTTCACCCACGTGACTTTGAAAACGATCGGTCACCACTTTTGAAGTTGGCAGCTACTCTTTCCAAACGCAACATCTGACGAACGAACACAAATATAGAAGAAAAGACACAATTGTTATCCAAAAAGTTCAGGTTCCAACCCACGTGACTTTTGGCTTCAACCCACGTGACCTCAGGCTCCAACCCACGTGACTTCAGGCTTCAACCCACGTGACTTTGAAAACGATCGGTAACCACTTTAAAAGTTGGCAGCTACTCTTTCCAAACGCAACATCTGACGAACGAACACAAATATAGAAATAAAGACACAATTATTGTTATCCAAAAAGTTTAGGTTTGAACCCACGTGACTCCAGACTTCAACACACGTGACTTCAGGCTTAAACCCACGTGACTTTGGAAACGATCGGTCACCACTTTTGATGTTGGCAGCTACTTGTTCCAAACGCAACATCTGACGAACGAACACAAATATGGAAGAAAAATCACAATTGTTATCCAAAAAGTTCAGGTTTTAGCCCACGTGACTTCAGGCTTCAACCCACGTGACTTCAGGCTTCAACCCACGTGACTTCAGGCTTCAACCCACGTGACATCAGGCTTCAACCCACGTGACTTCAGGCTTCAACCCACGTGACTTTGAAAACGATCGGTCACCACTTTTGATGTTGACAGCTACTTGTTCCAAACGCAACATCAGACGAACGAACACAAATATAGAAGAAAAAACACAATTGGTATTGAAACCGTCCAGGACCCCCGGCCGTCAATTAATTCCTCCCTCGAGTAAAATCGAGTAAAATAACTGCGAACCTAGAGGCTGACGAATACCACCAGATATCCACTGTACGTGACACATATGGATTATTGGTTTTATTGATTTTGCTCCGACGGAGCCACTTTTGAAGTTGGCAGCTACTCTTTCCAAACGCAACATCTGACGAACGAACACAAATATAGAAATAAAGACACAATTGTTGTCCAAAAAGTTTAGGTTTGAACCCACGTGACTCCAGGCTTCAACCCACGTGACTTTAGGCTTTAACCCACGTGACTTTGGAAACGATCGGTCACCACTTTTGATGTTGGCAGCTACTTGTTCCAAACGCAACATCTGACGAACGAACACAAATAGAGAAGAAAAAACACAATTATCCAAAAAGTTCAGGTTTTAACCCACGTGACTTTAGGCTTCATTCCACGTGACTTCAGGCTTCAACCCACGTGACTTTAGGCTTCAACCCACGTGACTTCAGGCTTCAACCCACGTGACTTTGAAAACGTTCGGTCACCACTTTTGAAGTTGGCAGCTACTCTTTCAAAACGCAACATCTGTCGAACGAACACGAATATAGAAGAAAAGACACAATTGTTATCCAAAAAGTTCAAATTTCAACCCACGTGACTTCTGGCTTTAATCCACGTGACTTCAGGCTTCAACCCACGTGACTTTGAAAACGTTCGGTAACCACTTTTGAAGTTGGCAGCTACTCTTTCAAAACGCAACATCTGTCGAACGAACACGAATATAGAAGAAAAGACACAATTGTTATCCAAAAAGTTCAGGTTTCAACCCACGTGACTTTTGGCTTTAACCCACGTGACTTCAGGCTTCAACCCACGTGACTTTGAAAACGATCGGTCACCACTTTTGATGTTGGCAGCTACTTGTTCCAAACGCAACATCAGACGAACGAACACAAATATAGAAGAAAAAACACAATTGGTATCCAAAAAGATCAGGTTTTAACCCACGTGACTTTTGGCTTCAACCCACGTGACCTCAGGCTTCAACCCACGTGACTTCAGGCTTCAACCCACGTGACATTGAAAACGATCGGTAACCACTTTTGAAGCTGGCAGCTACTCTTTCCAAACGCAACATCTGACAAACGAACACAAATATAGAAAAAAAGACACAATTGTTTTCCAAAAAGTTTAGGTTAGAACCCACGTAACTCCAGGCTTTAACCCACGTGACTTCAGGCTTCAACCCACGTGACTTTGGAAACGATCGGTCACCACTTTTGAAGTTGGCAGCTACTCTTTCCAAACGCAACATCTGTCGAACGAACACAAATATAGAAGAAAAGACACAATTGTTATCCAAAAAGTTCAGGTTTCAACCCACGTGACTTTTGGCTTTAACCCACGTGACTTCAGGCTTCAACCCACGTGACTTTGAAAACGATCGGTAACCACTTTTGAAGTTGGCAGCTACTCTTTCCAAACGCAACATCTGTCGAACGAACACGAATATAGAAGAAAAGACACAATTGTTATCCAAAAAGTTTGGGTTTCAACCCACGTGACTTTTGGCTTCAACCCACGTGACTTCAGGCTTCAACCCACGTGACTTTGGAAACGATCGGTCACCACTTTTGATGTTGGCAGCTACTTGTTCCAAACGCAACATCAGACGAACGAACACAAATATAGAAGAAAAAAACACAATTGGTATCCAAAAAGATCAGGTTTTAACCCACGTGACTTTTGGCTTCAACCCACGTGACCTCAGGCTTCAACCCACGTGACTTCAGGCTTCAACCCACGTGACATTGAAAACGATCGGTAACCACTTTTGAAGTTGGCAGCTACTCTTTCCAAACGCAACATCTGACAAACGAACACGAATATAGAAGAAAAGACACAATTGTTATCCAAAAAGTTCAGGTTTCAACCCACGTGACTTTTGGCTTCAACCCACGTGACTTCAGGCTTCGATCCACGTGACCTCAGGCTTCAACCCACGTGACTTAAAACGTTCGTTCACCACTTTTGGAGTTGGCAGCTACTTGTTCCAAACGCAACATCTGACGAACGAACACAAAAATAGAAGAAAAGACACAATTGTTATCCAAAAAGTTCACGCTCCAACCCACGTGACTCCAGGCTCCAACCCACGTGACTTCAGGCTTTCACCCACGTGACTTTGAAAACGATCGGTCACCACTTTTGAAGTTGGCAGCTACTCTTTCCAAACGCAACATCTGACGAACGAACACAAATATAGAAGAAAAGACACAATTGTTATCCAAAAAGTTCAGGTTCCAACCCACGTGACTTTTGGCTTCAACCCACGTGACTTCAGGCTTCAACCCACTTGACTTCAGGCGTCCACCCACGTGACTTTGAAAACGATCGGTAACCACTTTTAAAGTTGGCAGCTACTCTTTCCAAACGCAACATCTGACGAACGAACACAAATATAGAAGAAAAGACACAATTGGTATCCAAAAAGTTCAGGTTTTAACCCACGTGACTTTTGGCTTCAACCCACGTGACCCCAGGCTCCAACCCACGTGACTTCAGGCTTCAACCCACGTGACTTTGAAAACGATCGGTAACCACTTTTGAAGTTGGCAGCTACTCTTTCCAAACGCAACATCTGACGAACGAACACAAATATAGAAATAGAGACACAATTATTGATATCCAAAAAGTTTAGGTTTGAACCCACGTGACTCCAGACTTCAACACACGTGACTTCAGGCTTAAACCCACGTGACTTTGGAAACGATCGGTCACCACTTTTGATGTTGGCAGCTACTTGTTCCAAACGCAATATCTGACGAACGAACACAAATATGGAAGAAAAATCACAATTGTTATCCAAAAAGTTCAGGTTTTAACCCACTTGACTTCAGGCTTCAACCCACGTGACTTCAGGCTTCAACCCACGTGACTTCAGGCTTCAACCCACGTGACATCAGGCTTCAACCCACGTGACTTCAGGCTTCAACCCACGTGACTTTGAAAACGATCGGTCACCACTTTTGATGTTGACAGCTACTTGTTCCAAACGCAACATCAGACGAACGAACACAAATATAGAAGAAAAAACACAATTGGTATTGAAACCGTCCAGGACCCTCGGCCGTCAATTAATTCCTCCCTCGAGTAAAATCGAGTAAAATAACTGCGAACCTAGAGGCTGACGTATACCACCAGATATCCACTGTACGTGACACATATGGATTATTGGTTTTATTGATTTTGCTCCGACGGAGCCACTTTTGAAATTGGCAGCTACTCTTTCCAAACGCAACATCTGACGAACGAACACAAATATAGAAATAAAGACACAATTGTTGTCCAAAAAGTTTAGGTTTGAACCCACGTGACTCCAGGCTTCAACCCACGTGACTTTAGGCTTTAACCCACGTGACTTTGAAAACGATCGGTAACCACTTTTGAAGTTGGCAGCTACTCTTTCCAAACGCAACATCTGTCGAACGAACACGAATATAGAAGAAAAGACACAATTGTTATCCAAGAAGTTCAGGTTTCAACCCATGTGACTTTTGGCTTCAACCCACGTGACTTCAGGCTTCGATCCACGTGACCTCAGGCTTCAACCCACGTGACTTAAAACGTTCGTTCACCACTTTTGGAGTTGGCAGCTACTTGTTCCAAACGCAACATCTGACGAACGAACACAAAAATAGAAGAAAAGACACAATTGTTATCAAAAAAGTTCACGCTTCAACCCACGTGACTCCAGGCTCCAACCCACGTGACTTCAGGCTTTCACCCACGTGACTTTGAAAACGATCGGTCACCACTTTTGAAGTTGGCAGCTACTCTTTCCAAACGCAACATCTGACGAACGAACACAAATATAGAAGAAAAGACACAATTGTTATCCAAAAAGTTCAGGTTCCAACCCACGTGACTTTTGGCTTCAACCCACGTGACCTCAGGCTCCAACCCACGTGACTTCAGGCTTCAACCCACGTGACTTTGAAAACGATCGGTAACCACTTTTGAAGTTGGCAGCTACTCTTTCCAAACGCAACATCTGACGAACGAACACAAATATAGAAATAAAGACACAATTATTGTTATCCAAAAAGTTTAGGTTTGAACCCACGTGACTCCATACTTCAACACACGTGACTTCAGGCTTAAACCCACGTGACTTTGGAAACGATCGGTCACCACTTTTGATGTTGGCAGCTACTTGTTCCAAACGCAACATCTGACGAACGAACACAAATATGGAAGAAAAATCACAATTGTTATCCAAAAAGTTCAGGTTTTAGCCCACGTGACTTCAGGCTTCAACCCACGTGACTTCAGGCTTCAACCCACGTGACATCAGGCTTCAACCCACGTGACTTCAGGCTTCAACCCACGTGACTTTGAAAACGATCGGTAACCACTTTTGAAGTTGGCAGCTACTCTTTCCAAACGCAACATCTGACGAACGAACACAAATATAGAAATAAAGACACAATTATTGTTATCCAAAAAGTTTAGGTTTGAACCCACGTGACTCCATACTTCAACACACGTGACTTCAGGCTTAAACCCACGTGACTTTGGAAACGATCGGTCACCACTTTTGATGTTGGCAGCTACTTGTTCCAAACGCAACATCTGACGAACGAACACAAATATGGAAGAAAAATCACAATTGTTATCCAAAAAGTTCAGGTTTTAGCCCACGTGACTTCAGGCTTCAACCCACGTGACTTCAGGCTTCAACCCACGTGACTTCAGGCTTCAACCCACGTGACATCAGGCTTCAACCCACGTGACTTCAGGCTTCAACCCACGTGACTTTGAAAACGATCGGTCACCACTTTTGATGTTGACAGCTACTTGTTCCAAACGCAACATCAGACGAACGAACACAAATATAGAAGAAAAAACACAATTGGTATTGAAACCGTCCAGGACCCCCGGCCGTCAATTAATTCCTCCCTCGAGTAAAATCGAGTAAAATAACTGCGAACCTAGAGGCTGACGTATACCACCAGATATCCACTGTACGTGACACATATGGATTATTGGTTTTATTGATTTTGCTCCGACGGAGCCACTTTTGAAGTTGGCAGCTACTCTTTCCAAACGCAACATCTGACGAACGAACACAAATATAGAAATAAAGACACAATTGTTGTCCAAAAAGTTTAGGTTTGAACCCACGTGACTCCAGGCTTCAACCCACGTGACTTTAGGCTTCAACCCACGTGACTTTGAAAACGATCGGTAACCACTTTTGAAGTTGGCAGCTACTCTTTCCAAACGCAACATCTGTCGAACGAACACGAATATAGAAGAAAAGACACAATTGTTATCCAAAAAGTTCAGGTTTCAACCCACGTGACTTTTGG
Organism: Anaspis maculata; assembly: GCA_949128115.1. NCBI lineage: Eukaryota > Metazoa > Arthropoda > Insecta > Coleoptera > Scraptiidae > Anaspis > Anaspis maculata. The sequence goes on along the minus strand of OX421968.1, from coordinate 136,628 downwards.
CTTCAACCCACGTGACTTCAGGCTTCGATCCACGTGACCTCAGGCTTCAACCCACGTGACTTAAAACGTTCGTTCACCACTTTTGGAGTTGGCAGCTACTTGTTCCAAACGCAACATCTGACGAACGAACACAAAAATAGAAGAAAAGACACAATTGTTATCCAAAAAGTTCACGCTCCAACCCACGTGACTCCAGGCTCCAACCCACGTGACTTCAGGCTTTCACCCACGTGACTTTGAAAACGATCGGTCACCACTTTTGAAGTTGGCAGCTACTCTTTCCAAACGCAACATCTGACGAACGAACACAAATATAGAAGAAAAGACACAATTGTTATCCAAAAAGTTCAGGTTCCAACCCACGTGACTTTTGGCTTCAACCCACGTGACCTCAGGCTCCAACCCACGTGACTTCAGGCTTCAACCCACGTGACTTTGAAAACGATCGGTAACCACTTTTGAAGTTGGCAGCTACTCTTTCCAAACGCAACATCTGACAAACGAACACAAATATAGAAATAAAGACACAATTATTGTTATCCAAAAAGTTTAGGTTTGAACCCACGTGACTCCAGACTTCAACACACGTGACTTCAGGCTTAAACCCACGTGACTTTGGAAACGATCGGTCACCACTTTTGATGTTGGCAGCTACTTGTTCCAAACGCAACATCTGACGAACGAACACAAATATGGAAGAAAAATCACAATTGTTATCCAAAAAGTTCAGGTTTTAGCCCACGTGACTTCAGGCTTCAACCCACGTGACTTCAGGCTTCAACCCACGTGACTTCAGGCTTCAACCCACGTGACATCAGGCTTCAACCCACGTGACTTCAGGCTTCAACCCACGTGACTTTGAAAACGATCGGTCACCACTTTTGATGTTGACAGCTACTTGTTCCAAACGCAACATCAGACGAACGAACACAAATATAGAAGAAAAAACACAATTGGTATTGAAACCGTCCAGGACCCCCGGCCGTCAATTAATTCCTCCCTCGAGTAAAATCGAGTAAAATAACTGCGAACCTAGAGGCTGACGAATACCACCAGATATCCACTGTACGTGACACATATGGATTATTGGTTTTATTGATTTTGCTCCGACGGAGCCACTTTTAAAGTTGGCAGCTACTCTTTCCAAACGCAACATCTGACGAACGAACACAAATATAGAAATAAAGACACAATTGTTGTCCAAAAAGTTTAGGTTTGAACCCACGTGACTCCAGGCTTCAACCCACGTGACTTTAGGCTTTAACCCACGTGACTTTGGAAACGATCGGTCACCACTTTTGATGTTGGCAGCTACTTGTTCCAAACGCAACATCTGACGAACGAACACAAATATAGAAGAAAAAACACAATTGTTATCCAAAAAGTTCAGGTTTTAACCCACGTGACTTTAGGCTTCATTCCACGTGACTTCAGGCTTCAACCCACGTGACTTTAGGCTTCAACCCACGTGACTCCAGGCTTCAACCCACGTGACTTTGAAAACGTTCGGTCACCACTTTTGAAGTTGGCAGCTACTCTTTCAAAACGCAACATCTGTCGAACGAACACGAATATAGAAGAAAAGACACAATTGTTATCCAAAAAGTTCAGGTTTCAACCCACGTGACTTCTGGCTTTAACCCACGTGACTTCAGGCTTCAACCCACGTGACTTTGAAAACGTTCGGTAACCACTTTTGAAGTTGGCAGCTGATCTTTCAAAACGCAACATCTGTCGAACGAACACGAATATAGAAGAAAAGACACAATTGTTATCCAAAAAGTTCAGGTTTCAACCCACGTGACTTTTGGCTTTAACCCACGTGACTTCAGGCTTCAACCCACGTGACTTTGAAAACGATCGGTCACCACTTTTGATGTTGGCAGCTACTTGTTCCAAACGCAACATCAGACGAACGAACACAAATATAGAAGAAAAAACACAATTGGTATCCAAAAAGATCAGGTTTTAACCCACGTGACTTCTGGCTTCAACCCACGTGACCTCAGGCTTCAACCCACGTGACTTCAGGCTTCAACCCACGTGACATTGAAAACGATCGGTAACCACTTTTGAAGCTGGCAGCTACTCTTTCCAAACGCAACATCTGACAAACGAACACAAATATAGAAAAAAAGACACAATTGTTTTCCAAAAAGTTTAGGTTAGAACCCACGTAACTCCAGGCTTTAACCCACGTGACTTCAGGCTTCAACCCACGTGACTTTGGAAACGATCGGTCACCACTTTTGAAGTTGGCAGCTACTCTTTCCAAACGCAACATCTGTCGAACGAACACAAATATAGAAGAAAAGACACAATTGTTATCCAAAAAGTTCAGGTTTCAACCCACGTGACTTTTGGCTTTAACCCACGTGACTTCAGGCTTCAACCCACGTGACTTTGAAAACGATCGGTAACCACTTTTGAAGTTGGCAGCTACTCTTTCCAAACGCAACATCTGTCGAACGAACACGAATATAGAAGAAAAGACACAATTGTTATCCAAAAAGTTTAGGTTTCAACCCACGTGACTTTTGGCTTCAACCCACGTGACTTCAGGCTTCGATCCACGTGACCTCAGGCTTCAACCCACGTGACTTGAAACGTTTGTTCACCACTTTTGGAGTTGGCAGCTACTTGTTCCAAACGCAACATCTGACGAACGAACACAAAAAGAGAAGAAAAGACACAATTGTTATCCAAAAAGTTCACGCTCCAACCCACGTGACTCCAGGCTCCAACCCACGTGACTTCAGGCTTTCACCCACGTGACGTTGAAAACGATCGGTCACCACTTTTGGAGTTGGCAGCTACTCTTTCCAAACGCAACATCTGACGAACGAACACAAATATAGAAGAAAAGACACAATTGTTATCCAAAAAGTTCAGGTTCCAACCCACGTGACTTTTGGCTTCAACCCACGTGACTTCAGGCTTCAACCCACTTGACTTCAGGCGTCCACCCACGTGACTTTGAAAACGATCGGTAACCACTTTTAAAGTTGGCAGCTACTCTTTCCAAACGCAACATCTGACGAACGAACACAAATATAGAAGAAAAGACACAATTGGTATCCAAAAAGTTCAGGTTTTAACCCACGTGACTTTTGGCTTCAACCCACGTGACCTCAGGCTCCAACCCACGTGACTTCAGGCTTCAACCCACGTGACTTTGAAAACGATCGGTAACCACTTTTGAAGTTGGCAGCTACTCTTTCCAAACGCAACATCTGACGAACGAACACAAAAATAGAAGAAAAGACACAATTGTTATCCAAAAAGTTCACGCTCCAACCCACGTGACTCCAGGCTCCAACCCACGTGACTTCAGGCTTTCACCCACGTGACTTTGAAAACGATCGGTCACCACTTTTGAAGTTGGCAGCTACTCTTTCCAAACGCAACATCTGACGAACGAACACAAATATAGAAGAAAAGACACAATTGTTATCCAAAAAGTTCAGGTTCCAACCCACGTGACTTTTGGCTTCAACCCACGTGACCTCAGGCTCCAACCCACGTGACTTCAGGCTTCAACCCACGTGACTTTGAAAACGATCGGTAACCACTTTTGAAGTTGGCAGCTACTCTTTCCAAACGCAACATCTGACGAACGAACACAAATATAGAAATAAAGACACAATTATTGTTATCCAAAAAGTTTAGGTTTGAACCCACGTGACTCCAGACTTCAACACACGTGACTTCAGGCTTAAACCCACGTGACTTTGGAAACGATCGGTCACCACTTTTGATGTTGGCAGCTACTTGTTCCAAACGCAACATCTGACGAACGAACACAAATATGGAAGAAAAATCACAATTGTTATCCAAAAAGTTCAGGTTTTAGCCCACGTGACTTCAGGCTTCAACCCACGTGACTTCAGGCTTCAACCCACGTGACTTCAGGCTTCAACCCACGTGACATCAGGCTTCAACCCACGTGACTTCAGGCTTCAACCCACGTGACTTTGAAAACGATCGGTCACCACTTTTGATGTTGACAGCTACTTGTTCCAAACGCAACATTGACGAACGAACACAAATATAGAAGGAAAAACACAATTGGTATTGGAACCGTCCAGGACCCCCGGCCGTCAATTAATTCCTCCCTCGAGTAAAATCGAGTAAAATAACTGCGAACCTAGAGGCTGACGAATACCACCAGATATCCACTGTACGTGACACATATGGATTATTGGTTTTATTGATTTTGCTCCGACGGAGCCACTTTTGAAGTTGGCAGCTACTCTTTCCAAACGCAACATCTGACGAACGAACACAAATATAGAAATAAAGACACAATTGTTGTCCAAAAAGTTTAGGTTTGAACCCACGTGACTCCAGGCTTCAACCCACGTGACTTTAGGCTTTAACCCACGTGACTTTGGAAACGATCGGTCACCACTTTTGATGTTGGCAGCTACTTGTTCCAAACGCAACATCTGACGAACGAACACAAATATAGAAGAAAAAACACAATTGTTATCCAAAAAGTTCAGGTTTTAACCCACGTGACTTTAGGCTTCATTCCACGTGACTTCAGGCTTCAACCCACGTGACTTTAGGCTTCAACCCACGTGACTCCAGGCTTCAACCCACGTGACTTTGAAAACGTTCGGTCACCACTTTTGAAGTTGGCAGCTACTCTTTCAAAACGCAACATCTGTCGAACGAACACGAATATAGAAGAAAAGACACAATTGTTATCCAAAAAGTTCAGGTTTCAACCCACGTGACTTCTGGCTTTAACCCACGTGACTTCAGGCTTCAACCCACGTGACTTTGAAAACGTTCGGTAACCACTTTTGAAGTTGGCAGCTACTCTTTCAAAACGCAACATCTGTCGAACGAACACGAATATAGAAGAAAAGACACAATTGTTATCCAAAAAGTTCAGGTTTCAACCCACGTGACTTTTGGCTTTAACCCACGTGACTTCAGGCTTCAACCCACGTGACTTTGAAAACGATCGGTCACCACTTTTGATGTTGGCAGCTACTTGTTCCAAACGCAACATCAGACGAACGAACACAAATATAGAAGAAAAAACACAATTGGTATCCAAAAAGATCAGGTTTTAACCCACGTGACTTCTGGCTTCAACCCACGTGACCTCAGGCTTCAACCCACGTGACTTCAGGCTTCAACCCACGTGACATTGAAAACGATCGGTAACCACTTTTGAAGCTGGCAGCTACTCTTTCCAAACGCAACATCTGACAAACGAACACAAATATAGAAAAAAAGACACAATTGTTTTCCAAAAAGTTTAGGTTAGAACCCACGTAACTCCAGGCTTTAACCCACGTGACTTCAGGCTTCAACCCACGTGACTTTGGAAACGATCGGTCACCACTTTTGAAGTTGGCAGCTACTCTTTCCAAACGCAACATCTGTCGAACGAACACAAATATAGAAAAAAAGACACAATTGTTTTCCAAAAAGTTTAGGTTAGAACCCACGTAACTCCAGGCTTTAACCCACGTGACTTCAGGCTTCAACCCACGTGACTTTGAAAACGATCGGTAACCACTTTTGAAGTTGGCAGCTACTCTTTCCAAACGCAACATCTGTCGAACGAACACGAATATAGAAGAAAAGACACAATTGTTATCCAAAAAGTTTAGGTTTCAACCCACGTGACTTTTGGCTTCAACCCACGTGACTTCAGGCTTCGATCCACGTGACCTCAGGCTTCAACCCACGTGACTTGAAACGTTTGTTCACCACTTTTGGAGTTGGCAGCTACTTGTTCCAAACGCAACATCTGACGAACGAACACAAAAATAGAAGAAAAGACACAATTGTTATCCAAAAAGTTCACGCTCCAACCCACGTGACTCCAGGCTCCAACCCACGTGACTTCAGGCTTTCACCCACGTGACTTTGAAAACGATCGGTCACCACTTTTGGAGTTGGCAGCTACTCTTTCCAAACGCAACATCTGACGAACGAACACAAATATAGAAGAAAAGACACAATTGTTATCCAAAAAGTTCAGGTTCCAACCCACGTGACTTTTGGCTTCAACCCACGTGACTTCAGGCTTCAACCCACTTGACTTCAGGCGTCCACCCACGTGACTTTGAAAACGATCGGTAACCACTTTTAAAGTTGGCAGCTACTCTTTCCAAACGCAACATCTGACGAACGAACACAAATATAGAAGAAAAGACACAATTGGTATCCAAAAAGTTCAGGTTTTAACCCACGTGACTTTTGGCTTCAACCCACGTGACCTCAGGCTCCAACCCACGTGACTTCAGGCTTCAACCCACGTGACTTTGAAAACGATCGGTAACCACTTTTGAAGTTGGCAGCTACTCTTTCCAAACGCAACATCTGACGAACGAACACAAATATAGAAATAAAGACACAATTGTTATCCAAAAAGTTTAGGTTTGAACCCACGTGACTCCAGACTTCAATACACGTGACTTCAGGCTTTAACCCACGTGACTTTGGAAACGATCGGTCACCACTTTTGATGTTGGCAGCTACTTGTTCCAAACGCAACATCTGACGAACGAACACAAATATGGAAGAAAAATCACAATTGTTATCCAAAAAGTTCAGGTTTTAACCCACGTGACTTCAGGCTTCAACCCACGTGACTTCAGGCTTCAACCCACGTGACTTCAGGCTTCAACCCACGTGACATCAGGCTTCAACCCACGTGACTTCAGGCTTCAACCCACGTGACTTTGAAAACGATCGGTCACCACTTTTGATGTTGACAGCTACTTGTTCCAAACGCAACATCAGACGAACGAACACAAATATAGAAGAAAAAACACAATTGGTATTGAAACCGTCCAGGACCCCCGGCCGTCAATTAATTCCTCCCTCGAGTAAAATCGAGTAAAATATCTGCGAACCTAGAGGCTGACGTATACCACCAGATATCCACTGTACGTGACACATATGGATTATTGGTTTTATTGATTTTGCTCCGACGGAGCCACTTTTGAAGTTGGCAGCTACTCTTTCCAAACGCAACATCTGACGAACGAACACAAATATAGAAATAAAGACACAATTGTTGTCCAAAAAGTTTAGGTTTGAACCCACGTGACTCCAGGCTTCAACCCACGTGACTTTAGGCTTCAACCCACGTGACTTTGAAAACGATCGGTAACCACTTTTGAAGTTGGCAGCTACTCTTTCCAAACGCAACATTTGTCGAACGAACACGAATATAGAAGAAAAGACACAATTGTTATCCAAAAAGTTCAGGTTTCAACCCACGTGACTTTTGGCTTCAACCCACGTGACTTCAGGCTTCGATCCACGTGACCTCAGGCTTCAACCCACGTGACTTGAAACGTTCGTTCACCACTTTTGGAGTTGGCAGCTACTTGTTCCAAACGCAACATCTGACGAACGAACACAAAAATAGAAGAAAAGACACAATTGTTATCCAAAAAGTTCACGCTCCAACCCACGTGACTCCAGGCTCCAACCCACGTGACTTCAGGCTTTCACCCACGTGACTTTGAAAACGATCGGTCACCACTTTTGAAGTTGGCAGCTACTCTTTCCAAACGCAACATCTGACGAACGAACACAAATATAGAAGAAAAGACACAATTGTTATCCAAAAAGTTCAGGTTCCAACCCACGTGACTTTTGGCTTCAACCCACGTGACTTCAGGCTTCAACCCACTTGACTTCAGGCGTCCACCCACGTGACTTTGAAAACGATCGGTAACCACTTTGAAAGTTGGCAGCTACTCTTTCCAAACGCAACATCTGACGAACGAACACAAATATAGAAGAAAAGACACAATTGGTATCCAAAAAGTTCAGGTTTTAACCCACGTGACTTTTGGCTTCAACCCACGTGACCTCAGGCTCCAACCCACGTGACTTCAGGCTTCAACCCACGTGACTTTGAAAACGATCGGTAACCACTTTTGAAGTTGGCAGCTACTCTTTCCAAACGCAACATCTGACGAACGAACACAAAAATAGAAGAAAAGACACAATTGTTATCCAAAAAGTTCACGCTCCAACCCACGTGACTCCAGGCTCCAACCCACGTGACTTCAGGCTTTCACCCACGTGACTTTGAAAACGATCGGTCACCACTTTTGAAGTTGGCAGCTACTCTTTCCAAACGCAACATCTGACGAACGAACACAAATATAGAAGAAAAGACACAATTGTTATCCAAAAAGTTCAGGTTCCAACCCACGTGACTTTTGGCTTCAACCCACGTGACCTCAGGCTCCAACCCACGTGACTTCAGGCTTCAACCCACGTGACTTTGAAAACGATCGGTAACCACTTTTGAAGTTGGCAGCTACTCTTTCCAAACGCAACATCTGACGAACGAACACAAATATAGAAATAAAGACACAATTATTGTTATCCAAAAAGTTTAGGTTTGAACCCACGTGACTCCAGACTTCAACACACGTGACTTCAGGCTTAAACCCACGTGACTTTGGAAACGATCGGTCACCACTTTTGATGTTGGCAGCTACTTGTTCCAAACGCAACATCTGACGAACGAACACAAATATGGAAGAAAAATCACAATTGTTATCCAAAAAGTTCAGGTTTTAGCCCACGTGACTTCAGGCTTCAACCCACGTGACTTCAGGCTTCAACCCACGTGACTTCAGGCTTCAACCCACGTGACATCAGGCTTCAACCCACGTGACTTCAGGCTTCAACCCACGTGACTTTGAAAACGATCGGTCACCACTTTTGATGTTGACAGCTACTTGTTCCAAACGCAACATCAGACGAACGAACACAAATATAGAAGGAAAAACACAATTGGTATTGGAACCGTCCAGGACCCCCGGCCGTCAATTAATTCCTCCCTCGAGTAAAATCGAGTAAAATAACTGCGAACCTAGAGGCTGACGAATACCACCAGATATCCACTGTACGTGACACATATGGATTATTGGTTTTATTGATTTTGCTCCGACGGAGCCACTTTTGAAGTTGGCAGCTACTCTTTCCAAACGCAACATCTGACGAACGAACACAAATATAGAAATAAAGACACAATTGTTGTCCAAAAAGTTTAGGTTTGAACCCACGTGACTCCAGGCTTCAACCCACGTGACTTTAGGCTTTAACCCACGTGACTTTGGAAACGATCGGTCACCACTTTTGATGTTGGCAGCTACTTGTTCCAAACGCAACATCTGACGAACGAACACAAATATAGAAGAAAAAACACAATTGTTATCCAAAAAGTTCAGGTTTTAACCCACGTGACTTTAGGCTTCATTCCACGTGACTTCAGGCTTCAACCCACGTGACTTTAGGCTTCAACCCACGTGACTCCAGGCTTCAACCCACGTGACTTTGAAAACGTTCGGTCACCACTTTTGAAGTTGGCAGCTACTCTTTCAAAACGCAACATCTGTCGAACGAACACGAATATAGAAGAAAAGACACAATTGTTATCCAAAAAGTTCAGGTTTCAACCCACGTGACTTCTGGCTTTAACCCACGTGACTTCAGGCTTCAACCCACGTGACTTGGAAAACGTTCGGTAACCACTTTTGAAGTTGGCAGCTACTCTTTCAAAACGCAACATCTGTCGAACGAACACGAATATAGAAGAAAAGACACAATTGTTATCCAAAAAGTTCAGGTTTCAACCCACGTGACTTTTGGCTTTAACCCACGTGACTTCAGGCTTCAACCCACGTGACTTTGAAAACGATCGGTCACCACTTTTGATGTTGGCAGCTACTTGTTCCAAACGCAACATCAGACGAACGAACACAAATATAGAAGAAAAAACACAATTGGTATCCAAAAAGATCAGGTTTTAACCCACGTGACTTCTGGCTTCAACCCACGTGACCTCAGGCTTCAACCCACGTGACTTCAGGCTTCAACCCACGTGACATTGAAAACGATCGGTAACCACTTTTGAAGCTGGCAGCTACTCTTTCCAAACGCAACATCTGACAAACGAACACAAATATAGAAAAAAAGACACAATTGTTTTCCAAAAAGTTTAGGTTAGAACCCACGTAACTCCAGGCTTCAACCCACGTGACTTCAGGCTTCAACCCACGTGACTTTGGAAACGATCGGTCACCACTTTTGAAGTTGGCAGCTACTCTTTCCAAACGCAACATCTGTCGAACGAACACAAATATAGAAAAAAAGACACAATTGTTTTCCAAAAAGTTTAGGTTAGAACCCACGTAACTCCAGGCTTTAACCCACGTGACTTCAGGCTTCAACCCACGTGACTTTGAAAACGATCGGTAACCACTTTTGAAGTTGGCAGCTACTCTTTCCAAACGCAACATCTGTCGAACGAACACGAATATAGAAGAAAAGACACAATTGTTATCCAAAAAGTTTAGGTTTCAACCCACGTGACTTTTGGCTTCAACCCACGTGACTTCAGGCTTCGATCCACGTGACCTCAGGCTTCAACCCACGTGACTTGAAACGTTTGTTCACCACTTTTGGAGTTGGCAGCTACTTGTTCCAAACGCAACATCTGACGAACGAACACAAAAATAGAAGAAAAGACACAATTGTTATCCAAAAAGTTCACGCTCCAACCCACGTGACTCCAGGCTCCAACCCACGTGACTTCAGGCTTTCACCCACGTGACTTTGAAAACGATCGGTCACCACTTTTGGAGTTGGCAGCTACTCTTTCCAAACGCAACATCTGACGAACGAACACAAATATAGAAGAAAAGACACAATTGTTATCCAAAAAGTTCAGGTTCCAACCCACGTGACTTTTGGCTTCAACCCACGTGACTTCAGGCTTCAACCCACTTGACTTCAGGCGTCCACCCACGTGACTTTGAAAACGATCGGTAACCACTTTTAAAGTTGGCAGCTACTCTTTCCAAACGCAACATCTGACGAACGAACAAAAATATAGAAGAAAAGACACAATTGGTATCCAAAAAGTTCAGGTTTTAACCCACGTGACTTTTGGCTTCAACCCACGTGACCTCAGGCTCCAACCCACGTGACTTCAGGCTTCAACCCACGTGACTTTGAAAACGATCGGTAACCACTTTTGAAGTTGGCAGCTACTCTTTCCAAACGCAACATCTGACGAACGAACACAAATATAGAAATAAAGACACAATTGTTATCCAAAAAGTTTAGGTTTGAACCCACGTGACTCCAGACTTCAATACACGTGACTTCAGGCTTAAACCCACGTGACTTTGGAAACGATCGGTCACCACTTTTGATGTTGGCAGCTACTTGTTCCAAACGCAACATCTGACGAACGAACACAAATATGGAAGAAAAATCACAATTGTTATCCAAAAAGTTCAGGTTTTAACCCACGTGACTTCAGGCTTCAACCCACGTGACTTCAGGCTTCAACCCACGTGACTTCAGGCTTCAACCCACGTGACATCAGGCTTCAACCCACGTGACTTCAGGCTTCAACCCACGTGACTTTGAAAACGATCGGTCACCACTTTTGATGTTGACAGCTACTTGTTCCAAACGCAACATCAGACGAACGAACACAAATATAGAAGAAAAAACACAATTGGTATTGAAACCGTCCAGGACCCCCGGCCGTCAATTAATTCCTCCCTCGAGTAAAATCGAGTAAAATATCTGCGAACCTAGAGGCTGACGTATACCACCAGATATCCACTGTACGTGACACATATGGATTATTGGTTTTATTGATTTTGCTCCGACGGAGCCACTTTTGAAGTTGGCAGCTACTCTTTCCAAACGCAACATCTGACGAACGAACACAAATATAGAAATAAAGACACAATTGTTGTCCAAAAAGTTTAGGTTTGAACCCACGTGACTCCAGGCTTCAACCCACGTGACTTTAGGCTTCAACCCACGTGACTTTGAAAACGATCGGTAACCACTTTTGAAGTTGGCAGCTACTCTTTCCAAACGCAACATTTGTCGAACGAACACGAATATAGAAGAAAAGACACAATTGTTATCCAAAAAGTTCAGGTTTCAACCCACGTGACTTTTGGCTTCAACCCACGTGACTTCAGGCTTCGATCCACGTGACCTCAGGCTTCAACCCACGTGACTTGAAACGTTCGTTCACCACTTTTGGAGTTGGCAGCTACTTGTTCCAAACGCAACATCTGACGAACGAACACAAAAATAGAAGAAAAGACACAATTGTTATCCAAAAAGTTCACGCTCCAACCCACGTGACTCCAGGCTCCAACCCACGTGACTTCAGGCTTTCACCCACGTGACTTTGAAAACGATCGGTCACCACTTTTGAAGTTGGCAGCTACTCTTTCCAAACGCAACATCTGACGAACGAACACAAATATAGAAGAAAAGACACAATTGTTATCCAAAAAGTTCAGGTTCCAACCCACGTGACTTTTGGCTTCAACCCACGTGACTTCAGGCTTCAACCCACTTGACTTCAGGCGTCCACCCACGTGACTTTGAAAACGATCGGTAACCACTTTGAAAGTTGGCAGCTACTCTTTCCAAACGCAACATCTGACGAACGAACACAAATATAGAAGAAAAGACACAATTGGTATCCAAAAAGTTCAGGTTTTAACCCACGTGACTTTTGGCTTCAACCCACGTGACCTCAGGCTCCGACCCACGTGACTTCAGGCTTCAACCCACGTGACTTTGAAAACGATCGGTAACCACTTTTGAAGTTGGCAGCTACTCTTTCCAAACGCAACATCTGACGAACGAACACAAATATAGAAATAAAGACACAATTATTGTTATCCAAAAAGTTTAGGTTTGAACCCACGTGACTCCAGACTTCAACACACGTGACTTCAGGCTTAAACCCACGTGACTTTGGAAACGATCGGTCACCACTTTTGATGTTGGCAGCTACTTGTTCCAAACGCAACATCTGACGAACGAACACAAATATGGAAGAAAAATCACAATTGTTATCCAAAAAGTTCAGGTTTTAACCCACGTGACTCCAGGCTTCAACCCACGTGACTTCAGGCTTCAACCCACGTGACTTCAGGCTTCAACCCACGTGACATCAGGCTTCAACCCACGTGACTTCAGGCTTCAACCCACGTGACTTTGAAAACGATCGGTCACCACTTTTGATGTTGACAGCTACTTGTTCCAAACGCAACATCTGACGAACGAACACAAATATAGAAGAAAAAACACAATTGGTATTGAAACCGTCCAGGACCCCCGGCCGTCAATTAATTCCTCCCTCGAGTAAAATCGAGTAAAATAACTGCGAACCTAGAGGCTGACGTATACCACCAGATATCCACTGTAAGTGACACATATGGATTATTGGTTTTATTGATTTTGCTCCGACGGAGCCACTTTTGAAGTTGGCAGCTACTCTTTCCAAACGCAACATCTGACGAACGAACACAAATATAGAAAGAAAGACACAATTGTTGTCCAAAAAGTTTAGGTTTGAACCAACGTGACTCCAGGCTTCAACCCACGTGACTTTAGGCTTTAACCCACGTGACTTTGGGAACGATCGGTCACCACTTTTGATGTTGGCAGCTACTTGTTCCAAACGCAACATCTGACGAACGAACACAAATATAGAAGAAAAAACACAATTGTTATCCAAAAAGTTCAGGTTTTAACCCACGTGACTTTAGGCTTCATTCCACGTGACTTCAGGCTTCAACCCACGTGACTTCAGGCTTCAACCCACGTGACTTCAGGCTTCAACCCACGTGACTTTGAAAACGTTCGGTAACCACTTTTGAAGTTGGCAGCTACTCTTTCAAAACGCAACATCTGTCGAACGAACACGAATATAGAAGAAAAGACACAATTGTTATCCAAAAAGTTCAGGTTTCAACCCACGTGACTTCTGGCTTTAACCCACGTGACTTCAGGCTTCAACCCACGTGACTTTGGAAACGTTCGGTAACCACTTTCGAAGTTGGCAGCTACTCTTTCAAAACGCAACATCTGTCGAACGAACACGAATATAGAAGAAAAGACACAATTGTTATCCAAAAAGTTCAGGTTTCAACCCACGTGACTTCTGGCTTTAACCCACGTGACTTCAGGCTTCAACCCACGTGACTTTGAAAACGATCGGTCACCACTTTTGATGTTGGCAGCTACTTGTTCCAAACGCAACATCAGACGAACGAACACAAATATAGAAGAAAAAACACAATTGGTATCCAAAAAGATCAGGTTTTAACCCACGTGACTTTTGGCTTCAACCCACGTGACCTCAGGCTTCAACCCACGTGACTTCAGGCTTCAACCCACGTGACATTGAAAACGATCGGTCACAACTTTTGATGTTGACAGCTACTTGTTCCAAACGCAACATCAGACGAACGAACACAAATATAGAAGAAAAAACACAATTGGTATTGAAACCGTCCAGGACCCCCGGCCGTCAATTAATTCCTCCCTCGAGTAAAATCGAGTAAAATAACTGCGAACCTAGAGGCTGACGTATATCACCAGATATCCACTGTACGTGACACATATGGATTATTGGTTTTATTGATTTTGCTCCGACGGAGCCACTTTTGAAGTTGGCAGCTACTCTTTCCAAACGCAACATCTGACGAACGAACACAAATATAGAAATAAAGACACAATTGTTGTCCAAAAAGTTTAGGTTTGAACCCACGTGACTCCAGGCTTCAACCCACGTGACTTTAGGCTTTAACCCACGTGACTTTGGAAACGATCGGTCACCACTTTTGATGTTGGCAGCTACTTGTTCCAAACGCAACATCTGACGAACGAACACAAATATAGAAATAAAGACACAATTATTGTTATCCAAAAAGTTTAGGTTTGAACCCACGTGACTCCAGACTTCAACACACGTGACTTCAGGCTTAAACCCACGTGACTTTGGAAACGATCGGTCACCACTTTTGATGTTGGCAGCTACTTGTTCCAAACGCAACATCTGACGAACGAACACAAATATGGAAGAAAAATCACAATTGTTATCCAAAAAGTTCAGGTTTTAACCCACGTGACTCCAGGCTTCAACCCACGTGACTTCAGGCTTCAACCCACGTGACTTCAGGCTTCAACCCACGTGACATCAGGCTTCAACCCACGTGACTTCAGGCTTCAACCCACGTGACTTTGAAAACGATCGGTCACCACTTTTGATGTTGACAGCTACTTGTTCCAAACGCAACATCTGACGAACGAACACAAATATAGAAGAAAAAACACAATTGGTATTGAAACCGTCCAGGACCCCCGGCCGTCAATTAATTCCTCC
This sequence comes from Anaspis maculata, assembly GCA_949128115.1. Classification (NCBI taxonomy): domain Eukaryota; kingdom Metazoa; phylum Arthropoda; class Insecta; order Coleoptera; family Scraptiidae; genus Anaspis; species Anaspis maculata. The sequence goes on along the minus strand of OX421968.1, from coordinate 121,408 downwards.
CTCGAGTAAAATCGAGTAAAATAACTGCGAACCTAGAGGCTGACGTATACCACCAGATATCCACTGTAAGTGACACATATGGATTATTGGTTTTATTGATTTTGCTCCGACGGAGCCACTTTTGAAGTTGGCAGCTACTCTTTCCAAACGCAACATCTGACGAACGAACACAAATATAGAAAGAAAGACACAATTGTTGTCCAAAAAGTTTAGGTTTGAACCAACGTGACTCCAGGCTTCAACCCACGTGACTTTAGGCTTTAACCCACGTGACTTTGGGAACGATCGGTCACCACTTTTGATGTTGGCAGCTACTTGTTCCAAACGCAACATCTGACGAACGAACACAAATATAGAAGAAAAAACACAATTGTTATCCAAAAAGTTCAGGTTTTAACCCACGTGACTTTAGGCTTCATTCCACGTGACTTCAGGCTTCAACCCACGTGACTTCAGGCTTCAACCCACGTGACTTCAGGCTTCAACCCACGTGACTTTGAAAACGTTCGGTAACCACTTTTGAAGTTGGCAGCTACTCTTTCAAAACGCAACATCTGTCGAACGAACACGAATATAGAAGAAAAGACACAATTGTTATCCAAAAAGTTCAGGTTTCAACCCACGTGACTTCTGGCTTTAACACACGTGACTTTAGGCTTCAACCCACGTGACTTTGGAAACGTTCGGTAACCACTTTCGAAGTTGGCAGCTACTCTTTCAAAACGCAACATCTGTCGAACGAACACGAATATAGAAGAAAAGACACAATTGTTATCCAAAAAGTTCAGGTTTCAACCCACGTGACTTCTGGCTTTAACCCACGTGACTTCAGGCTTCAACCCACGTGACTTTGAAAACGATCGGTCACCACTTTTGATGTTGGCAGCTACTTGTTCCAAACGCAACATCAGACGAACGAACACAAATATAGAAGAAAAAACACAATTGGTATCCAAAAAGATCAGGTTTTAACCCACGTGACTTTTGGCTTCAACCCACGTGACCTCAGGCTTCAACCCACGTGACTTCAGGCTTCAACCCACGTGACATTGAAAACGATCGGTCACCACTTTTGATGTTGACAGCTACTTGTTCCAAACGCAACATCAGACGAACGAACACAAATATAGAAGAAAAAACACAATTGGTATTGAAACCGTCCAGGACCCCCGGCCGTCAATTAATTCCTCCCTCGAGTAAAATCGAGTAAAATAACTGCGAACCTAGAGGCTGACGTATATCACCAGATATCCACTGTACGTGACACATATGGATTATTGGTTTTATTGATTTTGCTCCGACGGAGCCACTTTTGAAGTTGGCAGCTACTCTTTCCAAACGCAAAATCTGACGAACGAACACAAATATAGAAATAAAGACACAATTGTTGTCCAAAAAGTTTAGGTTTGAACCCACGTGACTCCAGGCTTCAACCCACGTGACTTTAGGCTTTAACCCACGTGACTTTGGAAACGATCGGTCACCACTTTTGATGTTGGCAGCTACTTGTTCCAAACGCAACATCTGACGAACGAACACAAATATAGAAGAAAAAACACAATTGTTATCCAAAAAGTTCAGGTTTTAACCCACGTGACTTTAGGCTTCATTCCACGTGACTTCAGGCTTCAACCCACGTGACTTCAGGCTCCAACCCACGTGACTTTGAAAACGTTCGGTAACCACTTTTGAAGTTGGCAGCTACTCTTTCAAAACGCAACATCTGTCGAACGAACACGAATATAGAAGAAAAGACACAATTGTTATCCAAAAAGTTCAGGTTCCAACCCACGTGACTTTTGGCTTCAACCCACGTGACTTCAGGCTTCAACCCACGTGACTTTGGAAACGATCGGTCACCACTTTTGATGTTGGCAGCTACTTGTTCCAAACGCAACATCAGACGAACGAACACAAATATAGAAGAAAAAAACACAATTGGTATCCAAAAAGATCAGGTTTTAACCCACGTGACTTTTGGCTTCAACCCACGTGACCTCAGGCTTCAACCCACGTGACTTCAGGCTTCAACCCACGTGACATTGAAAACGATCGGTAACCACTTTTGAAGTTGGCAGCTACTCTTTCCAAACGCAACATCTGACAAACGAACACGAATATAGAAGAAAAGACACAATTGTTATCCAAAAAGTTCTGGTTTCAACCCACGTGACTTTTGGCTTCAACCCACGTGACTTCAGGCTTCAACCCACGTGACTTCGAAAACGATCGGTAACCACTTTTGAAGTTGGCAGCTACTCTTTCCAAACGCAACATCTGTCGAACGAACACGAATATAGAAGAAAAGACACAATTGTTATCCAAAAAGTTCTGGTTTCAACCCACGTGACTTTTGGCTTCAACCCACGTGACTTCAGGCTTCAACCCACTTGACTTCAGGCGTCCACCCACGTGACTTTGAAAACGATCGGTAACCACTTTGAAAGTTGGCAGCTACTCTTTCCAAACGCAACATCTGACGAACGAACACAAATATAGAAGAAAAGACACAATTGGTATCCAAAAAGTTCAGGTTTTAACCCACGTGACTTTTGGCTTCAACCCACGTGACCTCAGGCTCCAACCCACGTGACTTCAGGCTTCAACCCACGTGACTTTGAAAACGATCGGTAACCACTTTTGAAGTTGGCAGCTACTCTTTCCAAACGCAACATCTGACGAACGAACACAAATATAGAAATAAAGACACAATTATTGTTATCCAAAAAGTTAAGGTTTGAACCCACGTGACTCCAGACTTCAACACACGTGACTTCAGGCTTAAACCCACGTGACTTTGGAAACGATCTGTCACCACTTTTGATGTTGGCAGCTACTTGTTCCAAACGCAACATCTGACGAACGAACACAAATATGGAAGAAAAATCACAATTGTTATCCAAAAAGTTCAGGTTTTAACCCACGTGACTTCAGGCTTCAACCCACGTGACTTCAGGCTTCAACCCACGTGACTTCAGGCTTCAACCCACGTGACATCAGGCTTCAACCCACGTGACTTCAGGCTTCAACCCACGTGACTTTGAAAACGATCGGTCACCACTTCTGATGTTGACAGCTACTTGTTCCAAACGCAACATCTGACGAACGAACACAAATATAGAAGAAAAAACACAATTGGTATTGAAACCGTCCAGGACCCCCGGCCGTCAATTAATTCCTCCCTCGAGTAAAATCGAGTGAAATAACTGCGAACCTAGAGGCTGACGTATACCACCAGATATCCACTGTACGTGACACATATGGATTATTGGTTTTATTGATTTTGCTCCGACGGAGCCACTTTTGAAGTTGGCAGCTACTCTTTCCAAACGCAACATCTGACGAACGAACACAAATATAGAAATAAAGACACAATTGTTGTCCAAAAAGTTTAGGTTTGAACCCACGTGACTCCAGGCTTCAACCCACGTGACTTTAGGCTTTAACCCACGTGACTTTGGAAACGATCGGTCACCACTTTTGATGTTGGCAGCTACTTGTTCCAAACGCAACATCTGTCGAACGAACACGAATATAGAAGAAAAGACACAATTGTTATCCAAAAAGTTCAGGTTTCAACCCACGTGACTTCTGGCTTTAACCCACGTGACTTCAGGCTTCAACCCACGTGACTTTGAAAACGTTCGGTAACCACTTTTGAAGTTGGCAGCTACTCTTTCAAAACGCAACATCTGTCGAACGAACACGAATATAGAAGAAAGGACACAATTGTTATCCAAAAAGTTCAGGTTCCAACCCACGTGACTTTTGGCTTTAACCCACGTGACTTCAGGCTTCAACCCACGTGACTTTGAAAACGATCGGTCACCACTTTTGATGTTGGCAGCTACTTGTTCCAAACGCAACATCAGACGAACGAACACAAATATAGAAGAAAAAACACAATTGGTATCCAAAAAGATCAGGTTTTAACCCACGTGACTTTTGGCTTCAACCCACGTGACCTCAGGCTTCAACCCACGTGACTTCAGGCTTCAACCCACGTGACATTGAAAACGATCGGTAACCACTTTTGAAGCTGGCAGCTACTCTTTCCAAACGCAACATCTGACAAACGAACACAAATATAGAAAAAAAGACACAATTGTTTTCCAAAAAGTTTAGGTTAGAACCCACGTAACTCCAGGCTTCAACCCACGTGACTTCAGGCTTCAACCCACGTGACTTTGGAAACGATCGGTCACCACTTTTGAAGTTGGCAGCTACTCTTTCCAAACGCAACATCTGTCGAACGAACACAAATATAGAAGAAAAGACACAATTTTTATCCAAAAAGTTCAGGTTTCAACCCACGTGACTTTTGGCTTTAACCCACGTGACTTCAGGCTCCAACCCACGTGACTTTGAAAACGATCGGTAACCACTTTTGAAGTTGGCAGCTACTCTTTCCAAACGCAACATCTGTCGAACGAACACGAATATAGAAGAAAAGACACAATTGTTATCCAAAAAGTTCAGGTTTCAACCCACGTGACTTTTGGCTTCAACCCACGTGACTCCAGGCTTCAACCCACGTGACTTAAAACGTTCGTTCACCACTTTTGGAGTTGGCAGCTACTTGTTCCAAACGCAACATCTGACGAACGAACACAAAAATAGAAGAAAAGACACAATTGTTATCCAAAAAGTTCACGTTCCAACCCACGTGACTCCAGGCTCCAACCCACGTGTTTTCAGGCTTTCACCCACGTGACTTTCAAAACGATCGGTCACCACTTTTGATGTTGGCAGCTACTTGTCCCAAACGCAACATCTGACGAACGAACACAAATATAGAAGAAAAGACTTAATTGTTATCCAAAAAGTTCAGGTTTCAGCCCACGTGACTTTTGGCTTCAACCCACGTGACTTCAGGCTTCAATCCACGTGACCTCAGGCTTCAACCCACGTGACTTAAAACGTTCGTTCACCACTTTTGGAGTTGGCAGCTACTTGTTCCAAACGCAACATCTGACGAACGAACACAAAAATAGAAGAAAAGACACAATTGTTATCCAAAAAGTTCACGTTCCAACCCACGTGACTCCAGGCTCCAACCCACGTGACTTCAGGCTTTCACCCACGTGACTTTGAAAACGATCGGTCACCACTTTTGAAGTTGGCAGCTACTCTTTCCAAACGCAACATCTGACGAACGAACACAAATATAGAAGAAAAGACCAATTGTTATCCAAAAAGTTCGGGTTCCAACCCACGTGACTTTTGGCTCCAACCCACGTGACTTCAGGCTTCAACCCACGTGACTTCAGGCATCCACCCACGTGACTTTGAAAACGATCGGTAACCACTTTTAAGTTGGCAGCTACTTTTTCCAAACGCAACATCTGACGAACGAACACAAATATAGAAGGAAAGACACAATTGGCATCCAAAAAGTTCAGGTTTTAACCCACGTGACTTTTGGCTTCAACCCACGTGACCTCAGGCTCCAACCCACGTGACTTCAGGCTTCAACCCACGTGACTTTGGAAACGATCGGTCACCACTTTTGAAGTTGGCAGCTACTTGTTCCAAACGCGACATCAGACGAACGAACACAAATATAGAAGAAAAAACACAATTGGTATCCAAAAAGTTCAGGTTTTAACCCACGTGACTTTTGGCTTCAACCCACGTGACTTCAGGCTTCAACTCACGTGACTTTGAAAACGATCGGTAACCACTTTTGAAGTTGGCAGCTACTCTTTCCAAACGCAACATCTGACGAACGAACACAAACATAGAAGAAAAGACACAATTGGTATCCAAAAAGTTCAGGTTTTAACCCACGTGACTTTTGGCTTCAACCCACGTGACTTCAGGCTTCAACTCACGTGACTTTGAAAACGATCGGTAACCACTTTTGAAGTTGGCAGCTACTCTTTCCAAACGCAACATCTGACGAACGAACACAAAAATAGAAGAAAAGACACAATTGTTATCCAAAAAGTTCACGCTCCAACCCACGTGACTCCAGGCTCCAACCCACGTGACTTCAGGCTTTCACCCACGTGACTTTGAAAACGATCGGTCACCACTTTTGAAGTTGGCAGCTACTCTTTCCAAACGCAACATCTGACGAACGAACACAAATATAGAAGAAAAGACACAATTGTTATCCAAAAAGATCAGGTTCCAACCCACGTGACTTTTGGCTTCAACCCACGTGACTTCAGGCTTCAACCCACGTGACATCAGACTTCAACCCACGTGACTTCAGGCTTCAACCCACGTGACTTTGAAAACGATCGGTCACCACTTTTAATGTTGGCAGCTACTTGTTCCAAACGCAACATCAGACGAACGAACACAAATATAGAAGAAAAAACACAATTGGTATCCAAAAAGTTCAGGTTTCAACCCACGTGACTTTTGGCTTTAACCCACGTGACTTCAGACTTCAACCCACGTGACTTTGAAAACGATCGGTCACCACTTTTGATGTTGGCAGCTACTTGTTCCAAACGCAACATCAGACGAACGAACACAAATATAGAAGAAAAAACACAATTGGTATCCAAAAAGATCAGGTTTTAACCCACGTGACTTTTGGCTTCAACCCACGTGACCTCAGGCTTCAACCCACGTGACTTCAGGCTTCAACCCACGTGACATTGAAAACGATCGGTAACCACTTTTGAAGTTGGCAGCTACTCTTTCCAAACGCAACATCTGACAAACGAACACAAATATAGAAAAAAAGACACAATTGTTTTCCAAAAAGTTTAGGTTAGAACCCACGTAACTCCAGGCTTCAACCCACTTGACTTCAGGCTTCAACCCACGTGACTTTGGAAACGATCGGTCACCACTTTTGAAGTTGGCAGCTACTCTTTCCAAACGCAACATCTGTCGAACGAACACAAATATAGAAGAAAAGACACAATTGTTATCCAAAAAGTTCAGGTTTCAACCCACGTGACTTTTGGCTTTAACCCACGTGACTTCAGGCTTCAACCCACGTGACTTTGAAAACGATCGGTAACCACTTTTGAAGTTGGCAGCTATTCTTTCCAAACGCAACATCTGTCGAACGAACACGAATATAGAAGAAAAGACACAATTGTTATCCAAAAAGTTCAGGTTTCAACCCACGTGACTTTTGGCTTCAACCCACGTGACTTCAGGCTTCGATCCACGTGACCTCAGGCTTCAACCCACGTGACTTAAAACGTTCGTTCACCACTTTTGGAGTTGGCAGCTACTTGTTCCAAACGCAACATCTGACGAACGAACACAAAAATAGAAGAAAAGACACAATTGTTATCCAAAAAGTTCACGCTCCAACCCACGTGACTCCAGGCTCCAACCCACGTGACTTCAGGCTTTCACCCACGTGACTTTGAAAACGATCGGTCACCACTTTTGAAGTTGGCAGCTACTCTTTCCAAACGCAACATCTGACGAACGAACACAAATATAGAAGAAAAGACACAATTGTTATCCAAAAAGTTCAGGTTCCAACCCACGTGACTCTTGGCTTCAACCCACGTGACTTCAGGCTTCAACCCACTTGACTTCAGGCGTCCACCCACGTGACTTTGAAAACGATCGGTAACCACTTTTAAAGTTGGCAGCTACTCTTTCCAAACGCAACATCTGACGAACGAACACAAATATAGAAGAAAAGACACAATTGGTATCCAAAAAGTTCAGGTTTTAACCCACGTGACTTTTGGCTTCAAACCACGTGACCTCAGGCTCCAACCCACGTGACTTCAGGCTCCAACCCACGTGACTTTGAAAACGATCGGTAACCACTTTTGAAGTTGGCAGCTACTCTTTCCAAACGCAACATCTGACGAACGAACACAAATATAGAAATAAAGACACAATTATTGTTATCCAAAAAGTTTAGGTTTGAACACACGTGACTCCAGACTTCAACACACGTGACTTCAGGCTTAAACCCACGTGACTTTGGAAACGATCGGTCACCACTTTTGATGTTGGCAGCTACTTGTTCCAAACGCAACATCTGACGAACGAACACAAATATGGAAGAAAAATCACAATTGTTATCCAAAAAGTTCAGGTTTTAACCCACGTGACTTCAGGCTTCAACCCACGTGACTTCAGGCTTCAACCCACGTGACTTCAGGCTTCAACCCACGTGACATCAGGCTTCAACCCACGTGACTTCAGGCTTCAACCCACGTGACTTTGAAAACGATCGGTCACCACTTTTGATGTTGACAGCTACTTGTTCCAAACGCAACATCAGACGAACGAACACAAATATAGAAGAAAAAACACAATTGGTATTGAAACCGTCCAGGACCCCCGGCCGTCAATTAATTCCTCCCTCGAGTAAAATCGAGTAAAATAACTGCGAACCTAGAGGCTGACGTATACCACCAGATATCCACTGTACGTGACACATATGGATTATTGGTTTTATTGATTTTGCTCCGACGGAGCCACTTTTGAAGTTGGCAGCTACTCTTTCCAAACGCAACATCTGACGAACGAACACAAATATAGAAATAAAGACACAATTGTTATCCAAAAAGTTCAGGTTTCAACCCACGGGACTTTTGGCTTCAACCCACGTGACTTCAGGCTTCAACCCACGTGACATCAGGCTTCAACCCACGTGACTTCAGGCTTCAACCCACGTGACTTTGAAAACGATCGGTCACCACTTTTGATGTTGGCAGCTACTTGTTCCAAACGCAACATCAGACGAACAAACACAAATATAGAAGAAAAAACACAATTGGTATCCAAAAAGTTCAGGTTTTAACCCACGTGACTTTTGGCTTCAACCCACGTGACTTCAGGCTTCAACTCACGTGACTTTGTAAACGATCGGTAACCACTTTTGAAGTTGGCAGCTACTCTTTCCAAACGCAACATCTGACGAACGAACACAAATATAGAAGAAAAGACACAATTGGTATCCAAAAAGTTCAGGTTTCAACCCACGTGACTTCTGGCTTCAACCCACGTGACTTCAGGCTTCAACCCACGTGTTTTTGGAAACGATCGGTCACCACTTTTGAAGTTGGCAGCTACTCTTTCCAAACGCAACATCTGTCGAACGAACACAAATATAGAAGAAAAGACACAATTGTTATCCAAAAAGTTCAGGTTTCAACCCACGTGACTTTTGGCTTTAACCCACGTGACTTCAGGCTTCAACCCACGTGACTTTGAAAACGATCGGTAACCACTTTTGAAAATGGCAGCTACTCTTTTCAAACGCAACATCTGACGAACGAACACAAATATAGAAAAAAAGACACAATTTTTATCCAAAAAGTTCAGGTTTGAACCCACGTGACTCCAGGCTCCAACCCACGTGACTTCAGGCTTTCACCCACGTGACTTTCAAAACGATCGGTCACCACTCTTGATGTTGGCAGCTACTTGTACCAAACGCAACATCTGACGAACGAACACAAATATAGAAGAAAGGACTCAATTGTTATCCAAAAAGTTCAGGTTTCAACCCACGTGACTTTTGGCTTCAACCCACGTGACTTCAGGCTTCGATCCACGTGACCTCAGGCTTCAACCCACGTGACTTTAAACGTTCGTTCACCACTTTTGGAGTTGGCAGCTACTTGTTCCAAACGCAACATCTGACGAACGAACACAAAAATAGAAGAAAAGACACAATTGTTATCCAAAAAGTTCACGCTCCAACCCACGTGACTCCAGGCTTCAACCCACGTGACTTCAGGCTTCAACCCACGTGACTTCAGGCGTCCACCCACGTGACTTTGAAAACGATCGGTAACCACTTTAAAAGTTGGCAGCTACTCTTTCCAAACGCAACATCTGACGAACGAACACAAATATAGAAGAAAAGACACAATTGGTATCCAAAAAGTTCAGGTTTTAACCCACGTGACTTTTGGCTTTAACCCACGTGACTTCAGGCTTCAACCCACGTGACTTTGAAAACGATCGGTAACCACTTTTGAAAATGGCAGCTACTCTTTCCAAACGCAACATCTGACGAACGAACACAAATATAGAAAGAAAGACACAATTGTTATCCAAAAAGTTCAGGTTTGAACCCACGTGACTCCAGGCTCCAACCCACGTGACTTCAGGCTTCAATCCACGTGACCTCAGGCTTCAACCTACGTGACTTAAAACGTTCGTTCACCACTTTTGGAGTTGGCAGCTACTTGTTCCAAACGCAACATCTGACGAACGAACACAAAAATAGAAGAAAAGACACAATTGTTATCCAAAAAGTTCACGTTCCAACCCACGTGACTCCAGGCTCCAACCCACGTGACTTCAGGCTTCCACCCACGTGACTTTGAAAACGATCGGTCACCACTTTTGAAGTTGGCAGCTACTCTTTCCAAACGCAACATCTGACGAACGAACACAAATATAGAAGAAAAGACACAATTGTTATCCAAAAAGTTCAGGTTCCAACCCACGTGACTTTTGGCTTCAACCCACGTGACTTCAGGCTTCAACCCACGTGACTTCAGGCTTCAACCCACGTGACTTCAGGCGTCCACCCACGTGACTTTGAAAACGATCGGTAACCACTTTTAAAGTTGGCAGCTACTCTTTCCAAACGCAACATCTGACGAACGAACAGAAATATAGAAGAAAAGACACAATTGGTATCCAAAAAGTTCAGGTTTTAACCCACGTGACTTTTGGCTTCAACCCACGTGACCTCAGGCTTCAACCCACGTGACTTCAGGCTTCAGCCCACGTGACTTTGAAAACGATCGGTAACCACTTTTGAAGTTGGCAGCTACTCTTTCCAAACGCAACATCTGACGAACGAACACAAATATGGAAGAAAAAACACAATTGTTATCCAAAAAGTTCGGGTTTTAACCCACGTGACTTTAGGCTCCAACCCACGTGACTTCAAGCTTCAACCCACGTGACTTCAGGCTTCAACCCACGTGACATCAGGCTTCAACCCACGTGACTTCAGGCTTCAACCCACGTGACTTTGAAAACGATCGGTCACCACTTTTGATGTTGGCAGCTACTTGTTCCAAACGCAACATCAGACGAACGAACACAAATATAGAAGAAAAAACACAATTGGTATCCAAAAAGTTCAGGTTTCAACCCACGTGACTTATGGCTTCAACCCACGTGACATCAGGCTCCAACTCACGTGACTTTGAAAACGATCGGTAACCACTTTTGAAGTTGGCAGCTACTCTTCCCAAATGCAACATCTGACAAACGAACACAAATATAGAAAAAAAGACACAATTGTTATCCAAAAAGTTTAGGTTTGAACCCACGTGACTCCAGGCTTCAACCCACGTGACTCAAGGCGTCAACCCACGTGACTTTGAAAACGATCGGTAACCACTTTTGAAGTTGGCAGCTTCTCTTTCCAAACGCAACATCTGACGAACGAACACAAATATAGAAGAAAAGACACAATTGGTATCCAAAAAGTTCAGGTTTCAACCCACGTGACTTCTGGCTTCAACCCGCGTGACCTCAGGCTCCAACCCACGTAACTTCAGGCTTCAACCCACGTGACTTTGAAAACGATCGGTAACCACTTTTGAAGTTGGCAGCTACTCTTTTCAAACGCAACATCTGACGAACGAACACAAATATAGAAAAAAAGACACAATTGTTATCCAAAAAGTTTAGGTTTGAACCCACGTGACTTTAGGCTTCATCCCACGTGACTTCAGGCTTCAACCCACGTGATTTCAGGCTTCAACTCACGTGACTTCAGGCTTCAACCCACGTGACTTTGAAAACGATCGGTCACCACTTTTGATGTTGGCAGCTACTTGTTCCAAACGCAACATCAGACGAACGAACACAAATATAGAAGAAAAAACACAATTGGTATCCAAAAAGATCAGGTTTCAACCCACGTGACTTCTGGCTTCAACCCACGTGACTTCAGGCTTCAACCCACGTGACTTTGAAAACGTTCGGTAACCACTTTTGAAGTTGGCAGCTACTCTTTCAAAACGCAACATCTGTCGAACGAACACGAATATAGAAGAAAAGACACAATTGTTATCCAAAAAGTTCAGGTTTCAACCCACGTGACTTCTGGCTTTAACCCACGTGACTTCAGGCTTCAACCCACGTGACTTTGAAAACGTTCGGTAACCACTTTTGAAGTTGGCAGCTACTCTTTCAAAACGCAACATCTGTCGAACGAACACGAATATAGAAGAAAGGACACAATTGTTATCCAAAAAGTTCAGGTTCCAACCCACGTGACTTTTGGCTTCAACCCACGTGACTTCAGGCTTCAACCCACGTGACTTTGAAAACGATCGGTCACCACTTTTGATGTTGGCAGCTACTTGTTCCAAACGCAACATCAGACGAACGAACACAAATATAGAAGAAAAAACACAATTGGTATCCAAAAAGATCAGGTTTTAACCCACGTGACTTTTGGCTTCAACCCATGTGACCTCAGGCTTCAACCCACGTGACTTCAGGCTTCAACCCACGTGACATTGAAAACGATCGGTAACCACTTTTGAAGCTGGCAGCTACTCTTTCCAAACGCAACATCTGACAAACGAACACAAATATAGAAAAAAAGACACAATTGTTTTCCAAAAAGTTTAGGTTAGAACCCACGTAACTCCAGGCTTCAACCCACGTGACTTCAGGCTTCAACCCACGTGACTTTGGAAACGATCGGTCACCACTTTTGAAGTTGGCAGCTACTCTTTCCAAACGCAACATCTGTCGAACGAACACAAATATAGAAGAAAAGACACAATTTTTATCCAAAAAGTTCAGGTTTCAACCCACGTGACTTTTGGCTTTAACCCACGTGACTTCAGGCTCCAACCCACGTGACTTTGAAAACGATCGGTAACCACTTTTGAAGTTGGCAGCTACTCTTTCCAAACGCAACATCTGTCGAACGAACACGAATATAGAAGAAAAGACACAATTGTTATCCAAAAAGTTCAGGTTTCAACCCACGTGACTTTTGGCTTCAACCCACGTGACTCCAGGCTCCAACCCACGTGACTTAAAACGTTCGTTCACCACTTTTGGAGTTGGCAGCTACTTGTTCCAAACGCAACATCTGACGAACGAACACAAAAATAGAAGAAAAGACACAATTGTTATCCAAAAAGTTCACGTTTCAACCCACGTGACTCCAGGCTCCAACCCACGTGTTTTCAGGCTTTCACCCACGTGACTTTCAAAACGATCGGTCACCACTTTTGATGTTGGCAGCTACTTGTCCCAAACGCAACATCTGACGAACGAACACAAATATAGAAGAAAAGACTTAATTGTTATCCAAAAAGTTCAGGTTTCAACCCACGTGACTTTTGGCTTCAACCCACGTGACTTCAGGCTTCAATCCACGTGACCTCAGGCTTCAACCCACGTGACTTAAAACGTTCGTTCACCACTTTTGGAGTTGGCAGCTACTTGTTCCAAACGCAACATCTGACGAACGAACACAAAAATAGAAGAAAAGACACAATTGTTATCCAAAAAGTTCACGTTCCAACCCACGTGACTCCAGGCTCCAACCCACGTGACTTCAGGCTTTCACCCACGTGACTTTGAAAACGATCGGTCACCACTTTTGAAGTTGGCAGCTACTCTTTCCAAACGCAACATCTGACGAACGAACACAAATATAGAAGAAAAGACCAATTGTTATCCAAAAAGTTCGGGTTCCAACCCACGTGACTTTTGGCTCCAACCCACGTGACTTCAGGCTTCAACCCACGTGACTTCAGGCATCCACCCACGTGACTTTGAAAACGATCGGTAACCACTTTTAAAGTTGGCAGCTACTTTTTCCAAACGCAACATCTGACGAACGAACACAAATATAGAAGGAAAGACACAATTGGCATCCAAAAAGTTCAGGTTTTAACCCACGTGACTTTTGGCTTCAACCCACGTGACCTCAGGCTCCAACCCACGTGACTTCAGGCTTCAACCCACGTGACTTTGGAAACGATCGGTCACCACTTTTGAAGTTGGCAGCTACTTGTTCCAAACGCGACATCAGACGAACGAACACAAATATAGAAGAAAAAACACAATTGGTATCCAAAAAGTTCAGGTTTTAACCCACGTGACTTTTGGCTTTAACCCACGTGACTTCAGGCTTCAACTCACGTGACTTGAAAAACGATCGGTAACCACTTTTGAAGTTGGCAGCTACTCTTTCCAAACGCAACATCTGACGAACGAACACAAATATAGAAGAAAAGACACAATTGGTATCCAAAAAGTTCAGGTTTTAACCCACGTGACTTTTGGCTTCAACCCACGTGACTTCAGGCTTCAACTCACGTGACTTTGAAAACGATCGGTAACCACTTTTGAAGTTGGCAGCTACTCTTTCCAAACGCAACATCTGACGAACGAACACAAATATAGGAGAAAGGACTCAATTGTTATCCAAAAAGTTCAGGTTTCAACCCACGTGACTTTTGGCTTCAACCCACGTGACTTCAGGCTTCGATCCACGTGACCTCAGGCTTCAACCCACGTGACTTAAAACGTTCGTTCACCACTTTTGGAGTTGGCAGCTACTTGTTCCAAACGCAACATCTGACGAACGAACACAAAAATAGAAGAAAAGACACAATTGTTATCCAAAAAGTTCACGCTCCAACCCACGTGACTCCAGGCTCCAACCCACGTGACTTCAGGCTTTCACCCACGTGACTTTGAAAACGATCGGTCACCACTTTTGAAGTTGGCAGCTACTCTTTCCAAACGCAACATCTGACGAACGAACACAAATATAGAAGAAAAGACACAATTGTTATCCAAAAAGATCAGGTTCCAACCCACGTGACTTTTGGCTTCAACCCACGTGACTTCAGGCTTCAACCCACGTGACATCAGACTTCAACCCACGTGACTTCAGGCTTCAACCCACGTGACTTTGAAAACGATCGGTCACCACTTTTGATGTTGGCAGCTACTTGTTCCAAACGCAACATCAGACGAACGAACACAAATATAGAAGAAAAAACACAATTGGTATCCAAAAAGTTCAGGTTTCAACCCACGTGACTTTTGGCTTTAACCCACGTGACTTCAGACTTCAACCCACGTGACTTTGAAAACGATCGGTCACCACTTTTGATGTTGGCAGCTACTTGTTCCAAACGCAACATCAGACGAACGAACACAAATATAGAAGAAAAAACACAATTGGTATCCAAAAAGATCAGGTTTTAACCCACGTGACTTTTGGCTTCAACCCACGTGACCTCAGGCTTCAACCCACGTGACTTCAGGCTTCAACCCACGTGACATTGAAAACGATCGGTAACCACTTTTGAAGTTGGCAGCTACTCTTTCCAAACGCAACATCTGACAAACGAACACAAATATAGAAAAAAAGACACAATTGTTTTCCAAAAAGTTTAGGTTAGAACCCACGTAACTCCAGGCTTCAACCCACGTGACTTCAGGCTTCAACCCACGTGACTTTGGAAACGATCGGTCACCACTTTTGAAGTTGGCAGCTACTCTTTCCAAACGCAACATCTGTCGAACGAACACAAATATAGAAGAAAAGACACAATTGTTATCCAAAAAGTTCAGGTTTCAACCCACGTGACTTTTGGCTTTAACCCACGTGACTTCAGGCTTCAACCCACGTGACTTTGAAAACGATCGGTAACCACTTTTGAAGTTGGCAGCTATTCTTTCCAAACGCAACATCTGTCGAACGAACACGAATATAGAAGAAAAGACACAATTGTTATCCAAAAAGTTCAGGTTTCAACCCACGTGACTTTTGGCTTCAACCCACGTGACTTCAGGCTTCGATCCACGTGACCTCAGGCTTCAACCCACGTGACTTAAAACGTTCGTTCACCACTTTTGGAGTTGGCAGCTACTTGTTCCAAACGCAACATCTGACGAACGAACACAAAAATAGAAGAAAAGACACAATTGTTATCCAAAAAGTTCACGCTCCAACCCACGTGACTCCAGGCTCCAACCCACGTGACTTCAGGCTTTCACCCACGTGACTTTGAAAACGATCGGTCACCACTTTTGAAGTTGGCAGCTACTCTTTCCAAACGCAACATCTGACGAACGAACACAAATATAGAAGAAAAGACACAATTGTTATCCAAAAAGTTCAGGTTCCAACCCACGTGACTCTTGGCTTCAACCCACGTGACTTCAGGCTTCAACCCACTTGACTTCAGGCGTCCACCCACGTGACTTTGAAAACGATCGGTAACCACTTTTAAAGTTGGCAGCTACTCTTTCCAAACGCAACATCTGACGAACGAACACAAATATAGAAGAAAAGACACAATTGGTATCCAAAAAGTTCAGGTTTTAACCCACGTGACTTTTGGCTTCAAACCACGTGACCTCAGGCTCCAACCCACGTGACTTCAGGCTTCAACCCACGTGACTTTGAAAACGATCGGTAACCACTTTTGAAGTTGGCAGCTACTCTTTCCAAACGCAACATCTGACGAACGAACACAAATATAGAAATAAAGACACAATTATTGTTATCCAAAAAGTTTAGGTTTGAACACACGTGACTCCAGACTTCAACACACGTGACTTCAGGCTTAAACCCACGTGACTTTGAAAACGATCGGTCACCACTTTTGATGTTGGCAGCTACTTGTTCCAAACGCAACATCTGACGAACGAACACAAATATGGAAGAAAAATCACAATTGTTATCCAAAAAGTTCAGGTTTTAACCCACGTGACTTCAGGCTTCAACCCACGTGACTTCAGGCTTCAACCCACGTGACTTCAGGCTTCAACCCACGTGACATCAGGCTTCAACCCACGTGACTTCAGGCTTCAACCCACGTGACTTTGAAAACGATCGGTCACCACTTTTGATGTTGACAGCTACTTGTTCCAAACGCAACATCAGACGAACGAACACAAATATAGAAGAAAAAACACAATTGGTATTGAAACCGTCCAGGACCCCCGGCCGTCAATTAATTCCTCCCTCGAGTAAAATCGAGTAAAATAACTGCGAACCTAGAGGCTGACGTATACCACCAGATATCCACTGTACGTGACACATATGGATTATTGGTTTTATTGATTTTGCTCCGACGGAGCCACTTTTGAAGTTGGCAGCTACTCTTTCCAAACGCAACATCTGACGAACGAACACAAATATAGAAGAAAAGACACAATTGGTATCCAAAAAGTTCAGGTTTCAACCCACGTGACTTCTGGCTTCAACCCACGTGACTTCAGGCTTCAACCCACGTGACTTTGGAAACGATCGGTCACCACTTTTGAAGTTGGCAGCTACTCTTTCCAAACGCAACATCTGTCGAACGAACACAAATATAGAAGAAAAGACACAATTGTTATCCAAAAAGTTCAGGTTTCAACCCACGTGACTTTTGGCTTTAACCCACGTGACTTCAGGCTTCAACCCACGTGACTTTGAAAACGATCGGTAACCACTTTTGAAAATGGCAGCTACTCTTTTCAAACGCAACATCTGACGAACGAACACAAATATAGAAAAAAAGACACAATTTTTATCCAAAAAGTTCAGGTTTGAACCCACGTGACTCCAGGCTCCAACCCACGTGACTTCAGGCTTTCACCCACGTGACTTTCAAAACGATCGGTCACCACTCTTGATGTTGGCAGCTACTTGTACCAAACGCAACATCTGACGAACGAACACAAATATAGAAGAAAGGACTCAATTGTTATCCAAAAAGTTCAGGTTTCAACCCACGTGACTTTTGGCTTCAACCCACGTGACTTCAGGCTTCGATCCACGTGACCTCAGGCTTCAACCCACGTGACTTTAAACGTTCGTTCACCACTTTTGGAGTTGGCAGCTACTTGTTCCAAACGCAACATCTGACGAACGAACACAAAAATAGAAGAAAAGACACAATTGTTATCCAAAAAGTTCACGCTCCAACCCACGTGACTCCAGGCTTCAACCCACGTGACTTCAGGCTTCAACCCACGTGACTTCAGGCGTCCACCCACGTGACTTTGAAAACGATCGGTAACCACTTTAAAAGTTGGCAGCTACTCTTTCCAAACGCAACATCTGACGAACGAACACAAATATAGAAGAAAAGACACAATTGGTATCCAAAAAGTTCAGGTTTTAACCCACGTGACTTTTGGCTTTAACCCACGTGACTTCAGGCTTCAACCCACGTGACTTTGAAAACGATCGGTAACCACTTTTGAAAATGGCAGCTACTCTTTCCAAACGCAACATCTGACGAACGAACACAAATATAGAAAGAAAGACACAATTGTTATCCAAAAAGTTCAGGTTTGAACCCACGTGACTCCAGGCTCCAACCCACGTGACTTCAGGCTTCAATCCACGTGACCTCAGGCTTCAACCTACGTGACTTAAAACGTTCGTTCACCACTTTTGGAGTTGGCAGCTACTTGTTCCAAACGCAACATCTGACGAACGAACACAAAAATAGAAGAAAAGACACAATTGTTATCCAAAAAGTTCACGTTCCAACCCACGTGACTCCAGGCTCCAACCCACGTGACTTCAGGCTTCCACCCACGTGACTTTGAAAACGATCGGTCACCACTTTTGAAGTTGGCAGCTACTCTTTCCAAACGCAACATCTGACGAACGAACACAAATATAGAAGAAAAGACACAATTGTTATCCAAAAAGTTCAGGTTCCAACCCACGTGACTTTTGGCTTCAACCCACGTGACTTCAGGCTTCAACCCACGTGACTTCAGGCTTCAACCCACGTGACTTCAGGCGTCCACCCACGTGACTTTGAAAACGATCGGTAACCACTTTTAAAGTTGGCAGCTACTCTTTCCAAACGCAACATCTGACGAACGAACAGAAATATAGAAGAAAAGACACAATTGGTATCCAAAAAGTTCAGGTTTTAACCCACGTGACTTTTGGCTTCAACCCACGTGACCTCAGGCTTCAACCCACGTGACTTCAGGCTTCAGCCCACGTGACTTTGAAAACGATCGGTAACCACTTTTGAAGTTGGCAGCTACTCTTTCCAAACGCAACATCTGACGAACGAACACAAATATAGAAGGAAAGACACAATTGGCATCCAAAAAGTTCAGGTTTTAACCCACGTGACTTTTGGCTTCAACCCACGTGACCTCAGGCTCCAACCCACGTGACTTCAGGCTTCAACCCACGTGACTTTGGAAACGATCGGTCACCACTTTTGAAGTTGGCAGCTACTTGTTCCAAACGCGACATCAGACGAACGAACACAAATATAGAAGAAAAAACACAATTGGTATCCAAAAAGTTCAGGTTTTAACCCACGTGACTTTTGGCTTCAACCCACGTGACTTCAGGCTTCAACTCACGTGACTTTGAAAACGATCGGTAACCACTTTTGAAGTTGGCAGCTACTCTTTCCAAACGCAACATCTGACGAACGAACACAAATATAGAAGAAAAGACACAATTGGTATCCAAAAAGTTCAGGTTTTACCCACGTGACTTTTGGCTTCAACCCACGTGACTTCAGGCTTCAACTCACGTGACTTCAGGCTTCCACCCACGTGACTTTGAAAACGATCGGTCACCACTTTTGAAGTTGGCAGCTACTCTTTCCAAACGCAACATCTGACGAACGAACACAAATATAGAAGAAAAGACACAATTGTTATCCAAAAAGTTCAGGTTCCAACCCACGTGACTTTTGGCTTCAACCCACGTGACTTCAGGCTTCAACCCACGTGACTTCAGGCTTCAACCCACGTGACTTCAGGCGTCCACCCACGTGACTTTGAAAACGATCGGTAACCACTTTTAAAGTTGGCAGCTACTCTTTCCAAACGCAACATCTGACGAACGAACAGAAATATAGAAGAAAAGACACAATTGGTATCCAAAAAGTTCAGGTTTTAACCCACGTGACTTTTGGCTTCAACCCACGTGACCTCAGGCTTCAACCCACGTGACTTCAGGCTTCAGCCCACGTGACTTTGAAAACGATCGGTAACCACTTTTGAAGTTGGCAGCTACTCTTTCCAAACGCAACATCTGACGAACGAACACAAATATGGAAGAAAAAACACAAATGTTATCCAAAAAGTTCGGGTTTTAACCCACGTGACTTTAGGCTCCAACCCACGTGACTTCAAGCTTCAACCCACGTGACTTCAGGCTTCAACCCACGTGACATCAGGCTTCAACCCACGTGACTTCAGGCTTCAACCCACGTGACTTTGAAAACGATCGGTCACCACTTTTGATGTTGGCAGCTACTTGTTCCAAACGCAACATCAGACGAACGAACACAAATATAGAAGAAAAAACACAATTGGTATCCAAAAAGTTCAGGTTTCAACCCACGTGACTTATGGCTTCAACCCACGTGACATCAGGCTCCAACTCACGTGACTTTGAAAACGATCGGTAACCACTTTTGAAGTTGGCAGCTACTCTTCCCAAACGCAACATCTGACAAACGAACACAAATATAGAAAAAAAGACACAATTGTTATCCAAAAAGTTTAGGTTTGAACCCACGTGACTCCAGGCTTCAACCCACGTGACTCAAGGCGTCAACCCACGTGACTTTGAAAACGATCGGTAACCACTTTTGAAGTTGGCAGCTTCTCTTTCCAAACGCAACATCTGACGAACGAACACAAATATAGAAGAAAAGACACAATTGGTATCCAAAAAGTTCAGGTTTCAACCCACGTGACTTCTGGCTTCAACCCGCGTGACCTCAGGCTCCAACCCACGTAACTTCAGGCTTCAACCCACGTGACTTTGAAAACGATCGGTAACCACTTTTGAAGTTGGCAGCTACTCTTTTCAAACGCAACATCTGACGAACGAACACAAATATAGAAAAAAAGACACAATTGTTATCCAAAAAGTTTAGGTTTGAACCCACGTGACTTTAGGCTTCATCCCACGTGACTTCAGGCTTCAACCCACGTGATTTCAGGCTTCAACTCACGTGACTTCAGGCTTCAACCCACGTGACTTTGAAAACGATCGGTCACCACTTTTGATGTTGGCAGCTACTTGTTCCAAACGCAACATCAGACGAACGAACACAAATATAGAAGAAAAAACACAATTGGTATCCAAAAAGATCAGGTTTCAACCCACGTGACTTCTGGCTTCAACCCACGTGACTTCAGGCTTCAACCCACGTGACTTTGAAAACGTTCGGTAACCACTTCTGAAGTTGGCAGCTACTCTTTCAAAACGCAACATCTGTCGAACGAACACGAATATAGAAGAAAAGACACAATTGTTATCCAAAAAGTTCAGGTTTCAACCCACGTGACTTCTGGCCTTAACCCACGTGACTTCAGGCTTCAACCCACGTGACTTTGAAAACGTTCGGTAACCACTTTTGAAGTTGGCAGCTACTCTTTCAAAACGCAACATCTGTCGAACGAACACGAATATAGAAGAAAGGACACAATTGTTATCCAAAAAGTTCAGGTTCCAACCCACGTGACTTTTGGCTTCAACCCACGTGACTTCAGGCTTCAACCCACGTGACTTTGAAAACGATCGGTCACCACTTTTGATGTTGGCAGCTACTTGTTCCAAACGCAACATCAGACGAACGAACACAAATATAGAAGAAAAAACACAATTGGTATCCAAAAAGATCAGGTTTTAACCCACGTGACTTTTGGCTTCAACCCATGTGACCTCAGGCTTCAACCCACGTGACTTCAGGCTTCAACCCACGTGACATTGAAAACGATCGGTAACCACTTTTGAAGCTGGCAGCTACTCTTTCCAAACGCAACATCTGACAAACGAACACAAATATAGAAAAAAAGACACAATTGTTTTCCAAAAAGTTTAGGTTAGAACCCACGTAACTCCAGGCTTCAACCCACGTGACTTCAGGCTTCAACCCACGTGACTTTGGAAACGATCGGTCACCACTTTTGAAGTTGGCAGCTACTCTTTCCAAACGCAACATCTGTCGAACGAACACAAATATAGAAGAAAAGACACAATTTTTATCCAAAAAGTTCAGGTTTCAACCCACGTGACTTTTGGCTTTAACCCACGTGACTTCAGGCTCCAACCCACGTGACTTTGAAAACGATCGGTAACCACTTTTGAAGTTGGCAGCTACTCTTTCCAAACGCAACATCTGTCGAACGAACACGAATATAGAAGAAAAGACACAATTGTTATCCAAAAAGTTCAGGTTTCAACCCACGTGACTTTTGGCTTCAACCCACGTGACTCCAGGCTCCAACCCACGTGACTTAAAACGTTCGTTCACCACTTTTGGAGTTGGCAGCTACTTGTTCCAAACGCAACATCTGACGAACGAACACAAAAATAGAAGAAAAGACACAATTGTTATCCAAAAAGTTCACGTTTCAACCCACGTGACTCCAGGCTCCAACCCACGTGTTTTCAGGCTTTCACCCACGTGACTTTCAAAACGATCGGTCACCACTTTTGATGTTGGCAGCTACTTGTCCCAAACGCAACATCTGACGAACGAACACAAATATAGAAGAAAAGACTTAATTGTTATCCAAAAAGTTCAGGTTTCAACCCACGTGACTTTTGGCTTCAACCCACGTGACTTCAGGCTTCAATCCACGTGACCTCAGGCTTCAACCCACGTGACTTAAAACGTTCGTTCACCACTTTTGGAGTTGGCAGCTACTTGTTCCAAACGCAACATCTGACGAACGAACACAAAAATAGAAGAAAAGACACAATTGTTATCCAAAAAGTTCACGTTCCAACCCACGTGACTCCAGGCTCCAACCCACGTGACTTCAGGCTTTCACCCACGTGACTTTGAAAACGATCGGTCACCACTTTTGAAGTTGGCAGCTACTCTTTCCAAACGCAACATCTGACGAACGAACACAAATATAGAAGAAAAGACCAATTGTTATCCAAAAAGTTCGGGTTCCAACCCACGTGACTTTTGGCTCCAACCCACGTGACTTCAGGCTTCAACCCACGTGACTTCAGGCATTCACCCACGTGACTTTGAAAACGATCGGTAACCACTTTTAAAGTTGGCAGCTACTTTTTCCAAACGCAACATCTGACGAACGAACACAAATATAGAAGGAAAGACACAATTGGCATCCAAAAAGTTCAGGTTTTAACCCACGTGACTTTTGGCTTCAACCCACGTGACCTCAGGCTCCAACCCACGTGACTTCAGGCTTCAACCCACGTGACTTTGGAAACGATCGGTCACCACTTTTGAAGTTGGCAGCTACTTGTTCCAAACGCGACATCAGACGAACGAACACAAATATAGAAGAAAAAACACAATTGGTATCCAAAAAGTTCAGGTTTTAACCCACGTGACTTTTGGCTTTAACCCACGTGACTTCAGGCTTCAACTCACGTGACTTTAAAAACGATCGGTAACCACTTTTGAAGTTGGCAGCTACTCTTTCCAAACGCAACATCTGACGAACGAACACAAATATAGAAGAAAAGACACAATTGGTATCCAAAAAGTTCAGGTTTTAACCCACGTGACTTTTGGCTTCAACCCACGTGACTTCAGGCTTCAACTCACGTGACTTTGAAAACGATCGGTAACCACTTTTGAAGTTGGCAGCTACTCTTTCCAAACGCAACATCTGACGAACGAACACAAATATAGGAGAAAGGACTCAATTGTTATCCAAAAAGTTCAGGTTTCAACCCACGTGACTTTTGGCTTCAACCCACGTGACTTCAGGCTTCGATCCACGTGACCTCAGGCTTCAACCCACGTGACTTAAAACGTTCGTTCACCACTTTTGGAGTTGGCAGCTACTTGTTCCAAACGCAACATCTGACGAACGAACACAAAAATAGAAGAAAAGACACAATTGTTATCCAAAAAGTTCACGCTCCAACCCACGTGACTCCAGGCTCCAACCCACGTGACTTCAGGCTTTCACCCACGTGACTTTGAAAACGATCGGTCACCACTTTTGAAGTTGGCAGCTACTCTTTCCAAACGCAACATCTGACGAACGAACACAAATATAGAAGAAAAGACACAATTGTTATCCAAAAAGTTCAGGTTCCAACCCACGTGACTTTTGGCTTCAACCCACGTGACTTCAGGCTTCAACCCACGTGACTTCAGGCTTCAACCCACGTGACTTCAGGCGTCCACCCACGTGACTTTGAAAACGATCGGTAACCACTTTTAAAGTTGGCAGCTACTCTTTCCAAACGCAACATCTGACGAACGAACAGAAATATAGAAGAAAAGACACAATTGGTATCCAAAAAGTTCAGGTTTTAACCCACGTGACTTTTGGCTTCAACCCACGTGACCTCAGGCTTCAACCCACGTGAATTCAGGCTTCAGCCCACGTGACTTTGAAAACGATCGGTAACCACTTTTGAAGTTGGCAGCTACTCTTTCCAAACGCAACATCTGACGAACGAACACAAATATGGAAGAAAAAACACAATTGTTATCCAAAAAGTTCGGGTTTTAACCCACGTGACTTTAGGCTCCAACCCACGTGACTTCAAGCTTCAACCCACGTGACTTCAGGCTTCAACCCACGTGACATCAGGCTTCAACCCACGTGACTTCAGGCTTCAACCCACGTGACTTTGAAAACGATCGGTCACCACTTTTGATGTTGGCAGCTACTTGTTCCAAACGCAACATCAGACGAACGAACACAAATATAGAAGAAAAAACACAATTGGTATCCAAAAAGTTCAGGTTTCAACCCACGTGACTTTTGGCTTCAACCCACGTGACATCAGGCTCCAACTCACGTGACTTTGAAAACGATCGGTAACCACTTTTGAAGTTGGCAGCTACTCTTCCCAAACGCAACATCTGACAAACGAACACAAATATAGAAAAAAAGACACAATTGTTATCCAAAAAGTTTAGGTTTGAACCCACGTGACTCCAGGCTTCAACCCACGTGACTCAAGGCGTCAACCCACGTGACTTTGAAAACGATCGGTAACCACTTTTGAAGTTGGCAGCTTCTCTTTCCAAACGCAACATCTGACGAACGAACACAAATATAGAAGAAAAGACACAATTGGTATCCAAAAAGTTCAGGTTTCAACCCACGTGACTTCTGGCTTCAACCCGCGTGACCTCAGGCTCCAACCCACGTAACTTCAGGCTTCAACCCACGTGACTTTGAAAACGATCGGTAACCACTTTTGAAGTTGGCAGCTACTCTTTTCAAACGCAACATCTGACGAACGAACACAAATATAGAAAAAAAGACACAATTGTTATCCAAAAAGTTTAGGTTTGAACCCACGTGACTTTAGGCTTCATCCCACGTGACTTCAGGCTTCAACACACGTGATTTCAGGCTTCAACTCACGTGACTTCAGGCTTCAACCCACGTGACTTTGAAAACGATCGGTCACCACTTTTGATGTTGGCAGCTACTTGTTCCAAACGCAACATCAGACGAACGAACACAAATATAGAAGAAAAAACACAATTGGTATCCAAAAAGATCAGGTTTCAACCCACGTGACTTTTGGCTTCAACCCACGTGACCTCAGGCTTCAACCCACGTGACTTCAGGCTTCAACCCACGTGACATTGAAAACGATCGGTAACCACTTTTGAAGTTGGCAGCTACTCTTTCCAAACGCAACATCTGACAAACGAACACAAATATAGAAAAAAAGACACAATTGTTATCCAAAAAGTTTAGGTTAGAACCCACGTAACTCCAGGCTTCAACCCACGTGACTTCAGGCTTCAACACACGTGACTTTGGAAACGATCGGTCACCACTTTTGGAGTTGGCAGCTACTCTTTCCAAACGCAACATCTGTCGAACGAACACAAATATAAAAGAAAAGACACAATTGTTATCCAAAAAGTTCAGGTTTCAACCCACGTGACTTTTGGCTTTAACCCACGTGACTTCAGGCTTCAACCCACGTGACTTTGAGAACGATCGGTAACCACTTTTGAAGTTGGCAGCTACTCTTTCCAAACGCAACATCTGTCGAACGAACACGAATATAGAAGAAAAGACACAATTGTTATCCAAAAAGTTCAGGTTTCAACCCACGTGACTTTTGGCTTCAACCCACGTGACTTCAGGCTTCAACCCACGTGACATCAGGCTTCAACCCACGTGACTTCAGGCTTCAACCCACGTGACCTCAGGCTCCAACCCACGTAACTTCAGGCTTCAACCCACGTGACTTTGAAAACGATCGGTAACCACTTTTGAAGTTGGCAGCTACTCTTTCCAAACGCAACATCTGACGAACGAACACAAATATAGAAAAAAAGACACAATTGTTATCCAAAAAGTTTAGGTTTGAACCCACGTGACTTTAGGCTTCATCCCACGTGACTTCAGGCTTCAACCCACGTGACTTCAGGCTTCAACACACGTGACTTCAGGCTTCAACCCACGTGACTTTGAAAACGATCGGTCACCACTTTTGAAGTTGGCAGCTACTCTTTCCAAACGCAACATCTGACAAACGAACACAAATATAGAAAAAAAGACACAATTGTTATCCAAAAAGTTTAGGTTAGAACCCACGTAACTCCAGGCTTCAACCCACGTGACTTCAGGCTTCAACCCACGTGACATTGAAAACGATCGGTAACCACTTTTGAAGTTGGCAGCTACTCTTTCCAAACGCAACATCTGACAAACGAACACAAATATAGAAAAAAAGACACAATTGTTATCCAAAAAGTTTAGGTTAGAACCCACGTAACTCCAGGCTTCAACCCACGTGACTTCAGGCTTCAACCCACGTGACTTTGGAAACGATCGGTCACCACTTTTGAAGTTAACAGCTACTCTTTCCAAACGCAACATCTGTCGAACGAACACAAATATAAAAGAAAAGACACAATTGTTATCCAAAAAGTTCAGGTTTCAACCCACGTGACTTTTGGCTCTAACCCACGTGACTTCAGGCTTCAACCCACGTGACTTAAAACGTTCGTTCACCACTTTTGGAGTTGGCAGCTACTTGTTCCAAACGCAACATCTGACGAACGAACACAAAAATAGAAGAAAAGACACAATTGTTATCCAAAAAGTTCACGTTCCAACCCACGTGACTCCAGGCTCCAACCCATGTGACTTCAGGCTTTCACCCACGTGACTTTCAAAACGATCGGTCACCACTTTTGATGTTGGCAGCTACTTGTTCCAAACGCAACATCTGACGAACGAACACAAATATAGAAGAAAAGACTCAATTGTTATCCAAAAAGTTCAGGTTTCAACCCACGTGACTTTTGGCTTCAACCCACGTGACTTCAGGCTTCAATCCACGTGACCTCAGGCTTCAACCCACGTGACTTAAAACGTTCGTTCACCACTTTTGGAGTTGGCAGCTACTTGTTCCAAACGCAACATCTGACGAACGAACACAAAAATAGAAGAAAAGACACAATTGTTATCCAAAAAGTTAACGTTCCAACCCACGTGACTCCAGGCTACAACCCACGTGACTTCAGGATTTCACCCACGTGACTTTGAAAACGATCGGTCACCACTTTTGAAGTTGGCAGCTACTCTTTCCAAACGCAACATCTGACGAACGAACACAAATATAGAAGAAAAGACCAATTGTTATCCAAAAAATTCAGGTTCCAACCCACGTGACTTTTGGCTTCAACCCACGTGACTTCAGGCTTCAACCCACGTGACTTCAGGCGTCCACCCACGTGACTTTGAAAACGATCGGTAACCACTTTTAAAGTTGGCAGCTACTTTTTCCAAACGCAACATCTGACGAACGAACACAAATATAGAAGAAAAGACACAATTGGCATCCAAAAAGTTCAGGTTTTAACCCACGTGACTTTTGGCTTCAACCCACGTGACCTCAGGCTCCAACCCACGTGACTTCAGGCTCCAACCCACGTGACTTCAGGCTTCAACCCACGTGACTTTGAAAACGATCGGTAACCACTTTTGAAGTTGGCAGCTACTCTTTCCAAACGCAACATCTGACGAACGAACACAAATATAGAAATAAAGACACAATTGTTGTCCAAAAAGTTAAGGTTTGAACCCACGTGACTCCAGGCTTCAACCCACGTGACTTTGGAAACGATCGGTCACCACTTTTGAAGTTGGCAGCTACTTGTTCCAAACGCAACATCAGACGAACGAACACAAATATAGAAGAAAAAACACAATTGGTATCCAAAAAGTTCAGGTTTTAACCCACGTGACTCTTGGCTTCAACCCACGTGACTTCAGGCTTCAACTCACGTGACTTTGAAAACGATCGGTAACCACTTTTGAAGTTGGCAGCTACTTGTTCCAAACGCAACATCTGACGAACGAACACAAAAATAGAAGAAAAGACACAATTGTTATCCAAAAAGTTCAGGTTTCAACCCACGTGACTCCAGGCTCCAACCCACGTGACTTCAGGCTTTCACCCACGTGACTTTGAAAACGATCGGTCACCACTTTTGAAGTTGGCAGCTACTCTTTCCAAACGCAACATCTGACGAACGAACACAAATATAGAAGAAAAGACACAATTGTTATCCAAAAAGTTCAGGTTTCAACCCACGGGACTTTTGGCTTCAACCCACGTGACTTCAGGTTTTAACCCACGTGACTTTTGGCTTCAACCCACGTGACTTCAGGCTTCAACTCACGTGACTTTGAAAACGATCGGTAACCACTTTTGAAGTTGGCAGCTACTCTTTCCAAACGCAACATCTGACGAACGAACACAAATATAGAAGAAAAGACACAATTGGTATCCAAAAAGTTCAGGTTTTAACCCACGTGACTTCTGGCTTCAACCCACGTGACTTCAGGCTTCAACCCACGTGACTTTGGAAACGATCGGTCACCACTTTTGAAGTTGGCAGCTACTCTTTCCAAACGCAACATCTGTCGAACGAACACAAATATAGAAGAAAAGACACAATTGTTATCCAAAAAGTTCAGGTTTCAACCCACGTGACTTTTGGCTTTAACCCACGTGACTTCAGGCTTCAACCCACGTGACTTTGAAAACGATCGGTAACCACTTTTGAAAATGGCAGCTACTCTTTTCAAACGCAACATCTGACGAACGAACACAAATATAGAAAAAAAGACACAATTTTTATCCAAAAAGTTCAGGTTTGAACCCACGTGACTCCAGGCTCCAACCCACGTGACTTCAGGCTTTCACTCACGTGACTTTCAAAACGATCGGTCACCACTCTTGATGTTGGCAGCTACTTGTACCAAACGCAACCTCTGACGAACGAACACAAATATAGAAGAAAGGACTCAATTGTTATCCAAAAAGTTCAGGTTTCAACCCACGTGACTTTTGGCTTCAACCCACGTGACTTCAGGCTTCGATCCACGTGACCTCAGGCTTCAACCCACGTGACTTTAAACGTTCGTTCACCACTTTTGGAGTTGGCAGCTACTTGTTCCAAACGCAACATCTGACGAACGAACACAAAAATAGAAGAAAAGACACAATTGTTATCCAAAAAGTTCACGCTCCAACCCACGTGACTCCAGGCTCCAACCCACGTGACTTCAGGCTTTCACCCACGTGACTTTGAAAACGATCGGTCACCACTTTTGAAGTTGGCAGCTACTCTTTCCAAACGCAACATCTGACGAACGAACACAAATATAGAAGAAAAGACACAATTGTTATCCAAAAAGATCAGGTTCCAACCCACGTGACTTTTGGCTTCAACCCACGTGACTTCAGGCTTCAACCCACGTGACATCAGACTTCAACCCACGTGACTTCAGGCTTCAACCCACGTGACTTTGAAAACGATCGGTCACCACTTTTGATGTTGGCAGCTACTTGTTCCAAACGCAACATCAGACGAACGAACACAAATATAGAAGAAAAAACACAATTGGTATCCAAAAAGTTCAGGTTTCAACCCACGTGACTTTTGGCTTTAACCCACGTGACTTCAGACTTCAACCCACGTGACTTTGAAAACGATCGGTCACCACTTTTGATGTTGGCAGCTACTTGTTCCAAACGCAACATCAGACGAACGAACACAAATATAGAAGAAAAAACACAATTGGTATCCAAAAAGATCAGGTTTTAACCCACGTGACTTTTGGCTTCAACCCACGTGACCTCAGGCTTCAACCCACGTGACTTCAGGCTTCAACCCACGTGACATTGAAAACGATCGGTAACCACTTTTGAAGTTGGCAGCTACTCTTTCCAAACGCAACATCTGACAAACGAACACAAATATAGAAAAAAAGACACAATTGTTTTCCAAAAAGTTTAGGTTAGAACCCACGTAACTCCAGGCTTCAACCCACGTGACTTCAGGCTTCAACCCACGTGACTTTGGAAACGATCGGTCACCACTTTTGAAGTTGGCAGCTACTCTTTCCAAACGCAACATCTGTCGAACGAACACAAATATAGAAGAAAAGACACAATTGTTATCCAAAAAGTTCAGGTTTCAACCCACGTGACTTTTGGCTTTAACCCACGTGACTTCAGGCTTCAACCCACGTGACTTTGAAAACGATCGGTAACCACTTTTGAAGTTGGCAGCTATTCTTTCCAAACGCAACATCTGTCGAACGAACACGAATATAGAAGAAAAGACACAATTGTTATCCAAAAAGTTCAGGTTTCAACCCACGTGACTTTTGGCTTCAACCCACGTGACTTCAGGCTTCGATCCACGTGACCTCAGGCTTCAACCCACGTGACTTAAAACGTTCGTTCACCACTTTTGGAGTTGGCAGCTACTTGTTCCAAACGCAACATCTGACGAACGAACACAAAAATAGAAGAAAAGACACAATTGTTATCCAAAAAGTTCACGCTCCAACCCACGTGACTCCAGGCTCCAACCCACGTGACTTCAGGCTTTCACCCACGTGACTTTGAAAACGATCGGTCACCACTTTTGAAGTTGGCAGCTACTCTTTCCAAACGCAACATCTGACGAACGAACACAAATATAGAAGAAAAGACACAATTGTTATCCAAAAAGTTCAGGTTCCAACCCACGTGACTCTTGGCTTCAACCCACGTGACTTCAGGCTTCAACCCACTTGACTTCAGGCGTCCACCCACGTGACTTTGAAAACGATCGGTAACCACTTTTAAAGTTGGCAGCTACTCTTTCCAAACGCAACATCTGACGAACGAACACAAATATAGAAGAAAAGACACAATTGGTATCCAAAAAGTTCAGGTTTTAACCCACGTGACTTTTGGCTTCAAACCACGTGACCTCAGGCTCCAACCCACGTGACTTCAGGCTTCAACCCACGTGACTTTGAAAACGATCGGTAACCACTTTTGAAGTTGGCAGCTACTCTTTCCAAACGCAACATCTGACGAACGAACACAAATATAGAAATAAAGACACAATTATTGTTATCCAAAAAGTTTAGGTTTGAACACACGTGACTCCAGACTTCAACACACGTGACTTCAGGCTTAAACCCACGTGACTTTGGAAACGATCGGTCACCACTTTTGATGTTGGCAGCTACTTGTTCCAAACGCAACATCTGACGAACGAACACAAATATAGAAGAAAAAACACAATTGGTATCCAAAAAGTTCAGGTTTTAACCCACGTGACTTTTGGCTTCAACCCACGTGACTTCAGGCTTCAACTCACGTGACTTTGAAAACGATCGGTAACCACTTTTGAAGTTGGCAGCTACTCTTTCCAAACGCAACATCTGACGAACGAACACAAATATAGAAGAAAAGACACAATTGGTATCCAAAAAGTTCAGGTTTCAACCCACGTGACTTCTGGCTTCAACCCACGTGACTTCAGGCTTCAACCCACGTGACTTTGGAAACGATCGGTCACCACTTTTGAAGTTGGCAGCTACTCTTTCCAAACGCAACATCTGTCGAACGAACACAAATATAGAAGAAAAGACACAATTGTTATCCAAAAAGTTCAGGTTTCAACCCACGTGACTTTTGGCTTCAACCCACGTGACTTCAGGCTTCAACCCACGTGACTTTGAAAACGATCGGTAACCACTTTTGAAAATGGCAGCTACTCTTTTCAAACGCAACATCTGACGAACGAACACAAATATAGAAAAAAAGACACAATTTTTATCCAAAAAGTTCAGGTTTGAACCCACGTGACTCCAGGCTCCAACCCACGTGACTTTCAAAACGATCGGTCACCACTCTTGATGTTGGCAGCTACTTGTACCAAACGCAACATCTGACGAACGAACACAAATATAGAAGAAAGGACTCAATTGTTATCCAAAAAGTTCAGGTTTCAACCCACGTGACTTTTGGCTTCAACCCACGTGACTTCAGGCTTCGATCCACGTGACCTCAGGCTTCAACCCACGTGACTTTAAACGTTCGTTCACCACTTTTGGAGTTGGCAGCTACTTGTTCCAAACGCAACATCTGACGAACGAACACAAAAATAGAAGAAAAGACACAATTGTTATCCAAAAAGTTCACGCTCCAACCCACGTGACTCCAGGCTTCAACCCACGTGACTTCAGGCTTCAACCCACGTGACTTCAGGCGTCCACCCACGTGACTTTGAAAACGATCGGTAACCACTTTAAAAGTTGGCAGCTACTCTTTCCAAACGCAACATCTGACGAACGAACACAAATATAGAAGAAAAGACACAATTGGTATCCAAAAAGTTCAGGTTTTAACCCACGTGACTTTTGGCTTTAACCCACGTGACTTCAGGCTTCAACCCACGTGACTTTGAAAACGATCGGTAACCACTTTTGAAAATGGCAGCTACTCTTTCCAAACGCAACATCTGACGAACGAACACAAATATAGAAAGAAAGACACAATTGTTATCCAAAAAGTTCAGGTTTGAACCCACGTGACTCCAGGCTCCAACCCACGTGACTTCAGGCTTCAATCCACGTGACCTCAGGCTTCAACCTACGTGACTTAAAACGTTCGTTCACCACTTTTGGAGTTGGCAGCTACTTGTTCCAAACGCAACATCTGACGAACGAACACAAAAATAGAAGAAAAGACACAATTGTTATCCAAAAAGTTCACGTTCCAACCCACGTGACTCCAGGCTCCAACCCACGTGACTTCAGGCTTCCACCCACGTGACTTTGAAAACGATCGGTCACCACTTTTGAAGTTGGCAGCTACTCTTTCCAAACGCAACATCTGACGAACGAACACAAATATAGAAGAAAAGACACAATTGTTATCCAAAAAGTTCAGGTTCCAACCCACGTGACTTTTGGCTTCAACCCACGTGACTTCAGGCTTCAACCCACGTGACTTCAGGCTTCAACCCACGTGACTTCAGGCGTCCACCCACGTGACTTTGAAAACGATCGGTAACCACTTTTAAAGTTGGCAGCTACTCTTTCCAAACGCAACATCTGACGAACGAACAGAAATATAGAAGAAAAGACACAATTGGTATCCAAAAAGTTCAGGTTTTAACCCACGTGACTTTTGGCTTCAACCCACGTGACCTCAGGCTTCAACCCACGTGACTTCAGGCTTCAGCCCACGTGACTTTGAAAACGATCGGTAACCACTTTTGAAGTTGGCAGCTACTCTTTCCAAACGCAACATCTGACGAACGAACACAAATATGGAAGAAAAAACACAATTGTTATCCAAAAAGTTCGGGTTTTAACCCACGTGACTTTAGGCTCCAACCCACGTGACTTCAAGCTTCAACCCACGTGACTTCAGGCTTCAACCCACGTGACATCAGGCTTCAACCCACGTGACTTCAGGCTTCAACCCACGTGACTTTGAAAACGATCGGTCACCACTTTTGATGTTGGCAGCTACTTGTTCCAAACGCAACATCAGACGAACGAACACAAATATAGAAGAAAAAACACAATTGGTATCCAAAAAGTTCAGGTTTCAACCCACGTGACTTTTGGCTTCAACCCACGTGACATCAGGCTCCAACTCACGTGACTTTGAAAACGATCGGTAACCACTTTTGAAGTTGGCAGCTACTCTTCCCAAACGCAACATCTGACAAACGAACACAAATATAGAAAAAAAGACACAATTGTTATCCAAAAAGTTTAGGTTTGAACCCACGTGACTCCAGGCTTCAACCCACGTGACTCAAGGCGTCAACCCACGTGACTTTGAAAACGATCGGTAACCACTTTTGAAGTTGGCAGCTTCTCTTTCCAAACGCAACATCTGACGAACGAACACAAATATAGAAGAAAAGACACAATTGGTATCCAAAAAGTTCAGGTTTCAACCCACGTGACTTCTGGCTTCAACCCGCGTGACCTCAGGCTCCAACCCACGTAACTTCAGGCTTCAACCCACGTGACTTTGAAAACGATCGGTAACCACTTTTGAAGTTGGCAGCTACTCTTTTCAAACGCAACATCTGACGAACGAACACAAATATAGAAAAAAAGACACAATTGTTATCCAAAAAGTTTAGGTTTGAACCCACGTGACTTTAGGCTTCATCCCACGTGACTTCAGGCTTCAACACACGTGATTTCAGGCTTCAACTCACGTGACTTCAGGCTTCAACCCACGTGACTTTGAAAACGATCGGTCACCACTTTTGATGTTGGCAGCTACTTGTTCCAAACGCAACATCAGACGAACGAACACAAATATAGAAGAAAAAACACAATTGGTATCCAAAAAGATCAGGTTTCAACCCACGTGACTTTTGGCTTCAACCCACGTGACCTCAGGCTTCAACCCACGTGACTTCAGGCTTCAACCCACGTGACATTGAAAACGATCGGTAACCACTTTTGAAGTTGGCAGCTACTCTTTCCAAACGCAACATCTGACAAACGAACACAAATATAGAAAAAAAGACACAATTGTTATCCAAAAAGTTTAGGTTAGAACCCACGTAACTCCAGGCTTCAACCCACGTGACTTCAGGCTTCAACCCACGTGACATTGAAAACGATCGGTAACCACTTTTGAAGTTGGCAGCTACTCTTTCCAAACGCAACATCTGACAAACGAACACAAATATAGAAAAAAAGACACAATTGTTATCCAAAAAGTTTAGGTTAGAACCCACGTAACTCCAGGCTTCAACCCACGTGACTTCAGGCTTCAACCCACGTGACTTTGAGAACGATCGGTAACCACTTTTGAAGTTGGCAGCTACTCTTTCCAAACGCAACATCTGTCGAACGAACACGAATATAGAAGAAAAGACACAATTGTTATCCAAAAAGTTCAGGTTTCAACCCACGTGACTTTTGGCTTCAACCCACGTGACTTCAGGCTTCAACCCACGTGACATCAGGCTTCAACCCACGTGACTTCAGGCTTCAACCCACGTGACCTCAGGCTCCAACCCACGTAACTTCAGGCTTCAACCCACGTGACTTTGAAAACGATCGGTAACCACTTTTGAAGTTGGCAGCTACTCTTTCCAAACGCAACATCTGACGAACGAACACAAATATAGAAAAAAAGACACAATTGTTATCCAAAAAGTTTAGGTTTGAACCCACGTGACTTTAGGCTTCATCCCACGTGACTTCAGGCTTCAACCCACGTGACTTCAGGCTTCAACACACGTGACTTCAGGCTTCAACCCACGTGACTTTGAAAACGATCGGTCACCACTTTTGAAGTTGGCAGCTACTCTTTCCAAACGCAACATCTGACAAACGAACACAAATATAGAAAAAAAGACCCAATTGTTATCCAAAAAGTTTAGGTTAGAACCCACGTAACTCCAGGCTTCAACCCACGTGACTTCAGGCTTCAACCCACGTGACATTGAAAACGATCGGTAACCACTTTTGAAGTTGGCAGCTACTCTTTCCAAACGCAACATCTGACAAACGAACACAAATATAGAAAAAAAGACACAATTGTTATCCAAAAAGTTTAGGTTAGAACCCACGTAACTCCAGGCTTCAACCCACGTGACTTCAGGCTTCAACCCACGTGACTTTGGAAACGATCGGTCACCACTTTTGAAGTTGGCAGCTACTCTTTCCAAACGCAACATCTGTCGAACGAACACAAATATAAAAGAAAAGACACAATTGTTATCCAAAAAGTTCAGGTTTCAACCCACGTGACTTTTGGCTCTAACCCACGTGACTTCAGGCTTCAACCCACGTGACTTAAAACGTTCGTTCACCACTTTTGGAGTTGGCAGCTACTTGTTCCAAACGCAACATCTGACGAACGAACACAAAAATAGAAGAAAAGACACAATTGTTATCCAAAAAGTTCACGTTCCAACCCACGTGACTCCAGGCTCCAACCCATGTGACTTCAGGCTTTCACCCACGTGACTTTCAAAACGATCGGTCACCACTTTTGATGTTGGCAGCTACTTGTTCCAAACGCAACATCTGACGAACGAACACAAATATAGAAGAAAAGACTCAATTGTTATCCAAAAAGTTCAGGTTTCAACCCACGTGACTTTTGGCTTCAACCCACGTGACTTCAGGCTTCAATCCACGTGACCTCAGGCTTCAACCCACGTGACTTAAAACGTTCGTTCACCACTTTTGGAGTTGGCAGCTACTTGTTCCAAACGCAACATCTGACGAACGAACACAAAAATAGAAGAAAAGACACAATTGTTATCCAAAAAGTTAACGTTCCAACCCACGTGACTCCAGGCTACAACCCACGTGACTTCAGGATTTCACCCACGTGACTTTGAAAACGATCGGTCACCACTTTTGAAGTTGGCAGCTACTCTTTCCAAACGCAACATCTGACGAACGAACACAAATATAGAAGAAAAGACCAATTGTTATCCAAAAAATTCAGGTTCCAACCCACGTGACTTTTGGCTTCAACCCACGTGATTTCAGGCTTCAACCCACGTGACTTCAGGCGTCCACCCACGTGACTTTGAAAACGATCGGTAACCACTTTTAAAGTTGGCAGCTACTTTTTCCAAACGCAACATCTGACGAACGAACACAAATATAGAAGAAAAGACACAATTGGCATCCAAAAAGTTCAGGTTTTAACCCACGTGACTTTTGGCTTCAACCCACGTGACCTCAGGCTCCAACCCACGTGACTTCAGGCTTCAACCCACGTGACTTCAGGCTTCAACCCACGTGACTTTGAAAACGATCGGTAACCACTTTTGAAGTTGGCAGCTACTCTTTCCAAACGCAACATCTGACGAACGAACACAAATATAGAAATAAAGACACAATTGTTGTCCAAAAAGTTAAGGTTTGAACCCACGTGACTCCAGGCTTCAACCCACGTGACTTTGGAAACGATCGGTCACCACTTTTGATGTTGGCAGCTACTTGTTCCAAACGCAACATCAGACGAACGAACACAAATATAGAAGAAAAAACACAATTGGTATCCAAAAAGATCAGGTTTCAACCCACGTGACTTTTGGCTTCAACCCACGTGACCTCAGGCTTCAACCCACGTGACTTCAGGCTTCAACCCACGTGACATTGAAAACGATCGGTAACCACTTTTGAAGTTGGCAGCTACTCTTTCCAAACGCAACATCTGACAAACGAACACAAATATAGAAAAAAAGACACAATTGTTATCCAAAAAGTTTAGGTTAGAACCCACGTAACTCCAGGCTTCAACCCACGTGACTTCAGGCTTCAACCCACGTGACATTGAAAACGATCGGTAACCACTTTTGAAGTTGGCAGCTACTCTTTCCAAACGCAACATCTGACAAACGAACACAAATATAGAAAAAAAGACACAATTGTTATCCAAAAAGTTTAGGTTAGAACCCACGTAACTCCAGGCTTCAACCCACGTGACTTCAGGCTTCAACCCACGTGACTTTGAGAACGATCGGTAACCACTTTTGAAGTTGGCAGCTACTCTTTCCAAACGCAACATCTGTCGAACGAACACGAATATAGAAGAAAAGACACAATTGTTATCCAAAAAGTTCAGGTTTCAACCCACGTGACTTTTGGCTTCAACCCACGTGACTTCAGGCTTCAACCCACGTGACATCAGGCTTCAACCCACGTGACTTCAGGCTTCAACCCACGTGACCTCAGGCTCCAACCCACGTAACTTCAGGCTTCAACCCACGTGACTTTGAAAACGATCGGTAACCACTTTTGAAGTTGGCAGCTACTCTTTCCAAACGCAACATCTGACGAACGAACACAAATATAGAAAAAAAGACACAATTGTTATCCAAAAAGTTTAGGTTTGAACCCACGTGACTTTAGGCTTCATCCCACGTGACTTCAGGGTTCAACCCACGTGACTTCAGGCTTCAACACACGTGACTTCAGGCTTCAACCCACGTGACTTTGAAAACGATCGGTCACCACTTTTGAAGTTGGCAGCTACTCTTTCCAAACGCAACATCTGACAAACGAACACAAATATAGAAAAAAAGACACAATTGTTATCCAAAAAGTTTAGGTTAGAACCCACGTAACTCCAGGCTTCAACCCACGTGACTTCAGGCTTCAACCCACGTGACATTGAAAACGATCGGTAACCACTTTTGAAGTTGGCAGCTACTCTTTCCAAACGCAACATCTGACAAACGAACACAAATATAGAAAAAAAGACACAATTGTTATCCAAAAAGTTTAGGTTAGAACCCACGTAACTCCAGGCTTCAACCCACGTGACTTCAGGCTTCAACCCACGTGACTTTGGAAACGATCGGTCACCACTTTTGAAGTTGGCAGCTACTCTTTCCAAACGCAACATCTGTCGAACGAACACAAATATAAAAGAAAAGACACAATTGTTATCCAAAAAGTTCAGGTTTCAACCCACGTGACTTTTGGCTCTAACCCACGTGACTTCAGGCTTCAACCCACGTGACTTAAAACGTTCGTTCACCACTTTTGGAGTTGGCAGCTACTTGTTCCAAACGCAACATCTGACGAACGAACACAAAAATAGAAGAAAAGACACAATTGTTATCCAAAAAGTTCACGTTCCAACCCACGTGACTCCAGGCTCCAACCCATGTGACTTCAGGCTTTCACCCACGTGACTTTCAAAACGATCGGTCACCACTTTTGATGTTGGCAGCTACTTGTTCCAAACGCAACATCTGACGAACGAACACAAATATAGAAGAAAAGACTCAATTGTTATCCAAAAAGTTCAGGTTTCAACCCACGTGACTTTTGGCTTCAACCCACGTGACTTCAGGCTTCAATCCACGTGACCTCAGGCTTCAACCCACGTGACTTAAAACGTTCGTTCACCACTTTTGGAGTTGGCAGCTACTTGTTCCAAACGCAACATCTGACGAACGAACACAAAAATAGAAGAAAAGACACAATTGTTATCCAAAAAGTTAACGTTCCAACCCACGTGACTCCAGGCTACAACCCACGTGACTTCAGGATTTCACCCACGTGACTTTGAAAACGATCGGTCACCACTTTTGAAGTTGGCAGCTACTCTTTCCAAACGCAACATCTGACGAACGAACACAAATATAGAAGAAAAGACCAATTGTTATCCAAAAAATTCAGGTTCCAACCCACGTGACTTTTGGCTTCAACCCACGTGATTTCAGGCTTCAACCCACGTGACTTCAGGCGTCCACCCACGTGACTTTGAAAACGATCGGTAACCACTTTTAAAGTTGGCAGCTACTTTTTCCAAACGCAACATCTGACGAACGAACACAAATATAGAAGAAAAGACACAATTGGCATCCAAAAAGTTCAGGTTTTAACCCACGTGACTTTTGGCTTCAACCCACGTGACCTCAGGCTCCAACCCACGTGACTTCAGGCTCCAACCCACGTGACTTCAGGCTTCAACCCACGTGACTTTGAAAACGATCGGTAACCACTTTTGAAGTTGGCAGCTACTCTTTCCAAACGCAACATCTGACGAACGAACACAAATATAGAAATAAAGACACAATTGTTGTCCAAAAAGTTAAGGTTTGAACCCACGTGACTCCAGGCTTCAACCCACGTGACTTTGGAAACGATCGGTCACCACTTTTGAAGTTGGCAGCTACTTGTTCCAAACGCAACATCAGACGAACGAACACAAATATAGAAGAAAAAACACAATTGGTATCCAAAAAGTTCAGGTTTTAACCCACGTGACTCTTGGCTTCAACCCACGTGACTTCAGGCTTCAACTCACGTGACTTTGAAAACGATCGGTAACCACTTTTGAAGTTGGCAGCTACTTGTTCCAAACGCAACATCTGACGAACGAACACAAAAATAGAAGAAAAGACACAATTGTTATCCAAAAAGTTCAGGTTTCAACCCACGTGACTCCAGGCTCCAACCCACGTGACTTCAGGCTTTCACCCACGTGACTTTGAGAACGATCGGTCACCACTTTTGAAGTTGGCAGCTACTCTTTCCAAACGCAACATCTGACGAACGAACACAAATATAGAAGAAAAGACACAATTGTTATCCAAAAAGTTCAGGTTTCAACCCACGGGACTTTTGGCTTCAACCCACGTGACTTCAGGTTTTAACCCACGTGACTTTTGGCTTCAACCCACGTGACTTCAGGCTTCAACTCACGTGACTTTGAAAACGATCGGTAACCACTTTTGAAGTTGGCAGCTACTCTTTCCAAACGCAACATCTGACGAACGAACACAAATATAGAAGAAAAGACACAATTGGTATCCAAAAAGTTCAGGTTTTAACCCACGTGACTTCTGGCTTCAACCCACGTGACTTCAGGCTTCAACCCACGTGACTTTGGAAACGATCGGTCACCACTTTTGAAGTTGGCAGCTACTCTTTCCAAACGCAACATCTGTCGAACGAACACAAATATAGAAGAAAAGACACAATTGTTATCCAAAAAGTTCAGGTTTCAACCCACGTGACTTTTGGCTTTAACCCACGTGACTTCAGGCTTCAACCCACGTGACTTTGAAAACGATCGGTAACCACTTTTGAAAATGGCAGCTACTCTTTTCAAACGCAACATCTGACGAACGAACACAAATATAGAAAAAAAGACACAATTTTTATCCAAAAAGTTCAGGTTTGAACCCACGTGACTCCAGGCTCCAACCCACGTGACTTCAGGCTTTCACTCACGTGACTTTCAAAACGATCGGTCACCACTCTTGATGTTGGCAGCTACTTGTACCAAACGCAACCTCTGACGAACGAACACAAATATAGAAGAAAGGACTCAATTGTTATCCAAAAAGTTCAGGTTTCAACCCACGTGACTTTTGGCTTCAACCCACGTGACTTCAGGCTTCGATCCACGTGACCTCAGGCTTCAACCCACGTGACTTTAAACGTTCGTTCACCACTTTTGGAGTTGGCAGCTACTTGTTCCAAACGCAACATCTGACGAACGAACACAAAAATAGAAGAAAAGACACAATTGTTATCCAAAAAGTTCACGCTCCAACCCACGTGACTCCAGGCTCCAACCCACGTGACTTCAGGCTTTCACCCACGTGACTTTGAAAACGATCGGTCACCACTTTTGAAGTTGGCAGCTACTCTTTCCAAACGCAACATCTGACGAACGAACACAAATATAGAAGAAAAGACACAATTGTTATCCAAAAAGTTCAGGTTCCAACCCACGTGACTTTTGGCTTCAACCCACGTGACTTCAGGCTTCAACCCACGTGACTTCAGGCGTCCACCCACGTGACTTTGAAAACGATCGGTAACCACTTTAAAAGTTGGCAGCTACTCTTTCCAAACGCAACATCTGACGAACGAACACAAATATAGAAGAAAAGACACAATTGGTATCCAAAAAGTTCAGGTTTTAACCCACGTGACTTTTGGCTTTAACCCACGTGACTTCAGGCTTCAACCCACGTGACTTTGAAAACGATCGGTAACCACTTTTGAAAATGGCAGCTACTCTTTCCAAACGCAACATCTGACGAACGAACACAAATATAGAAAGAAAGACACAATTGTTATCCAAGAAGTTCAGGTTTGAACCCACGTGACTCCAGGCTCCAACCCACGTGACTTCAGGCTTCAATCCACGTGACCTCAGGCTTCAACCTACGTGACTTAAAACGTTCGTTCACCACTTTTGGAGTTGGCAGCTACTTGTTCCGAACGCAACATCTGACGAACGAACACAAAAATAGAAGAAAAGACACAATTGTTATCCAAAAAGTTCACGTTCCAACCCACGTGACTCCAGGCTCCAACCCACGTGACTTCAGGCTTCAACCCACGTGACTTCAGGCGTCCACCCACGTGACTTTGAAAACGATCGGTAACCACTTTTAAAGTTGGCAGCTACTCTTTCCAAACGCAACATCTGACGAACGAACAGAAATATAGAAGAAAAGACACAATTGGTATCCAAAAAGTTCAGGTTTTAACCCACGTGACTTTTGGCTTCAACTCACGTGACCTCAGGCTTCAACCCACGTGACTTCAGGCTTCAGCCCACGTGACTTTGAAAACGATCGGTAACCACTTTTGAAGTTGGCAGCTACTCTTTCCAAACGCAACATCTGACGAACGAACACAAATATGGAAGAAAAAACACAATTGTTATCCAAAAAGTTCGGGTTTTAACCCACGTGACTTTAGGCTCCAACCCACGTGACTTCAAGCTTCAACCCACGTGACTTCAGGCTCCAACCCACGTGACATCAGGCTTCAACCCACGTGACTTCAGGCTTCAACCCACGTGACTTTGAAAACGATCGGTCACCACTTTTGATGTTGGCAGCTACTTGTTCCAAACGCAACATCAGACGAACGAACACAAATATAGAAGAAAAAACACAATTGGTATCCAAAAAGTTCAGGTTTCAACCCACGTGACTTTTGGCTTCAACCCACGTGACATCAGGCTCCAACTCACGTGACTTTGAAAACGATCGGTAACCACTTTTGAAGTTGGCAGCTACTCTTCCCAAACGCAACATCTGACAAACGGACACAAATATAGAAAAAAAGACACAATTGTTATCCAAAAAGTTTAGGTTTGAACCCACGTGACTCCAGGCTTCAACCCACGTGACTCAAGGCGTCAACCCACGTGACTTTGAAAACGATCGGTAACCACTTTTGAAGTTGGCAGCTTCTCTTTCCAAACGCAACATCTGACGAACGAACACAAATATAGAAGAAAAGACACAATTGGTATCCAAAAAGTTCAGGTTTCAACCCACGTGACTTCTGGCTTCAACCCGCGTGACCTCAGGCTCCAACCCACGTAACTTCAGGCTTCAACCCACGTGACTTTGAAAACGATCGGTAACCACTTTTGAAGTTGGCAGCTACTCTTTTCAAACGCAACATCTGACAAACGAACACAAATATAGAAAAAAAGAAACAATTGTTATCCAAAAAGTATAGGTTTGAACCCACGTGACTTTAGGCTTCATCCCACGTGACTTCAGGCTTCAACCCACGTGATTTCAGGCTTCAACTCACGTGACTTCAGGCTTCAACCCACGTGACTTTGAAAACGATCGGTCACCACTTTTGATGTTGGCAGCTACTTGTTCCAAACGCAACATCAGACGAACGAACACAAATATAGAAGAAAAAACACAATTGGTATCCAAAAAGATCAGGTTTCAACCCACGTGACTTTTGGCTTCAACCCACGTGACCTCAGGCTTCAACCCACGTGACTTCGGGCTTCAACCCACGTGACATTGAAAACGATCGGTAACCACTTTTGAAGTTGGCAGCTACTCTTTCCAAACGCAACATCTGACAAACGAACACAAATATAGAAAAAAAGACACAATTGTTATCCAAAAAGTTTAGGTTAGAACCCACGTAACTCCAGGCTTCAACCCACGTGACTTCAGGCTTCAACACACGTGACTTTGGAAACGATCGGTCACCACTTTTGGAGTTGGCAGCTACTCTTTCCAAACGCAACATCTGTCGAACGAACACAAATATAAAAGAAAAGACACAATTGTTATCCAAAAAGTTCAGGTTTCAACCCACGTGACTTTTGGCTTTAACCCACGTGACTTCAGGCTTCAACCCACGTGACTTTGAGAACGATCGGTAACCACTTTTGAAGTTGGCAGCTACTCTTTCCAAACGCAACATCTGTCGAACGAACACGAATATAGAAGAAAAGACACACTTGTTATCCAAAAAGTTCAGGTTTCAACCCACGTGACTTTTGGCTTCAACCCACGTGACTTCAGGCTTCAACCCACGTGACATCAGGCGTCCACCCACGTGACTTTGAAAACGATCGGTAACCACTTTTAAAGTTGGCAGCTACTCTTTCCAAACGCAACATCTGACGAACGAACACAAATATAGAAGAAAAGACACAATTGTTATCCAAAAAGTTCAGGTTCCAACCCACGTGACTTTTGGCTTTAACCCACGTGACTTCAGGCTTCAACCTACGTGACTTCAGGCGTCCACCCACGTGACTTTGAAAACGATCGGTAACCACTTTTAAAGTTGGCAGCTACTCTTTCCAAACGCAACATCTGACGAACGAACACAAATATAGAAGAAAAGACACATATGGTATCCAAAAAGTTCAGGTTTTAACCCACGTGACTCTTGGCTTCAACCCACGTGACCTCAGGCTCCAACCCACGTGACTTCAGGCTTCAACCCACGTGACTTTGAAAACGATCGGTAACCACTTTTGAAGTTGGCAGCTACTCTTTCCAAACGCAACATCTGACGAACGAACACAAATATAGAAAAAAAGACACAATTGTTATCCAAAAAGTTGAGGTTTGAACCCACGTGACTCCAGGCTTCAACCCACGTGACTTTGGAAACGATCGGTCACCACTTTTGATGTTGGCAGCTACTTGTTCCAAACGCAACATCTGACGAACGAACACAAATATAGAAGAAAAGACTCAATTGTTATCCAAAAAGTTCAGGTTTCAACCCACGTGACTTTTGGCTTCAACCCACGTGACTTCAGGCTTCAATCCACGTGACCTCAGGCTTCAACCCACGTGACTTAAAACGTTCGTTCACCACTTTTGGAGTTGGCAGCTACTTGTTCCAAACGCAACATCTGACGAACGAACACAAAAATAGAAGAAAAGACACAATTGTTATCCAAAAAGTTAACGTTCCAACCCACGTGACTCCAGGCTACAACCCAC
This sequence comes from Anaspis maculata, assembly GCA_949128115.1. Classification (NCBI taxonomy): domain Eukaryota; kingdom Metazoa; phylum Arthropoda; class Insecta; order Coleoptera; family Scraptiidae; genus Anaspis; species Anaspis maculata. The sequence continues at coordinate 76,439 of OX421968.1, read as the reverse complement.
GTGACTTCAGGATTTCACCCACGTGACTTTGAAAACGATCGGTCACCACTTTTGAAGTTGGCAGCTACTCTTTCCAAACGCAACATCTGACGAACGAACACAAATATAGAAGAAAAGACCAATTGTTATCCAAAAAATTCAGGTTCCAACCCACGTGACTTTTGGCTTCAACCCACGTGATTTCAGGCTTCAACCCACGTGACTTCAGGCGTCCACCCACGTGACTTTGAAAACGATCGGTAACCACTTTTAAAGTTGGCAGCTACTTTTTCCAAACGCAACATCTGACGAACGAACACAAATATAGAAGAAAAGACACAATTGGCATCCAAAAAGTTCAGGTTTTAACCCACGTGACTTTTGGCTTCAACCCACGTGACCTCAGGCTCCAACCCACGTGACTTCAGGCTCCAACCCACGTGACTTCAGGCTTCAACCCACGTGACTTTGAAAACGATCGGTAACCACTTTTGAAGTTGGCAGCTACTCTTTCCAAACGCAACATCTGACGAACGAACACAAATATAGAAATAAAGACACAATTGTTGTCCAAAAAGTTAAGGTTTGAACCCACGTGACTCCAGGCTTCAACCCACGTGACTTTGGAAACGATCGGTCACCACTTTTGAAGTTGGCAGCTACTTGTTCCAAACGCAACATCAGACGAACGAACACAAATATAGAAAAAAAAACACAATTGGTATCCAAAAAGTTCAGGTTTTAACCCACGTGACTCTTGGCTTCAACCCACGTGACTTCAGGCTTCAACTCACGTGACTTTGAAAACGATCGGTAACCACTTTTGAAGTTGGCAGCTACTTGTTCCAAACGCAACATCTGACGAACGAACACAAAAATAGAAGAAAAGACACAATTGTTATCCAAAAAGTTCAGGTTTCAACCCACGTGACTCCAGGCTCCAACCCACGTGACTTCAGGCTTTCACCCACGTGACTTTGAGAACGATCGGTCACCACTTTTGAAGTTGGCAGCTACTCTTTCCAAACGCAACATCTGACGAACGAACACAAATATAGAAGAAAAGACACAATTGTTATCCAAAAAGTTCAGGTTTCAACCCACGGGACTTTTGGCTTCAACCCACGTGACTTCAGGTTTTAACCCACGTGACTTTTGGCTTCAACCCACGTGACTTCAGGCTTCAACTCACGTGACTTTGAAAACGATCGGTAACCACTTTTGAAGTTGGCAGCTACTCTTTCCAAACGCAACATCTGACGAACGAACACAAATATAAACTGCTTGACAATTGAACTGCAACACCTAAAAATTAGGTGCGTTTTCAAATTGAGATAGCTCAAAAAATATTTGACGGATTTCAGAAATTCAGGCATGTGAGGAAAGTTCATTCTTTTGACTATCGAGTGCTGGTATTGATGATAAGTTTGATTGCACAATTTGTCATATACAGGGTGCCAACGGAGAGCGTGCAGATATGGGCAATCTTGCACCTTGTGCAACTTTCGAAAAAAAAGTCCGAGATTTTTTCTATCGCGTGCTTTTGAAAGGTTGAATCATTATGCCAAAACGGTTTTGGAATTTTGACCCCAACTTTTTTTTTCAAAAAATTGTGCTCAATTTTCTGAAATATGCACTTTCTGATTAAGAAAAACGAGAAGAAAAAGAAATAGAGACATTGTTTGTTTTCAAACGGCGTCCATATTGAATTTACTTACATAGATTTTCATTTGAGCCTCCACATCCCCTAGAAACTACCCCTTTCGGGACACCGTCTCACAACAAGATATGCAATGCTTCATTTAAAAGGCCTAAGAAAAGTACTCATCAATAATTGGATTGAAATAAGTATACTAGGATGACCCCACACGTACAGCTCCCTAAAAACCACCCCTTGACTTCAAGGGACAGGGTTGGTATGATAAGACATGCAATAGATGAAAATTCCAAAAAACGTCTTTTTCAACTGTTCCACTAAAAAAGTGATGCTACACGATTGGTGTTTTCTACGATGATAGTACAAAACCTTTCCTGAAACTACCCCTAGAAATCGCCCCTTTAGTAAAAGGTATGCAATACCTCATTCAGAAGCTCAGAGAAGGTGCGATTGAATAAGTTCAAAATGATTTCGCGATGACCTTACACGCATCAAGGTAAAGGCTATGCGATATTGGAGGGGTAGTTGAAGGGGTAGTGTCGGGTAGATATGTGAATGAAATCATCGTAGCGGCAAACTATTGCGACAGATTTTGAAAAAATTCCAACAAATGAGGTATTGCGGAAGTATGTACTGGTTCTTTAAAGGGTAGTTTTTTTTTCCGAGGGGGTAGCTACTGTTGGGATGACCTACGCAGAGGGTCATCGTGTAGCATCACTTTTTTAGTGGAACAGTTGAAAAAGACTTTTTTTGGAATTTTCATGTACATATTGCATGTCTTATCATACCAACCCTGTCCCTTGGAGTCAAGGAGTGGTTTTTAGGGAGCTGTACGTGTGGAGTCATCGCAGTATCCTTATTTCAATCCAATTATTGACGAGTAATTACCTTATGCCTTTTAAATGAAGCATTGCATATCTTGTTGTGAGACGGTGTCCCAAAAGGGGTAGTTTCTAGGGGATGTGGAGACTCAAATAAAAATCTTCGTAAGCAAATTCAATATGAACGCCGTTTGAGAACAAACAATTTCTCTATTTTTATTTCTTAATCAGAAAGTGCATATTTCAGAAAATTAAGCACAATTTTTTGAAAAAAAAAGTTAGGGTCAAAATTCTAAAACCGTTTCGGCATAATGATATAACCTTTCAAAACCAGGCGATAGAAAAAATCTCGGATTTTTTTTTCGAAAGTTGTGCAAGGTGAAAGATGGCCCATATCTGCACGCTCTCCGTTGGCACCCTGTATATGACAAACTGTGCAATCAAACTTATCATCAATACCAGCACTTGATAGTCAAAAAAATGACCTTTCCTCACATGCCTGAATTTCTGAAATCCGTCAAATACTTTTTGAGCTATCTCAATTTGAAAACGCACCTAATTTTTGGGTGTTGCAGTTCAATTGTCAAGCGGTTTAGAAGAAAAGACACAATTGGTATCCAAAAAGTTCAGGTTTTAACCCACGTGACTTCTGGCTTCAACCCACGTGACTTCAGGCTTCAACCCACGTGACTTTGGAAACGATCGGTCACCACTTTTGAAGTTGGCAGCTACTCTTTCCAAACGCAACATCTGTCGAACGAACACAAATATAGAAGAAAAGACACAATTGTTATCCAAAAAGTTCAGGTTTCAACCCACGTGACTTTTGGCTTTAACCCACGTGACTTCAGGCTTCAACCCACGTGACTTTGAAAACGATCGGTAACCACTTTTGAAAATGGCAGCTACTCTTTTCAAACGCAACATCTGACGAACGAACACAAATATAGAAAAAAAGACACAATTTTTATCCGAAAAGTTCAGGTTTGAACCCACGTGACTCCAGGCTCCAACCCACGTGACTTCAGGCTTTCACTCACGTGACTTTCAAAACGATCGGTCACCACTCTTGATGTTGGCAGCTACTTGTACCAAACGCAACCTCTGACGAACGAACACAAATATAGAAGAAAGGACTCAATTGTTATCCAAAAAGTTCAGGTTTCAACCCACGTGACTTTTGGCTTCAACCCACGTGACTTCAGGCTTCGATCCACGTGACCTCAGGCTTCAACCCACGTGACTTTAAACGTTCGTTCACCACTTTTGGAGTTGGCAGCTACTTGTTCCAAACGCAACATCTGACGAACGAACACAAAAATAGAAGAAAAGACACAATTGTTATCCAAAAAGTTCACGCTCCAACCCACGTGACTCCAGGCTCCAACCCACGTGACTTCAGGCTTTCACCCACGTGACTTTGAAAACGATCGGTCACCACTTTTGAAGTTGGCAGCTACTCTTTCCAAACGCAACATCTGACGAACGAACACAAATATAGAAGAAAAGACACAATTGTTATCCAAAAAGTTCAGGTTCCAACCCACGTGACTTTTGGCTTCAACCCACGTGACTTCAGGCTTCAACCCACGTGACTTCAGGCGTCCACCCACGTGACTTTGAAAACGATCGGTAACCACTTTAAAAGTTGGCAGCTACTCTTTCCAAACGCAACATCTGACGAACGAACACAAATATAGAAGAAAAGACACAATTGGTATCCAAAAAGTTCAGGTTTTAACCCACGTGACTTTTGGCTTTAACCCACGTGACTTCAGGCTTCAACCCACGTGACTTTGAAAACGATCGGTAACCACTTTTGAAAATGGCAGCTACTCTTTCCAAACGCAACATCTGACGAACGAACACAAATATAGAAAGAAAGACACAATTGTTATCCAAGAAGTTCAGGTTTGAACCCACGTGACTCCAGGCTCCAACCCACGTGACTTCAGGCTTCAATCCACGTGACCTCAGGCTTCAACCTACGTGACTTAAAACGTTCGTTCACCACTTTTGGAGTTGGCAGCTACTTGTTCCGAACGCAACATCTGACGAACGAACACAAAAATAGAAGAAAAGACACAATTGTTATCCAAAAAGTTCACGTTCCAACCCACGTGACTCCAGGCTCCAACCCACGTGACTTCAGGCTTCAACCCACGTGACTTCAGGCGTCCACCCACGTGACTTTGAAAACGATCGGTAACCACTTTTAAAGTTGGCAGCTACTCTTTCCAAACGCAACATCTGACGAACGAACAGAAATATAGAAGAAAAGACACAATTGGTATCCAAAAAGTTCAGGTTTTAACCCACGTGACTTTTGGCTTCAACTCACGTGACCTCAGGCTTCAACCCACGTGACTTCAGGCTTCAGCCCACGTGACTTTGAAAACGATCGGTAACCACTTTTGAAGTTGGCAGCTACTCTTTCCAAACGCAACATCTGACGAACGAACACAAATATGGAAGAAAAAACACAATTGTTATCCAAAAAGTTCGGGTTTTAACCCACGTGACTTTAGGCTCCAACCCACGTGACTTCAAGCTTCAACCCACGTGACTTCAGGCTCCAACCCACGTGACATCAGGCTTCAACCCACGTGACTTCAGGCTTCAACCCACGTGACTTTGAAAACGATCGGTCACCACTTTTGATGTTGGCAGCTACTTGTTCCAAACGCAACATCAGACGAACGAACACAAATATAGAAGAAAAAACACAATTGGTATCCAAAAAGTTCAGGTTTCAACCCACGTGACTTTTGGCTTCAACCCACGTGACATCAGGCTCCAACTCACGTGACTTTGAAAACGATCGGTAACCACTTTTGAAGTTGGCAGCTACTCTTCCCAAACGCAACATCTGACAAACGGACACAAATATAGAAAAAAAGACACAATTGTTATCCAAAAAGTTTAGGTTTGAACCCACGTGACTCCAGGCTTCAACCCACGTGACTCAAGGCGTCAACCCACGTGACTTTGAAAACGATCGGTAACCACTTTTGAAGTTGGCAGCTTCTCTTTCCAAACGCAACATCTGACGAACGAACACAAATATAGAAGAAAAGACACAATTGGTATCCAAAAAGTTCAGGTTTCAACCCACGTGACTTCTGGCTTCAACCCGCGTGACCTCAGGCTCCAACCCACGTAACTTCAGGCTTCAACCCACGTGACTTTGAAAACGATCGGTAACCACTTTTGAAGTTGGCAGCTACTCTTTTCAAACGCAACATCTGACGAACGAACACAAATATAGAAAAAAAGAAACAATTGTTATCCAAAAAGTATAGGTTTGAACCCACGTGACTTTAGGCTTCATCCCACGTGACTTCAGGCTTCAACCCACGTGATTTCAGGCTTCAACTCACGTGACTTCAGGCTTCAACCCACGTGACTTTGAAAACGATCGGTCACCACTTTTGATGTTGGCAGCTACTTGTTCCAAACGCAACATCAGACGAACGAACACAAATATAGAAGAAAAAACACAATTGGTATCCAAAAAGATCAGGTTTCAACCCACGTGACTTTTGGCTTCAACCCACGTGACCTCAGGCTTCAACCCACGTGACTTCGGGCTTCAACCCACGTGACATTGAAAACGATCGGTAACCACTTTTGAAGTTGGCAGCTACTCTTTCCAAACGCAACATCTGACAAACGAACACAAATATAGAAAAAAAGACACAATTGTTATCCAAAAAGTTTAGGTTAGAACCCACGTAACTCCAGGCTTCAACCCACGTGACTTCAGGCTTCAACACACGTGACTTTGGAAACGATCGGTCACCACTTTTGGAGTTGGCAGCTACTCTTTCCAAACGCAACATCTGTCGAACGAACACAAATATAAAAGAAAAGACACAATTGTTATCCAAAAAGTTCAGGTTTCAACCCACGTGACTTTTGGCTTTAACCCACGTGACTTCAGGCTTCAACCCACGTGACTTTGAGAACGATCGGTAACCACTTTTGAAGTTGGCAGCTACTCTTTCCAAACGCAACATCTGTCGAACGAACACGAATATAGAAGAAAAGACACACTTGTTATCCAAAAAGTTCAGGTTTCAACCCACGTGACTTTTGGCTTCAACCCACGTGACTTCAGGCTTCAACCCACGTGACATCAGGCGTCCACCCACGTGACTTTGAAAACGATCGGTAACCACTTTTAAAGTTGGCAGCTACTCTTTCCAAACGCAACATCTGACGAACGAACACAAATATAGAAGAAAAGACACAATTGTTATCCAAAAAGTTCAGGTTCCAACCCACGTGACTTTTGGCTTTAACCCACGTGACTTCAGGCTTCAACCTACGTGACTTCAGGCGTCCACCCACGTGACTTTGAAAACGATCGGTAACCACTTTTAAAGTTGGCAGCTACTCTTTCCAAACGCAACATCTGACGAACGAACACAAATATAGAAGAAAAGACACATATGGTATCCAAAAAGTTCAGGTTTTAACCCACGTGACTCTTGGCTTCAACCCACGTGACCTCAGGCTCCAACCCACGTGACTTCAGGCTTCAACCCACGTGACTTTGAAAACGATCGGTAACCACTTTTGAAGTTGGCAGCTACTCTTTCCAAACGCAACATCTGACGAACGAACACAAATATAGAAAAAAAGACACAATTGTTATCCAAAAAGTTGAGGTTTGAACCCACGTGACTCCAGGCTTCAACCCACGTGACTTTGGAAACGATCGGTCACCACTTTTGATGTTGGCAGCTACTTGTTCCAAACGCAACATCTGACGAACGAACACAAATATAGAAGAAAAAACACAATTGTTATCCAAAAAGTTCAGGTTTCAACCCACGTGACTTTAGGCTTCAACCCACGTGACTTCAGGCTTCAACCCACGTGACTTCAGGTTTTAACCCACGTGACTTTTGGCTTCAACCCACGTGACTTCAGGCTTCAACCCACGTGAATTTGAAAACGATCGGTAACCACTTTTGAAGTTGGCAGCTACTCTTTCCAAACGCAACATCTGACAAACGAACACAAATATAGAAAAAAAAGACACAATTGTTATCCAAAAAGTTTAGGTTTGAACCCACGTGACTTTTGGCTTTAACCCACGTGACTTCAGGCTTCAACCCACGTGAATTTGAAAACGATCGGTAACCACTTTTGAAGTTGGCAGCTACTCTTTCCAAACGCAACATCTGTCGAACGAACACAAATATAGAAGAAAAGACACAATTGTTATCCAAAAAGTTCAGGTTTCAACCCACGTGACTTTTGGCTTCAACCCACGTGACTTCAGGCTTCAACCCACGTGACTTTGAAAACGATCGGTAACCACTTTTGAAAATGGCAGCTACTCTTTCCAAACGCAACATCTGACGAACGAACACAAATATAGAAAGAAAGACACAATTGTTATCCAAAAAGTTCAGGTTTGAACCCACGTGACTCCAGGCTCCAACCCACGTGACTTCAGGCTTTCACCCACGTGACTTTGAAAACGATCGGTCACCACTTTTGAAGTTGGCAGCTACTCTTTCCAAACGCAACATCTGACGAACGAACACAAATATAGAAGAAAAGACACAATTGTTATCCAAAAAGTTCAGGTTCCAACCCACGTGACTTCTGGCTTCAACCCACGTGACTTCAGGCTTCAACCTACGTGACTTCAGGCGTCCACCCACGTGACTTTGAAAACGATCAGTAACCACTTTTAAAGTTGGCAGCTACTCTTTCCAAACGCAACATCTGACGAACGAACACTAATATAGAAGAAAAGACACATATGGTATCCAAAAAGTTCAGGTTTTAACCCACGTGACTTTTGGCTTTAACCCACGTGACTTCAGGCTTCAACCCACGTGACTTTGGAAACGATCGGTCACCACTTTTGATGTTGGCAGCTACTTGTTCCAAACGCAACATCTGACGAACGAACACAAATATAGAAGAAAAAACACAATTGTTATCCAAAAAGTTCAGGTTCCAACCCACGTGACTTTTGGCTTCAACCCACGTGACTTCAGGCTTCAACCTACGTGACTTCAGGCGTCCACCCACGTGACTTTGAAAACGATCGGTAACCACTTTTAAAGTTGGCAGCTACTCTTTCCAAACGCAACATTTGACGAACGAACACAAATATAGAAGAAAAGACACATATGGTATCCAAAAAGTTCAGGTTTTAACCCACGTGACTCTTGGCTTCAACCCACGTGACCTCAGGCTCCAACCCACGTGACTTCAGGCTTCAACCCACGTGACTTTGAAAACGATCGGTAACCACTTTTGAAGTTGGCAGCTACTCTTTCCAAACGCAACATCTGACGAACGAACACAAATATAGAAAAAAAGACACAATTGTTATCCAAAAAGTTGAGGTTTGAACCCACGTGACTCCAGGCTTCAACCCACGTGACTTTGGAAACGATCGGTCACCACTTTTGATGTTGGCAGCTACTTGTTCCAAACGCAACATCTGACGAACGAACACAAATATAGAAGAAAAAACACAATTGTTATCCAAAAAGTTCAGGTTTCAACCCACGTGACTTTAGGCTTCAACCCACGTGACTTCAGGCTTCAACCCACGTGACTTCAGGTTTTAACCCACGTGACTTTTGGCTTCAACCCACGTGACTTCAGGCTTCAACCCACGTGAATTTGAAAACGATCGGTAACCACTTTTGAAGTTGGCAGCTACTCTTTCCAAACGCAACATCTGACAAACGAACACAAATATAGAAAAAAAAGACACAATTGTTATCCAAAAAGTTTAGGTTTGACCCCACGTGACTTTTGGCTTTAACCCACGTGACTTCAGGCTTCAACCCACGTGAATTTGAAAACGATCGGTAACCACTTTTGAAGTTGGCAGCTACTCTTTCCAAACGCAACATCTGTCGAACGAACACAAATATAGAAGAAAAGACACAATTGTTATCCAAAAAGTTCAGGTTTCAACCCACGTGACTTTTGGCTTCAACCCACGTGACTTCAGGCTTCAACCCACGTGACTTTGAAAACGATCGGTAACCACTTTTGAAAATGGCAGCTACTCTTTCCAAACGCAACATCTGACGAACGAACACAAATATAGAAAGAAAGACACAATTGTTATCCAAAAAGTTCAGGTTTGAACCCACGTGACTCCAGGCTCCAACCCACGTGACTTCAGGCTTTCACCCACGTGACTTTGAAAACGATCGGTCACCACTTTTGAAGTTGGCAGCTACTCTTTCCAAACGCAACATCTGACGAACGAACACAAATATAGAAGAAAAGACACAATTGTTATCCAAAAAGTTCAGGTTCCAACCCACGTGACTTTTGGCTTCAACCCACGTGACTTCAGGCTTCAACCTACGTGACTTCAGGCGTCCACCCACGTGACTTTGAAAACGATCGGTAACCACTTTTAAAGTTGGCAGCTACTCTTTCCAAACGCAACATCTGACGAACGAACACTAATATAGAAGAAAAGACACATATGGTATCCAAAAAGTTCAGGTTTTAACCCACGTGACTTTTGGCTTTAACCCACGTGACTTCAGGCTTCAACCCACGTGACTTTGGAAACGATCGGTCACCACTTTTGATGTTGGCAGCTACTTGTTCCAAACGCAACATCTGACGAACGAACACAAATATAGAAGAAAAAACACAATTGTTATCCAAAAAGTTCAGGTTTCAACCCACGTGACTTTAGGCTTCAACCCACGTGACTTCAGGCTTCAACCCACGTGACTTCAGGTTTTAACCCACGTGACTTTTGGCTTCAACCCACGTGACTTCAGGCTTCAACCCACGTGAATTTGAAAACGATCGGTAACCACTTTTGAAGTTGGCAGCTACTCTTTCCAAACGCAACATCTGACAAACGAACACAAATATAGAAAAAAAGACACAATTGTTATCCAAAAAGTTTAGGTTTGAACCCACGTGACTTTTGGCTTTAACCCACGTGACTTCAGGCTTCAACCCACGTGAATTTGAAAACGATCGGTAACCACTTTTGAAGTTGGCAGCTACTCTTTCCAAACGCAACATCTGTCGAACGAACACAAATATAGAAGAAAAGACACAATTGTTATCCAAAAAGTTCAGGTTTCAACCCACGTGACTTTTGGCTTCAACCCACGTGACTTTAGGCTTCAACCCACGTGACTTTGAAAACGATCGGTAACCACTTTTGAAAATGGCAGCTACTCTTTCCAAACGCAACATCTGACGAACGAACACAAATATAGAAAGAAAGACACAATTGTTATCCAAAAAGTTCAGGTTTGAACTCACGTGACTCCAGGCTCCAACCCACGTGACTTCAGGCTTCAATCCACGTGACCTCAGGCTCCAACCTACGTGACTTGAAACGTTCGTTCACCACTTTTGGAGTTGGCAGCTACTTGTTCCAAACGCAACATCTGACGAACGAACACAAAAATAGAAGAAAAGACACAATTGTTATCCAAAAAGTTCACGTTTCAACCCACGTGACTCCAGGCTCCAACCCACGTGACTTCAGGCTTCCACCCACGTGACTTTGAAAACGATCGGTCACCACTTTTGAAGTTGGCAGCTACTCTTTCCAAACGCAACATCTGACGAACGAACACAAATATAGAAGAAAAGACACAATTGTTATCCAAAAAGTTCAGGTTCCAACCCACGTGACTTTTGGCTTCAACCCACGTGACTTCAGGCTTCAACCCACGTGACTTCAGGCGTCCACCCACGTGACTTTGAAAACGATCGGTAACCACTTTTAAAGTTGGCAGCTACTCTCTCCAAACGCAACATCTGACGAACGAACACAAATATAGAAGAAAAGACACAATTGGTATCCAAAAAGTTCAGGTTTTAACCCACGTGACTTTTGGCTTCAACCCACGTGACCTCAGGCTTCAACTCACGTGACTTCAGGCTTCAGCCCACGTGACTTTGAAAACGATCGGTAACCACTTTTGAAGTTGGCAGCTACTCTTTCCAAACGCAACATCTGACGAACGAACACAAATATGGAAGAAAAAACACAATTGTTATCCAAAAAGTTCAGGTTTTAACCCACGTGACTTTAGGCTCCAACCCACGTGACTTCAAGCTTCAACCCACGTGACTTCAGGCTTCAACCCACGTGACTCCAGGCTTCAACCCACGTGACTTAAGGCTTCAACTCACGTGACTTCAGGCTTCAACCCACGTGACTTTGAAAACGATCGGTCACCACTTTTGATGTTGGCAGCTACTTGTTCCAAACGCAACATCAGACGAACGAACACAAATATAGAAGAAAAAACACAATTGGTATCCAAAAAGATCAGGTTTCAACCCACGTGACTTTTGGCTTCAACCCACGTGACCTCAGGCTTCAACCCACGTGACTTCAGGCTTCAACCCACGTGACATTGAAAACGATCGGTAACCACTTTTGAAGTTGGCAGCTAATCTTTCCAAACGCAACATCTGACAAACGAACACAAATATAGAAAAAAAGACACAATTGTTATCCAAAAAGTTTAGGTTAGAACCCACGTAACTCCAGGCTTCAACCCACGTGACTTCAGGCTTCAACACACGTGACTTTGGAAACGATCGGTCACCACTTTTGAAGTTGGCAGCTACTCTTTCCAAACGCAACATCTGTCGAACGAACACAAATATAGAAGAAAAGACACAATTGATATCCAAAAAGTTCAGGTTTCAACCCACGTGACTTTTGGCTTTAACCCACGTGACTTCAGGCTTCAACCCACGTGACTTTGAAAACGATCGGTAACCACTTTTGAAGTTGGCAGCTACTCTTTCCAAACGCAACATCTGTCGAACGAACACGAATATAGAAGAAAAGACACAATTGTTATCCAAAAAGTTCAGGTTTCAACCCACGTGACTTTTGGCTCCAACCCACGTGACTTTAGGCTTCAACCCACGTGACTTAAAACGTTCGTTCACCACTTTTGGAGTTGGCAGCTACTTGTTCCAAACGCAACATCTGACGAACGAACACAAAAATAGAAGAAAAGACACAATTGTTATCCAAAAAGTTCACGTTCCAACCCACGTGACTCCAGGCTCCAACTCATGTGACTTCAGGCTTTCACCCACGTGACTTTCAAAACGATCGGTCACCACTTTTGATGTTGGCAGCTACTTTTTCCAAACGCAACATCTGACGAACGAACACAAATATAGAAGAAAAGACTCAATTGTTATCCAAAAAGTTCAGGTTTCAACCCACGTGACTTTTGGCTTCAACCCACGTGACTTCAGGCTTCAATCCACGTGACCTCAGGCTTTAACCCACGTGACTTAAAACGTTCGTTCACCACTTTTGGAGTTGGCAGCTACTTGTTCCAAACGCAACATCTGACGAACGAACACAAAAATAGAAGAAAAGACACAATTGTTATCCAAAAAGTTCACGTTCCAACCCACGTGACTCCAGGCTACAACCCACGTGACTTCAGGATTTCACTTACGTGACTTTGAAAATGATCGGTCACCACTTTTGAAGTTGGCAGCTACTCTTTCCAAACGCAACATCTGACGAACGAACACAAATATAGAAGAAAAGACCAATTGTTATCCAAAAAGTTCAGGTTCCAACCCACGTGACTTTTGGCTTCAACCCACGTGACTTCAGGCTTCAACCCACGTGACTTCAGGCTTCAACCCACGTGACTTCAGGCGTCCACCCACGTGACTTTGAAAACGATCGGTAACCACTTTTAAAGTTGGCAGCTACTTTTTCCAAACGCAACATCTGACGAACGAACACAAATATAGAAGAAAAGACACAATTGGCATCCAAAAAGTTCAGGTTTTAACCCACGTGACTTTTGGCTTCAACCCACGTGACCTCAGGCTCCAACCCACGTGACTTCAGGCTTCAACCCACGTGACTTTGAAAACGATCGGTAACCACTTTTGAAGTTGGCAGCTACTCTTTCCAAACGCAACATCTGACGAACGAACACAAATATAGAAATAAAGACACAATTGTTGTCCAAAAAGTTAAGGTTTGAACCCACGTGACTTCTGGCTTCAACCCACGTGACTTCAGGCTTCAACTCACGTGACTTTGGAAACGATCGGTCACCACTTTTGAAGTTGGCAGCTACTTGTTCCAAACGCAACATCAGACGAACGAACACAAATATAGAAGAAAAAACACAATTGGTATCCAAAAAGTTCAGGTTTTAACCCACGTGACTTTTGGCTTCAACTCACGTGACTTCAGGCTTCAACTCACGTGACTTTGAAAACGATCGATAACCACTTTTGAAGTTGGCAGCTACTCTTTTCAAACGCAACATCTGACGAACGAACACAAATATAGAAGAAAAGACACAATTGGTATCCAAAAAGTTCAGGTTCTAACCCACGTGACTTTTGGCTTCAACCCACGTGACTTCAGGCTTCAACTCACGTGACTTTGAAAACGATCGGTAACCACTTTTGAAGTTGGCAGCTACTCTTCCCAAACGCAACATCTGACGAACGAACACAAATATAGAAGAAAGGACTCAATTGTTATCCAAAAAGTTCAGGTTTCAACCCACGTGACTTTTGGCTTCAACCCACGTGACTTCAGGCTTCGATCCACGTGACCTCAGGCTTCAACCCACGTGACTTAAAACGTTCGTTCACCACTTTTGGAGTTAGCAGCTACTTGTTCCAAACGCAACATCTGACGAACGAACACAAAAATAGAAGAAAAGACACAATTGTTATCCAAAAAGTTCACGCTCCAACCCACGTGACTCCAGGCTCCAACCCACGTGACTTCAGGCTTCCACCCACGTGACTTTGAAAACGATCGGTCACCACTTTTGAAGTTGGCAGCTACTCTTTCCAAACGCAACATCTGACGAACTAACACAAATATAGAAGAAAAGACACAATTGTTATCCAAAAAGTTCAGGTTTCAACCCACGTGACTTTTAGCTTCAACCCACGTGACTTCAGGCTTCAACCCACGTGACATCAGGCTTCAACCCACGTGACTTCAGGCTTCAACCCACGTGACTTTGAAAACGATCGGTCACCACTTTTGATGTTGGCAGCTACTTGTTCCAAACGCAACATCAGACGAACAAACACAAATATAGAAGAAAAAACACAATTGGTATCCAAAAAGTTCAGGTTTTAACCCACGTGACTTTTGGCTTCAACCCACGTGACTTCAGGCTTCAACCCACGTGACTTCAGGCGTCCACCCACGTGACTTTGAAAACGATCGGTAACCACTTTTAAAGTTGGCAGCTACTCTTTCCAAACGCAACATCTGACAAACGAACACAAATATAGAAGAAAAGACACAATTGGTATCCAAAAAGTTCAGGTTTTAACCCACGTGACTTTTGGCTTCAACCCACGTGACCTCAGGCTTCAACCCACGTGACTTCAGGCTTCAGCCCACGTGACTTTGAAAACGATCGGTAACCACTTTTGAAGTTGGCAGCTACTCTCTCCAAACGCAACATCTGACGAACGAACACAAATATGGAAGAAAAAACACAATTGTTATCCAAAAAGTTCAGGTTTTAACCCACGTGACTTTAGGCTCCAACCCACGTGACTTCAAGCTTCAACCCACGTGACTTCAGGCTTCAACCCACGTGACATCAGGCTTCAACCCACGTGACTTCAGGCTTCAACCCACGTGACTTTGAAAACGATCGGTCACCACTTTTGATGTTGGCAGCTACTTGTTCCAAACGCAACATCAGACGAACGAACACAAATATAGGAGAAAAAACACAATTGGTATCCAAAAAGTTCAGGTTTTAACTCACGTGACTTTTGGCTTCAACCCACGTGACATCAGGCTCCAACTCACGTGACTTTGAAAACGATCGGTAACCACTTTTGAAGTTGGCAGCTACTCTTCCCAAACGCAACATCTGACAAAACGAACACAAATATAGAAAAAAAGACACAATTGTTATCCAAAAAGTTTAGGTTTGAACCCACGTGACTCCAGGCTTCAACCCACGTGACCTCAGGCGTCAACCCACGTGACTTTGAAAACGATCGGTAACCACTTTTGAAGTTGGCAGCTACTCTTTCCAAACGCAACATCTGACGAACGAACACAAATATAGAAGAAAAGACACAATTGGTATCCAAAAAGTTCAGAATTCAACCCACGTGATTTCTGGCTTCAACCCACGTGACCTCAGGCTCCAACCCACGTAACTTCAGGCTTCAACCCACGTGACTTTGAAAACGATCGGTAACCACTTTTGAAGTTGGCAGCTACTCTTTCCAAACGCAACATCTGACGAACGAACACAAATATAGAAAAAAAGACACAATTGTTATCCAAAAAAATTAGGTTTGAACCCACGTGACTTTAGGCTTCATCCCACGTGACTTCAGGCTTCAACCCACGTGACTTCAGGCTTCAACTCACGTGACTTCAGGCTTCAACCCACGTGACTTTGAAAACGATCGGTCACCACTTTTGATGTTGGCAGCTACTTGTTCCAAACGCAACATCAGACGAACGAACTCAAATATAGAAGAAAAAACACAATTGGTATCCAAAAAGATCAGGTTTCAACCCACGTGACTTTTGGCTTCAACCCACGTGACCTAAGGCTTCAACCCACGTGACTTCAGGCTTCAACCAACGTGACATTGAAAACGATCGGTAACCACTTTTGAAGTTGGCAGCTACTCTTTCCAAACGCAACATCCGACAAACGAACACAAATATAGAAAAAAAGACACAATTGTTATCCAAAAAGTTTAGGTTAGAACCCACGTAACTCCAGGCTTCAACCCACGTGACTTCAGGCTTCAACTTACGTGACTTTGGAAACGATCGGTCACCACTTTTGAAGTTGGCAGCTACTCTTTCCAAACGCAACATCTGTCGAACGAACACAAATACAAAAGAAAAGACACAATTGTTATCCAAAAAGTTCAGGTTTCAACCCACGTGACTTTTGGCTTCAACCCACGTGACTTCAGGCTTCAACCCACGTGACTTAAAACGTTCGTTCACCACTTTTGGAGTTGGCAGCTACTTGTTCCAAACGCAACATCTGACGAACGAACACAAAAATAGAAGAAAAGACACAATTGTTATCCAAAAAGTTCACGTTCCAACCCACGTGACTCCAGGCTCCAACCCATGTGACTTCAGGCTTTCATCCACGTGACTTTCAAAACCATCGGTCACCACTTTTGATGTTGGCAGCTACTTGTTCCAAACGCAACATCTGACAAACGAACACAAATATAGAAGAAAAGACTCAATTGTTATCCAAAAAGTTCAGGTTTCAACCCACGTGACTTTTGGCTTCAACCCACATGACTTCAGGCTTCAATCCACGTGACCTCAGGCTTCAACCCACGTGACTTAAAACGTTCGTTCACCACTTTTGGAGTTGGCAGCTACTTGTTCCAAACGCAACATCTGACGAACGAACACAAAAATAGAAGAAAAGACACAATTGTTATCCAAAAAGTTCACGTTCCAACCCACGTGACTCCAGGCTACAACCCACGTGACTTCAGGATTTCACACACGTGACTTTGAAAACGATCGGTCACCACTTTTGAAGTTGGCAGCTACTCTTTCCAAACGCAACATCTGACGAACGAACACAAATATAGAAGAAAAGACCAATTGTTATCCAAAAAGATCAGGTTCCAACCCACGTGACTTTTGGCTTCAACCCACGTGACTTCAGGCTTCAACCCACGTGACTTCAGGCGTCCACCCACGTGACTTTGAAAACGATCGGTAACCACTTTTAAAGTTGGCAGCTACTTTTTCCAAACGCAACATCTGACGAACGAACACAAATATAGAAGAAAAGACACAATTGGCATCCAAAAAGCTCAGGTTTTAACCCACGTGACTTTTGGCTTCAACCCACGTGACCTCAGGCTCCAACCCACGTGACTTCAGGCTCCAACCCACGTGACTTCAAGCTTCAACCCACGTGACTTTGAAAACGATCGGTAACCACTTTTGAAGTTGGCAGCTACTCTTTCCAAACGCAACATCTGACGAACGAACACAAATATAGAAATAAAGACACAATTGTTGTCCAAAAAGTTAAGGTTTGAACCCACGTGACTTCTGGCTTCAACCCACGTGACTTCAGGCTTCAACCCACGTGACTTTGGAAACGATCGGTCACCACTTTTGAAGTTGGCAGCTACTTGTTCCAAACGCAACATCAGACGAACGAACACAAATATAGAAGAAAAAACACAATTGGTATTGTGACCGATCGCAACCCACCCCATTCAGGAAATTGAATGAGGCAGAAACGAAAGGGCCCGCCAGAGGCGTTTGACATGCACAAATGAAGATTATACGTCACCTTTCCCTTTACTCAATGTTTTTGGCCGGCTGATCTGGATCTAGGGTAGTTCTACCGCTTTGCGTAGCATCTCAAGGTCGTATCCTAGGTAAGAGCAGTCTCGAAGAAGGAAGTCAGGCGGAAGTAGAAGAAGAATCAAAACACACACTCTCGACAAACAGTTTTACTTTCAGAAAGAATTTTATAAAGTTTTCTACATGAAATAATGTATGAGTCAGTGTGAGTCAAACAGAATCAGAATTCACAAATTACAAGAGATTGTCCGGCGAGATTTTCCCTCATAACGAAAGCTCAACACCCCCCCCCCCTTGTATCGCGTTTGCGCTCGGACAGAGAGCGACGCGACAACGTGTAAAGAGAGACAGAGGATTAATCTGGAACAAACTAAATCAGTGTCGTTGGTGTACCTAGAGAAGAACACACTCTAACACACGACTCTTCATTTTGGCGTGGACACGAAGGTGGCAAAGGATTAAAACACACAGTAGAATCATGCACAATGTAAATAAAAATTATGTAGGCACAGAAAACCATAAATAATCAATAAACAATAACTTAACTTAATCCTAAACCATGGGAAGAGAACCCCAAATTTCACCCCTAACGGACAGTTTATGGGAAAGCTCTTGTAAGGTCAACAAAAGCAGAAAACATAAGGAATGCCCACCACTTGTGATGCAAGTCAGGAGAACGAGTGTATTACCATCGGGCACTAACGCCAGTTAAGTGCGGGTCATCATGGACCTTCCCCGCATACTGAGCTAGCTTGACCGGACCAACTAGCAAAGCATGTCTCGTGGCTACTGGCTGGACGTAATACAACTCAACTCGGAACAAACACAAGTATACTAGTGCCGCAAGAAAGAGCCCATTTACACCCAATATATGGATAAAATAAAATCATACACTCCCTTAAATGAAGAGATGTAAAAGAAGACCAACAATGAGTAAAGCTCACCCTGTCCCACACAAATCTCATACACAATGGGTGACTAGGACGTGTATTACGTCTTGTCGATCCCATCTCAATTCTCATTTATGTCTTGTAGATTCCATTTCAATTTTATGTGCATCTCGAAGGTCTCATGTCAATTTTATGTTCATTTGAATTTCCTCGTGCCGGTTTAATAAACCCCTTGTCGTAAAGTTGATGTCGTACGAGCCCTCTCTCGTAAACAAAACCCCTTTTTTTTGTCATTGTTGCTGTTGGACATGCCCTGTGTCTTGAAGCTTACCATCAGCTACCCACGGTATGTGAGAATTGGAAGAACAAAGCCATTCACACCACTAATAAATATTTTTACCATCTTTTGTACAAACCAGGGCCAAGAATTATCCGCCACGGCGATGGCCCAGTCTCTCTCTCCGCCACTGGAAGGTCCACTTTGCCCAGGAGGACTGCAGGGCGATATCTCGATCCCCTGTCTCTCCAAAACATGCCGCGAAACTCTCCCCGCGAACACAAAGCAAACGATACAGCCTAACTTGAGGTTTACTAATTTATACTACGCAGTTAGCAAGCAAATAAATCTTTTCCTCGTCGGAAATTGGTAAAAGTTACGGGTCACCTGGCGTTTTCACTGCCAGCCTGCTCCTGATGCCTTGTCTTCGGTCTTTCGGGATGATTTCCAAAATTAACGTGGTAGAATCGGCTGAATATTCGAGTGTTTTTCGGACAGGACACAGCAACTGGGTCAAGCTTCTAGTATGGCGTCTCTCTACCTTCTTCCTCTTCCCGCTCACCCGCTTCCCGTCGGTCGAACAAAATCAATAAAACCAATAATCCATATGTGTCACGTACAGTGAATATCTGGTGGTATACGTCGGCCTCTAGGTTCGTAGTTATTTCACTCGATTTTACTCGAGGGAGGAATTAATTGACGGCCGGGGGTCCTGGACGGTTTCAGTATCCAAAAAGTTCAGGTTTTAACCCACGTGACTTTTGGCTTCAACCCACGTGACCTCAGGCTTCAACCCACGTGACTTCAGGCTTCAGCCCACGTGACTTTGAAAACGATCGGTAACCACTTTTGAAGTTGGCAGCTACTCTCTCCAAACGCAACATCTGACGAACGAACACAAATATGGAAGAAAAAACACAATTGTTATCCAAAAAGTTCAGGTTTTAACCCACGTGACTTTAGGCTCCAACCCACGTGACTTCAAGCTTCAACCCACGTGACTTCAGGCTTCAACCCACGTGACATCAGGCTTCAACCCACGTGACTTCAGGCTTCAACCCACGTGACTTTGAAAACGATCGGTCACCACTTTTGATGTTGGCAGCTACTTGTTCCAAACGCAACATCAGACGAACGAACACAAATATAGGAGAAAAAACACAATTGGTATCCAAAAAGTTCAGGTTTTAACTCACGTGACTTTTGGCTTCAACCCACGTGACATCAGGCTCCAACTCACGTGACTTTGAAAACGATCGGTAACCACTTTTGAAGTTGGCAGCTACTCTTCCCAAACGCAACATCTGACAAACGAACACAAATATAGAAAAAAAGACACAATTGTTATCCAAAAAAATTAGGTTTGAACCCACGTGACTTTAGGCTTCATCCCACGTGACTTCAGGCTTCAACCCACGTGACTTCAGGCTTCAACTCACGTGACTTCAGGCTTCAACCCACGTGACTTTGAAAACGATCGGTCACCACTTTTGATGTTGGCAGCTACTTGTTCCAAACGCAACATCAGACGAACGAACACAAATATAGAAGAAAAAACACAATTGGTATCCAAAAAGATCAGGTTTCAACCCACGTGACTTTTGGCTTCAACCCACGTGACCTAAGGCTTCAACCCACGTGACTTCAGGCTTCAACCAACGTGACATTGAAAACGATCGGTAACCACTTTTGAAGTTGGCAGCTACTCTTTCCAAACGCAACATCCGACAAACGAACACAAATATAGAAAAAAAGACACAATTGTTATCCAAAAAGTTTAGGTTAGAACCCACGTAACTCCAGGCTTCAACCCACGTGACTTCAGGCTTCAACTTACGTGACTTTGGAAACGATCGGTCACCACTTTTGAAGTTGGCAGCTACTCTTTCCAAACGCAACATCTGTCGAACGAACACAAATACAAAAGAAAAGACACAATTGTTATCCAAAAAGTTCAGGTTTCAACCCACGTGACTTTTGGCTTCAACCCACGTGACTTCAGGCTTCAACCCACGTGACTTAAAACGTTCGTTCACCACTTTTGGAGTTGGCAGCTACTTGTTCCAAACGCAACATCTGACGAACGAACACAAAAATAGAAGAAAAGACACAATTGTTATCCAAAAAGTTCACGTTCCAACCCACGTGACTCCAGGCTCCAACCCATGTGACTTCAGGCTTTCATCCACGTGACTTTCAAAACCATCGGTCACCACTTTTGATGTTGGCAGCTACTTGTTCCAAACGCAACATCTGACAAACGAACACAAATATAGAAGAAAAGACTCAATTGTTATCCAAAAAGTTCAGGTTTCAACCCACGTGACCTTTGGCTTCAACCCACATGACTTCAGGCTTCAATCCACGTGACCTCAGGCTTCAACCCACGTGACTTAAAACGTTCGTTCACCACTTTTGGAGTTGGCAGCTACTTGTTCCAAACGCAACATCTGACGAACGAACACAAAAATAGAAGAAAAGACACAATTGTTATCCAAAAAGTTCACGTTCCAACCCACGTGACTCCAGGCTACAACCCACGTGACTTCAGGATTTCACACACGTGACTTTGAAAACGATCGGTCACCACTTTTGAAGTTGGCAGCTACTCTTTCCAAACGCAACATCTGACGAACGAACACAAATATAGAAGAAAAGACCAATTGTTATCCAAAAAGTTCAGGTTCCAACCCACGTGACTTTTGGCTTCAACCCACGTGACTTCAGGCTTCAACCCACGTGACTTCAGGCGTCCACCCACGTGACTTTGAAAACGATCGGTAACCACTTTTAAAGTTGGCAGCTACTTTTTCCAAACGCAACATCTGACGAACGAACACAAATATAGAAGAAAAGACACAATTGGCATCCAAAAAGCTCAGGTTTTAACCCACGTGACTTTTGGCTTCAACCCACGTGACCTCAGGCTCCAACCCACGTGACTTCAGGCTCCAACCCACGTGACTTCAAGCTTCAACCCACGTGACTTTGAAAACGATCGGTAACCACTTTTGAAGTTGGCAGCTACTCTTTCCAAACGCAACATCTGACGAACGAACACAAATATAGAAATAAAGACACAATTGTTGTCCAAAAAGTTGAGGTTTGAACCCACGTGACTTCTGGCTTCAACCCACGTGACTTCAGGCTTCAACCCACGTGACTTTGGAAACGATCGGTCACCACTTTTGAAGTTGGCAGCTACTTGTTCCAAACGCAACATCAGACGAACGAACACAAATATAGAAGAAAAAACACAATTGGTATTGTGACCGATCGCAACCCACCCCATTCAGGAAATTGAATGAGGCAGAAACGAAAGGGCCCGCCAGAGGCGTTTGACATGCACAAATGAAGATTATACGTCACCTTTCCCTTTACTCAATGTTTTTGGCCGGCTGATCTGGATCTAGGGTAGTTCTACCGCTTTGCGTAGCATCTCAAGGTCGTATCCTAGGTAAGAGCAGTCTCGAAGGAGGAAGTCAGGCGGAAGTAGAAGAAGAATCAAAACACACACTCTCGACAAACAGTTTTACTTTCAGAAAGAATTTTATAAAGTTTTCTACATGAAATAATGTATGAGTCAGTGTGAGTCAAACAGAATCAGAATTCACAAATTACAAGAGATTGTCCGGCGAGATTTTCCCTCATAACGAAAGCTCAACACCCCCCCCCCCCCCTTGTATCGCGTTTGCGCTCGGACAGAGAGCGACGCGACAACGTGTAAAGAGAGACAGAGGATTAATCTGGAACAAACTAAATCAGTGTCGTTGGTGTACCTAGAGAAGAACACACTCTAACACACGACTCTTCATTTTGGCGTGGACACGAAGGTGGCAAAGGATTAAAACACACAGTAGAATCATGCACAATGTAAATAAAAATTATGTAGGCACAGAAAACCATAAATAATCAATAAACAATAACTTAACTTAATCCTAAACCATGGGAAGAGAACCCCAAATTTCACCCCTAACGGACAGTTTATGGGAAAGCTCTTGTAAGGTCAACAAAAGCAGAAAACATAAGGAATGCCCACCACTTGTGATGCAAGTCAGGAGAACGAGTGTATTACCATCGGGCACTAACGCCAGTTAAGTGCGGGTCATCATGGACCTTCCCCGCATACTGAGCTAGCTTGACCGGACCAACTAGCAAAGCATGTCTCGTGGCTACTGGCTGGACGTAATACAACTCAACTCGGAACAAACACAAGTATACTAGTGCCGCAAGAAAGAGCCCATTTACACCCAATATATGGATAAAATAAAATCATACACTCCCTTAAATGAAGAGATGTAAAAGAAGACCAACAATGAGTAAAGCTCACCCTGTCCCACACAAATCTCATACACAATGGGTGACTAGGACGTGTATTACGTCTTGTCGATCCCATCTCAATTCTCATTTATGTCTTGTAGATTCCATTTCAATTTTATGTGCATCTCGAAGGTCTCATGTCAATTTTATGTTCATTTGAATTTCCTCGTGCCGGTTTAATAAACCCCTTGTCGTAAAGTTGATGTCGTACGAGCCCTCTCTCGTAAACAAAACCCCTTTTTTTTGTCATTGTTGCTGTTGGACATGCCCTGTGTCTTGAAGCTTACCATCAGCTACCCACGGTATGTGAGAATTGGAAGAACAAAGCCATTCACACCACTAATAAATATTTTTACCATCTTTTGTACAAACCAGGGCCAAGAATTATCCGCCACGGCGATGGCCCAGTCTCTCTCTCCGCCACTGGAAGGTCCACTTTGCCCAGGAGGACTGCAGGGCGATATCTCGATCCCCTGTCTCTCCAAAACATGCCGCGAAACTCTCCCCGCGAACACAAAGCAAACGATACAGCCTAACTTGAGGTTTACTAATTTATACTACGCAGTTAGCAAGCAAATAAATCTTTTCCTCGTCGGAAATTGGTAAAAGTTACGGGTCACCTGGCGTTTTCACTGCCAGCCTGCTCCTGATGCCTTGTCTTCGGTCTTTCGGGATGATTTCCAAAATTAACGTGGTAGAATCGGCTGAATATTCGAGTGTTTTTCGGACAGGACACAGCAACTGGGTCAAGCTTCTAGTATGGCGTCTCTCTACCTTCTTCCTCTTCCCGCTCACCCGCTTCCCGTCGGTCGAACAAAATCAATAAAACCAATAATCCATATGTGTCACGTACAGTGAATATCTGGTGGTATACGTCGGCCTCTAGGTTCGTAGTTATTTCACTCGATTTTACTCAAGGGAGGAATTAATTGACGGCCGGGGGTCCTGGACGGTTTCAGTATCCAAAAAGTTCAGGTTTTAACCCACGTGACTTTTGGCTTCAACCCACGTGACTTCAGGCTTCGATCCACGTGACCTCAGGCTTCAACCTACGTGACTTAAAACGTTCGTTCACCACTTTTGGAGTTGGCAGCTACTTGTTCCAAACGCAACATCTGACGAACGAACACAAAAATAGAAGAAAAGACACAATTGTTATCCAAAAAGTTCACGCTCCAACCCACGTGACTCCAGGCTCCAACCCACGTGACTTCAGGCTTCCACCCACGTGACTTTGAAAACGATCGGTCATCACTTTTGAAGTTGGCAGCTACTCTTTCCAAACGCAACATCTGACGAACGAACACAAATTTAGAAGAAAAGACACAATTGTTATCCAAAAAGTTCAGGTTTCAACCCACGTGACTTTTGGCTTCAACCCACGTGACTTCAGGCTTCAACCCACGTGACATCAGGCTTCAACCCACGTGACTTCAGGCTTCAACCCACGTGACTTTGAAAACGATCGGTCACCACTTTTGATGTTGGCAGCTACTTGTTCCAAACGCAACATCAGACGAACAAACACAAATATAGAAGAAAAAACACAATTGGTATCCAAAAAGTTCAGGTTTTAACCCACGTGACTTTTGGCTTCAACCCACGTGACTTCAGGCTTCAACCCACGTGACTTCAGGCGTCCACCCACGTGACTTTGAAAACGATCGGTAACCACTTTTAAAGTTGGCAGCTACTCTTTCCAAACGCAACATCTGACGAACGAACACAAATATGGAAGAAAAGACACAATTGGTATCCAAAAAGTTCAGGTTTTAACCCACGTGACTTTTGGCTTCAACCCACGTGACCTCAGGCTTCAACCCACGTGACTTCAGGCTTCAGCCCACGTGACTTTGAAAACGATCGGTAACCACTTTTGAAGTTGGCAGCTACTCTTTCCAAACGCAACATCTGACGAACGAACACAAATATGGAAGAAAAAACACAATTGTTATCCAAAAAGTTCGGGTTTTAACCCACGTGACTTTAGGCTCCAACCCACGTGACTTCAAGCTTCAACCCACGTGACTTCAGGCTTCAACCCACGTGACATCAGGCTTCAACCCACGTGACTTCAGGCTTCAACCCACGTGACTTTGAAAACAATCGGTCACCACTTTTGATGTTGGCAGCTACTTGTTCCAAACGCAACATCAGACGAACGAACACAAATATAGAAGAAAAAACACAATTGGTATCCAAAAAGTTCAAGTTTTAACCCACGTGACTTTTGGCTTCAACCCACGTGACATCAGGCTCCAACTCACGTGACTTTGAAAACGATCGGTAACCACTTTTGAAGTTGGCAGCTACTCTTTCCAAACGCAACATCTGACGAACGAACACAAATATAGAAGAAAAGACACAATTGGTATCCAAAAAGTTCAGGTTTCAACCCACGTGACTTCTGGCTTCAACCCGCGTGACCTCAGGCTCCAACCCACGTAACTTCAGGCTTCAACCCACGTGACTTTGAAAACGATCGGTAACCACTTTTGAAGTTGGCAGCTACTCTTTCCAAACGCAACATCTGACGAACGAACACAAATATAGAAAAAAAGACACAATTGTTATCCAAAAAGTTTAGGTTTGAACCCACGTGACTTTAGGCTTCATCCCACGTGACTTCAGGCTTCAACCCACGTGATTTCAGGCTTCAACTCACGTGACTTCAGGCTTCAACCCACGTGACTTTGAAAACGATCGGTCACCACTTTTGATGTTGGCAGCTACTTGTTCCAAACGCAACATCAGACGAACGAACACAAATATAGAAGAAAAAACACAATTGGTATCCAAAAAGATCAGGTTTCAACACACCTGACTTTTGGCTTCAACCCACGTGACCTCAGGCTTCAACCCACGTGACTTCAGGCTTCAACCCACGTGACATTGAAAACGATCGGTAACCACTTTTGAAGTTGGCAGCTACTCTTTCCAAACGCAACATCTGACAAACGAACGCAAATATAGAAAAAAAGACACAATTGTTATCCAAAAAGTTTAGGTTAGAACCCACGTAACTCCAGGCTTCAACCCACGTGACTTCAGCCTTCAACACACGTGACTTTGAAAACGATCGGTCACCACTTTTGAAGTTGGCAGCTACTCTTTCCAAACGCAACATCTGTCGAACGAACACAAATATAAAAGAAAAGACACAATTGTTATCCAAAAAGTTCAGGTTTCAACCCACGTGACTTTTGGCTTTAACCCACGTGACTTCAGGCTTCAACCCACGTGACTTTGAAAACGATCGGTAACCACTTTTGAAGTTGGCAGCTACTCTTTCCAAACGCAACATCTGTCGAACGAACACGAATATAGAAGAAAAAACACAATTGTTATCCAAAAAGTTCAGGTTTCAACCCACGTGACTTTTGGCTCCAACCCACGTGACTTCAGGCTTCAACCCACGTGACTTAAAACGTTCGTTCACCACTTTTGGAGTTGGCAGCTACTTGTTCCAAACGCAACATCTGACGAACGAACACAAAAATAGAAGAAAAGACACAATTGTTATCCAAAAAGTTCACGTTCCAACCCACGTGACTCCAGGCTCCAACCCATGTGACTTCAGGCTTTCACCCACGTGACTTTCAAAACGATCGGTCACCACTTTTGATGTTGGCAGCTACTTGTTCCAAACGCAACATCTGACGAACGAACACAAATATAGAAGAAAAGACTCAATTGTTATCCAAAAAGTTCAGGTTTCAACCCACGTGACTTTTGGCTTCAACCCACGTGACTTCAGGCTTCAATCCACGTGACCTCAGGCTTCAACCCACGTGACTTAAAACGTCCGTTCACCACTTTTGGAGTTGGCAGCTACTTGTTCCAAACGCAACATCTGACGACCGAACACAAAAATAGAAGAAAAGACACAATTGTTATCCAAAAAGTTCACGTTCCAACCCACGTGACTCCAGGCTACAACCCACGTGACTTCAGGATTTCACCCACGTGACTTTGAAAACGATCGGTCACCACTTTTGAAGTTGGCAGCTACTCTTTCCAAACGCAACATCTGACGAACGAACACAAATATAGAAAAAAAGACCAATTGTTATCCAAAAAGTTCAGGTTCCAACCCACGTGACTTTTGGCTTCAACCCACGTGACTTCAGGCTTCAACCCACGTGACTTCAGGCGTCCACCCACGTGACTTTGAAAACGATCGGTAACCACTTTTAAAGTTGGCAGCTACTTTTTCCAAACGCAACATCTGACGAACGAACACAAATATAGAAGAAAAGACACAATTGGCATCCAAAAAGTTCAGGTTTTAACCCACGTGACTTTTGGCTCCAACTCACGTGACCTCAGGCTCCAACCCACGTGACTTTAGGCTTCAACCCACGTGACTTCAGGCTTCAACCCACGTGACTTTGAAAACGATCGGTAACCACTTTTGAAGTTGGCAGCTACTCTTTCCAAACGCAACATCTGACGAACGAACACAAATATAGAAATAAAGACACAATTGTTGTCCAAAAAGTTAAGGTTTGAACCCACGTGACTTCTGGCTCCAACCCACGTGACTTCAGGCTTCAACTCACGTGACTTTGGAAACGATCGGTCACCACTTTTGAAGTTGGCAGCTACTTGTTCCAAACGCAACATCAGACGAACGAACACAAATATAGAAGAAAAAACACAATTGGTATCCAAAAAGTTTAGGTTTTAACCCACGTGACTTTTGGCTTCAACCCACGTGACTTCAGGCTTCAACTCGCGTGACTTTGAAAACGATCGATAACCACTTTTGAAGTTGGCAGCTACTCTTTTCAAACGCAACATCTGACGAACGAACACAAATATAGGAGAAAAGACACAATTGGTATCCAAAAAGTTCAGGTTCCAACCCACGTGACTTTTGGCTCCAACCCACGTGACTTCAGGCTTCAACTCACGTGACTTTGAAAACGATCGGTAACCACTTTTGAAGTTGGCAGCTACTCTTTCCAAACGCAACATCTGACGAACGAACACAAATATAGAAGAAAGGACTCAATTGTTATCCAAAAAGTTCAGGTTTCAACCCACGTGACTTTTGGCTTCAACCCACGTGACTTCAGGCTTCGATCCACGTGACCTCAGGCTTCAACCCACGTGACTTAAAACGTTCGTTCACCACTTTTGGAGTTGGCAGCTACTTGTTCCAAACGCAACATCTGACGAACGAACACAAATATAGAAAAAAAGACACAATTGTTATCCAAAAAGTTTAGGTTAGAACCAACGTAACTCCAGGCTTCAACCCACGTGACTTCAGGCTTCAACCCACGTGACTTTGGAAACGATCGGTCACCACTTTTGAAGTTGGCAGCTACTCTTTCCAAACGCAACATCTGTCGAACGAACACAAATATAAAAGAAAAGACACAATTGTTATCCAAAAAGTTCAGGTTTCAACCCACGTGACTTTTGGCTTCAACCCACGTGACTTCAGGCTTCAACCCACGTGACTTAAAACGTTCGTTCACCACTTTTGGAGTTGGCAGCTACTTGTTCCAAACGCAACATCTGACGAACGAACACAAAAATAGAAGAAAAGACACAATTGTTATCCAAAAAGTTCACGTTCCAACCCACGTGACTCCAGGCTCCAACCCATGTGACTTCAGGCTTTCACCCACGTGACTTTCGAAACGATCGGTCACCACTTTTGATGTTGGCAGCTACTTGTTCCAAACGCAACATCTGACGAACGAACACAAATATAGAAGAAAAGACTCAATTGTTATCCAAAAAGTTCAGGTTTCAACCCACGTGACTTTTGGCTTCAACCCACGTGACTTCAGGCTTCAATCCACGTGACCTCAGGCTTCAACCCACGTGACTTAAAACGTTCGTTCACCACTTTTGGAGTTGGCAGCTACTTGTTCCAAACGCAACATCTGACGAACGAACACAAAAATAGAAGAAAAGACACAATTGTTATCCAAAAAGTTCACGTTCCAACCCACGTGACTCCAGGCTACAACCCACGTGACTTCAGGATTTCACCCACGTGACTTTGAAAACGATCGGTCACCACTTTTGAAGTTGGCAGCTACTCTTTCCAAACGCAACATCTGACGAACGAACACAAATATAGAAGAAAAGACCAATTGTTATCCAAAAAGTTCAGGTTCCAACCCACGTGACTTTTGGCTTCAACCCACGTGACTTCAGGCGTCCACCCACGTGACTTTGAAAACGATCGGTAACCACTTTTAAAGTTGGCAGCTACTTTTTCCAAACGCAACATCTGACGAACGAACACAAATATAGAAGAAAAGACACAATTGGCATCCAAAAAGTTCAGGTTTTAACCCACGTGACTTTTGGCTTCAACCCACGTGACCTCAGGCTCCAACGCACGTGACTTCAGGCTCCAACCCACGTGACTTCAAGCATCAACCCACGTGACTTTGAAAACGATCGGTAACCACTTTTGAAGTTGGCAGCTACTCTTTCCAAACGCAACATCTGACGAACGAACACAAATATAGAAAAAAAGACACAATTGGTATCCAAAAAGTTCAGGTTTTAACCCACGTGACTTTTGGCTTCAACCCACGTGACCTCAGGCTTCAACCCACGTGACTTCAGGCTTCAGCCCACGTGACTTTGAAAACGATCGGTAACCACTTTTGAAGTTGGCAGCTACTCTCTCCAAACGCAACATCTGACGAACGAACACAAATATGGAAGAAAAAACACAATTGTTATCCAAAAAGTTCAGGTTTTAACCCACGTGACTTTAGGCTCCAACCCACGTGACTTCAAGCTTCAACCCACGTGACTTCAGGCTTCAACCCACGTGACATCAGGCTTCAACCCACGTGACTTCAGGCTTCAACCCACGTGACTTTGAAAACGATCGGTCACCACTTTTGATGTTGGCAGCTACTTGTTCCAAACGCAACATCAGACGAACGAACACAAATATAGAAGAAAAAACACAATTGGTATCCAAAAAGTTCAGGTTTTAACTCACGTGACTTTTGGCTTCAACCCACGTGACATCAGGCTCCAACTCACGTGACTTTGAAAACGATCGGTAACCACTTTTGAAGTTGGCAGCTACTCTTCCCAAACGCAACATCTGACAAACGAACACAAATATAGAAAAAAAGACACAATTGTTATCCAAAAAGTTTAGGTTTGAACCCACGTGACTCCAGGCTTCAACCCACGTGACTTAAGGCGTCGACCCACGTGACTTTGAAAACGATCAGTAACCACTTTTGAAGTTGGCAGCTACTCTTTCCAAACGCAACATCTGACGAACGAACACAAATATAGAAGAAAAGACACAATTGGTATCCAAAAAGTTCAGGTTTCAACCCACGTGATTTCTGGCTTCAACCAACGTGACCTCAGGCTCCAACCCACGTAACTTCAGGCTTCAACCCACGTGACTTTGAAAACGATCGGTAACCACTTTTGAAGTTGGCAGCTACTCTTTTCAAACGCAACATCTGACGAACGAACACAAATATAGAAAAAAAGACACAATTGTTATCCAAAAAAATTAGGTTTGAACCCACGTGACTTTAGGCTCCATCCCACGTGACTTCAGGCTTCAACCCACGTGACTTCAGGCTTCAACTCACGTGACTTCAGGCTTCAACCCACGTGACTTTGAAAACGATCGGTCACCACTTTTGATGTTGGCAGCTACTTGTTCCAAACGCAACATCAGACGAACGAACACAAATATAGAAGAAAAAACACAATTGGTATCCAAAAAGATCAGGTTTCAACCCACGTGACTTTTGGCTTCAACCCACGTGACCTAAGGCTTCAACCCACGTGACTTCAGGCTTCAACCAACGTGACATTGAAAACGATCGGTAACCACTTTTGAAGTTGGCAGCTACTCTTTCCAAACGCAACATCCGACAAACGAACACAAATATAGAAAAAAAGACACAATTGTTATCCAAAAAGTTTAGGTTAGAACCCACGTAACTCCAGGCTTCAACCCACGTGACTTCAGGCTTCAACCCACGTGACTTTGGAAACGATCGGTCACCACTTTTGAAGTTGGCAGCTACTCTTTCCAAACGCAACATCTGTCGAACGAACACAAATATAAAAGAAAAGACACAATTGTTATCCAAAAAGTTCAGGTTTCAACCCACGTGACTTTTGGCTTCAACCCACGTGACTTCAGGCTTCAACCCACGTGTCTTAAAACGTTCGTTCACCACTTTTGGAGTTGGCAGCTACTTGTTCCAAACGCAACATCTGACGAACGAACACAAAAATAGAAGAAAAGACACAATTGTTATCCAAAAAGTTCACGTTCCAACCCACGTGACTCCAGGCTCCAACCCATGTGACTTCAGGCTTTCACCCACGTGACTTTCGAAACGATCGATCACCACTTTTGATGTTGGCAGCTACTTGTTCCAAACGCAACATCTGACGAACGAACACAAATATAGAAGAAAAGACTCAATTGTTATCCAAAAAGTTCAGGTTTCAACCCACGTGACTTTTGGCTCCAACCCACGTGACTTCAGGCTTCAATCCACGTGACCTCAGGCTTCAACCCACGTGACTTAAAACGTTCGTTCACCACTTTTGGAGTTGGCAGCTACTTGTTCCAAACGCAACATCTGACGAACGAACACAAATATAGAAGAAAAGACCAATTGTTATCCAAAAAGTTCAGGTTCCAACCCACGTGACTTTTGGCTTCAACCCACGTGACTTCAGGCTTCAACCCACGTGACTTCAGGCGTCCACCCACGTGACTTTGAAAACGATCGGTAACCACTTTTAAAGTTGGCAGCTACTTTTTCCAAACGCAACATCTGACGAACGAACACAAATATAGAAGAAAAGACACAATTGGCATCCAAAAAGTTCAGGTTTTAACCCACGTGACTTTTGGCTTCAACCCACGTGACCTCAGGCTCCAACCCACGTGACTTCAGGCTCCAACCCACGTGACTTCAAGCTTCAACCCACGTGACTTTGAAAACGATCGGTAACCACTTTTGAAGTTGGCAGCTACTCTTTCCAAACGCAACATCTGACGAACGAACACAAATATAGAAATAAAGACACAATTGTTGTCCAAAAAGTTGGGGTTTGAACCCACGTGACTTCTGGCTTCAACCCACGTGACTTCAGGCTTCAACCCACGTGACTTTGGGAACGATCGGTCACCACTTTTGAAAATGGCAGCTACTTGTTCCAAACGCAACATCAGACGAACGAACACAAATATAGAAGAAAAAACACAATTGGTATCCAAAAAGTTCAGGTTTTAACCCACGTGACTTCTGGCTTCAACCAACGTGACTTTAGGCTTCAACTCACGTGACTTTAAAAACGATCGGTAACCACTTTTGAAGTTGGCAGCTACTCTTTTCAAACGCAACATCTGACGAACGAACACAAATAAAGAAGAAAAGACACAATTGGTATCCAAAAAGTTCAGGTTCTAACCCACGTGACTTTTGGCTTCAACCCACGTGACTTCAGGCTTCAACTAACGTGACTTTGAAAACGATCGGTAACCACTTTTGAAGTTGGCAGCTACTCTTTCCAAACGCAACATCTGACGAACGAACACAAATATAGAAGAAAGGACTCAATTGTTATCCAAAAAGTTCAGGTTTCAACCCACGTGACTTTTGGCTTCAACCCACGTGACTTCAGGCTTCGATCCACGTGACCTCAGGCTTCAACCCACGTGACTTAAAACGTTCGTTCACCACTTTTGGAGTTGGCAGCTACTTGTTCCAAACGCAACATCTGACGAACGAACACAAAAATAGAAGAAAAGACACAATTGTTAATCCAAAAAGTTCACGCTCCAACCCACGTGACTCCAGGCTCCAACCCACGTGACTTCAGGCTTTCACCCACGTGACTTTGAGAACGATCGGTCACCACTTTTGAAGTTGGCAGCTACTCTTTCCAAACGCAACATCTGACGAACGAACACAAATATAGAAGAAAAGACACAATTGTTATCCAAAAAGTTCAGGTTTCAACCCACGTGACTTTTGGCTTCAACCCACGTGACTTCAGGCTCCAACCCACGTGACTTAAAACGTTCGTTCACCACTTTTGGAGTTGGCAGCTACTTGTTCCAAACGCAACATCTGACGAACGAACACAAAAATAGAAGAAAAGACACAATTGTTATCCAAAAAGTTCACGTTCCAACCCACGTGACTCCAGGCTACAACCCACGTGACTTCAGGATTTCACCCACGTGACTTTGAAAACGATCGGTCACCACTTTTGAAGTTGGCAGCTACTCTTTCCAAACGCAACATCTGACGAACGAACACAAATATAGAAGAAAAGACCAATTGTTATCCAAAAAGTTCAGGTTTCAACCCACGTGACTTTTGGCTTCAACCCACGTGACTTCAGGCTTCAACCCACGTGACTTCAGGCGTCCACCCACGTGACTTTGAAAACGATCGGTAACCACTTTTAAAGTTGGCAGCTACTTTTTCCAAACGCAACATCTGACGAACGAACACAAATATAGAAGAAAAGACACAATTGGCATCCAAAAAGTTCAGGTTTTGACCCACGTGACTTTTGGCTTCAACCCACGTGACCTCAGGCTCCAACCCACGTGACTTCAGGCTTCAACCCACGTGACTTCAGGCTTCAACCCACGTGACTTTGAAAACGATCGGTAACCACTTTTGAAGTTAGCAGCTACTCTTTCCAAACGCAACATCTGACGAACGAACACAAATATAGAAATAAAGACACAATTGTTGTCCAAAAAGTTAAGGTTTGAACCCACGTGACTTCTGGCTTCAACCCACGTGACTTCAGGCTTCAACCCACGTGACTTTGGAAACGATCGGTCACCACTTTTGAAGTTGGCAGCTACTTGTTCCAAACGCAACATCGGACGAACGAACACAAATATAGAAGAAAAAACACAATTGGTATCCAAAAAGTTCAGGTTTTAACCCACGTGACTTTTGGCTTCAACCCACGTGACTTCAGGCTTCAACCTCACGTGACTTTGAAAACGATCGGTAACCACTTTTGAAGTTGGCAGCTATTCTTTTCAAACGCAACATCTGACGAACGAACACAAACATAGAAGAAAAGACACAATTGGTATCCAAAAAGTTCGGGTTCTAACCCACGTGACTTTTGGCTTCAACCCACGTGACTTCAGGCTTCAACTCACGTGACTTTGAAAACGATCGGTAACCACTTTTGAAGTTGGCAGCTACTCTTTCCAAACGCAACATCTGACGAACGAACACAAATATAGAAGAAAGGACTCAATTGTTATCCAAAAAGTTCAGGTTTCAACCCACGTGACTTTTGGCTTCAACCCACGTGACTTCAGGCTTTGATCCACGTGACCTCAGGCTTCAACCCACGTGACTTAAAACGTTCGTTCATCACTTTTGGAGTTGGCAGCTACTTGTTCCAAACGCAACATCTGACGAACGAACACAAATATAGAAGGAAAGACACAATTGTTATCCAAAAAGTTCACGCTCCAACCCACGTGACTCCAGGCTCCAACCCACTCGACTTCAGGCTTTCACCCACGTGACTTTGAAAACGATCGGTCATCACTTTTGAAGTTGGCAGCTACTCTTTCCAAACGCAACATCTGACGAACGAACACAAATATAGAAGAAAAGACACAATTGTTATCCAAAAAGTTCAGGTTTGAACCCACGTGACTTTTGGCATCAACCCACGTGACTTCAGGCTTCAACCCACGTGACATCAGGCTTCAACCCACGTGACTTCAGGCTTCAACCCACGTGACTTTGAAAACGATCGGTCACCACTTTTGATGTTGGCAGCTACTTGTTCCAAACGCAACATCAGACGAACAAACACAAATATAGAAGAAAAAACACAATTGGTATCCAAAAAGTTCAGGTTTCAACCCACGTGACTTTTGGCTTCAACCCACGTGACTTCAGGCTTCAACCCACGTGACTTCAGGCGTCCACCCACGTGACTTTGAAAACGATCGGTAACCACTTTTAAAGTTGGCAGCTACCCTTTCCAAACGCAACATCTGACGAACGAACACAAATATAGAAGAAAAGACACAATTGGTATCCAAAAAGTTCAGGTTTCAACCCACGTGACTTTTGGCTTCAACCCACGTGACCCCAGGCTTCAACCCACGTGACTTCAGGCTTCAGCCCACGTGACTTTGAAAACGATCGGTAACCACTTTTGAAGTTGGCAGCTACTCTCTCCAAACGCAACATCTGACGAACGAACACAAATATGGAAGAAAAAACACAATTGTTATCCAAAAAGTTCAGGTTTTAACCCACGTGACTTTAGGCTCCAACCCACGTGACTTCAAGCTTCAACCCACGTGACTTCAGGCTCCAACCCACGTGACATCAGGCTTCAACCCACGTGAGTTCAGGCTTCAACCCACGTGACTTTGAAAACGATCGGTCACCACTTTTGATGTTGGCAGCTACTTGTTCCAAACGCAACATCAGACGAACGAACACAAATATAGAAGGAAAAACACAATTGGTATCCAAAAAGTTCAGGTTTTAATCCACGTGACTTTTGGCTTCAACCCACGTGACATCAGGCTCCAACTCACGTGACTTTGAAAACGATCTGTAACCACTTTTGAAGTTGGCAGCTACTCTTCCCAAACGCAACATCTGACAAACGAACACAAATATAGAAAAAAAGACACAATTGTTATCCAAAAAGTTTAGGATTGAACCCACGTGACTCCAGGCTTCAACCCACGTGACTTAAGGCGTCAACCCACGTGACTTTGAAAACGATCGGTAACCACTTTTGAAGTTGGCAGCTACTCTTTCCAAACGCAACATCTGACGAACGAACACAAATATAGAAGAAAAGACACAATTGGTATCCAAAAAGTTCAGGTTTCAACCCACGTGATTTCTGGCTTCAACCCACGTGACCTCAGGCTCCAACCCACGTAACTTCAGGCTTCAACCCACGTGACTTTGAAAACGATCGGTAACCACTTTTGAAGTTGGCAGCTACTCTTTCCAAACGCAACATCTGACGAACGAACACAAATATAGAAAAAAAGACACAATTGTTATCCAAAAAAATTAGGTTTGAACCCACGTGACTTAAGGCTTCATCCCACGTGACTTCAGGCTTCAACCCACGTGACTTCAGGCTTCAACTCACGTGACTTCAGGCTTCAACCCACGTGACTTTGAAAACGATCGGTCACCACTTTTGATGTTGGCAGCTACTTGTTCCAAACGCAACATCAGACGAACGAACACAAATATAGAAGGAAAAACACAATTGGTATCCAAAAAGTTCAGGTTTTAATCCACGTGACTTTTGGCTTCAACCCACGTGACATCAGGCTCCAACTCACGTGACTTTGAAAACGATCTGTAACCACTTTTGAAGTTGGCAGCTACTCTTCCCAAACGCAACATCTGACAAACGAACACAAATATAGAAAAAAAGACACAATTGTTATCCAAAAAGTTTAGGATTGAACCCACGTGACTCCAGGCTTCAACCCACGTGACTTAAGGCGTCAACCCACGTGACTTTGAAAACGATCGGTAACCACTTTTGAAGTTGGCAGCTACTTGTTCCAAACGCAACATCAGACGAACGAACACAAATATAGAAGAAAAAACACAATTGGTATCCAAAAAGATCAGGTTTCAACCCACGTGACTTTTGGCTTCAACCCACGTGACCTAAGGCTTCAACCCACGTGACTTCAGGCTCCAACCCACGTGACATTGAAAACGATCGGTAACCACTTTTGAAGTTGGCAGCTACTCTTTCCAAACGCAACATCTGACAAACGAACACAAATATAGAAAAAAAGACACAATTGTTATCCAAAAAGTTTAGGTTAGAACCCACGTAACTCCAGGCTTCAACCCACGTGACTTCAGGCTTCAACTCACGTGACTTTGGAAACGATCGGTCACCACTTTTGGAGTTGGCAGCTACTCTTTCCAAACGCAACATCTGTCGAACGAACACAAATATAAAAGAAAAGACACAATTGTTATCCAAAAAGTTCAGGTTCCAACCTACGTGACTTTTGGCTTCAACCCACGTGACTTCAGGCTTCAACCCACGTGACTTAAAACGTTCGTTCACCACTTTTGGAGTTGGCAGCTACTTGTTCCAAACGCAACATCTGACGAACGAACACGAAAATAGAAGAAAAGACACAATTGTTATCCAAAAAGTTCACGTTCCAACCCACGTGACTCCAGGCTCCAACCCATGTGACTTCAGGCTTTCACCCACGTGACTTTCAAAACGATCGGTCACCACTTTTGATGTTGGCAGCTACTTGTTCCAAACGCAACATCTGACGAACGAACACAAATATAGAAGAAAAGACTCAATTGTTATCCAAAAAAGTCAGGTTTCAACCCACGTGACTTTTGGCTTCAACCCACGTGACTTCAGGCTTCAATCCACGTGACCTCAGGCTTCAACCCACGTGACTTAAAACGTTCGTTCACCACTTTTGGAGTTGGCAGCTACTTGTTCCAAACGCAACATCTGACGAACGAACACAAAAATAGAAGAAAAGACACAATTGTTATCCAAAAAGTTCACGTTCCAACCCACGTGACTCCAGGCTACAACCCACGTGACTCCAGGATTCCACCCACGTGACATTGAAAACGATCGGTCACCACTTTTGAAGTTGGCAGCTACTCTTTCCAAACGCAACATCTGACGACCGAACACAAATATAGAAGAAAAGACCAATTGTTATCCAAAAAGTTCAGGTTCCAACCCACGTGACTTTTGACTTCAACCCACGTGACTTCAGGCTTTAACCCACGTGACTTCAGGCGTCCACGCACGTGACTTTGAAAACGATCGGTAACCACTTTTAAAGTTGGCAGCTACTTTTTCCAAACGCAACATCTGACGAACGAACACAAATATAGAAGAAAAGACACAATTGGCATCCAAAAAGTTCAGGTTTTAACCCACGTGACTTTTGGCTTCAACCCACGTGACCTCAGGCTCCAACCCACGTGACTTCAGGCTCCAACCCACGTGACTTCAGGCTTCAACCCACGTGACTTTGAAAACGATCGGTAACCACTTTTGAAGTTGGCAGCTACTCTTTCCAAACGCAACATCTGACGAACGAACACAAATATAGAAATAAAGACACAATTGTTGTCCAAAAAGTTAAGGTTTGAACCCACGTGACTTCTGGCTTCAACCCACGTGACTTCAGGCTTCAACCCACGTGACTTTGGAAACGATCGGTCACCACTTTTGAAGTTGGCAGCTACTTGTTCCAAACGCAACATCAGACGAACGAACACAAATATAGAAGAAAAAACACAATTGGTATCCAAAAAGTTCAGGTTTTAACCCACGTGACTTTTGGCTTCAACCAACGTGACTTCAGGCTTCAACTCACGTGACTTTGAAAACGATCGGTAACCACTTTTGAAGTTGGCAGCTACTCTTTTCAAACGCAACATCTGACGAACGAACACAAATATAGAAGAAAAGACACAATTGGTATCCAAAAAGTTCAGGTTCTAACCCATGTGACTTTTGGCATCAACCCACGTGACCTCAGGCTTCAATTCACGTGACTTTGAAAACGATCGGTAACCACTTTTGAAGTTGGCAGCTACTCTTTCCAAACGCAACATCTGACGAACGAACACAAATATAGAAGAAAGGACTCAATTGTTATCCAAAAAGTTCAGGTTTCAACCCATGTGACTTTTGGCTTCAACCCACGTGACTTCAGGCTTCGATCCACGTGACCTCAGGCTTCAACCCACGTGACTTAAAACGTTCGTTCACCACTTTTGGAGTTGGCAGCTACTTGTTCCAAACGCAACATCTGACGAACGAACACAAAAATAGAAGAAAAGACACAATTGTTATCCAAAAAGTTCACGCTCCAACCCACGTGACTCCAGGCTCCAACCCACGTGACTGCAGGCTTTCACCCACGTGACTTTGAGAACGATCGGTCACCACTTTTGAAGTTGGCAGCTACTCTTTCCAAACGCAACATCTGACGAACGAACACAAATATAGAAGAAAAGACACAATTGTTATCCAAAAAGTTCAAGTTTCAACCCACGTGACTTTTGGCTTCAACCCACGTGACTTCAGGCTTCAACCCACGTGACATCAGGCTCCAACCCACGTGACTTCAGGCTTTCACCCACGTGACTTTCAAAACGATCGGTCACCACTTTTGATGTTGGCAGCTACTTGTTCCAGACGCAACATCTGACGAACGAACACAAATATAGAAGAAAGGACTCAATTGTTATCCAAAAAGTTCAGGTTTCAACCCACGTGACTTTTGGCTTCAACCCACGTGACTTCAGGCTTCGATCCACGTGACCTCAGGCTTCAACCCACGTGACTTAAAACGTTCGTTCACCACTTTTGGAGTTGGCAGCTACTTGTTCCAAACGCAACATCTGACGAACGAACACAAAAATAGAAGAAGAGACACAATTGTTATCCAAAAAGTTCACGTTCCAACCCACGTGACTCCAGGCTACAACCCACGTGGATTCAGGATTTCACCCACGTGACTTTGGAAACGATCGGTCACCACTTTTGAAGTTGGCAGCTACTCTTTCCAAACGCAACATCTGACGAACGAACACAAATATAGAAGAAAAGACCAATTGTTATCCAAAAAGTTTAGGTTCCAACCCACGTGACTTTTGGCTTCTACCCACGTGACTTCAGGCTTCAACCCACGTGACTTCAGGCGTCCACCCACGTGACTTTGAAAACGATCGGTAACCACTTTCAAAGTTGGCAGCTACTTTTTCCAAACGCAACATCTGACGAACGAACACAATTATAGAAGAAAAGACACAATTGGTATCCAAAAAGTTCAGGTTCTAACCCACGTGACTTTTGGCTTCAACCCACGTGACTTCAGGCTTCAACTCACGTGACTTTGAAAACGATCGGTAACCACTTTTGA
Source organism: Anaspis maculata (assembly GCA_949128115.1). Lineage (NCBI taxonomy): Eukaryota > Metazoa > Arthropoda > Insecta > Coleoptera > Scraptiidae > Anaspis > Anaspis maculata. The sequence continues at coordinate 36,162 of OX421968.1, read as the reverse complement.
AGTTGGCAGCTACTCTTTCCAAACGCAACATCTGACGAACGAACACAAATGTAGAAGAAAAGACACAATTGGTATCCAAAAAGTTCAGGTTTTAACCCACGTGACTTCTGGCTTCAACCCACGTGACTTCAGGCTTCAACCCACGTGACTTTGGAAACGATCGGTCACCACTTTTGAAGTTGGCAGCTACTCTTTCCAAACGCAACATCTGTCGAACGAACACAAATATAGAAGAAAAGACACAATTGTTATCCAAAAAGTTCAGGTTTCAACCCACGTGACTTTTGGCTTCAACCCACGTGACTTCAGGCTTCAACCCACGTGACTTTGAAAACGATCGGTAACCACTTTTGAAAATGGCAGCCACTCTTTTCAAACGCAACATCTGACGAACGAACACAAATATAGAAGAAAAGACACAATTGTTATCCAAAAAGTTCAGGTTTCAACCCACGTGACTTTTGGCTTTAACCCACGTGACTTCAGGCTTCAACCCACGTGACATCAGGCTTCAACCCACGTGACTTTGAAAACGATCGGTCACCACTTTTGATGTTGGCAGCTACTTGTTCCAAACGCAACATCAGACGAACAAACACAAATATAGAAGAAAAAACACAATTGGTATCCAAAAAGTTCAGGTTTTAACCCACGTGACTTTTGGCTTCAATCCACGTGACTTCAGGCTTCAACTCACGTGACTTTGAAAACGATCGGTAACCACTTTTGAAGTTGGCAGCTACTCTTTCCAAACGCAACATCTGACGAACGAACACAAATATAGAAGAAAAGACACAATTGGTATCCAAAAAGTTCAGGTTTTAACCCACGTGACTTCTGGCTTCAACCCACGTGACTTCAGGCTTCAACCCACGTGACTTTGGAAACGATCGGTCACCACTTTTGAAGTTGGCAGCTACTCTTTCCAAACGCAACATCTGTCGAACGAACACAAATATAGAAGAAAAGACACAATTGTTATCCAAAAAGTTCAGGTTTCAACCCACGTGACTTTTGGCTTTAACCCACGTGACTTCAGGCTTCAACCCACGTGACTTTGGAAACGATCGGTAACCACTTTCGAAAATGGCAGCTACTCTTTTCAAACGCAACATCTGACGAACAAACACAAATATAGAAAAAAAGACACAATTTTCATCCAAAAAGTTCAGGTTTGAACCCACGTGACTCCAGGCTCCAACCCACGTGACTTCAGGCTTTCACCCACGTGACTTTCAAAACGATCGGTCACCACTTTTGATGTTGGCAGCTACTTGTTCCAAACGCAACATCTGACGAACGAACACAAATATAGAAGAAAGGACTCAATTGTTATCCAAAAAGTTCAGGTTTCAACCCACGTGACTTTTGGCTTCAACCCACGTGACTTCAGGCTTCGATCCACGTGACCTCAGGCTTCAACCCACGTGACTTAAAACGTTCGTTCACCACTTTTGGAGTTGGCAGCTACTTGTTCCAAACGCAACATCTGACGAACGAACACAAAAATAGAAGAAAAGACTCATTGTTATCCAAAAAGTTCAGGTTTCAACCCACGTGACTTTTGGCTTCAACCCACGTGACTTCAGGCTTCAATCCACGTGACCTCAGGCTTCAACCCACGTGACTTAAAACGTTCGTTCACCACTTTTGGAGTTGGCAGCTACTTGTTCCAAACGCAACATCTGACGAACGAACACAAAAATAGAAGAAGAGACACAATTGTTATCCAAAAAGTTCACGTTCCAACCCACGTGACTCCAGGCTACAACCCACGTGACTTCAGGATTTCACCCACGTGACTTTGAAAACGATCGGTCACCACTTTTGAAGTTGGCAGCTACTCTTTCCAAACGCAACATCTGACGAACGAACACAAATATAGAAGAAAAGACCAATTGTTATCCAAAAAGTTCAGGTTCCAACCCACGTGACTTTTGGCTTCAACCCACGTGACTTCAGGCTTCAACCCACGTGACTTCAGGCGTCCACCCACGTGACTTTGAAAACGATCGGTAACCACTTTTAAAGTTGGCAGCTACTTTTTCCAAACGCAACATCTGACGAACGAACACAAATATAGAAGAAAAGACCAATTGTTATCCAAAAAGTTCAGGTTCCAACCCACGTGACTTTTGGCTTCAACCCACGTGACTTCTGGCTTCAACCCACGTGACTTCAGGCTTCAACTCACGTGACTTTGAAAACGATCGGTAACCACTTTTAAAGTTGGCAGCTACTCTTTTCAAACGCAACATCTGACGAACGAACACAAATATAGAAGAAAAGACACAATTGATATCCAAAAAGTTCAGGTTCTAACCCACGTGACTTTTGGCTTCAACCCACGTGACTTCAGGCTTCAACTCACGTGACTTTGAAAACGATCGGTAACCACTTTTGAAGTTGGCAGCTACTCTTTCCAAACGCAACATCTGACGAACGAACACAAATATAGAAGAAAGGACTCAATTGTTATCCAAAAAGTTCAGGTTTCAACCCACGTGACTTTTGGCTTGCACCCACGTGACTTCAGGCTTCGATCCACGTGACCTCAGGCTTCAACCCACGTGACTTAAAACGTTCGTTCACCACTTTTGGAGTTGGCAGCTACTCTTTCCAAACGCAACATCTGACGAACGAACACAAATATAGAAGAAAAGACACAATTGTTATCCAAAAAGTTCACGTTCCAACCCACGTGACTCCAGGCTCCAACCCATGTGACTTCAGGCTTTCACCCACGTGACTTTCAAAACGATCGGTCACCACTTTTGATGTTGGCAGCTACTTGTTCCAAACGCAACATCTGACGAACGAACACAAATATAGAAGAAAAGACTCAATTGTTATCCAAAAAGTTCAGGTTTCAACCCACGTGACTTTTGGCTTCAACTCACGTGACTTCAGGCTTCAATCCACGTGACCTCAGGCTTCAACCCACGTGACTTAAAACGTTCGTTCACCACTTTTGGAGTTGGCAGCTACTTGTTCCAAACGCAACATCTGACGAACGAACACAAAAATAGAAGAAGAGACACAATTGTTATCCAAAAAGTTCACGTTCCAACCCACGTGACTCCAGGCTACAACCCACGTGACTTCAGGATTTCACCCACGTGACTTTGAAAACGATCGGTCACCACTTTTGAAGTTGGCAGCTATTCTTTCCAAACGCAACATCTGACGAACGAACACAAATATAGAAGAAAAGACCAATTGTTATCCAAAAAGTTCAGGTTCCAACCCACGTGACTTTTGGCTTCAACCCACGTGACTTCAGGCTTCAACCCACGTGACTTCAGGCGTCCACCCACGTGACTTTGAAAACGATCGGTAACCACTTTCAAAGTTGGCAGCTACTTTTTCCAAACGCAACATCTGACGAACGAACACAAATATAAAAGAAAAGACCAATTGTTATCCAAAAAGTTCAGGTTCCAACTCACGTGACTTTTGGCTTCAACCCACGTGACTTCTGGCTTCAACCCACGTGACTTCAGGCTTCAACTCACGTGACTTTGAAAACGATCGGTAACCACTTTTGAAGTTGGCAGCTACTCTTTTCAAACGCAACATCTGACGAACGAACACAAATATAGAAGAAAAGACACAATTGATATCCAAAAAGTTCAGGTTCTAACCCACGTGACTTTTGGCTTCAACCCACGTGACTTCAGGCTTCAACTCACGTGACTTTGAAAACGATCGGTAACCACTTTTGAAGTTGGCAGCTACTCTTTCCAAACGCAACATCTGACAAACGAACACAAATATAGAAGAAAGGACTCAATTGTTATCCAAAAAGTTCAGGTTTCAACCCACGTGACTTTTGGCTTGCACCCACGTGACTTTAGGCTTCGATCCACGTGACCTCAGGCTTCAACCCACGTGACTTAAAACGTTCGTTCACCACTTCTGGAGTTGGCAGCTACTTGTTCCAAACGCAACATCTGACGAACGAACACAAAAATAGAAGAAAAGACACAATTGTTATCCAAAAAGTTCACGCTCCAACCCACGTGACTCGAGGCTCCAACCCACGTGACTTCAGGCTTTCACCCACGTGACTTTGAAAACGATCGGTCACCACTTTTGAAGTTGGCAGCTACTCTTTCCAAACGCAACATCTGACGAACGAACACAAATATAGAAGAAAAGACACAATTGTTATCCAAAAAGTTCAGGTTCCAACCCACGTGACTTTTGGCTTCAACCCACGTGACTTCAGGCTTCAACCCACGTGACATCAGGCTTCAACCCACGTGACTTCAGGCTTCAACCCACGTGACTTTGAAAACGATCGGTCACCACTTTTGATGTTGGCAGCTACTTGTTCCAAACGCAACATCAGACGAACAAACACAAATATAGAAGAAAAAACACAATTGGTGTCCAAAAAGTTCAGGTTTAAACCCACGTGACTTTTGGCTTCAACCCACGTGACTTCAGGCTTCAACTCACGTGACTTTGAAAACGATCGGTAACCACTTTTGAAGTTGGCAGCTACTCTTTCCAAACGCAACATCTGACGAACGAACACAAATATAGAAGAAAAGACACAATTGGTATCCAAAAAGTTCAGGTTTTAACCCACGTGACTTCTGGCTTCAACCCACGTGACTTCAGGCTTCAACCCACGTGACTTCAGGCTTCAACCCACGTGACTTTGGAAACGATCGGTCACCACTTTTGAAGTTGGCAGCTACTCTTTCCAAACGCAACATCTGTCGAACGAACACAAATATAGAAGAAAAGACACAATTGTTATCCAAAAAGTTCAGGTTTCAACCCACGTGACTTTTGGCTTTAACCCACGTGACTTCAGGCTTCAACCCACGTGACTTTGAAAACGATCGGTAACCACTTTTGAAAATGGCAGCTACTCTTTTCAAACGCAACATCTGACGAACGAACACAAATATAGAAGAAAAGACACAATTGTTATCCAAAAAGTTCAGGTTTCAACCCACGTGACTTTTGGCTTCAACCCACGTGACTTCAGGCTTCAACCCACGTGACATCAGGCTTCAACCCACGTGACTTCAGGCTTCAACCCACGTGACTTTAAAAACGATCGGTCACCACTTTTGATGTTGGCAGCTACTTGTTCCAGACGCAACATCAGACGAACAAACACAAATATAGAAGAAAAAACACAATTGGTATCCAAAAAGTTCAGGTTTTAACCCACGTGACTTTTGGCTTCAACCCACGTGACTTCAGGCTTCAACTCACGTGACTTTGAAAACGATCGGTTACCACTTTTGAAGTTGGCAGCTACTCTTTCCAAACGCAACATCTGACGAACGAACACAAATATAGAAGAAAAGACACAATTGGTATCCAAAAAGTTCAGGTTTTAACCCACGTGACTTCTGGCTTCAACCCACGTGACTTCAGGCGTCCACCCACGTGACTTTGAAAACGATCGGTAACCACTTTTAAAGTTGGCAGCTACTTTTTCCAAACGCAACATCTGACGAACGAACACAAATATAGAAGAAAAGACACAATTGGCATCCAAAAAGTTCAGGTTTTGACCCACGTGACTTTTGGCTTCAACCCACGTGACCTCAGGCTCCAACCCACGTGACTTCAGGCTTCAACCCACGTGACTTCAGGCTTCAACCCACGTGACTTTGAAAACGATCGGTAACCACTTTTGAAGTTAGCAGCTACTCTTTCCAAACGCAACATCTGACGAACGAACACAAATATAGAAATAAAGACACAATTGTTGTCCAAAAAGTTAAGGTTTGAACCCACGTGACTTCTGGCTTCAACCCACGTGACTTCAGGCTTCAACCCACGTGACTTTGGAAACGATCGGTCACCACTTTTGAAGTTGGCAGCTACTTGTTCCAAACGCAACATCGGACGAACGAACACAAATATAGAAGAAAAAACACAATTGGTATCCAAAAAGTTCAGGTTTTAACCCACGTGACTTTTGGCTTCAACCCACGTGACTTCAGGCTTCAACCTCACGTGACTTTGAAAACGATCGGTAACCACTTTTGAAGTTGGCAGCTATTCTTTTCAAACGCAACATCTGACGAACGAACACAAACATAGAAGAAAAGACACAATTGGTATCCAAAAAGTTCGGGTTCTAACCCACGTGACTTTTGGCTTCAACCCACGTGACTTCAGGCTTCAACTCACGTGACTTTGAAAACGATCGGTAACCACTTTTGAAGTTGGCAGCTACTCTTTCCAAACGCAACATCTGACGAACGAACACAAATATAGAAGAAAGGACTCAATTGTTATCCAAAAAGTTCAGGTTTCAACCCACGTGACTTTTGGCTTCAACCCACGTGACTTCAGGCTTTGATCCACGTGACCTCAGGCTTCAACCCACGTGACTTAAAACGTTCGTTCATCACTTTTGGAGTTGGCAGCTACTTGTTCCAAACGCAACATCTGACGAACGAACACAAATATAGAAGGAAAGACACAATTGTTATCCAAAAAGTTCACGCTCCAACCCACGTGACTCCAGGCTCCAACCCACTCGACTTCAGGCTTTCACCCACGTGACTTTGAAAACGATCGGTCATCACTTTTGAAGTTGGCAGCTACTCTTTCCAAACGCAACATCTGACGAACGAACACAAATATAGAAGAAAAGACACAATTGTTATCCAAAAAGTTCAGGTTTGAACCCACGTGACTTTTGGCATCAACCCACGTGACTTCAGGCTTCAACCCACGTGACATCAGGCTTCAACCCACGTGACTTCAGGCTTCAACCCACGTGACTTTGAAAACGATCGGTCACCACTTTTGATGTTGGCAGCTACTTGTTCCAAACGCAACATCAGACGAACAAACACAAATATAGAAGAAAAAACACAATTGGTATCCAAAAAGTTCAGGTTTCAACCCACGTGACTTTTGGCTTCAACCCACGTGACTTCAGGCTTCAACCCACGTGACTTCAGGCGTCCACCCACGTGACTTTGAAAACGATCGGTAACCACTTTTAAAGTTGGCAGCTACCCTTTCCAAACGCAACATCTGACGAACGAACACAAATATAGAAGAAAAGACACAATTGGTATCCAAAAAGTTCAGGTTTCAACCCACGTGACTTTTGGCTTCAACCCACGTGACCCCAGGCTTCAACCCACGTGACTTCAGGCTTCAGCCCACGTGACTTTGAAAACGATCGGTAACCACTTTTGAAGTTGGCAGCTACTCTCTCCAAACGCAACATCTGACGAACGAACACAAATATGGAAGAAAAAACACAATTGTTATCCAAAAAGTTCAGGTTTTAACCCACGTGACTTTAGGCTCCAACCCACGTGACTTCAAGCTTCAACCCACGTGACTTCAGGCTCCAACCCACGTGACATCAGGCTTCAACCCACGTGAGTTCAGGCTTCAACCCACGTGACTTTGAAAACGATCGGTCACCACTTTTGATGTTGGCAGCTACTTGTTCCAAACGCAACATCAGACGAACGAACACAAATATAGAAGGAAAAACACAATTGGTATCCAAAAAGTTCAGGTTTTAATCCACGTGACTTTTGGCTTCAACCCACGTGACATCAGGCTCCAACTCACGTGACTTTGAAAACGATCTGTAACCACTTTTGAAGTTGGCAGCTACTCTTCCCAAACGCAACATCTGACAAACGAACACAAATATAGAAAAAAAGACACAATTGTTATCCAAAAAGTTTAGGATTGAACCCACGTGACTCCAGGCTTCAACCCACGTGACTTAAGGCGTCAACCCACGTGACTTTGAAAACGATCGGTAACCACTTTTGAAGTTGGCAGCTACTCTTTCCAAACGCAACATCTGACGAACGAACACAAATATAGAAGAAAAGACACAATTGGTATCCAAAAAGTTCAGGTTTCAACCCACGTGATTTCTGGCTTCAACCCACGTGACCTCAGGCTCCAACCCACGTAACTTCAGGCTTCAACCCACGTGACTTTGAAAACGATCGGTAACCACTTTTGAAGTTGGCAGCTACTCTTTCCAAACGCAACATCTGACGAACGAACACAAATATAGAAAAAAAGACACAATTGTTATCCAAAAAAATTAGGTTTGAACCCACGTGACTTAAGGCTTCATCCCACGTGACTTCAGGCTTCAACCCACGTGACTTCAGGCTTCAACTCACGTGACTTCAGGCTTCAACCCACGTGACTTTGAAAACGATCGGTCACCACTTTTGATGTTGGCAGCTACTTGTTCCAAACGCAACATCAGACGAACGAACACAAATATAGAAGGAAAAACACAATTGGTATCCAAAAAGTTCAGGTTTTAATCCACGTGACTTTTGGCTTCAACCCACGTGACATCAGGCTCCAACTCACGTGACTTTGAAAACGATCTGTAACCACTTTTGAAGTTGGCAGCTACTCTTCCCAAACGCAACATCTGACAAACGAACACAAATATAGAAAAAAAGACACAATTGTTATCCAAAAAGTTTAGGATTGAACCCACGTGACTCCAGGCTTCAACCCACGTGACTTAAGGCGTCAACCCACGTGACTTTGAAAACGATCGGTAACCACTTTTGAAGTTGGCAGCTACTTGTTCCAAACGCAACATCAGACGAACGAACACAAATATAGAAGAAAAAACACAATTGGTATCCAAAAAGATCAGGTTTCAACCCACGTGACTTTTGGCTTCAACCCACGTGACCTAAGGCTTCAACCCACGTGACTTCAGGCTCCAACCCACGTGACATTGAAAACGATCGGTAACCACTTTTGAAGTTGGCAGCTACTCTTTCCAAACGCAACATCTGACAAACGAACACAAATATAGAAAAAAAGACACAATTGTTATCCAAAAAGTTTAGGTTAGAACCCACGTAACTCCAGGCTTCAACCCACGTGACTTCAGGCTTCAACTCACGTGACTTTGGAAACGATCGGTCACCACTTTTGGAGTTGGCAGCTACTCTTTCCAAACGCAACATCTGTCGAACGAACACAAATATAAAAGAAAAGACACAATTGTTATCCAAAAAGTTCAGGTTCCAACCTACGTGACTTTTGGCTTCAACCCACGTGACTTCAGGCTTCAACCCACGTGACTTAAAACGTTCGTTCACCACTTTTGGAGTTGGCAGCTACTTGTTCCAAACGCAACATCTGACGAACGAACACGAAAATAGAAGAAAAGACACAATTGTTATCCAAAAAGTTCACGTTCCAACCCACGTGACTCCAGGCTCCAACCCATGTGACTTCAGGCTTTCACCCACGTGACTTTCAAAACGATCGGTCACCACTTTTGATGTTGGCAGCTACTTGTTCCAAACGCAACATCTGACGAACGAACACAAATATAGAAGAAAAGACTCAATTGTTATCCAAAAAAGTCAGGTTTCAACCCACGTGACTTTTGGCTTCAACCCACGTGACTTCAGGCTTCAACCCACGTGACTTAAAACGTTCGTTCACCACTTTTGGAGTTGGCAGCTACTTGTTCCAAACGCAACATCTGACGAACGAACACAAAAATAGAAGAAAAGACACAATTGTTATCCAAAAAGTTCACGTTCCAACCCACGTGACTCCAGGCTACAACCCACGTGACTCCAGGATTCCACCCACGTGACATTGAAAACGATCGGTCACCACTTTTGAAGTTGGCAGCTACTCTTTCCAAACGCAACATCTGACGACCGAACACAAATATAGAAGAAAAGACCAATTGTTATCCAAAAAGTTCAGGTTCCAACCCACGTGACTTTTGACTTCAACCCACGTGACTTCAGGCTTTAACCCACGTGACTTCAGGCGTCCACGCACGTGACTTTGAAAACGATCGGTAACCACTTTTAAAGTTGGCAGCTACTTTTTCCAAACGCAACATCTGACGAACGAACACAAATATAGAAGAAAAGACACAATTGGCATCCAAAAAGTTCAGGTTTTAACCCACGTGACTTTTGGCTTCAACCCACGTGACCTCAGGCTCCAACCCACGTGACTTCAGGCTCCAACCCACGTGACTTCAGGCTTCAACCCACGTGACTTTGAAAACGATCGGTAACCACTTTTGAAGTTGGCAGCTACTCTTTCCAAACGCAACATCTGACGAACGAACACAAATATAGAAATAAAGACACAATTGTTGTCCAAAAAGTTAAGGTTTGAACCCACGTGACTTCTGGCTTCAACCCACGTGACTTCAGGCTTCAACCCACGTGACTTTGGAAACGATCGGTCACCACTTTTGAAGTTGGCAGCTACTTGTTCCAAACGCAACATCAGACGAACGAACACAAATATAGAAGAAAAAACACAATTGGTATCCAAAAAGTTCAGGTTTTAACCCACGTGACTTTTGGCTTCAACCAACGTGACTTCAGGCTTCAACTCACGTGACTTTGAAAACGATCGGTAACCACTTTTGAAGTTGGCAGCTACTCTTTTCAAACGCAACATCTGACGAACGAACACAAATATAGAAGAAAAGACACAATTGGTATCCAAAAAGTTCAGGTTCTAACCCATGTGACTTTTGGCATCAACCCACGTGACCTCAGGCTTCAATTCACGTGACTTTGAAAACGATCGGTAACCACTTTTGAAGTTGGCAGCTACTCTTTCCAAACGCAACATCTGACGAACGAACACAAATATAGAAGAAAGGACTCAATTGTTATCCAAAAAGTTCAGGTTTCAACCCACGTGACTTTTGGCTTCAACCCACGTGACTTCAGGCTTCGATCCACGTGACCTCAGGCTTCAACCCACGTGACTTAAAACGTTCGTTCACCACTTTTGGAGTTGGCAGCTACTTGTTCCAAACGCAACATCTGACGAACGAACACAAAAATAGAAGAAAAGACACAATTGTTATCCAAAAAGTTCACGCTCCAACCCACGTGACTCCAGGCTCCAACCCACGTGACTGCAGGCTTTCACCCACGTGACTTTGAGAACGATCGGTCACCACTTTTGAAGTTGGCAGCTACTCTTTCCAAACGCAACATCTGACGAACGAACACAAATATAGAAGAAAAGACACAATTGTTATCCAAAAAGTTCAAGTTTCAACCCACGTGACTTTTGGCTTCAACCCACGTGACTTCAGGCTTCAACCCACGTGACATCAGGCTCCAACCCACGTGACTTCAGGCTTTCACCCACGTGACTTTCAAAACGATCGGTCACCACTTTTGATGTTGGCAGCTACTTGTTCCAGACGCAACATCTGACGAACGAACACAAATATAGAAGAAAGGACTCAATTGTTATCCAAAAAGTTCAGGTTTCAACCCACGTGACTTTTGGCTTCAACCCACGTGACTTCAGGCTTCGATCCACGTGACCTCAGGCTTCAACCCACGTGACTTAAAACGTTCGTTCACCACTTTTGGAGTTGGCAGCTACTTGTTCCAAACGCAACATCTGACGAACGAACACAAAAATAGAAGAAGAGACACAATTGTTATCCAAAAAGTTCACGTTCCAACCCACGTGACTCCAGGCTACAACCCACGTGACTTCAGGATTTCACCCACGTGACTTTGGAAACGATCGGTCACCACTTTTGAAGTTGGCAGCTACTCTTTCCAAACGCAACATCTGACGAACGAACACAAATATAGAAGAAAAGACCAATTGTTATCCAAAAAGTTTAGGTTCCAACCCACGTGACTTTTGGCTTCTACCCACGTGACTTCAGGCTTCAACCCACGTGACTTCAGGCGTCCACCCACGTGACTTTGAAAACGATCGGTAACCACTTTCAAAGTTGGCAGCTACTTTTTCCAAACGCAACATCTGACGAACGAACACAATTATAGAAGAAAAGACACAATTGGTATCCAAAAAGTTCAGGTTCTAACCCACGTGACTTTTGGCTTCAACCCACGTGACTTCAGGCTTCAACTCACGTGACTTTGAAAACGATCGGTAACCACTTTTGAAGTTGGCAGCTACTCTTTCCAAACGCAACATCTGACGAACGAACACAAATGTAGAAGAAAAGACACAATTGGTATCCAAAAAGTTCAGGTTTTAACCCACGTGACTTCTGGCTTCAACCCACGTGACTTCAGGCTTCAACCCACGTGACTTTGGAAACGATCGGTCACCACTTTTGAAGTTGGCAGCTACTCTTTCCAAACGCAACATCTGTCGAACGAACACAAATATAGAAGAAAAGACACAATTGTTATCCAAAAAGTTCAGGTTTCAACCCACGTGACTTTTGGCTTCAACCCACGTGACTTCAGGCTTCAACCCACGTGACTTTGAAAACGATCGGTAACCACTTTTGAAAATGGCAGCCACTCTTTTCAAACGCAACATCTGACGAACGAACACAAATATAGAAGAAAAGACACAATTGTTATCCAAAAAGTTCAGGTTTCAACCCACGTGACTTTTGGCTTTAACCCACGTGACTTCAGGCTTCAACCCACGTGACATCAGGCTTCAACCCACGTGACTTTGAAAACGATCGGTCACCACTTTTGATGTTGGCAGCTACTTGTTCCAAACGCAACATCAGACGAACAAACACAAATATAGAAGAAAAAACACAATTGGTATCCAAAAAGTTCAGGTTTTAACCCACGTGACTTTTGGCTTCAATCCACGTGACTTCAGGCTTCAACTCACGTGACTTTGAAAACGATCGGTAACCACTTTTGAAGTTGGCAGCTACTCTTTCCAAACGCAACATCTGACGAACGAACACAAATATAGAAGAAAAGACACAATTGGTATCCAAAAAGTTCAGGTTTTAACCCACGTGACTTCTGGCTTCAACCCACGTGACTTCAGGCTTCAACCCACGTGACTTTGGAAACGATCGGTCACCACTTTTGAAGTTGGCAGCTACTCTTTCCAAACGCAACATCTGTCGAACGAACACAAATATAGAAGAAAAGACACAATTGTTATCCAAAAAGTTCAGGTTTCAACCCACGTGACTTTTGGCTTTAACCCACGTGACTTCAGGCTTCAACCCACGTGACTTTGGAAACGATCGGTAACCACTTTCGAAAATGGCAGCTACTCTTTTCAAACGCAACATCTGACGAACAAACACAAATATAGAAAAAAAGACACAATTTTCATCCAAAAAGTTCAGGTTTGAACCCACGTGACTCCAGGCTCCAACCCACGTGACTTCAGGCTTTCACCCACGTGACTTTCAAAACGATCGGTCACCACTTTTGATGTTGGCAGCTACTTGTTCCAAACGCAACATCTGACGAACGAACACAAATATAGAAGAAAGGACTCAATTGTTATCCAAAAAGTTCAGGTTTCAACCCACGTGACTTTTGGCTTCAACCCACGTGACTTCAGGCTTCGATCCACGTGACCTCAGGCTTCAACCCACGTGACTTAAAACGTTCGTTCACCACTTTTGGAGTTGGCAGCTACTTGTTCCAAACGCAACATCTGACGAACGAACACAAAAATAGAAGAAAAGACTCATTGTTATCCAAAAAGTTCAGGTTTCAACCCACGTGACTTTTGGCTTCAACCCACGTGACTTCAGGCTTCAATCCACGTGACCTCAGGCTTCAACCCACGTGACTTAAAACGTTCGTTCACCACTTTTGGAGTTGGCAGCTACTTGTTCCAAACGCAACATCTGACGAACGAACACAAAAATAGAAGAAGAGACACAATTGTTATCCAAAAAGTTCACGTTCCAACCCACGTGACTCCAGGCTACAACCCACGTGACTTCAGGATTTCACCCACGTGACTTTGAAAACGATCGGTCACCACTTTTGAAGTTGGCAGCTACTCTTTCCAAACGCAACATCTGACGAACGAACACAAATATAGAAGAAAAGACCAATTGTTATCCAAAAAGTTCAGGTTCCAACCCACGTGACTTTTGGCTTCAACCCACGTGACTTCAGGCTTCAACCCACGTGACTTCAGGCGTCCACCCACGTGACTTTGAAAACGATCGGTAACCACTTTTAAAGTTGGCAGCTACTTTTTCCAAACGCAACATCTGACGAACGAACACAAATATAGAAGAAAAGACCAATTGTTATCCAAAAAGTTCAGGTTCCAACCCACGTGACTTTTGGCTTCAACCCACGTGACTTCTGGCTTCAACCCACGTGACTTCAGGCTTCAACTCACGTGACTTTGAAAACGATCGGTAACCACTTTTAAAGTTGGCAGCTACTCTTTTCAAACGCAACATCTGACGAACGAACACAAATATAGAAGAAAAGACACAATTGATATCCAAAAAGTTCAGGTTCTAACCCACGTGACTTTTGGCTTCAACCCACGTGACTTCAGGCTTCAACTCACGTGACTTTGAAAACGATCGGTAACCACTTTTGAAGTTGGCAGCTACTCTTTCCAAACGCAACATCTGACGAACGAACACAAATATAGAAGAAAGGACTCAATTGTTATCCAAAAAGTTCAGGTTTCAACCCACGTGACTTTTGGCTTGCACCCACGTGACTTCAGGCTTCGATCCACGTGACCTCAGGCTTCAACCCACGTGACTTAAAACGTTCGTTCACCACTTTTGGAGTTGGCAGCTACTCTTTCCAAACGCAACATCTGACGAACGAACACAAATATAGAAGAAAAGACACAATTGTTATCCAAAAAGTTCACGTTCCAACCCACGTGACTCCAGGCTCCAACCCATGTGACTTCAGGCTTTCACCCACGTGACTTTCAAAACGATCGGTCACCACTTTTGATGTTGGCAGCTACTTGTTCCAAACGCAACATCTGACGAACGAACACAAATATAGAAGAAAAGACTCAATTGTTATCCAAAAAGTTCAGGTTTCAACCCACGTGACTTTTGGCTTCAACTCACGTGACTTCAGGCTTCAATCCACGTGACCTCAGGCTTCAACCCACGTGACTTAAAACGTTCGTTCACCACTTTTGGAGTTGGCAGCTACTTGTTCCAAACGCAACATCTGACGAACGAACACAAAAATAGAAGAAGAGACACAATTGTTATCCAAAAAGTTCACGTTCCAACCCACGTGACTCCAGGCTACAACCCACGTGACTTCAGGATTTCACCCACGTGACTTTGAAAACGATCGGTCACCACTTTTGAAGTTGGCAGCTATTCTTTCCAAACGCAACATCTGACGAACGAACACAAATATAGAAGAAAAGACCAATTGTTATCCAAAAAGTTCAGGTTCCAACCCACGTGACTTTTGGCTTCAACCCACGTGACTTCAGGCTTCAACCCACGTGACTTCAGGCGTCCACCCACGTGACTTTGAAAACGATCGGTAACCACTTTCAAAGTTGGCAGCTACTTTTTCCAAACGCAACATCTGACGAACGAACACAAATATAAAAGAAAAGACCAATTGTTATCCAAAAAGTTCAGGTTCCAACTCACGTGACTTTTGGCTTCAACCCACGTGACTTCTGGCTTCAACCCACGTGACTTCAGGCTTCAACTCACGTGACTTTGAAAACGATCGGTAACCACTTTTGAAGTTGGCAGCTACTCTTTTCAAACGCAACATCTGACGAACGAACACAAATATAGAAGAAAAGACACAATTGATATCCAAAAAGTTCAGGTTCTAACCCACGTGACTTTTGGCTTCAACCCACGTGACTTCAGGCTTCAACTCACGTGACTTTGAAAACGATCGGTAACCACTTTTGAAGTTGGCAGCTACTCTTTCCAAACGCAACATCTGACAAACGAACACAAATATAGAAGAAAGGACTCAATTGTTATCCAAAAAGTTCAGGTTTCAACCCACGTGACTTTTGGCTTGCACCCACGTGACTTTAGGCTTCGATCCACGTGACCTCAGGCTTCAACCCACGTGACTTAAAACGTTCGTTCACCACTTCTGGAGTTGGCAGCTACTTGTTCCAAACGCAACATCTGACGAACGAACACAAAAATAGAAGAAAAGACACAATTGTTATCCAAAAAGTTCACGCTCCAACCCACGTGACTCGAGGCTCCAACCCACGTGACTTCAGGCTTTCACCCACGTGACTTTGAAAACGATCGGTCACCACTTTTGAAGTTGGCAGCTACTCTTTCCAAACGCAACATCTGACGAACGAACACAAATATAGAAGAAAAGACACAATTGTTATCCAAAAAGTTCAGGTTCCAACCCACGTGACTTTTGGCTTCAACCCACGTGACTTCAGGCTTCAACCCACGTGACATCAGGCTTCAACCCACGTGACTTCAGGCTTCAACCCACGTGACTTTGAAAACGATCGGTCACCACTTTTGATGTTGGCAGCTACTTGTTCCAAACGCAACATCAGACGAACAAACACAAATATAGAAGAAAAAACACAATTGGTGTCCAAAAAGTTCAGGTTTAAACCCACGTGACTTTTGGCTTCAACCCACGTGACTTCAGGCTTCAACTCACGTGACTTTGAAAACGATCGGTAACCACTTTTGAAGTTGGCAGCTACTCTTTCCAAACGCAACATCTGACGAACGAACACAAATATAGAAGAAAAGACACAATTGGTATCCAAAAAGTTCAGGTTTTAACCCACGTGACTTCTGGCTTCAACCCACGTGACTTCAGGCTTCAACCCACGTGACTTCAGGCTTCAACCCACGTGACTTTGGAAACGATCGGTCACCACTTTTGAAGTTGGCAGCTACTCTTTCCAAACGCAACATCTGTCGAACGAACACAAATATAGAAGAAAAGACACAATTGTTATCCAAAAAGTTCAGGTTTCAACCCACGTGACTTTTGGCTTTAACCCACGTGACTTCAGGCTTCAACCCACGTGACTTTGAAAACGATCGGTAACCACTTTTGAAAATGGCAGCTACTCTTTTCAAACGCAACATCTGACGAACGAACACAAATATAGAAGAAAAGACACAATTGTTATCCAAAAAGTTCAGGTTTCAACCCACGTGACTTTTGGCTTCAACCCACGTGACTTCAGGCTTCAACCCACGTGACATCAGGCTTCAACCCACGTGACTTCAGGCTTCAACCCACGTGACTTTAAAAACGATCGGTCACCACTTTTGATGTTGGCAGCTACTTGTTCCAGACGCATCATCAGACGAACAAACACAAATATAGAAGAAAAAACACAATTGGTATCCAAAAAGTTCAGGTTTTAACCCACGTGACTTTTGGCTTCAACCCACGTGACTTCAGGCTTCAACTCACGTGACTTTGAAAACGATCGGTTACCACTTTTGAAGTTGGCAGCTACTCTTTCCAAACGCAACATCTGACGAACGAACACAAATATAGAAGAAAAGACACAATTGGTATCCAAAAAGTTCAGGTTTTAACCCACGTGACTTCTGGCTTCAACCCACGTGACTTCAGGCTTCAACCCACGTGACTTTGGAAACGATCGGTCACCACTTTTGAAGTTGGCAGCTACTCTTTCCAAACGCAACATCTGTCGAACGAACACAAATATAGAAGAAAAGACACAATTGTTATCCAAAAAGTTCAGGTTTCAACCCACGTGACTTTTGGCTTTAACCCACGTGACTTCAGGCTTCAACCCACGTGACTTTGAAAACGATCGGTAACCACTTTTGAAAATGGCAGCTACTCTTTTCAAACGCAACATCTGACGAACAAACACAAATATAGAAAAAAAGACACAATTTTCATCAAAAAAGTTCAGGTTTGAACCCACGTGACTTCAGGCTCCAACCCACGTGACTTCAGGCTTTCACCCACGTGACTTTCAAAACGATCGGTCACCACTTTTGATGTTGGCAGCTACTTGTTCCAAACGCAACATCTGACGAACGAACACAAATATAGACGAAAGGACTCAATTGTTATCCAAAAAGTTCAGGTTTCAACCCACGTGACTTCTGGCTTCAACCCACGTGACTTCAGGCTTCGATCCACGTGACCTCAGGCTTCAACCCACGTGACTTAAAACGTTCGTTCACCACTTTTGGAGTTGGCAGCTACTTGTTCCAAACGCAACATCTGACGAACGAACACAAATATAGAAGAAAAGACTCAATTGTTATCCAAAAAGTTCAGGTTTCAACCCACGTGACTTTTGGCTTCAACCCACGTGACCTCAGGCTTCAACCCACGTGACTTCAGGCTTCAACCCACGTGACATTGAAAACGATCGGTAACCACTTTTGAAGTTGGCAGCTACTCTTTCCAAACGCAACATCTGTCGAACTAACACAAATATAAAAGAAAAGACACAATTGTTATCCAAAAAGTTCAGGTTTCAACCCACGTGACTTTTGGCTTCAACCCACGTGACTTCAGGCTTCAACCCACGTGACTTTGAAAACGATCGGTAACCACTTTTGAAGTTGGCAGCTACTCTTTCCAAACGCAACATCTGTCAAACGAACACGAATATAGAAGAAAAGACACACGTGTTATCCAAAAAGTTCAGGTTTCAACCCACGTGACTTTTGGCTTCAACCCACGTGACTTCAGGCTCCAACCCACGTGACTTAAAACGTTCGTTCACCACTTTTGGAGTTGGCAGCTACTTGTTCCAAACGCAACATCAGACGAACGAACACAAATATAGAAGAAAAAACACAATTGGTATCCAAAAAGATCAGGTTTTAGCCCACGTGACCTTTGGCTTCAACCCACGTGACCTCTGGCTTCAACCCACGTGACTTCAGGCTTCAACCCACGTGACTTTGAAAACGATCGGTAACCACTTTTGAAGTTGGCAGCTACTCTTTCCAAACGCAACATCTGACAAACGAACACAAATATAGAAAAAAAGACACAATTGTTATCCAAAAAGTTTAGGTTAGAACCCACGTAACTCCAGGCTTCAACCCACGTGACTTCAGGCTTCAACCCACGTGACTTCAGGCTTCAACCCACGTGACTTTGGAAACGATCGGTCACCACTTTTGAAGTTGGCAGCTACTCTTTCCAAACGCAACATCTGTCGAACGAACACAAATATAGAAGAAAAGACACAATTGTTATCCAAAAAGTTCAGGTTTCAACCCACGTCACTTTTGGTTTTAACCCACGTGACTTCAGGCTTCAACCCACGTGACTTTAAAAACGTTCGGTAACCACTTTCGAAGTTGGCAGCTACTCTTTCCAAACGCAACATCTGTCGAACGAACACGAATATAAAAGAAAAGACACAATTGTTATCCAAAAAGTTTAGGTTTCAACCCACGTGACTCTTGGCTTCAACTCACGTGACTTCAGGCTCCAACCCACGTGACTTCAGGCTTTCACCCACGTGACTTTCAAAACGATCGGTCACCACTTTTGAAGTTGGCAGCTACTCTTTCCGAACGCAACATCTGACGAACGAACACAAATATAGGAGAAAAAATAAATTGGTATTGTGACCAATCGCACCCCCACCCCATTGAGGAAATTGAATGAGGCAGAAACGAAAGGGCCCGCCAGAGGCGTTTGACATGCAGAAATGAAAATGATACTTCACCTTTCCCTTTACTCAATGGTTTTGACCGGCTGATCTGGCTCTAGGGTAGTTCCACTGCTTTGCGTAACATCTCAAGTTCGTATCCTGGGTAAGAGCAGTCTCGAAGGAGGAAGTCAGGCGGAAGTAGAAGAGGAATCAAAACACACACTCTCGACAAACAGTTTTACTTTCAGAAAGAGTTTGATAAAGTTTTCTACATGAAATAATGTATGAGTCAGTGTGAGTCAAACAGAATCAGAATTCACAAATTACCAGAGATTGTCAGGCGAGATTTTCCCTCATAACAAAGCTCAACACTCCCCCTCCCCTTTGTATCGCGTTTGCGCTCGGACAGAGAGCGACGCGACAATGTGTAAAGAGAGACAGAAGAATAATCTGGAACAAACTAAATCAGTGTCGTTGGTGTACCTAGAGAAGAACACACTCTAACACACGACTCTTTCTTTCGACGTGGACACGAAGGTGGCAAAGAATTAAGACACACAGTATAATCATGCACAATGTAGATAAAAATTATGTAGGCACAGAAAACCATAAATAATCAATAAACAATAACTTAACTTAATCCTAAACCATGGGAAGAGAACCCCAAATTTCACCCCTAACGGACAGTTTATGGGAAAGCTCTTGTGAGGTCAACAAAAGCAGAAAATATAAGGAATGCCCACCACTTGTGATGCAAGTCAGGAGAACGAGTGTATTACCATCGGGCACTAACGCCAGTTAAGTGCGGGTCATCATGGACCTTCCCCGCATACTGAGCTAGCTTGACCGGACCAACTAGCAAAGCATGTCTCGTGGCTACTGGCTGGACGTAATACAACTCAACTCGGAACAAACACAAGTATACTAGTGCCGCAAGAAAGAAGCCCATTTACACCCAATAAATAAATCAAATAAAATCATACACTCCCTGAAATAAAGAGATGTGAAGAAGACCAACAATGAGTAAAGCTCACCCTGTCCCCCACAAATCTCACACACGATGGGTGACTAGGACATGTTCTACGTCGTGTCGATCCCATCCCAATTTTCATTTATGTCTTGTAGATTCCATTTCAATTTTATGTGCATCTCGAAGGTCTCATTCCAATTTTCTATGCATCTCAATTTTCTGGTGCAGGTTTAATAAAACCCTTGTGGTAAAGTTGATGTACGAGCCCCTCTCTCGTAAACAAAACCCCTTCAGTATGCTGTTGGACATGCCCTGTGTCTTGAAGCTAACCATCAGCTACCCACGGTGTGTGAGAATAGGAAGGACAAAGCCATTCACACCACTAAAAATATTTTTACCATCTTTTGTACAAACCAGGGCCAAGAAGTATCCGCCACGGCGATGGCCTAGTCTCTCTCTCCGCCACTGGAGGGTCCACTTTGCCCAGAAGGACTGCAGGGCGATATCTCGATCCCCTGTCTCTCCAAAACATGCCGCGAAACTCTCCCCGCGATCACAAAGCAAACGATACAAGCCTAACTTGAGGTTTACTAATTTCTACTACGCAGTTAGCAAGCAAATGAATCTTTTCCTCGTCGGAAATTAGTAAAAGTTACGGGTTACCTGGCGTTTTTACTGCCAGCCGGCCCCTGGTGTCTCGCCTTCGGTCCTTCGGGATGATTTCCAAAATTAACGTGATGTAATCGGCTGAATATTCGAGTGTTTTTCGGACGGGACACAGCAACTGGGTCAAGCTTCCAGTATGGCGTCTCTCTACCTTCTTCTTTTCCCGCTCGCCCGCTCCCCGTCGGTCGAGCAAAATCAATAAAACCAATAATCTATATGTGTCACGTACAGTGGATATCTGGTGGTATACGTCAGCCTCTGGGTTCGCAGTTATTTCACTCGATTCCACTCGAGGGAGGAATTAATTGACGGCCGGGGGTCCTGGACGGTTTCAGTATCCAAAAAGTTGAGGTATTAACCCACGTGACTTTTGGCTTCAACCCACGTGACCTCAGGCTTCAACTCACGTGACTTAGGGCTTCAACCCACGTGATTTTGAAAACGATCGGTAACCACTTTCGAAGTTGGCAGCTACTCTCTCCAAACGCAACATCTGACGAACGAACACAATCATAGAAGAAAAGACACAATTGGTATCCAAAAAGTTCAGGTTTTGACCCACTGCAACGTCAGGTCAGGTCAGGTCAGGTCAGGTCAGGTCAGGTCAGGTCAGGTCCCCTCCTAGGTGCTGTAAGACCTTGTAGTTGGTGGAGGGGCTCAAGTAACTGCGATGATTCTGAGAGCAACGCCGGCGGGAGCACGAGCTCCTGGCAGGGTCACCCATGCCGGTAAGGTCGATGAAGAGCGGTGAAAGCCAAGAAACAGCACAACCCCCGGTGGGCCAGGGGACCACCGGGCGGAAGAAATCCCCCTCTTTGCAGCACACCGCTGAATCAAGTAAGCGGTCGTCAGGGCTCTGCTGTCTGGAGTATTTCCACCCTGTAGGCTGGCCGTAGCCATAAAAGGCCAGGTTTGGCCCCGACCTGTAAAACAATGGGGCAACAACAAGAATGCAATCAAAGCAAGCCTCGGATCTTGAACAAGCCCCCCCCAACCCCACAGAGAATCGGGCACCCTCTGTGGATCTGACGCCCAATCAATACGACACCAAAACTGCACTTCCCATGGACCAAAATGAGCCAATTGTTGTGGTCAACAGGTTGACTAGAACTCCTCCAAGATTGAGAACGGACTCTTGTCCTGACTTGAGACCAACAATGAAAAAGTTTTTTAACGAGCTAACTACAGGAAGTAAGAGAGGCCCCACGTCTCCGCCTGAGAACTCTCCAAAAAGGGAGAAGAAGAATACTCTCGAGGACCAAGGACAAAACTACAATACTAAGCTTGAGAACGTCAAGACAAAATTTCGTGAACTGAAAGAGTACATCAAGGACAATAGAAACGTTCACGTTTTTGTGAAAAAGAACTTTGAAGAAACAAAAACCGCTTTCTTCGATGTTATAAGAGCACACGAAGATATAGTGAAAACTTTTCAAACGGAAGCAGAAGAGAGGATAATCGAAATCGCGGAGCTCAGAAGAACAGGAGCAAGACAAAGCGACTTATCAACTCAAACAATAAGCACACAGACAGAAGAATCCATGGCTGCAGACGACCCCAGGAGACTCACAAACATAATTTCGGCTTGTGGAGACTTCGAAAGAGCTGAAACAATCGCCAATCTAGAATGGCCCGAGAGAATCCATAGAATCGAAGAAGTAACCGGAGATGTTTTCGAGGCGCCCGACGACTGCGCGCTGGCTCACTGCGTAGCTGCCGACCTTAGAATGGGGCGAGGCATAGCAGTTCGTTTCAAGGACAAATTCCAGAGCAAAAAAGAACTATTAGAACAAAATGCCAAAACAGGAGAGGTAGCTTGGATTGAGAAAACGTCAGAACGCGAAAACGGAGACAAAGTAACCCGGAAAGTATTCTACCTAATCACAAAAGAAACATCAACGAACAAACCCAATTTGAAAGACTTATATGATTCTTTGAAAAAACTGAAAGTCCTCATGAAGCAGCAAGGAGCAAGAAAATTGGCGATACCTAAAATAGGAAGCGGTCGAGACGGACTCGACTGGGATGTGGTTAAAAAACTCTTGGAGATAATTTTCTGGGACAGAGAAGTTGAAACAACAGTGTACAGCCTAGCTGGAGAAAACAGACGAAACAAAGATGTCAAAAATCAAGACAAAGGAACGAGTAGGGAAATGTCGGAAAAGATCACGATTGACATTGGAAAGGGAACGTATGCTGAAACCCTCAAAAAACTCAAGAATGAAGTACCCCAAGATGCAGGAATTGATGAGGTCAGGAAAGTACGGAAGAGCAGAGACGGCAAGATGATCATCGAAATGGATAGCAGAGCTGAAAACGGCAAAAAACTTCTGAAAGCGATTGGTCAAGTTTTAAACGAAAACTCAGTTAAGCACCTCCCTAGAACCGCAGCAACGAAAGCGCTGGAAATAAAAGATCTAGAGGAAGACACATCCGAGGAAGATATCATTTGCGCAGTTGCGGACGAAAGCGGCAGCGACAGGCAAAGTATCAGAGTCCAGTGGATCCGCCAATTCAAAGACGGGTCAAAATATGCTATGGTCGTCGTTCAAACAAAGCTGGCGGAAAAGCTCCTTCGAAAAGGAAGAATCAAAGTTGGATGGAGCAACTGCAAAATTCAAGAAAGAAAAAGGAAAGACAGATGCTTCAGATGTCACAATTTTGGACATGAGAGTGCAAACTGTAGAGGACCCGATCGTCAAGCACATTGTAGGAATTGCGGCGACAAGCAACATGAATCTGGACAGTGCAATGAGTCACCGACATGTTTTCCATGCCAAGACATGAAAGTAGATCACAATCATTATGCAGGGAACAAAAACTGCACTGCGTATAAATTGCATCAGGAAAGCACAAAAAAGGGACGCCCAAGAGAGCGCAACGAAAGTGCCAGGACAGTTATACAGGACTTCTAGTCTACCAACAACAATCTAGTCAAAGAACCGAGAACAGTTCGAAATCAAGAGTTTTATCTCTACAAGTCTTTATATCTACAAATTTTATCTCTACAAGTTCTTATTTCCACAAGTTTTTATCTCTACAAGTTTTTATCCCTACAAGTTTTTATCTTTACAAGTTTTTATCTCTACAAATTTTCATCTCTACAAATTTTTATCTCTACAAGCTTTTATATCTACAAGTTTTATCTCCACCAGCTTTCCATTCTTCAAGTTTTGCATCGTCTTTCTATTCCAGATGGATAATGAAGGGTACAACAGGATGGGAATCTTGCAGATAAACGCAAACAGGAGCGTTCACTCGCACGACCTTGCTTCTGCTGTTTCACTGAGAGAGAGATGCGACTTCATCACAGTAAGCGAGCCAAACAGGAAGATCTGCACCAATAGAGCACACACATACACAAGCGATTCTGCTGATGCTTGCATCGTGAATTTCAGCAGAAAGTACACGGTGACTGACTTCCGAAAGGGGCACTGCTTTGTTTGTCTTGAGATACAAGAAGTAGCACTTTACAGTGTCTACATCAGTCCAAATTGCCCTGCTCTTGCGGTGAACGCCTACTTGGAAGAGCTAAGTACTGACCTGCGACGGGTGCAAGGCAAATGCATCGTTACTGGTGACTTTAACGCTAAGAATACATTTTGGGGTGGCAACGTCACGAACCGAAGAGGCGAAGAAATCCTCGACTGGAGCCAGACACACGGTCTGAATATCCTTAACTCCGGAGAAAAGCCGACTTTGGTGAGGACCACAGGCAGTTCGTTCATTGACTTGACAATGGTGAATGACAGCGTATTTGCTACAAAGCCAACGTGGGAAATTTTGGATGAAGAGTCTTTCAGCGACCACAAGTTCATTCTGACCAGGTTGAGCAAAGTGCGAGCATGCAATAAGGCGCAATATAGATTTGGATCAGTCAACCCTGTGCACTTGAACGAATATTTCCAAGAGAAGGTGAGAAGGAAAGACAACACGCTGAACGTAGAAATATGTGCCAGACTTATCTCGGAATCCTACAAACAAACAACTCCCAAAATCAGATGTGATTCAGAAGGACGCACCCCATATTGGCTCACAGACAAGATTTTTCAAGCGATAAAAGCCCTACGAAATACTCGAAGAAAATTGTTACGAGCAAAAAGGAACAATCCACAGCAAATGACCACCCTGACAGAAGCGTATAATGCGGAAAGAAAGAACCTTCGCCGGCAAATTGGAGCATCCAAACGGAAGAAATGGGAAGAAACGTTGGAGAAATTAGCCACAGACATTTTTGGAGATGGATACGGCATAGTTCGCTCCCAAATGAAAATCAACAACCCCAAGGTCAACATCTCACCAGAAAAAAAGCTAAAAATATTTGAAGAACTGTTCATCACGGCAACAAGGGACGAATCATTCCGATACGAAATTGACGAAACAGCAAGAGAGTTCAGCAAGGAGGAAATAGAAGAAGCTGCTGAGAGAATCAAGATAAACAAAGCTCCAGGACCCGACGGCATCCCACCCGAAGTTGTGAAAATACTGATCAAGGCAAATCTCGACTACTTCAGAAAGTTGTACAACAGTCTACTAAGGAGAAACGTGTTTCCGGAAAAATGGAAGATCTCCAAACTGATTTTAATAGAGAAGCCAAAAAAACAACCTAATGAATCGACCAAATACAGACCGATATGCCTTCTGGATGTTCTTGGAAAAACATATGAAAATTTGATAAACAAACGGATCATCCAAGAAATTGAAGAAAACGGGGGATTTAATGACCATCAATTCGGTTTTCGTAAGGGAAGGACCACAATCGACGCAATCTACAAAATAACAGAAATAGCAAGGAAGGAGAAGAACTGGTGTGCTTTGATTCTGGTAGATGTCAGAAACGCATTTAACACTGCATCGTGGCAACTGATCGTGAGAAAACTAGAGGAGAGAGGAATCTCTAAATACTTGATTAACCTGGTGAAATCTTACTTCACCGATAGAAAGGTTCAAGTAAACAGGGATCATATACGAGAAACCAAAGGAGGAGTCCCACAGGGCACGGTGAAGGGGCCAACCCTCTGGAACGTCCTGTATGACGATATCATGTCAATAGACACCCCAGAAAATGTCAAAACTATATGCTATGCAGACGATCTTGCAATAATCATCACTGCCAAAACCGACAAACAGTTAACTGAAATCGGAAACAAATGCTTGAGGAGAGTCGGTCAGTGGATGAAGCAGAACAAACTGGAGATTGCTCCCGAAAAAACTTCCGCCATTGTGCTAAATTGTAGAGTCAAACTGGACAACGTCAAGTTCAAATGCGACGGAGTTGAGATTCCTCTCAGCGAAACGGTGAATTATCTAGGACTCACCCTTGATCGGAGATTGACTTTTGGACCACATCTGCGACGAGTATGCGAGAAAGCCAAGAAGACAACGAAGGCGTTGAACAGATTGACTCCAAACATTGGAGGCCCTCCTGCAAGGAAAAGAAAGATGCTGAGCATGGTCACCCAAAGCATTATCATATACGGCGCGCCAGTTTGGAGCAGATCGATCCAAATGAAGACGTACAAGAACATGATATTGTCTGCACAGCGAACCTCTGCACTGACAGTTGCGAGCGCTTACCGAACGGTCTCCAAAGAGACCATCATGGTTGTAGCAGGGATGATTCCACTGCACATCCTTGCAGATGAGCGAACAAGGATCTTCCTGACCGAAGTGAGAACCAAAGATACAAGGAGGCAAGAAAGAGAAAAGACTTATCAAATGTGGCAGCAGGAGTGGGACGGCGATGACGAAAACACCAGAAATAAATGGACGAGGAGGCTGATCAAAGACGTCAAAACATGGACGGAGAGAAAATGTGGCGAAGTCGATTATTTTATAACACAATGCCTGACTGGACACGGTTGTTTTGGACAGTACCGCCTAAAAATCGGGAAGACCACTGATCAAAACTGCGATCTTTGCGATGACGAAGAAGACGACGCAGAACACGCCATATTCCACTGCAGCGGTGTAACCAAATTGAGAAGCGACCTTATCAACAAGCTTGGTAGCAATATCACGGTGGAGAATTTCATACAAACAATGCTCGAGAAATGGGAATCAGTAGCTGAATACCTCAAAGCAATAATGCAAAAACGTGCCGAAGCCGAGAGACAACGAGAAGCAGAAGCCTCATGAAGAGAGATAACAGTAAATAAGACCAACCGCCCCCCGAAGCAAAGCGAGAAGCAGTCCCAGGGGGCGGGTTAACCACTAGGTCTTCGGAGGGTTTTTAGCCGGTTTGGCGCCCGGCACTACCCGGCGGATAGATCCATCGCCGGGTGTCAAGCGATTTTCCCTCCGCTCCTGCCAGAATGGCAGGGGAGCGAAAAAAAAAAAAAAAAAAAAAAAAAAAGGTCAGGTCAGGTCAGGTCAGGTCAGGTCAGGTCAGGTCAGGTCAGGTCAGGTCAGGTCAGGTCAGGTCAGGTCAGGTCAGGTCAGGTCAGGTCAGGTCAGGTCAGGTCAGGTCAGGTCAGGTCAGGTCAGGTCAGGTCAGGTCAGGTCAGGTCAGGTCAGGTCAGGTCAGGTCAGGTCAGGTCAGGTCAGGTCAGGTCAGGTCAGGTCAGGTCAGGTCAGGTCAGGTCAGGTCAGGTCAGGTCAGGTCAGGTCAGGTCAGGTCAGGTCAGGTCAGGTCAGGTCAGGTCAGGTCAGGTCAGGTCAGGTCAGGTCAGGTCAGGTCAGGTCAGGTCAGGTCAGGTCAGGTCAGGTCAGGTCAGGTCAGGTCAGGTCAGGTCAGGTCAGGTCAGGTCAGGTCAGGTCAGGTCAGGTCAGGTCAGGTCAGGTCAGGTCAGGTCAGGTCAGGTCAGGTCAGGTCAGGTCAGGTCAGGTCAGGTCAGGTCAGGTCAGGTCAGGTCAGGTCAGGTCAGGTCAGGTCAGGTCAGGTCAGGTCAGGTCAGGTCAGGTCAGGTCAGGTCAGGTCAGGTCAGGTCAGGTCAGGTCAGGTCAGGTCAGGTCAGGTCAGGTCAGGTCAGGTCAGGTCAGGTCAGGTCAGGTCAGGTCAGGTCAGGTCAGGTCAGGTCAGGTCAGGTCAGGTCAGGTCAGGTCAGGTCAGGTCAGGTCAGGTCAGGTCAGGTCAGGTCAGGTCAGGTCAGGTCAGGTCAGGTCAGGTCAGGTCAGGTCAGGTCAGGTCAGGTCAGGTCAGGTCAGGTCAGGTCAGGTCAGGTCAGGTCAGGTCAGGTCAGGTCAGGTCAGGTCAGGTCAGGTCAGGTCAGGTCAGGTCAGGTCAGGTCAGGTCAGGTCAGGTCAGGTCAGGTCAGGTCAGGTCAGGTCAGGTCAGGTCAGGTCAGGTCAGGTCAGGTCAGGTCAGGTCAGGTCAGGTCAGGTCAGGTCAGGTCAGGTCAGGTCAGGTCAGGTCAGGTCAGGTCAGGTCAGGTCAGGTCAGGTCAGGTCAGGTCAGGTCAGGTCAGGTCAGGTCAGGTCAGGTCAGGTCAGGTCAGGTCAGGTCAGGTCAGGTCAGGTCAGGTCAGGTCAGGTCAGGTCAGGTCAGGTCAGGTCAGGTCAGGTCAGGTCAGGTCAGGTCAGGTCAGGTCAGGTCAGGTCAGGTCAGGTCAGGTCAGGTCAGGTCAGGTCAGGTCAGGTCAGGTCAGGTCAGGTCAGGTCAGGTCAGGTCAGGTCAGGTCAGGTCAGGTCAGGTCAGGTCAGGTCAGGTCAGGTCAGGTCAGGTCAGGTCAGGTCAGGTCAGGTCAGGTCAGGTCAGGTCAGGTCAGGTCAGGTCAGGTCAGGTCAGGTCAGGTCAGGTCAGGTCAGGTCAGGTCAGGTCAGGTCAGGTCAGGTCAGGTCAGGTCAGGTCAGGTCAGGTCAGGTCAGGTCAGGTCAGGTCAGGTCAGGTCAGGTCAGGTCAGGTCAGGTCAGGTCAGGTCAGGTCAGGTCAGGTCAGGTCAGGTCAGGTCAGGTCAGGTCAGGTCAGGTCAGGTCAGGTCAGGTCAGGTCAGGTCAGGTCAGGTCAGGTCAGGTCAGGTCAGGTCAGGTCAGGTCAGGTCAGGTCAGGTCAGGTCAGGTCAGGTCAGGTCAGGTCAGGTCAGGTCAGGTCAGGTCAGGTCAGGTCAGGTCAGGTCAGGTCAGGTCAGGTCAGGTCAGGTCAGGTCAGGTCAGGTCAGGTCAGGTCAGGTCAGGTCAGGTCAGGTCAGGTCAGGTCAGGTCAGGTCAGGTCAGGTCAGGTCAGGTCAGGTCAGGTCAGGTCAGGTCAGGTCAGGTCAGGTCAGGTCAGGTCAGGTCAGGTCAGGTCAGGTCAGGTCAGGTCAGGTCAGGTCAGGTCAGGTCAGGTCAGGTCAGGTCAGGTCAGGTCAGGTCAGGTCAGGTCAGGTCAGGTCAGGTCAGGTCAGGTCAGGTCAGGTCAGGTCAGGTCAGGTCAGGTCAGGTCAGGTCAGGTCAGGTCAGGTCAGGTCAGGTCAGGTCAGGTCAGGTCAGGTCAGGTCAGGTCAGGTCAGGTCAGGTCAGGTCAGGTCAGGTCAGGTCAGGTCAGGTCAGGTCAGGTCAGGTCAGGTCAGGTCAGGTCAGGTCAGGTCAGGTCAGGTCAGGTCAGGTCAGGTCAGGTCAGGTCAGGTCAGGTCAGGTCAGGTCAGGTCAGGTCAGGTCAGGTCAGGTCAGGTCAGGTCAGGTCAGGTCAGGTCAGGTCAGGTCAGGTCAGGTCAGGTCAGGTCAGGTCAGGTCAGGTCAGGTCAGGTCAGGTCAGGTCAGGTCAGGTCAGGTCAGGTCAGGTCAGGTCAGGTCAGGTCAGGTCAGGTCAGGTCAGGTCAGGTCAGGTCAGGTCAGGTCAGGTCAGGTCAGGTCAGGTCAGGTCAGGTCAGGTCAGGTCAGGTCAGGTCAGGTCAGGTCAGGTCAGGTCAGGTCAGGTCAGGTCAGGTCAGGTCAGGTCAGGTCAGGTCAGGTCAGGTCAGGTCAGGTCAGGTCAGGTCAGGTCAGGTCAGGTCAGGTCAGGTCAGGTCAGGTCAGGTCAGGTCAGGTCAGGTCAGGTCAGGTCAGGTCAGGTCAGGTCAGGTCAGGTCAGGTCAGGTCAGGTCAGGTCAGGTCAGGTCAGGTCAGGTCAGGTCAGGTCAGGTCAGGTCAGGTCAGGTCAGGTCAGGTCAGGTCAGGTCAGGTCAGGTCAGGTCAGGTCAGGTCAGGTCAGGTCAGGTCAGGTCAGGTCAGGTCAGGTCAGGTCAGGTCAGGTCAGGTCAGGTCAGGTCAGGTCAGGTCAGGTCAGGTCAGGTCAGGTCAGGTCAGGTCAGGTCAGGTCAGGTCAGGTCAGGTCAGGTCAGGTCAGGTCAGGTCAGGTCAGGTCAGGTCAGGTCAGGTCAGGTCAGGTCAGGTCAGGTCAGGTCAGGTCAGGTCAGGTCAGGTCAGGTCAGGTCAGGTCAGGTCAGGTCAGGTCAGGTCAGGTCAGGTCAGGTCAGGTCAGGTCAGGTCAGGTCAGGTCAGGTCAGGTCAGGTCAGGTCAGGTCAGGTCAGGTCAGGTCAGGTCAGGTCAGGTCAGGTCAGGTCAGGTCAGGTCAGGTCAGGTCAGGTCAGGTCAGGTCAGGTCAGGTCAGGTCAGGTCAGGTCAGGTCAGGTCAGGTCAGGTCAGGTCAGGTCAGGTCAGGTCAGGTCAGGTCAGGTCAGGTCAGGTCAGGTCAGGTCAGGTCAGGTCAGGTCAGGTCAGGTCAGGTCAGGTCAGGTCAGGTCAGGTCAGGTCAGGTCAGGTCAGGTCAGGTCAGGTCAGGTCAGGTCAGGTCAGGTCAGGTCAGGTCAGGTCAGGTCAGGTCAGGTCAGGTCAGGTCAGGTCAGGTCAGGTCAGGTCAGGTCAGGTCAGGTCAGGTCAGGTCAGGTCAGGTCAGGTCAGGTCAGGTCAGGTCAGGTCAGGTCAGGTCAGGTCAGGTCAGGTCAGGTCAGGTCAGGTCAGGTCAGGTCAGGTCAGGTCAGGTCAGGTCAGGTCAGGTCAGGTCAGGTCAGGTCAGGTCAGGTCAGGTCAGGTCAGGTCAGGTCAGGTCAGGTCAGGTCAGGTCAGGTCAGGTCAGGTCAGGTCAGGTCAGGTCAGGTCAGGTCAGGTCAGGTCAGGTCAGGTCAGGTCAGGTCAGGTCAGGTCAGGTCAGGTCAGGTCAGGTCAGGTCAGGTCAGGTCAGGTCAGGTCAGGTCAGGTCAGGTCAGGTCAGGTCAGGTCAGGTCAGGTCAGGTCAGGTCAGGTCAGGTCAGGTCAGGTCAGGTCAGGTCAGGTCAGGTCAGGTCAGGTCAGGTCAGGTCAGGTCAGGTCAGGTCAGGTCAGGTCAGGTCAGGTCAGGTCAGGTCAGGTCAGGTCAGGTCAGGTCAGGTCAGGTCAGGTCAGGTCAGGTCAGGTCAGGTCAGGTCAGGTCAGGTCAGGTCAGGTCAGGTCAGGTCAGGTCAGGTCAGGTCAGGTCAGGTCAGGTCAGGTCAGGTCAGGTCAGGTCAGGTCAGGTCAGGTCAGGTCAGGTCAGGTCAGGTCAGGTCAGGTCAGGTCAGGTCAGGTCAGGTCAGGTCAGGTCAGGTCAGGTCAGGTCAGGTCAGGTCAGGTCAGGTCAGGTCAGGTCAGGTCAGGTCAGGTCAGGTCAGGTCAGGTCAGGTCAGGTCAGGTCAGGTCAGGTCAGGTCAGGTCAGGTCAGGTCAGGTCAGGTCAGGTCAGGTCAGGTCAGGTCAGGTCAGGTCAGGTCAGGTCAGGTCAGGTCAGGTCAGGTCAGGTCAGGTCAGGTCAGGTCAGGTCAGGTCAGGTCAGGTCAGGTCAGGTCAGGTCAGGTCAGGTCAGGTCAGGTCAGGTCAGGTCAGGTCAGGTCAGGTCAGGTCAGGTCAGGTCAGGTCAGGTCAGGTCAGGTCAGGTCAGGTCAGGTCAGGTCAGGTCAGGTCAGGTCAGGTCAGGTCAGGTCAGGTCAGGTCAGGTCAGGTCAGGTCAGGTCAGGTCAGGTCAGGTCAGGTCAGGTCAGGTCAGGTCAGGTCAGGTCAGGTCAGGTCAGGTCAGGTCAGGTCAGGTCAGGTCAGGTCAGGTCAGGTCAGGTCAGGTCAGGTCAGGTCAGGTCAGGTCAGGTCAGGTCAGGTCAGGTCAGGTCAGGTCAGGTCAGGTCAGGTCAGGTCAGGTCAGGTCAGGTCAGGTCAGGTCAGGTCAGGTCAGGTCAGGTCAGGTCAGGTCAGGTCAGGTCAGGTCAGGTCAGGTCAGGTCAGGTCAGGTCAGGTCAGGTCAGGTCAGGTCAGGTCAGGTCAGGTCAGGTCAGGTCAGGTCAGGTCAGGTCAGGTCAGGTCAGGTCAGGTCAGGTCAGGTCAGGTCAGGTCAGGTCAGGTCAGGTCAGGTCAGGTCAGGTCAGGTCAGGTCAGGTCAGGTCAGGTCAGGTCAGGTCAGGTCAGGTCAGGTCAGGTCAGGTCAGGTCAGGTCAGGTCAGGTCAGGTCAGGTCAGGTCAGGTCAGGTCAGGTCAGGTCAGGTCAGGTCAGGTCAGGTCAGGTCAGGTCAGGTCAGGTCAGGTCAGGTCAGGTCAGGTCAGGTCAGGTCAGGTCAGGTCAGGTCAGGTCAGGTCAGGTCAGGTCAGGTCAGGTCAGGTCAGGTCAGGTCAGGTCAGGTCAGGTCAGGTCAGGTCAGGTCAGGTCAGGTCAGGTCAGGTCAGGTCAGGTCAGGTCAGGTCAGGTCAGGTCAGGTCAGGTCAGGTCAGGTCAGGTCAGGTCAGGTCAGGTCAGGTCAGGTCAGGTCAGGTCAGGTCAGGTCAGGTCAGGTCAGGTCAGGTCAGGTCAGGTCAGGTCAGGTCAGGTCAGGTCAGGTCAGGTCAGGTCAGGTCAGGTCAGGTCAGGTCAGGTCAGGTCAGGTCAGGTCAGGTCAGGTCAGGTCAGGTCAGGTCAGGTCAGGTCAGGTCAGGTCAGGTCAGGTCAGGTCAGGTCAGGTCAGGTCAGGTCAGGTCAGGTCAGGTCAGGTCAGGTCAGGTCAGGTCAGGTCAGGTCAGGTCAGGTCAGGTCAGGTCAGGTCAGGTCAGGTCAGGTCAGGTCAGGTCAGGTCAGGTCAGGTCAGGTCAGGTCAGGTCAGGTCAGGTCAGGTCAGGTCAGGTCAGGTCAGGTCAGGTCAGGTCAGGTCAGGTCAGGTCAGGTCAGGTCAGGTCAGGTCAGGTCAGGTCAGGTCAGGTCAGGTCAGGTCAGGTCAGGTCAGGTCAGGTCAGGTCAGGTCAGGTCAGGTCAGGTCAGGTCAGGTCAGGTCAGGTCAGGTCAGGTCAGGTCAGGTCAGGTCAGGTCAGGTCAGGTCAGGTCAGGTCAGGTCAGGTCAGGTCAGGTCAGGTCAGGTCAGGTCAGGTCAGGTCAGGTCAGGTCAGGTCAGGTCAGGTCAGGTCAGGTCAGGTCAGGTCAGGTCAGGTCAGGTCAGGTCAGGTCAGGTCAGGTCAGGTCAGGTCAGGTCAGGTCAGGTCAGGTCAGGTCAGGTCAGGTCAGGTCAGGTCAGGTCAGGTCAGGTCAGGTCAGGTCAGGTCAGGTCAGGTCAGGTCAGGTCAGGTCAGGTCAGGTCAGGTCAGGTCAGGTCAGGTCAGGTCAGGTCAGGTCAGGTCAGGTCAGGTCAGGTCAGGTCAGGTCAGGTCAGGTCAGGTCAGGTCAGGTCAGGTCAGGTCAGGTCAGGTCAGGTCAGGTCAGGTCAGGTCAGGTCAGGTCAGGTCAGGTCAGGTCAGGTCAGGTCAGGTCAGGTCAGGTCAGGTCAGGTCAGGTCAGGTCAGGTCAGGTCAGGTCAGGTCAGGTCAGGTCAGGTCAGGTCAGGTCAGGTCAGGTCAGGTCAGGTCAGGTCAGGTCAGGTCAGGTCAGGTCAGGTCAGGTCAGGTCAGGTCAGGTCAGGTCAGGTCAGGTCAGGTCAGGTCAGGTCAGGTCAGGTCAGGTCAGGTCAGGTCAGGTCAGGTCAGGTCAGGTCAGGTCAGGTCAGGTCAGGTCAGGTCAGGTCAGGTCAGGTCAGGTCAGGTCAGGTCAGGTCAGGTCAGGTCAGGTCAGGTCAGGTCAGGTCAGGTCAGGTCAGGTCAGGTCAGGTCAGGTCAGGTCAGGTCAGGTCAGGTCAGGTCAGGTCAGGTCAGGTCAGGTCAGGTCAGGTCAGGTCAGGTCAGGTCAGGTCAGGTCAGGTCAGGTCAGGTCAGGTCAGGTCAGGTCAGGTCAGGTCAGGTCAGGTCAGGTCAGGTCAGGTCAGGTCAGGTCAGGTCAGGTCAGGTCAGGTCAGGTCAGGTCAGGTCAGGTCAGGTCAGGTCAGGTCAGGTCAGGTCAGGTCAGGTCAGGTCAGGTCAGGTCAGGTCAGGTCAGGTCAGGTCAGGTCAGGTCAGGTCAGGTCAGGTCAGGTCAGGTCAGGTCAGGTCAGGTCAGGTCAGGTCAGGTCAGGTCAGGTCAGGTCAGGTCAGGTCAGGTCAGGTCAGGTCAGGTCAGGTCAGGTCAGGTCAGGTCAGGTCAGGTCAGGTCAGGTCAGGTCAGGTCAGGTCAGGTCAGGTCAGGTCAGGTCAGGTCAGGTCAGGTCAGGTCAGGTCAGGTCAGGTCAGGTCAGGTCAGGTCAGGTCAGGTCAGGTCAGGTCAGGTCAGGTCAGGTCAGGTCAGGTCAGGTCAGGTCAGGTCAGGTCAGGTCAGGTCAGGTCAGGTCAGGTCAGGTCAGGTCAGGTCAGGTCAGGTCAGGTCAGGTCAGGTCAGGTCAGGTCAGGTCAGGTCAGGTCAGGTCAGGTCAGGTCAGGTCAGGTCAGGTCAGGTCAGGTCAGGTCAGGTCAGGTCAGGTCAGGTCAGGTCAGGTCAGGTCAGGTCAGGTCAGGTCAGGTCAGGTCAGGTCAGGTCAGGTCAGGTCAGGTCAGGTCAGGTCAGGTCAGGTCAGGTCAGGTCAGGTCAGGTCAGGTCAGGTCAGGTCAGGTCAGGTCAGGTCAGGTCAGGTCAGGTCAGGTCAGGTCAGGTCAGGTCAGGTCAGGTCAGGTCAGGTCAGGTCAGGTCAGGTCAGGTCAGGTCAGGTCAGGTCAGGTCAGGTCAGGTCAGGTCAGGTCAGGTCAGGTCAGGTCAGGTCAGGTCAGGTCAGGTCAGGTCAGGTCAGGTCAGGTCAGGTCAGGTCAGGTCAGGTCAGGTCAGGTCAGGTCAGGTCAGGTCAGGTCAGGTCAGGTCAGGTCAGGTCAGGTCAGGTCAGGTCAGGTCAGGTCAGGTCAGGTCAGGTCAGGTCAGGTCAGGTCAGGTCAGGTCAGGTCAGGTCAGGTCAGGTCAGGTCAGGTCAGGTCAGGTCAGGTCAGGTCAGGTCAGGTCAGGTCAGGTCAGGTCAGGTCAGGTCAGGTCAGGTCAGGTCAGGTCAGGTCAGGTCAGGTCAGGTCAGGTCAGGTCAGGTCAGGTCAGGTCAGGTCAGGTCAGGTCAGGTCAGGTCAGGTCAGGTCAGGTCAGGTCAGGTCAGGTCAGGTCAGGTCAGGTCAGGTCAGGTCAGGTCAGGTCAGGTCAGGTCAGGTCAGGTCAGGTCAGGTCAGGTCAGGTCAGGTCAGGTCAGGTCAGGTCAGGTCAGGTCAGGTCAGGTCAGGTCAGGTCAGGTCAGGTCAGGTCAGGTCAGGTCAGGTCAGGTCAGGTCAGGTCAGGTCAGGTCAGGTCAGGTCAGGTCAGGTCAGGTCAGGTCAGGTCAGGTCAGGTCAGGTCAGGTCAGGTCAGGTCAGGTCAGGTCAGGTCAGGTCAGGTCAGGTCAGGTCAGGTCAGGTCAGGTCAGGTCAGGTCAGGTCAGGTCAGGTCAGGTCAGGTCAGGTCAGGTCAGGTCAGGTCAGGTCAGGTCAGGTCAGGTCAGGTCAGGTCAGGTCAGGTCAGGTCAGGTCAGGTCAGGTCAGGTCAGGTCAGGTCAGGTCAGGTCAGGTCAGGTCAGGTCAGGTCAGGTCAGGTCAGGTCAGGTCAGGTCAGGTCAGGTCAGGTCAGGTCAGGTCAGGTCAGGTCAGGTCAGGTCAGGTCAGGTCAGGTCAGGTCAGGTCAGGTCAGGTCAGGTCAGGTCAGGTCAGGTCAGGTCAGGTCAGGTCAGGTCAGGTCAGGTCAGGTCAGGTCAGGTCAGGTCAGGTCAGGTCAGGTCAGGTCAGGTCAGGTCAGGTCAGGTCAGGTCAGGTCAGGTCAGGTCAGGTCAGGTCAGGTCAGGTCAGGTCAGGTCAGGTCAGGTCAGGTCAGGTCAGGTCAGGTCAGGTCAGGTCAGGTCAGGTCAGGTCAGGTCAGGTCAGGTCAGGTCAGGTCAGGTCAGGTCAGGTCAGGTCAGGTCAGGTCAGGTCAGGTCAGGTCAGGTCAG